>JAFCIZ010000006.1:2400000-3600000 GCA_017871115.1 Cunninghamella blakesleeana
ACAGCAGCAGCAACAGCAACAGCAACAGCAACAGCAACAGCAACAGCAACAGTTTACTTTTTCTATTACAACACCAGACACTTTACGTGCTAATGAAACCGAAAAAAGTACTTCCAATCATAGTCCTATTGAATTAATACCTTTATATCATCCTAATCATCAATATCAAATGAACTCTTCTTCATTTAATTATCCAGCACCATCATCATCGTCACCTTCTTCTTCTTCATATTCAGTTGTTTCACCAACCACAGCTTCATCTACTTCATCCGTAGTCACATTATCACCTAAGGAATCGCTTCACAATAATGCTAATATCAATAATAATAACAACAACAACGATAATAATAATAATAACATTGGTGATGATGAAGATAAAAATCAAACAATGCCTTCCTTCCTTGATGGATATGATGTATTTGAACATTTATTAACACAACAAGACTTATTTAGTGATGATAAATTAGCAGTATCTTTAATTCCATCACGTCGTAACTCCCTTCAAGAACAAATGGAAATAGCAGAACAACAGGAAAAGAATCAGGATACTTTATTACTAGACAATCAAGAAATGATCAAGATACTTGATAAAAAAGAAAATATAGTAGAAAAGGATGGACTCTTTATGGACGATGACCAATCTTCAAGCATGAAAAAAGATAAAAACAACCATCACCATGGTATAATGGATAACATCCATTCAACACATGAAGCATTATTACCTACATCAATGATCACAAATAGACAACACCATCACCAAAATCAGCAACAACAACAGCAGCAACAGCAAGTTGAGCAACAGCAAGTTGAACAACAGCAACGTCACCAACAACGACAACAACGACAACATAGAAATAGAATAAGAGTAGATCATGATGAAAGATCACCCATTTGGGAAAAAGTAACAGAACACGCTGAAAATAATAAATTCAATATAGAACATCTTTTAGAAGCTGTTAAACTTACAACTACTTCAAAACGTGAAAACAAATCTCTTGTAGATGAATGGGAATTAGAATCAATGATACAAGATTTGAATTACTACCTATAACAAAAAAAAAAAAAAAAAACCTTATCTAATAAATAAACATATATCCCGATCTCTCTTCCTCACTTGAACATATAGACAAATATAGAAGGTTTCGAGTTAGAATAGTAGCCCTTTTTAACCAATCATACTAATTGTTACTCATTTTTTTTTACAATATAAACTTTAATTTTAATTTTTTCTCACACAAAAATAAAAAAAAGAAAGAAAGATTAAAGGTCCTGGGAACATAAAACGATCTCCACAGATACAAACATAATAAAAAAAGTAAACGAGCCAACTATTTATATATAAATATATATATACAACCGATTATAGTAAAAAAAAAAAAAATAAAGAACAAAGGGAAAAAGAGTTAGTAGTAAAAAGATCACCCGAACCTTAATAGCTGAGTTGGGTCACAACTGGCTTGAAATGAAAAATATTATAAAAGTATCTATTTTTTACTTTTATTTTTATTTTTTGGGTCATTATAATATGATAACATTGAATTAAATAAGAGAATAGATAGGTATCAAAACAATGAACTGTTTGATATTATCATCTTTTTCTAAATTGACTTTTGAATCTTTGCTCATGATCATTATTTTATACCCATTTACCCCATTGTGATTACTTTTTTTGTGTGTAGAAATAAATAATAAAGAATATACATATACATGAAAAAAAAGAGTATGTTCGGGGAGTCAATAATCTTTGTCCTAAAAACACTCTCTTTGGTTTACTTACGTAAACGCAACTTAGGGTCCTTACTTTTATATATTCATCTTTCCTAAAGGTTTTTTAATCATTAAACGATAAAGTCTTATTCTTATTACTACTATTATTATATAGATTAATATATAAATAGGATTAAAAAAAAAAAAAGAAGTACAATAATATCCTTTATGAATGAACATACATACACAGATAAAAATAGTGATCATACATATGTAATTTTATTCATCATCTCCGAACCTTTTTCTATTATACTCCACTTTTATTGTGTTAATTAATAGAACCGTACTTTAAAAAAAAAAAAAGCAAGAAAATTTGACAGGGTTTTATGATAAAAAAAATTTTAAATGAAGGGAAAAAAAATAGATTATATAACACATTTAATACCCTAAATTAGTTATTTAATTAATTTCGAATGGCTTCTCTTTATTATTTATTTATTTTTTATTTTTTAAGAAAAGATATTTAGCTTTACATATATATTCTTTCATTTAAATAATAATAATAAAATAATGTACAATGAAATATGTGAATTTATATGGTGGCTATGATTTTAAAACGAGAAACGCGAGGAAAATAACAAAAAGATACATTCACAAACTTGATATATTTATAAAGGGTCAAATTTATAAATATAAAAAAAAAGAATTTAACCAATTAAGGTAGTTTATCAACTTTTTTAATCCTTCAAAAAAAAAAAAAAGAATATAAATAGTTAATATTTATTACTACTTTTTCATTCATTCTTTTTCATCGAGTTTTTTTTATTTTTTATTTCATTTTCTCTTTAATCATATTGTTGTTATTGTTGTTGTTTTTTAATACGTACTTACTCAATAATGTTTAATTGGTTTTATTCACCTCTAACACAAGTAATTTTTATGGGATTTATTTGCTTATGCTGTCCAGGTATATTCAACAGTTTAAATGGCTTAGGAGCTGGTAAGTTTATTTTACTATTACTAAATGTAAAAATAAAAAAAATACTAGTAAAAAATAACCTCTTCTAACACTACTTATTTTCATTTTTGCTATTTTTTAGGTGGTGGAATGTCGAGCAATATAGCCCTTATTGACACAAGCAATGGTTTGCTTTATGGTTGTTTTTGTATTAGTGGCTTCATTTCTGGGTCAATTGTTAATCATTTTGGTATTAAGCCTACTTTAACTGTATGTTGATTATCTATATTAAATAATCAAAAAAACAAAATAAAATAAATGCTGGATATTATAGAGAATGAAGCTATTTATTAATTTAATAATTGCCTACTATTACTATTCTTATTATTTTTATTATTATTTAGATTGGTTCATTAGGATACGCAATCTATTCTGCTTCGTTATGGGTATACGATGTTAAACAAATTTCTGGCTTTGTAATTGCTGCTGGCGCTATTTTAGGATTATGTGCTGGTAACTTTTGGTCGGCACAAGGTGCTATCATGATGTCTTATCCTGATGAAAAAAATAAGGGAAAATTCATTGCTATCTTTTGGGCATTATTTAATATAGGAGGTATATATATAAAGAAATAACAATAATAATATTAATATTAAACCCTATTTTTTTTATTGTTTGTTAAATACATTTATATTTATATTTATATTCTTCCCCTTTTTATCTTACTATTTTTTGATTACAGGTATTCTTGGTTCAGTTATTTCACTTGGTATGAATTTAGATAATCAAACAGGCGGTGTATCCACAGCTACTTATACAGCCTTTGTAGTTATTATGTTATTTGGAACCTTGCTTTCTCTTGGTCTAGCTCCCCCTTCTAAAGTGATTCGTACCGATGGTTCTCACGTTACGGTTGTGAATCATTCTACTTGGAAAGATGAATTACATGGTGCTATAAATGTATGGCGTGAATGGAGAATGGTTTATCTTTTCCCTGCTTTTATTGCTAGTAATTGGTTTTATTCTTACCAATTCCGCGTAAATTCCATTTACTTTAACGCCCCAACCCGTGCTCTTAATGGAACTATGTAAAGATGACTTTAAAAATAAAAATAAAAATAAAAGTAAAATAGAATAAAAATCATTATAATATTAGAAATTAGAGCCTATTTTAACTCATTTATATATATTTATAATTTTTTAAAAAAATAAATAAATAAAAAATTGCAGGTACTGGGCTATGCAAATTGTAGCATCTTTACTTATTGGGGCTTTATTAGATTATCAAAGATTAACACGCCGTAAGAGAGCAATCATTGCTTTAGCCATTATATTTTGTACTTGTTTAGCTGTTTGGGTTGGTGGGTTTATTTTTCAACTAACATTTAGTAATGATTATAACGATCCTATCCATTGGACTTCCCAAGGTTTTGCTGGCCCTTTTATATTATATATCTTGTATGGTTTTACCGACGCTCTTTATCAATCCTATCTTTATTGGTTAATGGGCGCTATGTCAAATGATCCTTCTATTTTATCACGTTATGCTGGGTTTTATAAAGCTTTACAATCTGCTGGCGCTGCAATTTCTTTTGGTATAGATGCTTGTAATATTCCTTTAAAATGGGAATGTTTGATTTGTTGGATCTTAGTCATGATTTCTTTTCCTTCCATGTTACTTGTAGCTAATAATGTATCTGATACAAACGCTACTACCAAAGATGAAGGAAATGATAGCATTAGTAATAGTCAAAAATCAGAAGATAATAAATATGCTATATTTTTTGATAATGAAAAATGTACTTAGAATTAGTTTTCTGCTCTATATATATACACATTATTTTGTTTTATTATATTTTACCTTTTTATTCCATTTAAATAGACTTATCTTGATTTTATTTTTATTATGTACATTTTTATTTATCATTCATAAAATAAAGTGTAGCTTTCTAATTATTTAAAAATATCTCTCAAAATTATTTATGTACTGCTAAGTTAGACGTGCTTTTGTATCATATTTAGATTAATATGTTGCATGCATTTGCTTGGTTTTATATGTTAGTAATTTTTTTATTGATATTAATTCATTAAATAAAAACTGTCTTAAAAGTAACTTTATACAATATAATGTGTATTTATATATAATCATAAATGTTACTTTCCAATCAGTTTATTTTTTACGCAATGTACCATACATTGATGTTCAGGAAATGCGTTTCTTCTAAAGCTTCTCTGTTGAGCAATTGTTTGAAACTGTATCTTTCATCGTTGCTAATACTAATATTAATCATATTAATAAAACAGTAAAAGAGAAAAAAATGAACAAAGGAAAGGGAAAAGAAAGCATTCTTTTTTTTCTTTGAGAAAATGCAGATTTTAAAGCTTTGCTTTTTCTAAGCTAATCTGGCGACTTTTTACGGGATCCTTTCCAAGAGTAAACAAGTGTTAAGCACTTATATCATTTTTTTAAAAAATGTATTATTACAAAAAATAAAAATTCTATATACATATTTGATTAATAGTATTTCTTTTTGTCTACCAATAATAGATTGCTTTTCATTGTAATTTTAATGTGGAACGGTAGGTTTTAGCAGTGTTATATTCTATATTATTAAAAAATAATTTTATAATTTTTTTCCTTTTCGTTTCTGTTTCCTCACCATAGTTATCACTTGATAGTTTAATAAAACTCGATAAAGAAACAAGAAAAGAAGACCTGTTTTAATGGATTAACCATACTATTAGATCCTCTTCTCAGTGTCGAATCAAAGCTTTTGGCTAGGATTTTTCCCTCTATTTTCTTTATGTAAGATTTTAATCCGTAAATATATATATACCAAGTAAATTAATTTCTTTAAAACTAGTATTTATTTATTTATTTTAAAAAGCTTCAATGAGTTTATTTGCTCCTGCTTTTTTAACTTCCTAGTTTTATTCTTTTATATAAATATTTATATTTAAAATAATTCACACAGTACGTGCATGGTAAAAATTTTTATTATACTATCATCCTCTAATTTTTTTTATTGTTTTATTAATTATTGTTAAGCTACAATATGTCCGAAAATCATATATTCTTGAATTTTTTTATGTATCTATACTTGCTGATCATTTATTGGCTAACGACATACGTAATTGCTCAGTATATTGTTTTTTTTTCACGTTTTAATTCTTTTACGTACGTATAAATTTACTTTCTTTTTTGTTATACTTATATATAAGCTACTACTTCTTTGACTAGAGCATTCTCAGCATGATTTGCAAAATATAGTTTTCAACTATTTTACTAATCCAAAGTATAACTATAAAAGGAAGCTTTTTAGGGACATTCTTTGGATAAAAAAACGGTCTTTAAAATTGATTTTTTCTGAAGCTTTTATTTTTTCTCATTCTTTTATTTTTTTTACTTTTTTCTTCTCTCCAGCACTTTTTTTAAAAACCAAAATATCTTACATAAACTATGACAACAGTTGCTGATAAAGAAAGTGAAGATACAATTCAACAATATAGTGAAGAAATTAATATAGAAGATCACCCTCATGACGATAGTAGTGATACAGAAGATGACGAAAGCTATATTATAACTGATCACCCTTTACAATCAGATACTTCATTAATTTATAATGAAGATAATCAAGATTATTCCGCTCACAGATTATTAGATGCTCAAGGTAGTCCTAATGTCCCATCTACTAACTCTTCTGCAAACTTACCAGAATCTAAAAAAAATGAAATAGTTGATAAAAGCTTAGCCTCTGTAATAGCAATAATCATAGCTTAGCAAACAATATAAAAATAGAAAAG
Organism: Cunninghamella blakesleeana; assembly: GCA_017871115.1. Classification (NCBI taxonomy): domain Eukaryota; kingdom Fungi; phylum Mucoromycota; class Mucoromycetes; order Mucorales; family Cunninghamellaceae; genus Cunninghamella; species Cunninghamella blakesleeana. The sequence goes on from JAFCIZ010000006.1 coordinate 2,406,470, forward strand.
ATAAAAAGTAATAGATAGTTATATAACACTTGTTTTATTACTATTATTTCTTTATAGGGCATTCAAAATGCTGGAGATACTGGTGAAACAATAACCTTAGCTATTGAAGGACAGCTACCTGAATGGTTAGTTGCAGAGCATTATACCGTTGGTCCTGGTACTTATGATATTCGTTATATTCGTAAAATTGAAATTGATGGGTTTTTACAAAGTGCGACTGGTACTTTTACTTTTGGCCATTTATTTGATAGGTAAATAATAATAATAATACGTGAAAAAATATAAAGCAGAAGCATTTTTAAAAAATATTTTATTGATATGATTATTTTGTTATTAATATATTATTATCATTATTCTAGCTTACCTTTAGTCAACCGATTTGATTTTAATGGAAAAGAAAATACTGTTCGTTATCGTAGTCGCCTTACAAGTCGTAGATTAATCGAAAAAATTCGTGATCATCATGGCTATGCTCCTTGTCATCCTGGTGGACTTTTTAAAACTCATGCTAATCAAACAGTATTAATTAAATTCATGAAGGCTGCTTCAAAAGCTAGTAAACCTGATGGTGAACCCTGTGGTGCTAGAATTTTAACAAAAATTCCTGGTGTGGACGGACAATTATTCTGTCAAAATATGGCTAATCATGTAACTATTAATTTAATTATTAAATTAATTTACATACACATACTGAATATTTTTTATTTACACTTCTGTTCTTTTTCTTTTTTTTTTAGATTCAAGAATTAGACCCTTTTGAATTAAAGCCAACACGTGTTCTTACTTGGGATGAAATCAATCCAGCATTTCAAGGTTATAATGCATGTCCTAATGGACATTATGATGTTGAAACAGGTGAATATATTAACTTCACTATGGAAATTGGCTACAGAACAACTCGGTATCACTTTTTCTCAACAACTGAGCAAAACCCTCGTGGATCATTGATTGCCACGGTCCAAAATGCACCTACTGGTTATATCAATAGTTTCGCTGTCACTAAGAATTATATTGTTTTAACTGTTTTTCCAATGCTGGCTCATTCAAGCGCTGTTACTTACGCATGGAATGAAAGTATTTTAGATTCCTTTTCTTTTTATCCTTCAGAACCTACCGTGTTTTATGTTATATCAAGAAAAGAAAAACAGGTCTTGGCAAGTTATAGAGCTCCTCCATGTTTCTCGTAAGTATTACATAAAATATAATATTGTTTTTTTTAAAAAAAAAAAATACGCATGTTATAATTTTTTACTAACATATATGTTTTATTATTACTATTATTTTATTATATAGATTTAATCAAGTGAACGCATTCGAAGATACGAATGGACAAATATTTGTAGATATTGTAGCCTATAACGATGACGCTATTGCATATCACTTAACAACAGAACAGCTTCGTAACACTAGTGCAGCTAAGCCATTACCACCATCACAAATGCGTAGATATCTTTTACATAATCTTGATGCTGCCATGTCTTCATTTGTAAACAATCAATCTTATATCCCTTCTGTCTCTAGTATAACATCAAAGATGTCATCCTTATGGAGTTATGTTAGTGGTAGTGCGACATCTTTGTCCACTAATACGAATAATAATAGCAACGAACTGGATATTGAACAATATAACGATAATAACGGTTGGTATAGCTGGATGCCATTAGCAACTCATTCAGTCATTGGAAAGGATATTGAATTACCTGTGATCAACTCAAATTATAATATGAAAAAACACAACTTTGTATATGGTCTTGGAGTAGTAAACCAATCTATTGATACCGATAATAATAACGATAATAATGATGACGTAATCAAAATAAATAAGGATCATGAACAGCAACAAAATCAACAAGAAGATCAACGACCTACGTATTGGAACAGTATTGTTAAATTAAATATAAATAATAAATCTGTAGAAGCTAGGTGGCATGAACCTGGTTGTTATCCTAATGAAGCGATATTTATTCCTCAAAAATCAAATTCTGTTGGACAAGAACAAGGAGAAGAAAAAGAAGATGATGGTGTATTAGTCAGTGTGATTTTAGATACAAATCGTCAAGTTTCTTTTCTTTTGGTTTTAGATGCTTCATCATTAAAAGTTATTGCAAAGTGTGACCTTGGTACTATTGTACCCATTAGTTTTAGTCGTGGTTCTTATAAACTTCGATGATATATATATAGTGAATAATGGGCATGCAATTACAATATATACAATTATATAATAAATAACTATATTTTGTAAAAAAAATAAAATAAATTTATATATAATTAATTTAATCATATATTTAAATGAATATATATCGAAAACTAATATAAATTGAATCCATTTTTGGGTTTTTAAACTGGTGCGGTTGTCTGAGTTTAAATATTTACCAATGTATTTGTTAAACGGGGATCTTTAATTTTCTTCCTTCTCTTTTTGTTTAATTTTAAAAATGGTGGTAAGTGTTTTCATATTATATAAAATAAAAATAGACAACCAATCAATACAATCAACAACAATGACGAGATTATATACGATAAATGGATGGATGGATTTTTTATATTTATTCAATAAGTGATATGAAATGGATGGATGTACTTTTTTTAATAAAAAAATGAATTACAGCACACTATATACATGTTAATAAATAATTAAAAACCGACAATATAAAGGAAAGATATTATGAATTGGATAAATAAATTTGTATTATTATTTTGGAATATTTTCAATTGCCATCAATACTCGACAAACATTATCCATTTTTTTCTTTTTTTAAAATAAGCAACTCACACCAAAGATGTATACACATGCCTATAAATATAAAGATAAAAGATAGATATACTTATATATATACATATTTCTATATATTTTTTAATATGTATATAGCAAGGATCATTCAAACGTCAAGTTCAAGTTGGTCGTGTCGTCCTCCTTACTCACGGTGCTGAAAGTGGAAAATTAGCCGTTATTGTTGATATTATTGACCATAACCGTGCTTTAGTTGATGGTCCTGTTACTGGTGTTGCTCGTCAATCTTATAACTACCGTGATTTATCTTTAACTCCTTTAGTCATTGCTAAATTACCACGTGCTGCTGGTCAAAAAACCGTCAAGAAATACTGGGAAAAAGCTGATGTTTCTGCTACCTGGGAAAAATCTGCTTGGGCCAAGAAGATTCAAACCCGTAAAGTACGTTCTGAATTATCTGATTTCGATCGTTTCAAGGTTCGCAAACTCAAGAGTCAAGTAAGTTGAATTTTTATTTTTATTTTTTTAAAATAATAGTACAATATATTTTCATGTTTCATTAATTCATATTATTATTATTATTAATAGCGTCGTTTTGCCCTTGCCTCTGGTCTTGCTAAAGCTAAGAAACAATCTGCTTAGATCCTTTTTTTTATAAAAGAAAAAAAACTGTATGAACTATTTTTTATAATTAATTGATTCCAACAAATAAAAAAAAATCAAAAAAAATATGCATCATCCTGTTTTTTTTTTTATTCAATATCTCCAGTTATCGATTTAAATGGCAAAAACATTTATTTTATAAGAAAATGGATTTATTAATTTTTTAAAAAAAGTGGAGAGAAATTCAGATGTATGGAAGAAATGATTAAAATAAAATGGATTTCCAAAAAAAAGAGAAAGTCAATTTTAAATGGAAGATAAAGTAAAGAACTTTAAAATAACTAACGTCGCCATGAGGAAGATTTATCATGAGCTTTTCCAAAACTCATAGTTGTTAATATACGATCCCATTCTTTTACAGTTTGAATATAAAGCCGTTTACCAGTAGTTGGATTTCCAAACAAGCTTGCCCACCATGCTAGCTCATCATCATTAGTAACTAATACCAAAGATTCTATTTGCTCATTGGCTACAGACTTTTTATGTTGATGATAATAAAGCATACAACTAATGATAGGACGATATTTTTTTGGTACATCTAAATAAGTCAATTCTTTTTCTTTTTCCATTTCTTCGTGTTCATGCTCGTGATCATAAGTTGATTCTTCTTGTTCTAGTTTTTCTTTATTTTTTTGTTGACTAACTACTTCATTATCATATTCTTCAGTGCTATCGTGTTCTTCATCCGATTCATCATCGGAATAACTACCTTCACTGAATGAATCATCATCGTCTGTATCGAATTCTTCATCTGTATCAGTCAATTCGTCATCAGTATTATCAAAACGTCTTCTACGGCCATGTATTTTTAATAAATCGTCATTAGAACTAGTCGATTCATTATCCGAATCCATTACTGGTTCTTGATCTTCTTTATCGGTCATCAGTTCAGAATCACCTTTATTATCATCATACTTTTCTTGTTCTTGATCTTCGACTTCATTGTTTTGATGTTGATTTTCTTTTCCAATCCAAAACAATGCTGCATCTTCCCAATCTGATAAATTTTCGGTCATTTTTTGTGTTCTTAAAAAGGATCGTGTTGGAACATTATTTTGGAGCGTGCCATTACTATTACTAGCGTTATTGTTCATATTTTCTTGATGATGACTACTGGAGGATTTATGTTGATCTAACAAAGCTAACTGTTGATCCAAATATCTAATAGATTCACGAGCTTGTAAATTCATATGTGTATCACCTTTTTTATATTGATCAAGTACGTCAATAACATCTAATGGGGCTATAACTTGAAGAATACTTGTTTGAACTCGTTGACGTACATTAAGTGTTTGATTAGCCCATCTTTTAACTTTATTTAAACCATCTAAGAAAGCTGTTACATCTACTACAACAGTATATACTTCCATTTCTTCAAGTTTGACTTTTTCAGCTTTATTATGCGAATGTTTGCCATTATTAGTTGATACAGACATTTTGTTGACATTCTTTTCTAATGACGAGACTTGTTCCATTAATCTCTGTGTCGCTAATGCTTTCATAAACCTATTTTGTTGTTGGCGCTATAAAAAAATAAAATAAAAAAATATATAAGGGTTGGTATTTGATCTCAATCATTTATTCACCATTCCATTTCAAATATTTATATCTACCTTGGCATTTTCGTCAATTACTGAATATTTTTGTTCCGCTTGATTATATTGTACAAAGTTGAATGACTAAGAATAAAAAGAAAAAAGCAATGTGAATATAAAAGTTAATATTCATAAATATATAGATATATATGCATATTAAAGTAACATTATAGTCATTACAGTTGAATCAGCCATTTTCTTCATTAATTCACGAACACGCTCCCATCTAACTTGTTTACGAAGATCACTACCGTTTTTTTCGTCATTAGGATATGCTGCTTCTTTAAAAAAGTCTACACTATTGTGGAATGAGAACAAAGGTACAACACCAAGTAATAAAATATCTTCAGACAATGGATATGTACTTGGAGGAATATCTGTAAATGGTTGAGGAAAAGATGAATGACCAATTAAAAAGGAACAGAAAGTTTGGATTGACTATAAAAAAATTACATATATTTAAAAAATTATATATAGTTAATTTTTTAGTATTTTTTATTTATATCTATTTTCTAATTACTTTATTTAATTATATACTTATATTACTTTTATAAGAGCTCTTTTTGTAATTTCTCGTGATTTTTCTGTAGATGGTAATGGTGGGAAGTGTCTACCATCTGCACCAAAACAATATTGTGATATAACTTCCAAATTTGAATAAAGATAAGTACTCCAAATAGATAAACTAGGTAATATAGTACTTTCTACTAATGCTTCTAATGTAGAAAGAATAGAGCTATCCGGTTCAGAATGTTTGATACGTTCCAAAGATTGAAGAGCAGACTTATAAACATTGGTAATGATTTTAAATCCACATTCTAATAGTATCATTTGAAGGTTTTGAAATTCAGAGCGTTGGTTGATATCAACTGTGAATATAAAAATAAAAATAAAAATATTTCATAAGAGGATGCATCATAATTTATTATTTATTACTTTATTTAATTACTTTTAAAAATTACCTTTATCTTTAACTCGTTCACTAATATGCCATATGGATATTAAAATAATTGTTATAGTTCTTGTCAAAGTAGATCTGATAATTTGTAAGATAGATGATGTATTTTTTATTGATGCAGATTTAGATGAATCATTATTTGTTATCATATTAATTGCCTGCTCTATTGCTAATTCAAGGCCATTATAAAGTGGAGGGAATCTATAGAATAAAATAAAATGAATAAAAGAATATAAGAATAAATAGATACTCATATATATATAAAGTAATTCTTACTTGTCACTATTTTGAAAAAGAATAATTTGATGCATTTGTAAGAAAGATTCCACAAAACGAGATATCAATTGAGATGGCTTAGTGCTATCATTATCATTATTTTGTTGAGAAGACATAAAGCGTACTTTTGAATAAAAAGATTTGAGATTATCATATCCTAATTTAGAAGGAAATTTCATAGCTAAACTCATACAATAATACCAAACAACATCAATAACACTTCCAGTAGATGCTGATATTAAGGCCAATTGTGAATAAGGTTTACCACTTGCTCTATAAACATCCACAGCCTTTTGATAACAAGTTTTAGATACATGCCATGCATTAGAACTGGATGATTTTGAATCTTTATTATCTGATGACATAATTAAAGCACGATACCTAGCCAAATCACCCATGCAAATATAATTTGATTGTAATAAAATGGCTACATCATCTTCTTCAGTTTTAGTCGACGATATTTGGTGACGAAATACATCTATTTTCAACAATAATATATTAGGAAAAAAAGAAGGATGAAAAAATTTAATAACTTTTATTTTACTTTTATTTGTACTGATACATATCAGTATTATTATAATTATCATTATTATTACCAATTCCAATAGTTTTTGTATCTATATGATATGTGTTTTTGATTTCACTGTTAAGATCGCGATAGAATTTAAAACTTGAGTCGATAAATTGATAAAAGTTATTGATGAGGTTTTGTTTGGATGATGGCTGGTCGTTTGATTTAAACTAAATATTAATAAATAAATAAAAATGAAATGTTAAAACATTTCCTCTCTTATTAATGCAATACATTACATTACATTATATTTATATATAACTTTACTTTTCGTAATCGATTGCGAATTTCTTCAATTTTTGGATAAAATATATAACGCCAAATTTTATCTTCAATATGTTGTGAGGAGGCATACAGTAAGTCTTTGGTGAGAATTTGACGATAAACTGTATTAAGACTATTAAGTAGAATGATATATATATATATATATATATATATTACCGATGCATTGATATATGAATATATGTATATGTGCGTTAAAATTGATATTATCCTTACCTTTTACGAACATAATCTATTTCATCTTCTGTAGCTGTAACCTGTTCAATAGCAATAGCATTGCCCCTTCGTCCTTGATCTTTTGGTATGTTAGCATAGTTAATTTTAAGTTGTGTTTGAAGTTCATGTAGTTGTTTTTCCAAAGCATATGCTTCCCTTTAAATAGAAAAATCAAAACAAAATAAAACAACATATTATTATTATTAATATTATTATATAGTTTATTTATTTTTTCTGTTATTACCTTGATAAATCTTTGAGATCTAGACAAATTTCTTTAGATTGTGATGGGGAGAAAGATATGGATTTTTGATTATCGGTAGGTTGATTACGTTTATTTCTTTGTCTTCTTCGGCGACGACGTCTTTGTTTTTTCTTTACGTCAATGGTTGTAGGTGATGGTTTCGATGTTTGCATGTTTGATAAGCAACAAAATTCATTATTGTTTTAAAAAGGAAATAAAAACAAAAAATGAATTTGTTGTATTTTTATTTAATAGAAAAGAATGGTGATAAGATAGAGATAAAAAAATCTAACAAATATATTATCTTAAAAATAAGCAGAGATAAATGAATTAATTAAATTAAAGAAATAAGTAAGGACGGGTAATATATATTATCTTTTATTAGTATAAAGTGTAGATGTAAAAGAAAAAAAAGGAAAAGTAAAGAATAGAAAAGAAAAATAACAAACCGAGAAATTTTTATTTTAAAAAATAAATCTGAGTTTGAAAATAAGATTTTGGTTAAGTATTTCACCCACATTTAATTATCAAAGAGCATAAGCTTTTTATTAGGGATTGCGGCAAGTCATATGATATCAATTATAAATATTAATGGTATTCACAAATGCATATATACATACATACATACATATATGTATGTATACTAAAATCTAGTAATTTTCCATGTATTTTTTATTTTTGAGGTATAAAAATAGTATTCTTCATGTATTTATAAAAATATTTAATGATTTAAACTATGCTTATTTGATTTCGTTTCATATTTTTGACGCCGAATTATCGGCTCATTGAAATATTATTTAAAATGGTATAAGCAATATCCAAATAATAGCAGTAGAAATTTGTTTTATAGTATTACAAATGCTAATATTTTCTTTTTATTGATAATGAAAGTAATAGTTAATATAAAAATATTACATGCAAATAAATAAAAATGCAATGAATGATAAAATAGATAATTATAATAATTTTTTTGTTTAAATATGAAATAATATAATAGGTGTAGTATATGTATATATAGTTTATGATCTCTTTTTCTTTCCTTTTCCAGTTCGTTTGCTTGTTTGGTTAGGATTTTTACGACCAAAACCAATGACATCTGTACCAAACATATTATTTCCAGTTGATCTTACTTCGCCAGTTTTACCATAAAGAGGAATAAAATCAGGATCAAACATATCTATAATTTTCTTTTTAGATTGTGTTTCTTTAGCTTTCAAGTATTCACGCTGATCTTCACGTAAAACAAGATTGTTAACTTTACGACCACCTTGAGGAGGAGGGATATCATACTTAGTACCTCGTAAATTATATTGAAAATTGGCTTTAAGATGATATTTAATTTCCCCTTTATTATTAGTTGTACAAGAGATACGTGTTAAAGTAGCTCCACCACATTTTGGACAGAATTTCTTTTCCACATCGCCAGTAACTGTAAAACATCCATGACATCTAAGTACCCAATTTTTGATTTTTGTAATTCGATAACCACCTGTCGATACAAGGTTAATATTCATCTGTAATAAAACGTTCTAAAAATAAAAATAATAAAAGAAACAAATAAATTAGATAAAATTAAATAAAAATTCTCGTATTGTTATTATTTTAGTACTGTATATACTTATTTAAAAAAAATTCTATATATTAATGATTATTATACCTGCATAGCAAAATCGCTGGTCATACATGCAACTTCCATTTTGTTCATTCTTTGCAGCTCACTAGGTGTAACTCCAAGAGCAATTGCTTTAAATTCATCTACATTTTCAGGTGTAATCCATTCTCCTCCTTCATCTTCGTCATCGTCTTCTTCATCCAATATTAATTCTTCGGGTTGAATAGTCATATCAGCTACGGCGTTTGTTAATTCTTTTTCTATTTTTTCTTCTTTAGGTTCATCATTACTTTCTTTTTGAATGGTGGATGATTCATCTTTAGAATGAGTTTCTTCTTCACTGGGATTTATCAAAGATTCTCCTTGGTCCTCTTTAACAGTTGAATTTTCTTCTTTATCCATTTCATCCTCTTTTTTCTTTTGTTGGTTGGTATCATTCTTTTTATTGTCCTTCTTTTTCTTATTATTATTTTTTGGTCCTTTTCTAGATACTTGAACTGTTTCCCATCCTTCATCATCAATTACAATTGGTTTTGCTTTTACTTTAGGTTTTAGTGGAGGTGCAATACCAAGAGCACCAGTTGGTCTAGTCTATAAAAACAAAATAATAGTAATAATAAAAAAAAGAACATTAGAATCGAAACATTATTTTATTTTATTTTATTTTTACATAGAAATTGATATCATCATTTATTATTTACCTTGATGGGTTCAGTGCGGATATTTTTATCGCCATTAAATCTTGTTTCAATAGTATGAGCTAAAGCAATAACTTTTAAATCCGGTATAGATAATGAGGCATAATCACCAGTCTTTTTGGCAAACTCGATTACTAATAAAAGTGACAGGTTATTATTATTAATACAACCATATTTGTACAATGTATTATTATTATTATTATTATTGTTTCATTATGATTTATTTTTATTTTTTTTTACCAGCTTTAAGAGATTCTTCTGAAGGATTTTCAAGCTTGATTTCAAAAGGTAAGCGAGTTAAAAATTCTCTAGAGTGAGCACTACGAACTTCATTAATAACGTCAGGACAGGTATAAAAGTGTTCGGCTGTATCTTTTAAACTTAAGCCATGAATAATAGCATTGGTATCAATCACTAAATGATTGACTCTTTGTTGTTTGGACATGGAAAATAAATCAAGCTAATAAATATAATAAGATATATAATATTTTAAAGAGTAGGAGTAATATATCTTTTTTATTTAAAATAAAAAAAAAAAAAAAATAAAGGGACAAGAGGAAGAGGAAAAAAAGTTTTCAGTTTAAAGCAAAAAGAAAGTTGGTCACATAAAATAATATAAAAATTCTGTTATAAAAAGTCCGAACCGTAAAAAAATTAAATTTTGAACAGATGCTTCCTTTTTTTAATCATTACACATTCCTCTTTTTCATGCAATTTTTATAATAGACAATAAATATTAAATTATTATATTAAATAAATAAAAGCTAATGATCTACCACTGTCTTTTTCATTTATATTAAAAAATAAATAATTTTCTTCAGAATATTTAACACAAACAAGCTGACTAATAGACAATAGCTAGAGATAAAAATGAATCTAAGTAAAAAAATATATTTACTTTTGAAGAGAAATACGTACATCACCACAAGCAAAAAAAGAGAGAAAGTAATAGAATTTAAAAATTGGAAGCCAACTTTATCCACATCAATTATTAAAAAAATTATAGAGACGGGCAAATATTTAAAAAAAATCATAGCAACTTGTTGATTAAAAATATTTATATATATTAATATCAATAAAAAGCATTACAATTTAAATGGAAAAGTAATAATTGACAAATGAATAATACCGGCTCGATAGCTGGTAATAAGTAAGCAATAACATAGCCGTCGAAGCTAATGACAACACAAAAAAATGGTCATCTATCAGTCAAGAATAGCAGTTGGGTTAGGGGGAATTGAGCCAAACTATTTTAAGGCAGCTGTCTCTAAGTAATTTATTTATTTATTTTTTAAAAAAAAGAAAGAGCACCATAATATAAGATAATAGCAACACCAGCTATAGTAAACAACAATTCACATTTTATTATTATTAATACTATTATCAAAATCAAGATGCCGGCCAATTTTTTTATCAAGAAAGCAGATTTATAAATAAAAATACGATTCTCTTCTTATGTTATTATTAAAGGAGCTGGTCTAATTCGTATTCAAGATTTTGGGATTACTGTTTTCAAGGTAATAACCTTTTCTTTTATTACTCAAGCTGATATTCTTTTTCTAATTGGGACAAATTATTTTCATTCCCTTTTTTATTTTTAATTGCAACAAATAATTGTTTGCCTGTTATTTTTTAATATTTTTTTACTATATGATTAAAAAAAACAATGAATAGATAAAAAAAAGAAAAAAAGAAATAATAGATTGATGAACTTTACATAGGTAAAATAATTTGATAATGAAAAAAAAAAAGCTAACAAAATCGAAAAATCGTATATGCAATGCTTTTCTTTTTTTTTTTAATATTAATATTATACTTTCAAATTGAAATCGCAAAGAAAATAACTTTTTCTTCTGCCTAAAATTTTGACTAATAATATTTTTGAATGAGGGAATTTTTAGTTTAAGCACATCTATTCAAACATTATAAAAGGCTGATGAAGTATGGCGCATAAAAAAACGGGATTTGAATTTTTAGTATTAATTTTTTTTAGAGAATTTTTTTTGCATTCTTTTCTGCTTACCCAGTCTCTATATTTATATTATTGTTACTATTCTATTATTGTTATTTCTATTGCTCGTGTGAATATGACCAGAAAAAGAAAAAATAACAATTACAATAAAGAAGTGTTGAATTTTAACGAATACACTTTTGAAAACCAAAATAATTCTAATTCATCAACCTGGATAAATCCTGTTTTAACTTATATTTTTGGTATTGTAAGAAGCTTTTTTATTTCTATCTATCATTATAAAACAATGATACTGTTTTCATTGATTTATTTTATTATAAATACTAATATGAATATTATTCATTTTTTTTCCTTCTTTTTTAAAAATTAATATTAATAGATATTATGTGGAATTCCTTGATTATTTTAAAAACTTTATTTTCCAAGGTATTAACTGTGTTTTTTGCGATATTTATGATGATCACCATAACAAGATATTTCTCTCGATTTTTATATAATTCTGTTTTGGATACTATATGTCCATTGATTCCATCTTCATTTACAAGTATTGTAAGTAGGGGAAAATAGATGTAGAGAGAATATTAAATACAATAATAAAATAAAAATGCGCATACTCGTACAAAGTAAAAAGATAAATATATAAATTGCCATATCAGAAGTATACCAAATTAATATTACTTTCATGCTTATTCCTATTATCTTTATTTATATTAAAAGGTTCCAGCATGTGAGCATTGGGACCAGCCTATACCGAATTTTTCTCAGCTAGCCAAGGTACAGGAAAATTTATGTTTATCTGTATTAAATCCAAATATAAAATCAACAGACCAACCTTCTATACCTACAACTAATAATAAAAATGGTGATGGGAGTAGCGGAAATGATTATAATGACATGATAATGGAAGATCTAACATCGCCTATCTCCCCACTTACTTTAAAACAAGTTGAATTAGCAACTCGGGACCTACAGCTTATGATTAAACATTCTAATTTAGCTTTATCAGACGTCTTGGAATCAAAACTTGGAGAGTACCTAATACATTCAAGAGCTTTTGGAAAAGATATTCAGGTACCTTTTTTTTGTTTTTTTTAAAAAAATAAAATAAAATGGAAATTAATAATAAAATATAATTCCATTTGTTTATATACATACTGACATCAAAAATAAAATATAATAAATTGTATTTTATAGAGTATACAATCTCAAACAAAAGGTGTAATAGATAATTTGATTACTTATAATACTATAACATCAAGAAAACTACTGGATGTTGAAAAAGGAATCACTAGCCGTCAAGAATTAAAATTGATTTACGAAAAATTTATGGAACTCATAGGTATTAGAATATAATAGTAATAACAATAATAACAGGTGAATAATAAATAAATAATAAATAAATTATAGTCATTTTTCTAAATATATATTCATTATAAAATCTAAATAGAAAAAGAAGCCCGGCGATTAATTTTAGCCATCGAAAAAGCACAAGGATCATTAAATATTTTAGAAGAAGACTTGTATGCTATACATGAAATCACTATTAGAGAAAAAAGTTACCAAACCTCAGGGCAGCCAAATATTTTAGCTGATTTAGGAAATTTAGTACGTGGCAAAGAGTTACAACGACCTCTAGTGAAAAAAAATTTGGAATTATTAATGGAATATGACGTAGAAAGAATGAAAGCATCAAAAAGGTTGATTGTCTTGTTGGATCGGATGGAATCTATACAAATGGATTTAGAAGAATTAAGAACTCAAATAGTAACCCCTCTTATTATCCCTGATAGTTTATCGTTAGAAGTTCATATTGAAAACATTAATAAGGCAATTGATCGACTTAAACAAGGTAAACTGGTTAGTTATGAACCTGCGAATCCGTCAAAAGCAGGTTTACCACCTATTATCCAACCATCACCATCATCATTCTCTGAAACACAATAATAATAATAATAATAATAATAATAATAATAATAATAATAATAATAATAATAATAATAATAATAATAATAAATAATAAATAATAAATAATAAATAATAAATAATAAATAATAAATAATAAATAATAATAATAATAAAAGTATAAGTATCTATATATTCATCTATTTATTTTTGTTTTTTTAAATCATCTTTTACGAGCTTAATTACGTATATCTTTATTAATTTAATAAAAAAACGTTATCAACGAAATCTTTTTTTTGCTGCATGCTTTTATATACTGAATATGGAATTTTCTATCATTACTATTACCAGAAAATAGAGTTTACTACACACAACAATAAGGATATGTCGGTATTCTCAACCAACTTGGTAAGAAAATATTCATATTATTTAAGAGTGAGAGATAAATATCAAAGAAAAAAAAAGAGAAAATATGTGTAACAGGTAATGTACACCATTTTTTTTGGGGAGAAGAGAGAGTGAAATTTTAATAACAATAATATACACATGATATATATAATATGGTTATTCATAAAATGTGCTATATGAAAATATTACACATATAAGTATAAAAATCAATATATATATAAAGCGATGATCCGAAATAGTAAAAATTCTGGAATTACAACAAATAAAGTTTTTGTTTTTTAAAAAGTTATTTCTTTTTTTAGATCGCTTCTGATTAGCAGGTGAAAAAAAATTTAAAAAATAAATTAATCATATGATTTTATTGAAATATATCAAACGTTTCATATTCAAAATTAAAAAACAGAGTTTCAAACTAAATCTTGTAAAAACTCGCTTCATACTTTTGTATCATCAAAAAATGCATCCAAATAATAGTATAATATAATGTAGGCATCGAATATAAATACATAATTCTTTTTTAATATCGATGAATTTTTTGTTTTTGTTTTATTTTTATTAAGTATAGATGGTATATGATGTCTAATACAATTAATGTTCTCTTTGATCTTTAATACTGAAAATTCTAAGATTCCCAGAATATTTTCCATCCGCACCCGTTTCATCACCAGCATAAGCCAAATAATAATCTCTAGGATGCCATGCTACTGTATTCATTGCTGCTGAACATTCAATATGATGAACCGATTGACCGCTTTCCACATGAGACTATTTATTTTTTTTATAATATATATAACATAATATAATATTTTAATTTAAAGCTCTTTTTTATTTTTATTTTATTATTTTTTTTATAATTATTATATACATCTATAATTTTTCATCACTTACAATATCAATAAAACTATCTTCAGAGGCAGAAGCAATATACTGTCCATCAAAACTAAAACTTAGTGTACGAACTGGCCAACTAATAATAATAATAATGATAATGATAATAGTAATAAAAAGAAAATGGATTAACCATCTGCTATCAGCCATTATTTTATTATTATTAATGATCATAACAATTACCTTAATTCTGAAAAAGTACGTAAACATGCGCTTGATTTAATATCCCATAATGTAACCAAAGCATCAGCAGAGCCTACTGCTAAATAATTACAAGTAGGATCGACTTCGACACAATAACAATTAGCTGTATGGCCACGTAATGATTGTAATAATTTTAATGCTGGATATTCATAAATTTTTACCGTTCCCTGACCTGTTGTAACAAAAAATAGATTATTTGCTTTATTCCATGCAATTTCATTAACCTATTGTAAAATAAAGTAAATAAAAAAATTAATGAGATTATACAAATAAACCGGTACATACATATATATATTATATTATTTACCTCTACATTATGTTTTTGAGTCATAGATATTGTGAATGTTCTAGTATCGATAATGCTAATAGTATCGTTCTATTTTAAATAAAAAATATTAATATAGAAAAAGAAATGAATATAAATAAAATCACTACATATATGTGTATATATATTTATATATATATATATATATATATATATATATATTACCTTGTCTCCTACAGCTATATTATCACCATCAGGGCTCCAAGATATATTTATGTTTTCACCACCAGTTTGAATCACTGCTGTACATTTTCCAGCTAAGAATCATAATTATAATCATTACAGTAATGAAAAAGATCGTATCAATACCTAAAATGATCATCTAATATCATTATCATTATATATATATACTTACAACGTTGATCCCATATTCGAACTGTTTTATCACATGAAGCAGTTGCTAAACGATCTGCATGAGTTGGATCCCAATCTAATTGATCTACACTATCTGTATGTCCTTTTAATTCAGTAGAATAACGTACGTCCGTCTAAATAAATGAAAAATGGAAAAAGAATATATATATTAGTATATATATATATATGCTTGTATTAAAGCTACTTTTCTTTATTATTATTACACCACGGTGAGGTATCCAAACACGGGCTGTTTTATCAACGGATCCACTCGCCAATCTTCTACCATCGCAATTCCAAGCTACTGTATGTACTTTTTCTTTATGTCCTTTATATTCTTTAATTCTAGAATGAGAAAACATCTTTCGCATCTATATAACATAATAATAATAATAATAAAAACTTTTCTAGTTAGATAAACTTTATATATCCTTTTATATATCTTTCCCTTCAAAATAATGCAAGTGAAAATAAAAACATTGGATACTTACATCTTCACGTGTAATAGCTTCACCCATATACCAATATTGATCAATAATACCAGTTGGAGGAGACCAATCGTCTAAGTAGATAATAATTATAAAAATAAAAAATAGAGAGTCAATCAGTATATAAATGTATATATATATATATATATTATATTATTTTTAACTGGTTCGATATATCATACACTAAGCTATTCTTTTATATTATAAAAGATACTTACAAACTATTTTTCCATTATCACCTTCAGTAGTATCATCCATATTTCCTTAATTTATATTTATATGTATGTATATATATATATATATATATTATTTACAAAAGAAAAAAAAATCTATTGAAAGAAAAAAAAATCGGATTTTTAAAAAAAAATTTATTTTAATTGAATGAAATATGCTCTATTTTTTTAAAAGAGAAATATTTTCATCAGGAATAAGAAATAAAAAGCAATATAAAATATGTTGAAAAATAAATAATATATATATTTATATTTATATATATATATATATATATATATAATATAAAAATAAGAATAAAAATAAGAATCAGAAAAAAAAAGAAATAAGAGTAAAAAAAAAAAAGAATAGCAATATTACACACAAAGAAAAAAAAGAAGTAAAAAAATGAATGAACGAAAGAGAAAAGGAAAAAAATAAATAAAAGAAAAAAAAAGTTATTTTTTATTTATTTATTTATTCACAGTAACACCATGTTTAGGACAGATACAAACGGATTCAGTAGGAACAGGTGGAATGGCTTCATGAGGAAGAGGAGGTAAAGGAGATCCAGCAATGGGAGGAATAAAAAGGTCATCATCATCTTTCATAATCTCATCTTTTTTAATATGATGACTATGATTACTGTTATTGATATCTGCCAAACTTTGATCATCCGAATCATACATACCACTATGATCAATTTCTTCACCATCACTATCATCTATATAGTAAATTGTTGTAGGTCGAGGTTGTTGTTGTTGATTATTGGAAGATCGAGGAATAGGAGGCAGTTCTGCATAAGTATAATGTTGTTCTAAAGATCGCTTCTGATGAATAGTTTGCTGATTTTGTAATCCCATTTGTTGCATCAATCTTATCATTTCTTCATCGGTATCCAGCACCGATGATTGAGCGTTTGAAATAATTGACATCATATCAGAAGAAGAGTTGGAAGGAGCACCAAAGGTTGTTCCATCGTAAAATACATTTTGGTCGTATTGTACTGATGCTCTAACTATACGTGCATTATTATTATTTGTAGCAGCAGCAGCAGCAAGAGGATGAGAGGCAGCTATAGGTGTATTAACAAGACTACCAGGAGAAGGTACAAAGGATTCTTCTAAAAGAGCAACAGGGTTGGCATCACGTGGTCTTAAGGATATAACAGGCGGTAATCCAGGAGCATTTGGGTATACAGGTGAGGAGGGGCGGGAGTGTAATTCATAAGAGGAGGATTCGGTTTGGGATGCACCACTGGTAAGGCTTGGCGCTGCATGAGAGGATCGGTCAGAGCCATTGGTAAATGAAGCATCATCTTCATAAATGTCATCTTCATCGTCTTCATCATCATAGCTTGTATTGCTTTCATTTAAAGAAGAGGAGGAAGTATCACATTCAGAAGGTGAATTGTATTGTTGAGGATGAGGTCGTAATTTGTTTTTAGGTATGATAGAAGGAGGTGTAGGTGAAGTAGATTGGAGTCTAATGTGTTGATGATGTTGTTGAAGAAGAAGTAAAGATTTGTTATTATTATTATTTGCGGCAGAAAAAAGATTGGATTGTGATTGTGTATGTATTTTTGTGTTTTGAAGGCGTTTTTGATGTTGAGATAATTGTGAATTATCAATAATAAAAGATTGACTAACACTGCGTTGTCTTCGTTGGGAAGGATCTAAATGATCAAGAGATCTTGAACCCATATCATCAGAAGAATCCATATTATCTACTCTTAAGAATCGTTGTTGTGGTTGTTGGTGGTGTAAAGTTGGAGAAGACGATTTATCATTTGTTGATGAAGCTAAAGATGGGTGTGAAGGGCGACGATGTTTAATTGGAGGGATTGGTAATGAATTTGATAAAGTAGTCATAATATCCATATCTTTTTTATTATTACTATTCATAATGTTACCATCCATACTATTGCCATTACTATTTATTTCTTTATTATTTTTATGTGAGTGATGATTATTTATGCTATGCTTATTATTATTATTTTGGTGATGATGGTGTTGGTAATGATCGTCTTCTACATCATGAGAACCAGATGAAATACATAAGTTTATATTTCCATGACCCTTTTGTAAATCCCTTTGATATGATGTTGTTGCTGTTGCTACCGTAGTTGTCATTGTTCCGTTTGAATATGAACCTGAGGAAGTACTATTCATACATAGAGCCGAATCTACCTGAGATCTACTTTGTTTACTACGAAGAAGCGTAGGGCTATTGGATCTTTCACTGCCATTATTATTATTATTATTAAAATCGACTGAAGCACCATCCATATCCTCTAATTCACCTCTATTACCAGAAGTAGTATCTGCATTCTTTGCAGAAGGAGCCAAGGCTTTCAATGTAGGGGCAGTACCATTTTTTTCTAATCTGGTTTCATCCATGACAAATAAAGGTTCAGGTAAATTTAATTTTTCATAAGGATATAAAGGCATTGGAGGAGGCTGATGATTATTATTTGCTTGTGTATCAATGGTAGTTGTAGAAGAGATAAGGATAGGAATTTTTGCACGAATATCTTCAAATTTAGCACCAAATTGAAAAGTGATTTCTAATTGATGGTATATAGATGCTAAAGGTGATTCTAAACCTAAATTCAAATATTCGTCTAATGGATGTCGTAATAAAATAGGTTGATTGGAAGACATGGGTTCTGTTTCATCAAGTGTATGAATAATGGCTGGTGTGGTTCGTTTTGTATATTTAGCATATTTATTTAATTCCCCTTTTTTTCCTGATGGTTGTGGTTTTTTTGGTTTCATTAATTGTGTTTTAAAACGTGTCATATTGGCTTCACTTTTTGGTAAAGCGTTACATCTATTGATTAAAGAGAAGAAAGAAAGAAAGAAAGAAAGAATGAGAATAGGGTGATGAAGATTCTTTTATTATTATTTCCATTCTATGATATATATCTATAATTATCATTTTATATGTATATATGTACCTGTAGAGTTCCACTTGAAGTATTTGAGAACGAATATGAAGAACTCGTTTTTGACTACCAATAGATAAAAGTTTGACATTGAAAGGGATGCAAGTTTGAGCAAGACATACAATTCTTGGAGCAGTAATTTCATAATGAAATTTAGTAGAGATAGTTTTTGAGTACATTTTTGTTGGTATTAAAGGGGCTACTTCTTTACAAGGTAATAAATGCCGTCTAATAACAATAGGATAAGTTGATGTAACAGCTCTTTTTAAACCTAAAGAGATGGATAATTCAATTTTATAATTGATGCTAGCTCTTTTAATCATTACACTTGCTGGGTAAACATTCAAAATTTCCAACTCCCATGGTAAGGTTACTTGACCAGGACCCAGAGTAGTAGTGGATGAAAATATTTGAGTTTTTAATTTTGGTAGAATAGGCGTACTAATATCAACTGAATCAATGGTATTTTGATGACATACTCGACTATATCCTTTAAACTTGATGGTGGCACTTTTTATTTTGACCGACTTTGTAAGATCTAAATGAATATCACCTTTTAACGTAATACTACCAGAAGCGTTTTCAGGATTAAGTGGTCCTTGAAAATCAAGGTATCCATTAAATGGTTCAATAACTATTGACTTGAAACCGTAATTCATATTGTTTAATAAATTAGGGTTCGTTTATTATGTTTATATGATCCAATAAATTGAGGCTGTGATTGTTTATATAAAAAGTGGTTATCAATAATAATAATAATAATGAAAAAGTATATATAATTATATATACATGTATATAATTATATATATAAATGATAAATGATATATAATATAGTATAATATATTATTATTATTATTCCTATTATATATATATAATTATATTTATATAATTAAAAATAGAAAGAAAGAAAGAAAGAAAGAAAAAGAGAGAGAGAGAGAGATAGAAAGTAATAAAATATAGATTATATATTTTTATATATAAGAATAATAAAAAAAAGAGAAAAAGAGAAGAGAGAGAGAGAAAAAAGGAAAAAAAAAAATTCAAAGGGAGAATAATAAATAATAAAAATAAAAAAAGGGGAGGACGGGATTTAACTTTTTATTTATTTTAGTCTGTTCAGGTGTTTGTGTAAATTGGTGATACAGAGAATAAAAAATACTAGAAAAAAGATTTCAACTAAAGATGGATTATTACCTTTCCTTTCGTTACTCTTTTTAAGATCAATATTCGGCTCACTCGCGTCTATTTCCTGTTTTGTTAACTCTATGTTATCCTTTCAGAAAAAAACAAGGATAAATTATTACCGTTGAAAAAAGTATATCTTTTATATATAATAAATATCACATTTTACGTTTTATTTATTATCAATTTTTTAATGAAAAAAAAAGGTGTGAATATTTATAAAAAATAACTTTTTTATTATTCCAACTATTTGATCTGATGGAACACACATATAAATATATATATAGTAAAAAAGCTTAAATTCATTTTCTCCGCTTATAAAAAAGTGAATAATAATTTTTATCCAATAAAATAGAAAGGAGACTTAATAAAAAGAAACTTCTTAAACAACAACAATCGAAAAATTATAATTATAATAATATATATATATATATATATATATGTCTATACCTATAAAATAATAACAAAAAAAAGTGCTCCTTGCTTCAAGAATTCATCTAATATATATTTATATTTATTTATTTATTTTATTAAAAAAATGAAATCTATTACTGTTGTATACCATTTTTACTCAGCCTTCATTGCTTTTTCTGCTTTTTTAATGGATGCTTTATCAGTTTTAGGTTGAGGATTAAGAGCATTATTTAAACCAAATGGACTTTCTACACGGAAAGGTCTTTTTAAATCTCCACTTGAAGTTGATTGATGGAATAAATGAATACGAGCTTCTTTTGTAGTTAAAAAAGTCTTGAATCCAAGAATGGCTTGTATGATCAAAGGTTGAATATATCCAAATTTAAAGTGTAAAAAGGTAACCATACCAATCCCCATTACTGATTGTTTTAAAGTTTTCATAACTTCTTTTTTATCATACTCTATTTAACCAATATACATATATTTAAAATAAAAAAATGAGAGAGATGGATTTTAAATAAATAATTTACCTTTTTGATTCTTTTCATTTATATCCATTTGTCTATCTATCTATTCTTACCATTAAAAGTAGTTACGATCAAAGTATCGGGTGATTCTGTACCATCCCAGTTTGGTTTAGCCGGTTCAACGTATTTCAAAACGGTTTGATCTATATGCATTCCCCCCCCCATCAACATTTTATTAAAAAAAATAAGAGTACTCATCTAAATAAACCTCTTTTTCTACTTCTCTTTCTCTTTCATATATATTTATTCATTTTTATTTACCATTCTTATTGCCAATCAAGGTGTAAACATAGAGATTCAATAAAAGGATGATTAGTTGTGCACCATAATAAAGACCGCGTATACCAAGTAAATAATTACTATCTTCTAAAGGAATATATTTTGTTATTTGGCGTACGGCAATAAAGAATACGATATTAAATAAGGGATGATTAACAACCTTTGCTACACTAGGCATGATGTGATTATTTAAGAGTGAAAAAAAAAAAGAGAGTGAGAAAAAAAAATAGAAAGAAGAGAGGGAAAAAAAATTTAAAAAAGTCTGAAATTATAAAATAAATTATTTAACGGTGATTAAAAAATTGTTTTTTATTTCCAACCCTTTTGTTTTAAAAACTCTTGACATGTAAAGACTACAATTTTCTTTATTTATTTTGCTTAAAGAAAGCTTTTCATTGATAATGCTACTATTAGAGTTATTTTTTATTTTCTTAAAAAAAATAAAACAAATAAAAAATGATCATTGTTGTTATATTGCTGTTTTATTTTAAAGTTTTGTGTACAAAAAAAAAGGTTAGATTTATAATAAACTATGTTTTTTTTCTATTATTTTAAACTTAAACTTTTTTTTAACAGAATTCACTTTTTTCATTCAGCTGGAATAAAAAAATGTTATAAATAATAGCTCAAACCATCTTTTCTATTTGGATCTAAATATCTTTTAGGACGTTGACCACCACCACGATCACTTCGAGATCTAGAAAGAGCTACATATTTTGCCTGTTGCAACATTATATTGTTTATATTCTCTTCTTGCTGATAATAATGAGGGCGGTGATGATCCATGGTTAGTTGTCTCTGTAATCCTTTCCCTTGTAGTTGTTGATCGTAATAATTCTGTCTTAATCGATTTCTTTCTTTTTCTCTAGCTGTTAATGAATCACCCCCATCTATCTCCCACAATCTTCGATTGGTAGTATTATTTCTTTTTAATAAATGATGATGATGATGATTTTCTTCTATATTGGGTAGATTGATGGAAGATTTGAAGTTATTTTTTTTACTTTGATCTTGAGAAATCAACCAATTAGGTATCGTCCTTTGTTGTTTTTCATAATACTCCCTTATTACTCTTGATATATGTGTTTCACCTTCCCAATCTGACCCATCTGATTCTATTTAATATATATGTATATATTAATTTTATCTATCTATATTATCTCATTATATATATTCCAAGTTTATGTACATACCTGGATAATCATCATCCTGGGAAGTTAGATCCGGTGTAATCTTTAATAGCTTTCCCCATAACTTTGAGTTTGGTTGTTTTTCGTCTATATATTTTAAACCCTTTATATCATTGCTTTTCTTTCTTGTTTTTCATATATTATTTTATTATTTTATATCATATTATAGCATAGTATAATATAGTATATTACCTTGATAATGATTAGCAGCAAGTAGTTTATATTTTTCATTTTGTTGTTTTTTTCCTTTATGCCATAAAAATGGCTGATTTTTTTGTTTTGGTTGATTTGGTAAAAAAGTAGTATAGTGATCAAAATAACTTTTATCCGCCACCCCTTCTTTATTACTTGCTGATCTTTTTAATCTTGAAGAAATTAACGAACTTTCTTGTTTTTTTTCTGTAGTAGTGGATGAAGATAACGCTGTGGTTGATAATTGACGTAGTAAAGGTCTTTTATTTTCTTCCCGGATAGGTAATGAAGATAATACTGGTAATGATGGATTTATTTTTTGCTGACACTTATGACTTGCTTAAAATATTACATTTCAATTAAAAGAAGAAATGTAAAAAAAAAGAAAGTGTGTGAAAAAGAGTTTAGGAAAAAAATATCGGGTAATCTTTTTCATTTTCTTTTTTTTATGCATGTAAAAAAAGTTCGATTAATAAAACTTACCTGGGTATAAAACACTTTCATTACAGTCTTTACATATAACGGCAATAGCGGATACTCTATAATCTACCACTTGTCCATTCATTTTTTAAAGAAATATAAATAATAATAAAAAAAAAAGGGAGAAAGAGAAAAGAAAAAGATCTGGATCTTTTTCTTTTTTATGTAAAATGTTAATTAATTAACTTATTTGTCTTACCATTTTGGTAGGTTTTTTTTTTCTTTATTTAGGTATTTCTTATCTATCATATTATATAATTTAATGAAAATACAACAATGATTATTTTTTACTTTATTATTTTAATTTTAATTTTTAATATAGCATTTTATAATTTTTTTTTTCTTTTTTTTTTGATCCATATTATAAATTTATAATAAAAACAATATTCTAACAACATAAAATAAATAGATAAAAAAAAATATAGTAATAATAATAACAATATAATATACGAAGATTATTTAAATGACACTATTCACAATCTCAAAGGCTTGTTTATATACGTCTAATAATTGTTTACATTTTGCTCTTTCCGTAGCCATCGCTTCATCTTCTTGTAATAATTCATCAAAAAGTTCTCTTTTATATAATGATGTCACCAATCGATTTTGTACAGCTTCACGAGAATTATTTACTAAAAGGTGCATCACAGCTTTAGGTACTAAATCTTGAATATTCTTTCTTACAATATTAAAATAATTTGTGATTAAAGTACCTAAGTAAATAAAAATAAAATATACATTTATATATATTAGTTACACTATATAGATAGCTGAACATTATGTATAGATATTTTTCTTTTTTAAAAAAGAAAGCTAAAAAATTAAGAAAATAAACCTACGTATCAACTGTGATTCAATTTCTTCTCTATCAGATACTGGATAAGGTGCTTCATCATTATTAATCATTCCATTTTGTTGTTGTTGAAGAGAGACTTGTTCCATTTTTTTTTCAATTTCGTTTTCCATCATACTACTTACAGACATGGTAGGAGCAAAGCTCTGGACCGAAGTTCCATTAGGTAAATCAGATACCAAAGCAGGTCGTTCCGCTTTACTTGCACCACCAAAGAAATAATTTAAAAAGGATTCATTATGATGATGACCACTGCTATTACCATTTTCTCTAGGATCCGAGTGAGATTTCATATCATCATCAAAGATAGAGCCTCCATTTGCTTTCAAAGCACTTGATACACTACCCATACTAGGCTGTCTTGTAATCCTTCGCTTTTGGCTGTCTTGTTTTTTCTTTTTTCTTGTTTCCGTTTCTAAATTAGACATGGCACCAGCAGCACCCATAAAATCTGGATGATTAGTATTGATATAAGCCCGTTCAATAGCGATAAGACTTTCAACATAAGTGGAAGTGGGCCCTAATCTTTCTCTTAATAATTCTGATACTACTTCGACTAATTTTGCGTGTAATTTAGGGTATCTTAATAATTCCTATAATAATATATAAAAAAATGAATATGTTTTCCTCTTGTTTTATTTTATATTTATTATTTTTATTAGCAAAAGCTATACCTTATCACCAGTATTATGGCATATTTTCATTAATTCTTCATAAACGAGTTCAACACATCTTAAACTTGGAGATTCTAAAAGTTTGATTTGAGGTTTGACTAAAAGATCAAAAGCAATTTCTGGAACAAACAACGATGGACGAGGACCTGTTGAATTACGTATAGCTGTTCTAATATCATTATTGGTTAAATTGGAACATGGTGGAATGGCGATGAGTGCGTTTCCAAAAACGTTATTAAATATATAATATATTCTAGCACCACCACATCTATAAAAAAATTAAAAAGAAAAAAAGAAGGGTTAAAAAGAGTGATTATTATTGTTGTTGTTATCACTGTTGCCATTTAATAAATAAATAAATAAATAAAAAAGGATGTATATATATATATATATGTGTGTGTGTATAACTTACAATTCTTTTGTTGACATTTCAGATGAAGTACCATCAATAGCTGCTACAAAATCATTAGCGAATTTGGTCAAAAGTCTTAAAATCAGAGATCCCTATATATATATATATATAAAATATTAGTTTTTCATTCTCTTTCCTATTCTTTTTTATTATTATTAGCAAATATATATATATATATATATTTGTATGTATATAAGTATGTATAAACATATATTTACCCTATGCATAGTTCCTGTTGTTAAAACTGGATCACCATACTGGGATAACTCATGTTGCGTTTGACTGATCAATGAACTTAATTTGGTACGAAGTTCAGGTAATTTTTCTTTAATATGATTAAATAAAATTTGGTTCAATTGCTTAGAAAGATATTGTGTTCCACATCTTGATGCAATGGCTCTATAAGAAGGATGTTGTGTAAAGAATGCATTTTCTGTTTTGAGTGCTTCAGGCATGGATTTGTTTGTTAAAATATCTTGTTGACTACGATTCACTACACCAATGAATCCAAATTTTAATGGGTATGATCTTCCTGTTAATATATCTAGAGCATTGGTACCAGCATCCATTAAATCTAATTTTGTTAATACACCAATGGTTCTCTTGCCTAAAATTTATGTATATATATATATAATATAATATAAACAAAATAAATAAAGTTTAATAAATAAATATGTATTATTAGGTCATTACACGCTCCTTTTAAAAAAAATCACTTTCTTTTTTTAAAAAATAATATATATACCTTCAGGATCAACTTGTCTTGCTAACTTCAAACTATCCGAGTTAGCTAAATCCATATTAGCTGGTGTTACGGCCAATATAATACTATGATATATTCAAAAAAAAAAAAAAAAAAAAAAAAAAAATCAATATATCAATATTACCATTAGTACACATAAACATTTTAAACTGACATAAAAAAAAAAATACTTACCTATTTGGTTTAGAAATATAATCCATCAAAAGGTTTCGAATTTGTTTTTCGATATCCGTTGGTTGATCACCTAAAATTAATACAGTGTTGTCAATTTTTCAATTCCTAATTAATATATTTATGACCAAATAAAAAATAAAAATAAAAATAAAAACTAAATTATAATCTTACCAACAGGAATCTATTAATTAAAACAATGAAATATAAAAAACCATCTTTTACATTAGTAAAATAACATATTAAAAATAAAGCAATAATTTATTTATATTTACCTTTGTTAAACCAGGTAAATCGACAAGTGTCAAAGTTAAAACCTTTGGAGAGTAAATACGAAGATGTATTGGCATACGAGAAATGCCTTTATTATCACCAGCAATACGACTTGTTTCACGTTCAATTTCCCTTCGAATCTCGGAGAAATCATAATACTTTTTATCTTGTGTATGTAAAAATTCACCATATTCTGAAGCATCCTTTTGTCTACTTGTAATCAACTGAAGAATTAAAGGCCGACGTGTCACTATTCCTGATCCTCTTGCTAAACAATCATGACCAATAATACTTTCTAATACAGACGACTTCCCTGAGGACTGAGAACCTACTACAACAATTTGTGGTAAATCCAAAGCATCATGGGCATTGATAGAAGAAACAACGGTTTGTAATTTATTTGTTAATTGTATAAGATCTTCCATCTTTTTTAAAAAACAGAAAAAAATAATATGAGTAAAAAGAAAATCAAAAAACTATTTTTTGTAAAAAAAAATACTATATAAATAAAATAATGATAGTAATATAAGAATAAAAATGAAAAAGAAAAAGAAAAAAAAAGTATATAAAAGGGTATGAAAGGACAAAATGTGAAGGGTCGAAACAAAAATAAAAAACAAAAAAGAAAAAAAGAAGTGGAAAAAAAGTTTGGATTAAAAATTCAAAAAAAGGTACGGGCGGATTTTTAAATTTTTTTCTGGTGCTTTTTTTTCTAACACCATAAAACTTTCATAAGAATAAAAACAATAAAACATTATTTATTAATTATACTTATTCTATTTTATTCCTTTTCATAACATCTCATTTAATAATTTTTAAAAATATGAAAAAAATCAAGAATGCTATTTTTTTTTATCTATAAAGTGGAAAAATCATATCAATATAGAAATTTAATATTTGAACTCAGTGGGCCAAACAAACGTCACAGGCCTTGAATAAAAAAATAAAATTATTTTGGAGGGTTGGTTGTTTTTTTTTTTTCACTTTTTCCTCTCCCTCCCTACTCTTTTTTATAAATACAAAAAATGATTGCTCCTATCACTGGTAAACTTAAGAAACAATTCTTCAAGGACCTTACTATCTCTCTTACTCTTGGCGCTGCTGGTGGTGCTGCCTGGTGGAATCTTTACCACATTCCTAATGTTCAACGTCGTGATGCTTATTATGCCAAATTAGAAGCTAGCAAACAATAAATACTTTTAATACAACAAAAATAATAATAATAACAACAAATCCTCAATTATATTTTTCAATTTATCATCAGCAAAACTACAACAATAATAATAAATATATTCAACTTAGTTTCGATTTTTATTGATATTATTTTATGCAAATGTATTAAAAAAAAAGTATAAGGAAAAATATATTTATTTTTTTTATATAGATATATTGATACAGTCAATAATAAACTTAACTGCTATTTAAAAAGCTCTTGTTCAAATATAATATTTTTATTACTATGTGTATCTATATTACTTTTTATTTTATTTTTTACCTGAACTTCTATATATATAGGGACTATACTAAAGTGCTATCATATTACTTTACAACGCCAAATAACAATAATATTTGCAACACTAGTTAAATAAATAGGAATAATGGATATATATATATATATATATATATATAACCTACGCTCTTAAAAAAACTATATATATATGTATATATATAAAGGAAAAGGATAAACGAGGATAGATAACAGATAGGTATATAATGTATAGAAAACTATATCAGATCACTTTTTTTAATTTATAGCGTCATTTTTTCAAAATAAATATTTTTTATTACAATTTTAATATTATTATAACTATTTTTATATCAAACAGTTTCTAATTTTTTTTAATAACTAGTTTTATCCTTCGAGAGTGAACAATTATTGAATATACATTGTATTTTTTTAATAAAAAAAAAAGTTTTAATATTACGTATATCTATTCGCTTTTTGAGTATTACTACATATGTAGTAAAATATTAAAATATTTTTTATAAAAAGATGAGCGATATTCAAGGTAAATCAAGTTATATATTTTTTTATGCATAGATAATTATTGTCTAATTAAAACAACAATCCTTTAATTATATATGTATATAATGCATTCATACTTTTTTTTTGTCATTAAAAATTATATTTAAAAAATAAGTTGCTACTAAGATCTCACTCTACATCTATAAACTATCACTAGAGTAATATGTACGTACGATAGAGATAAAAAATAACAATTATATATAAATTTACTCGCAAAATTTATATGATGCCCTTAACTCTCACCGTGTTTTATTAAAACCATTATATATAATGGATAGTTTTGTTAGGAAATTAATACAAAGAATAGTTGATATATTCTATTTCCAAAAAAATAAATAATCATAAAAGGATGAACAAGTGACTATCTTGAGTAAAAGAATACCATTATAAATAAATAAACGAGCGTTACTTTGAGTAGAAAAGAGAAATGCTACTTTAAGTAATACTAAAAAAGTGAAAATAAAAGAGATCGCCGTCCAATAAACCGAAGTGTATAAATATAATATGAATAAAAACAATCCATGTATGAAAACGTTTTTTTATATGTAAAATATTAATCTATATTTGAAAACTGTGAATAGAATAGTTGAGCGTTTTAAAAATAAAATAAATCTTTCAAATGATCGAAATTAGAATAGTTTTGTTTTTTTATATTGAATAGATAATAATACATAAAAATATCATAAAATGCATGCAGGTACAATTTATAATATAATAAAAATACAAAAGTAAACATTTTAATTTATTTTATTTTATATTTAATTACTGAACTAACTACATTTATTAAGGACGTAAGATAAGTTTGCCAGTAGTGACTCTACCTTGAATATCTTGAAGGGCTTGAGCAGCATCTTTCAAATCATACACTTTATGAATACGGAATTTCAAAACATTTTGATCAACATAGGTCATCAATTCATTATACCATTTTGTAAATTCTTCTGGAGTAGCCAAATAGTTATAGAGTGTAGGACGCATCAATTTAATATTCTTTTGAGCCAAGAGAGCAATACTAAAAGGAGGGATTACTCCAGAAGCATTTCCAAAAGAAATAAAAGTACCTAATCTTCTAACACAGGCCAAAGAAGTTTCAAAAGTTGATTGACCTACACCATCTAAAATAGCATGACACCCTAATCCATTGGTTATTCCATTAACTTTTTCAACCACGTCCTCTTCGCTATAATTAATTGTATGGTGGGCTCCGTTTTCTTTGGCCAATTCACATTTGGCTTGGGTACTTGCTGTTCCAATTACAGTAGCACCCAAATGATTACATAACTGTGTTAATAAAAGTCCAACCCCACCAGCGGCTGCATGAATTAATACATAATCTATTAATATATTATATTAAATAAAAATAACAATAATAATAACAAAAAAAAAAAGGTGAATAATGCCGACTTGTTTATTTATTTATTTATATAAATAATAATAATAATAATAATAAAAAGCATTCATTTGTTTACCTCCTTTCTTAACTGGATAGCCATCTTTTACCATCGTAATAGCGGTTAAACCTTGTAAAAGAGCAGCTGTAGCGGTATCATATGAAATAGAATCAGGCAATTTACCGACCGTAGAAAGATTCGTTTTTGTATATTCAGCATAACCAGATCCACCCATATGAGCAACTCTATCTCCAATTTTAAATCCAGTAACACCTTCACCGACTTCTGTAATTTCACCAGCACTAGTAAATAAATAAATAAATAATAATAATAATAATAATAAAGCAAGAAGAATAGACATTAAATATTTGACATTAACTCTATTCATACATTTATTTATCTTCCCCTTATTATATTATATTATATTATATGCTACCTTTCGCGTCCAAGAATGAATGGTAAGGGTAACTTGTAAATACCTTTAAGATGGTAAGTATCAATCATATTAATACCTAAAAAGTATAAAGAAAATAAAGAAATAAACAAAAGGAATAGTTATTTAGTTAGTTGGTTATATAATATATAATAATAATAATAATAATAGAGAATAAATAAGTATACACATACCAATACTATGATTTTTGATAACAATTTCTCCCTGGCCAGCTTTGGGAAGTTCAACGTCTTTATAGATTAATTTATCAACATCACCATTTTCTTCAACAACAATAGCTTTCATAGTAGTCGACATAGTTCTTGATAATATTTTTGAAGTTTGAAATAAAGTAGGGACTATTCTTTTTGTAATAGAAGTTGATAACATCAAAAGAAAAAAACAAAAAAAAAAAGAAAAGAGAGTGAGAAAAAAAAAATCTTTTATGCTTTTAAAAAAATAATAACCGTGGCAAAAAGTCCTGTCAAAATTGTAAACCGAAAACCCGCACCTTTTTTTAATTAAAATATAAGTAATGTCACGATTTATTTATATCCAACCTTTTTATTCAGATAAAAACTATATTACGTATTAAAAGTTTTTTTTGTATCAATATACAATTTTTTTATTTTACTACCCATTTTTTTTTTTTACTTGAACTTTAGTTATGTAACACTGATTACTAATCGCTCGATGATGCAAAAATGGTTATCAAAGTTTTTTAAAAAAAATAAAAACAAAAATAGATAAAACAGATAATTATATATTATACACATTGAAATAATAAATAAGTTTATTGATATGCATAAAAAAGGAAAGGAACATAGATATATATATATAAATGGAAAATAAATGTTCACTAAGGGCAGAATGAAGAAACTTTTTTTTAAATATTATACGATTTTTTAAAGCTTGATCAAAATTAAACCTCAGATACTAAGTGGGGCAACTCAGCATAAAACATGACAATCCTTTTCTTTTTCACTCCTCTCTTCATTAAAAAACAAAATATACCTAAAGATTAAAAGAAACATGTTCACTTTACGCTTATATTGTAAGCATCTTGTTAAAAAAAAATTAAAAAAACAAAAATAAACAAACTTTTTTTTCCCTATTTCTTACT
Organism: Cunninghamella blakesleeana; assembly: GCA_017871115.1. Classification (NCBI taxonomy): domain Eukaryota; kingdom Fungi; phylum Mucoromycota; class Mucoromycetes; order Mucorales; family Cunninghamellaceae; genus Cunninghamella; species Cunninghamella blakesleeana. Next base: position 2,438,397 of record JAFCIZ010000006.1, read on the forward strand.
GATACTGATTTTGGTGCTCGGGACTTAGTTGCCAATATTTTCGCTTCTTCTGCTGTTGCTACCACCAACACTGGTTAAGCGAAAATTATTACTTTAAAATAAATGCGCATTTCAGCAAATCTACTAAAGCAACAGCTATACTTCATATCATTGCTACCAACACCACTGCTGCTATCAACGCGTCAAATGCTGTAGCTAATACTATCAACAAACTCGACAACATCCAATGACAAAGTCCAGTATTTTTGATTCTAGTCAATTTAAATTTTGTAACATTTAATAAGTACGTGTTTATATATTTAAAAAAAAAATAAAAAAAAAAAAATATCGCTACAAACATTAAAAAAAAAAAACTATGGTAAACACCCTGTGTGTGTAGAGCATTACCAACCATCCAATTAGAAACGAGAAATCACGGAGTTTTAATTTAATCCTATATAGTTAATTTTTTTTAAAAGTATATGCTCTTTCTCTTTTTTTAAGGTAAAGAAATAGACTATACATTTTATTTTTTATTTTACAGGCATCCATCTATTAGAATGGTACCATCCACTCATTTATTGATCCATCCATCTAATATGATTATAAACGATAAATAAAAAACAAATCATCTTATTTTATTACCATTATTATTATTAAATATATATCTTGTTTGTAATGAATCCAATCCTCTTCATTCATCTATGTAGGCATCTTTAAAAGTCCTTGAACAGTTTATATATACAACATGTCAAAGCGAGAAGCCAAAGAAAACTACTTCCTCCGTTTAAAGGAATACTTGGACACTTACAAGTCCATCTTCATTGTCAACGTTGACAATGTCAGCTCCAACCAAATGCACCAAATCCGTCACTCTTTACGTGGTGAAGGTGTTGTCCTTATGGGTAAGAACACCATGGTTCGTCGTGCCTTAAAGACCTTCGTTGGTGAACGTCCTGAATTTGAACGTCTTTTACCCCACGTCAAAGGTAACATTGGTTTCGTTTTCACTAACGGTGACTTGAAGGATATTCGTGACAAGCTTCTTTCCAATCGTGTAAGTATTTTTTTTTATTGAAGAAAATTATGCATAAAATAAGGTAAAATAAAATAGGTAGGATTGATTTTTTAATTATGTGTATCGATTCTTTTATTTTTATTTTATATTATGTATAATCATAATATTAATAGGTTGCTGCTCCTGCTCGTGCTGGTGCCATTGCTCCTGTTGATGTTGTTGTCCCTGGTGGTAACACTGGTATGGAACCCGGTAAAACCTCTTTCTTCCAAGCTTTAGGTATCCCCACCAAGATTTCTCGTGGTACTATTGAAATTGTCAGTGATGTCAAATTAGTTCAAACTGGTGAAAAGGTCGGTGCTTCCGAAGCTGCTTTACTTAACATGATGAACATTTCTCCCTTCACTTATGGTATGGGTATTGTTCAAGTTTATGATGAAGGTTCCACCTTCTCATCTGAAGTCTTGGATGTCTCTGAAGACCAATTAGTTGCTAACCTTTTAGCCGCTATCCGTCAAGTTGCTTCCATCTCTTTAGCTGTTGGTTACCCCACTTTGGCCTCCGTTCCTCACTCTCTTATCAATGGTTACAAGAACTTATTGGCTGTTTCCGTTGCTTCCGATTATACCTTTGAAGGTTCCCAAAAGATTAAGGAATACCTTGAAAACCCTGAAGCCTTCGCTGTTGCTGCCCCTGTTGCCGCTACCGGTTCTGCTGAATCTGGTGCTGCTGAAGAAGCTGCTCCTGTTGAAGAAGATGAATCTGATGATGTAAGTTTAAATATATATATATTTAAAAAAAGAAATGCTGAGTATGGATAGATTACTTATTTTTATTTTTTTCTAAATAGGATATGGGCTTCGGTCTCTTTGATTAAACAGTTTATAACTCATCACACTCACTTTAATGAATTTTCCAATAAAAGATTTGATGTATTCTTTTGTAAAAATAATTTTTGAACGAACGGTATGCAACTTTTTTTTTAAAAAACCTGTTTTTTTATAGAGGGGGATAAAAAAATTGCTATGCATGATAAATATTCTTTTTTTTATACAACTGGAAACTATTTAAACTCAGGGTGTTTGCCACTCATTTTTTTCAACATTTGTGAATGTTGTTTATCGTTAAAAAGAATGATCCTTTTATTTTTTTGATTTCTCGGTTTTTTTTTTTTACAAAATATAAAAACAAAAAGAATATTGATTTCAAGTAATATTATATATATATATTTAAAAAAAAAAACTGTCAGAACGAGTAAAATACACTTATATACGTGCATCTATGTTTATATGCTTAGTTTTTTTTTTGTAATACATTTAAATCAAAATAACTATTGGTGAGATTTTGCTTTAAATAAATTCGAGGTGATTTGAATCATTTTCTAATTTTATTTTATTTTTAATTATTACCCAATATTCTTTTCTGTTTTTAGTTTAACTCATAAAAAAACAAAAAATGATCATCACTTATTTTTAAAAAGAACAGTTACACTAAAATAAAATATCATATTTATATATCATCATGAGTTTTTTTATTATTGTCTTTTGGAAAGTTATATATAGCCTTGAGAATAAAATAAAATAAAATATATAAAAATGATATAAATATAATTATAAAAATAGATAGCTGAATGATCATTATAATATAATAATAATAATATAATAATAATAATTCATAATAACCTTTTAATTAAATCAAAAATATTAGTGTCTGGCACACAAGCATATAAATTGCTGGATAAAAATAAATGATTGGCTAAATATAAATTATTTAAACACAGCTATTGATCACAAATCATTATATTTTACGCTATAATTTTTTTTTAGTTCATTTTCTTATTCTTCTTCCTCTTCTACTATTACTTTTTTTTCTTTTCCTTTACATATATATACAGCTAATTATCTATTATGGGACAATCACTATTACATTTTGTAGGCGTATTGGCGTCAGGAGCAGCCTTGATTTTATTAATATTAGTGAATTTAGGGATCACCTTTAATAGTACCTTTTTACCTAAATTAAGTTTAGTAGAAGCCAGTTTTGCAAATCAATTATTAAAAGTAGGGCCATATAATATGTGCCTTTCTAACGATCAAACTTCATTTTGTACCGAACCATCACCTATATTTACTCTTGGTAATAAACTAATGAAAAATAAATAAAATTCATTAGAATAGTAATAATAATAAGGAAAGAATTCCTTTGTATAAAAAACAATGTCTAATTTTTTTTATTGTAGATACAACTGTTTTAGAAAATCTTGGAATAAAAGATATTGATATGAATGCTATTAATCAATTATCTACTGCTTTAAAATTTATTGTTTTATTAATTCCTTCTACTGTATTAGCTGCTGGTTCAATGCTTGGTAAAAAAAAAATAAAAATAAAAAAAAAAAGAAAGATAGGAAAAACACTATATTTTTTAATTATTATAATATATTAATTATTTTATTTGATTGATTTTTTTTTTTTTTTTAAGGATGGTTACTTATACGCGAACATCGATCAAGTAATAAATTGCCTATAATAGGATCTCTTGTCAGTATATTCGGTGTAGTGCTTAGTACAGCAACTTTAGTAATCATCATTATATGTTATCAAGCGGTATTTAAAGCTCTTGCCACAAAAATAGATTTAACATTTCATTGGGGGCCTTCATTATATTTATTAGCTATAGGTGGGTGTGGTTGCTTAACTGTTTCCTTCATCTTTTTTGTTATTTCTTGTTTATTATTTAAAGGATATGATGAATATGCTTATTTCCATACAGATTCTGATAATGGATATCAATACTGATCAAAAATATATATATTATTTGTATTTTTAATAATAAATATGTATATATATAAATATATTATAAAATAAAACCCCATGACCTTTTTTTGATATAAATATTAAAAAACATATCATTTTTAGTGTGAATTTAAAATGGACGATCCCTTATATAAATGCAAGAAAAATATTTAAAAAATTTTATCCCAGCATATTTTTTTTTTCCTTCTCTCGTTTTTTTTTTGAGTGAGAAAAAAACGCCCTTTACATAAAAACTTGTTTATAATTTTTGTTTTTGTTTTTATTTCTTTTTTCTTTCTTTTATTTTTTCTTTTTTCTTTTTCATTTTTTCTTTTTATATCCACTACTTTTATATATAATTGACTGTATATATATATATATATATAATTATACATATATATATATTTTGTATCATATAATAATAATTATAATAATAATAATATAAAATGACTTTAACCAATTTAATAACTACAGCTAATACTACCGATACAACAACAGAACTATCAATAACAAGAAGAAAAAATAATAATACTTTATCATGGTCATCTACATCTTCTTCTTTTTCAACAAGTTCACTTTCCTCTACTACCATGTCAACACCTAGTACAACTATAACTAACGCGACATTACTTAACCCAACTACTAATAGCACTCTACAATTATTACCACCTCCACTTTTTATGAATGAAGAAGAGGAAGAAAATGATATAGTAGAAAATGAAGATGAAGAAGAATTACATTATATACTTTATCAACGTTGGCAAAAAAAAATTACTAAAAGTTTAACGTATGCTATTGCAACACAAGGAGATGCCTTTTTAGTAGAAAGGATTTTAACAGACGATCAACTCCGCCCATATCTTAATATTAATGCTCCAGATGATAAAACATTAGGAACAACACCTTTGATTTATGCTGCTTGTTTTGGTTATACTACAATTGTACAATTATTATTAGATGCCGGTGCTCAAATTGATATTCAAGACAAGTGTAAGTTTTTATTTTATAATAATAAAATAATAAGGGGGGAAAGGTTAAGGATGATAGATAGAAAGATAGAAAAAAGCCAAAGGGGTGAGGATAAAAAAAAAAAAAAGGGGAGCGAAGGGGGTTTTTTTTTTTATTTATTATTTATATTTTGAATGAATGACTCAAAAAAAAGAGAGAGACAGAAAGATAAATAATAAATAATAATAAATAAATAAATAAAAATATAAAATATAAAAAAATTGCAAGGAGAAAAGAAAATAAATTTAGTGACATTATAAAAAACTGTCAATTTATTAATATTTATTTATTATTATTTTACATATATTAAATTTATAAATAACATATATATATATATATAGTGGGATGGACACCTTTGATGTGGGCCATAGCTAATAATCATCATTCTGTCGCCAAGTTATTATTAAATCAAGGTGCTTCTTCTACTATAAAAACAACTATCGGTCGTACCATTTTGGATTTTATTGATTATAATAATCAAGAAGTTATTGAAATTTTATCACCTTATTATTCAACTATAAAAAACAATGAAAATGATGAAGATGATGATGAACAAAAACAACAACAAGAATTTCATAAAAGAATACAACAAAAACAACAACGTAATGCCATCACAACAAAATTAAATGACTTGCGATTATATTACCAATCTATAGAACATGAACATGATAATGATGAAGTAGAAGAAGAAGATTATAATGATGATGAAAAAAAAGAAGAAAAAGATGATCTACATAATATTGTTTTATGCGAAACGAGTATGGAATCTGTACGTCATTTTATTTGGGATAAATGTTTACCTGATCAAATGTTTGTATTTGCTGAAGAAGATATACCTCACATATTAGAAATCATCATTTTGGATTTACAATTACCAATGAAATCAAGGCAAGAAATCTGGGTTCCTTCTAATGTTTTATTCCTTTGTGCTAGATTTGCTCATTATTTTTCAAGTCATGATTTATTACAAAGATTGTTAAGTGAAGCCATATCATGTATTGAAGATACACTACAGGTAAAAACAATCAAATCGAATCAAACAATTAGATTATTTATATTTGTTTTCTTTTCTTTGTTGTTCATAGAAAAATAAAGGCGATATACACACACTTGCTTTTTGGATAGCCAATTTGTCACAACTATTATATTATTTAAAAAAAGATACTGGATTAGTCGTAGCGACAGCTGTTCAACAATTAGAAATATCAGAATTAATCTCGGAAACGTATGTTTTATTAATTGTTGATTCAGAAAAACGAATGGATAAAATTTTAGAACCTAGTATACTTGACTATGGTTCCAATGATTCAGAAGCTATTGAATTTGCAGATGACTGGCAACGTTTTTTCAGAAGACGACATTCTTCACGTCGACAATCCTCCTTAATGTCCATCCAATCCTCTTCATCCTCAGCCCATTCATCCTCCAACAATAACAACTATACAGACAATATACCATCATTGGCCCAAGTGGCACAAGAATATCAGCAATCGGACACAACTTCTTCGCCTTTCCACCATTATAGACTTTCTACTGATACTACCTATTCCGCTTTTCAGCAACAGCAACAACCAGTACCTTCATCACCCTCTAGTCTTTTTTCAGCATCTTCTTGTACATTATCACCCCATTCTATTACATCTCTACTATCTTCTATCTTGTATGTTTTACAATCTTATGAAGTGCATCCCGACATTATTAAACAAGCCTTTTCACAATTCTTTCATTTCATGTCGTCTCATTTGTTCAATCAAATCTTGGATAATAAAAAGTACATGTGTCGATCTAAAGCCATGGATATACGAATGAACATGTGCACTATAGAAAATTGGGTTCGTGATCAACAAGAACTATTTCATCCTTTAATCAGTTACTTTATGCCATTGATTCAGTTATTACAACTATTACAATGCATTTCTCATATCGACGATTTGGATACATTTAAAAATACTTTAACCATGTTTGAACTATTAAACCCTTTACAAATTAAGCGATGTGTTCTTTACTATCGATATGAAGTGGATGAAAGAAGATTACCAGACGATATAGAAAAGTATGTTACGCAATTAGCAAAACATACTCTGAACCAGCAGCAACAGCAGCAGCAGCAGCAGCATCGTCGTGCTAGTCAACCACCTCCCTTCCATCAGAATAATAATAAAAAACAACAATCTTCTACTACCTCCTCTTCCTCCTTATCTAGATGCAATAGTAGTCCTATTAACAATATAAAGTCAAGTGAAGTTAATAACTATCATGATGACGAATTTCATGCATCTTCCCCTCAAAGTAATGCAAGTAGTCGAAGACAAAGTCATGTATCCTCTCGTCCTACAAGCGTATCTAGTCTTGGAAGCTTAATTATGTCAAAATTGACTGGTACTGCTACTTCTTCTTTTATGGATGATGAAAAAGAAGGAAACAACAGTATCAAAGAAGAAAATACTGATAACAATAACGACGATGATAATGAATCGTTCACTTTAATGCACCATGATGATATTATGGAAGAAAAACGGGATTTAAAATACATGTTACCATTTTCATTACCCGCTTCATCAACAATGGTCCATTATCAATCATTATCATCTACAACAACATCCATGCAAAGACAATCCTCTAAAAAAACATTAATACCAACTACAGCAGCACTACACGAAGTATCAGAAAAGATTTATAAAGAAGTACGACAAAAATTAAATGCAAACGAAAGTGAAAAAATTATAAAAGAACGCATTATCATTCCTACTATACCTCAAGAATGGATGGATAAATTAGATCGTCGTCATGAATCTTATTCTTCTTCAACAATAATAAAAGAACGAACGGCAATGGAAGTTTATTAAATTATATATATATTCACATATCCTATTACTTATAATAAAACGAAATAAAAAAGAAAGTTAAACTTTTTTTTATGCTATTTTTAATACATTACATGTATTTTTTATAAATATTATACCAATGACCACCACTCCTTGAAACAATAAATAAAAACTGATCATTTTTCTTTTTTTTTAAAAAAAAAAAAAAAAAAAAAAAAAAAAAAAAAAAAAAAACTTACTCCTTTTTTTTTTTCTCTCTCTCTCTTTCTTTCTCTTTCTTTTTTCTATATATAAAATATTATTATTATTATTGTTGTTGTTGTTATTTATTATTCAGCCTTTCCTTTTCTTTCTCTCTTTCTTTCTTTCTTACTTTCTTACTTTCTCAAGTTTACTTTATTTAATCATTCCTTTCTAACAATTACTTGATCACTTTCATTCTTTCATTTTCTCATTCTCCTACTCACTCACTAACTCACTCACTCACTCCACTCACTCACTCTGTCGTCATTTCATTTAACGCGTCCTGTTTATTTTTTTTATTCAACTTTTTTTTTATTTTATAAAATCAATACTTTTTTATAATAATAAAAAAAAGACAATAATAATAATATTCCAATAATCAACAACACTAATATTAATAATAAATATATAAAAAGAATAAGAACGAATGTCAATAAATGGCGGGACACTATCATTGTTTGGAAGAACAATCGAACAAGACCCATTAAATATTATTCAACAAGTTGATAATCAAACAGTTATTATTACACCAAGATATAATACAACTGGAAAGATACAACTCAAGGTAATAAAAAACAACAATAATAACCCCTATATATTTATTTATATTTAAAACATATGACCTCCTTAAATCTTATCATGATAACAATATCAATATTTATTTATGCATGCTTTATTATTATTATTATGGTTCTATTTAATTAATAATAATGAAAAAAAAAAAACTAATCATTCTTGTATGAAACACCATCTTTTTTCTTATTATATTTAGATTGGTATTTTATTACCATTTGGTATAATGGATGATGAATTTACTGAAGGAATTGTTTGGGGGTAAATAACCTAAAAAAAATCCAGTTTATTATATTATAAAAAAAGTTTATTTTTCTAATATAAAAAAATACCTATTTTTAATTATTTTATTTTATTATATTATATTATTTAAGGGGGTCCTCGGCAATTCGAATGGCTGTCAATGAAATTAATGCAGGTGAATTGATTCCTGGTGCCTATGTTTCTTTAATTCAAAAAGATTCCTTTCCTTATTCAAAAGTGAATCAAGCCGCTATTACAAATACCGTTTATGCTTTAGTAACCTTACTTCAACAGGGCGTCATTGGGGTTATTGGTGATGTAACTAGTTCTTGGACTGCTCTTAGTGCTTTGATGACAAGTACTTTAGAAATTCCTCAATGTTCTTTTGCTGCTTCATCAAGTAATAAATTTATAAAAAAATAAATAAAAAAAAAAAAGATTCATGCTAACTTTTTTTTTTTTTAAATAGTTTCATTTTCCGATAAAACTCAATTTAAATATTTTTTTCGTTCAATTGTAACAAATGTGGTCGCTATAGATGCTATCTTTCAATTTATTGCTCATGAAGAATGGACAAAAGTCGGCGTTATTTATAGCGATGATAACCTTGGTCAATTACGTATGTAAATAATAACATTGATGATAATATATGGATAAAAGAATTAACCTTATTAATCTCATGCCTTTTTTTTAAAAAAAAAATTGTAATAGTTTTTCAACGCACAAAGCAACTTAGCGAATCCTCTAAAATTCAATTGTTAAATTATCAATCCTTTCCATCCGTCACTTCCACCTCTAATCCAACCACCACAACAACAACCATACGAGACAACCTTCAATCTTTATCTGATAGTGGTGCTCGCATTATCATTGTAGCAGCTGTTCGACAAAATCAACTCAATTTAATGATCGAAGCCGCTTCCTTAGGCCTTTTAAAGGATGACTACGTTTGGATTGTACTGGATGAAACCGTCAGCTCTATTTCTAGCGCCATTGATAAATATAATCAATCACCGCCACCATCGTCTACAGCAAAACATCCTTTAACTACTAATATGTTTAACGGTGTCATTTGGCTTGAAAATTACTTGTTATTAAATGGCTACCCTCCTTATGATCAATTTATTTCAAAATGGGAAGCTTTAAATCCCTCCATGTAAGCCAACATATACATAACATTAAAACCATCATAATAATAAATTTATATATACAAAAATAATAAACCGTTTTTCTTATCTGTATTCTATTTCTTTTTCTAGATATCCATACTCTGGCGTTCCTAATATTACTACAAATGAAGGGTAAAAAATGATTATAAAAGAAATTGTTTTATTTTATTTATAAATAAATTAACATATATATATATATATATTGATAACAATAATTATATATCTATAGACTTGCGTATTCCTGTATGATGTTGTTGGCTGGTGGATTTAAAAAAATGACACAACAAAGTACAAATTATACAAAAAGTTTAATTGAATTAGCTACTGGTGATTTAGGTCAATACATGACTCCAAAAACATTTAACACTGGTTACATTGGCCCTGGAGGTCCTATGAATCTAGATGACAATGGTGATGTCACTTCAGGGTAAAAATAAAATAAATTCATACCCACATTCTATTTTTATTCAAATGTATACTTATTGCTTTTTTTTTTTTTTTTTATCTATAATTATATAATTATATAGTAACTACCGCATAATGAATTATCAAAATGGTGAACCAGTTAATATTGGCCAAATCTTGGCGGGAAATTTAGAAATGCATTCTTATCCAATGTTTCATGATGGAACATATTATGTATGTAAATGATTATATATCTAAATTTACATAATCAAAAAAAAAAAAAAAAAAAAAAAAAAAAAAAAAAAAAAAATGATGTCATTCGTTTACTAATTGTTGCTATTTTTATTTTTTACAGAGACCATCTGACACACCACCAAGCTTTTCATTAAACCCAACCATCCATTCAGCCATTTCTTATGTTATTTTTATAGTATCTGCTATTGGCTTATTGTTTGCTATTGGTACCTTTTTTACTGTGATTATTTTTAGAAAACACGAAGTTTTTAAAGCTGCAAGGTAAAATATACTTCTCCAAACATATATACATTTCTGGTACATATAATTCATTTATCGCTCACACTTTTTATTTATATATAGTCCATTGTTTTGTTGTTTACAATTAATTGGGTTTATATTTACTTATGTTTCTGTTATTTTAATGATTGATATTCCTACTGAAACTACATGTTTTATGACACCGTTTGCTTTTAATTTCGGATTTGTGCTTGTACTTAGGTAAATAATACTATAATGCCATTATATCACTTTACTGAAAAAAAAAAAAAATAAAGTTACTTATGATCAATTTTTTTTTTAAAACTTTTTTATTTTTTATAGTAATATGATTGCCAAAAATTATCGTATATACCGAATTTTCAATAATGTATTTATCACTCGAACAGTCATTAAAGATATACAGTTAATTAAATCTGTTACCCTCATGGTTGGAATAGATATGGTAATAATAATAAATATATCATATATATACAGAATTGATATAGAAACTAAATTTCATATTTTATTTTTTATTTTTTTACTTGTAAAATATATTTCTAGATTTTACTAGTAGCTGGTCTACTAATTATTAAACCAAGACCTACCAAATTTGAAGTCTCTTTATCAAGTTATTATTGGAATTGTGACTCACCAAATGATGTTGCTGAAAAAGTCTTTTTTAGTTTAATGGGTGCTTATAGTGGTTTATTGGTTTTATTTGCTACTTTTTTGGCTATTAAGACTCGTTCTGCTGGAAAACAATATCATCGTTATAATGAATGCCGCCAAATGGGGTTATCTGTATAGTAAGTAGTTCATATAGTTACAAATTATATATATATATATAAATCAAATAGATCATGTATTAATATTTTTCATTTTTTATTTGATAAATAGTAATATCTTATTTTCATCAATCGTAGGATTTATCATACTCGTTAATCCAATAGCAGATTACTATACTAAATATTATATCAATGTCATTACCATATTATGGGCCACCACATTTTCTTTATTTATATTATTTTTGCCCAAGATCCAAGCATTTTTATTAATAAAGAAAAAGGAACAAAAAGATCAAGCCACCCCTTCTATAGCAAGTCAATTCATGAAGGCGGCTGCCGATGTAGTAGGTTTAGGAAGCCAAGATCATCTTCAACAACAACAACAACAACAAAGATCTCACATATCCAATTCATCTCTATCGTATCATCCACATCATCATCAACAACAGCAACAACACCACGATGGAAATGAAATTGGAGAATTGTTAAGCATTGAAGAAATGTTAGGTTCTGATGCCCCTGTTTTACAAAAAGGATATCAATCCAACTACCAAATCAATCAACAAAATAACAACAATAATAGCAGCAACATTGGTATTCATTTGGATCACATTGGACAAAATCATGGTAGCTTTATTGAAGTACATGAAGCAGATGTTCCTGCAAGAAGATGTTTTAGATATTTTCCTTTATTATCGCAATGGGATATGCTGCATCTGATGGTCTTTCCTTGGCTAGGTTACTTTTCTTATATTCCTGTAAGTAAATAAATGAATAGTATTAAGTGGTTTATAAAAAAAGAAGCATAATCATATTTTTTTTATTTATAGAAAAATGCTAAACAAGGCAGAGTGATGACTTATAACCATGCAACAATATATACAGCAGAATTAGATAATTATGTATTGAAAATCCATGGACAAGGGGCCCATGATATGTATATCCAAGTACCAACCTTAAAGGAATTAGAATTATGGAATAAACGATTTAACCAAAGGCAAAATAAATCACCGTCTGAATGCTCCTTTTTAGTAAAAGAAGCACTTCAATCTATTCATAGTAACAACATCAACAATAACAACAATAACAATAACAATAATAACAATAATAATTCTACTATTGAAAAATCATCATCAGTCTCTCAATACAATAAAAATATGAATCATAAAAAACATGACGATGAATATAGTGAACATGAAATGAACCCAATTTCAAGATCATCCTCCACTTCTTTACAACAACAGCATCACAACATGAATCATAATAACGATAATAATAATAATAAAGTGTTAAAACAAAAAGACACTATATCCGAAGCGACTATATCAAATAGTTTTCAAAATTTAAATGAAGCAGCATACCATCATCCATTAAATTCTCATTCATTCTCATTAGGTCAACAAGAAGAAAATGATAATGAAGAAAAAGAAGAAAATGACCATCACCATCAACGTCGGTCATCTTTATATTCTAGCACATTACCATCTTCTCCTCATTCTACTACTTTTTCCTAACATATGCCTTTTATACATACACATACGTATATATCTTATTTTATTTAATAATAATGATGTATTTTTTTACTTATTTATTTTTAAAATAATAATAATAATAATTGTTATTATTTTAATCATTTTTATTATTTATTGTATTTTTAGGTTATTTATTATTTGTTATATTTATATATATAAATATATATGTTTATTTTTCTTGTAAAACCTTTTTTTTTTTAAAAAAAAAAAAAAAGAAATAAAAGATTAATATTTTATCAGATAAAATAAGGGATTTTTTATAGCGGAATAAGATAGAGAAGATATACAAGGAAAAGGAATGTTGATAGAAATGAATCTGATAAGCTGAGATCTAATGACTGTTTCTATTTTTTTAGAACCAATTGAATATTTCCCAAAAAAAAAAAAAATAAGATTATATTTTTTTCCCATAATAAATGGTAATACATTGGAACTAAACTAAGAAAAAAAAATTATACTTAAATTTTTTTTCAAAAAAAAATAGGAACTATACTATAGTCATAGAATAGAATAGAATACTGTAGAAATAACTAGTTTCTCCATTTCTTTTTATACTAAAATAGTTGATGATGTCATTGGTTATTAAAAAGATAATTATCAATGTTTTCTTTAAAAATAAATAAATAAATAAATAAAATAAAATAAAACTAAATATATAATTTATATAAATTTAGATTTTCCATTTTTCCCTATTTTAATAATTTTTTTTTAAACGTACTTTGTCGTGATTTGAAAAGGAAATTAAAGAAAGATGAAAAAAAACATGTTACAATCTATTGGTAATAATTACTCAGTAAAATAAAAAAAATAATATATTTTCTCAGCAACTAAAAAAAAAAAATCATGCATAAACCCAAAAAAAAATAGGTACAGGGGGTGATGTGCTGAGAAGGGAAAAAGAAATAAAAGATTTTTTTTAGGTCAAGTCATCTGGTCGTTTCAAGTTAAAATAGAATAATATAAAACTATTGTATAAGTGATGAGAATGGGTATTATTTTTATTATGATTATTATATTTTATTGACTTATAATTTTTTTTTGTTCTTTTTTTTTTAAAAAAAAAAGGAGGGGAATCATTCATTGTATATTATTTTTAAATAAGGAGAAAGGGAGGGAGTTTTTGTATGTGTAGGAGTAGGGAATTATAAAAAAAGCAATCATCATATATATACTTATAAAAAATATTCTATTTACAAATTAAAAAAAAGATATATATATACGCAATACAAAAATAAAAAACAAAATTATATAAAGAAAACATTGCTTCGTTTTGTGGTAGCAGTGGATCTATTCATCATCATTACAGGAGGAGAAGAAGGAGGGGTATCAAGTTTAGGTTCTAATTCAAATACAGGTGGTGATAATTTATTAGGATGATGCCATAAGGTAGATGACTTAGGTGATTGTTTCGGTGAAGGAAGTGTAAAGGTAGGAATAGGTGATTGAGATGGAGAATATATAGAAGATGAACAACTACTATTTGATGACGATGAGTACATAAAGGAAGTACTTGATAATGTAGGCGAAGAGCGTGGAAAATCTTTTAATTCAGCATAATCATAACCAAGTAAAGGATGATGATTTAAAGCATCAGCTCTAAGACATTCTTCTGAGCAATAAAGTGAGTTCTATAAAATAATAAATAAAAATAATAAAAATTAATATTCATTCATGCTTATGGCATTATTTACTCTCTATCCATTCTCTTTTATAACAATAAATACTTACGGAAAATGCACTAATGGCTTTGTCACAATTTGTACACCAATGGTCGTCCATATTTATATATATTTATGTGTTGTTGTTTGATAATAGATGAATAGATTGTTTTCAACAAGCGATGAACTTTTGACTTGCTGTTTATATTATAAAAATAAAAATTATAGTAAAGAAAACTTTTTTTTAAAGTTAAAGAAAAAAAAAAAGAGAGAGAGAGAGAGAGAAAGAGAAAAAACTGAACAATGAAAAAAAAAAGGATGATTTATATATTATGGCGTATCTTTTTTTTTCTTTTTTTTTTTTTTACCCAGGCCATACTTTCTAAATTAGGACGTTCTAATCTTTTTTTAAATCGGCACTTTTGTCTGTGCTGCCCCTAAAGAAAAAGAAAAGGATGCAGATACTTTTCTTATCATTTGATTGGATAATCATGACGAAAAAATTTAGTTTTATCATCAAAATTTTCTCTTTTGATTAGCCCACTTAAAAATCTTTTTTTTTTATTCACTCACCCACTCTTTTTTAATCACTCATATTCCCTCTTTCTTTCATTCACTCGCTCACTCACTTTCGCCCACACCCGCACACCACCCCTTTCTTCTCATTTCCCCTTTTTTTATAATTATTATAATATATGACCACGTGTTATAGACAGCTTATCATCACGGAATATCAATATTATCCAATTAAATATCATCAGCATACCTTTTTTTTTTATTATCATCATTTATTTATTTATTAGTCAATTCTTGTTAGTTGTTGCAAAATTAATAAAAATAATAATATTATTCAATTATTACACAATATGTATTGATTTCTATTCTATTCTAAGTCGGATAAAGCGATTTCTATATTATCTTTGTTTGTGTATATATTATTGGACTAAATAATAATAATAATAATAATAATAAATATTAAATTCAATTACTATTGTTATCATCCTCCTTTTTTATATAGATAGATTATCAATAATCTTTTCATTCTTATTTTTTTTTCTTATTATTTCTTTACCACTTGCCAAACTTGGACAATATTATCATCTGCTGCACTGGCAATCATCCAAGGTTCTAAAGGATTCCAACTAAACTCGGATATTCTACTAGTATGGCCATTATGAACAAACTAAACCAAAAATGAAAAAAAAATAATAAAAAATAGAGATCAGCAAAACAACAATAATAACAAACCTTTTTCATTTATACTCATATATTTACCATTAATTCTGAAGGTCCATCTTCAGCATCTTCAGGAGTTTGCTCTTCTCCAATTTTTCTTAAATCCCAAATCATTATTTTTCTATCTGTTGAAGCAGAGGCAAGAATAGGTTCTTCATGGGGACTCCAACTAACTTGATGTACTTCTCCATCATGCAAATCAAAAGAATGTAATTTATCATCCAACTTGCGTATATCAAATAGACCAATTGTCTAAAAAAATGACATCATTTTTTTAATAAAAACAATATTTTTTTAATTCAGATTACTCTTTTTTTTTTTTTATTATTTTTGTTTTTATTAGTATATTTTATTTTTTATTTTATCCAATACTTTACTTTATCTGAAGAACCTGTGGCTATCATCCATTCTTTTGTTGGGTGAAAAGCTACCGAATTGATTTCTGCATTATGAGCTTGGATTTTTTGAATAGGCTTTGTTCCTGTACGACTATCCCAACTACGATTTTAATAAATAAATATATATGAAAGATAATGATAAATTAATTGAAAGATAACCAATAAATGTCGGAGTCATTTTTACATTTCCACGTATTCAAGCATTCATATATCTATATACATACATATATATATATATATATATATATATATATATACTTACATGATTAACTTCATATCATCACCAACTGATGCAAATACTGTTTCTTTAATTCCATTCCAACTAATATCCTATTTATCATAATCAATAAAATAAATAAATAAAAAAAGATAATTAGAGATAAAGTTGCATTGTGACGTGTTACAATATACATGATTTTCATATACGTACCCCCACACAATTAGTATGTCCTTCATATCTTTGATAGGGTTCTAAGGACTTCTTATCATTGCTATCTGGATTTGATTCAATATCCCTAAAAAATAAAAGAGTATATGCATAAAAATATATAATTTTCATAAATAAATAAATAAATATTATTTATTTAACTTTTCCATATTTAGAACCATGTATTGTTTTTTCGTTTATTATTGTATTATTATTATTACCAGTGACAAATGATATGATCATAACCGGCACTAAGTAAATGATTGGTTTGATGAGGATTCCATTCTAAACCGTATCTATAAAAAAACAACTTATCAATAATGCTTCACCTTATTTGTGTATATAATTGATAACAATATTTTTATGATAAACTTTTTTTTTTCTCTTTTTCCTTTTTATTTTATTTTTATTTACTTACCCTTCTGTCGTATGACCAGTTAATTGTAATATGGGATTGTTTAAGGGTGTAGTTCGATCGTAGATTAAGACTGGTCCGTCACGTGTTTTGGTGGCTATAATATTTGGATGTTTATATTGATAACGCGCTCGATTCACTTCACCAGGATGGTTTAATTTTTGAGACAAATCTATTTTGGCTACTTTTGCTATATATACGTATATAATGAATAAAAACAAGGACATTATGATTTTGACAAATTATTATTATTATTATTGTATTTTTTCATTATTCTGTTATATTATTACTATCGTTTGTGCTATTATTGCTTCTTTTTTACCTTGTGAAGTAGTTGTTGATTCATTATCCTCACTCTGTGGTAAATTCAAAGCTAATACTTGTAAATAATTATCTTCTTCATCATTTGTATGTGTTCCAATTAAAATTTCTTGTGTTGTACTTTCATTTTCTCTATACGTACATACATATATATACTATTTTAGTTTACTGTTGTTCATTTATTTAATATTAACACTTTGATATAAATATAATTCTTTTATAAATAGCAAAACGTACTTTGTAATACCAGGCAACCATTGACAGGTAAGTGTTGGCCAAGTTAAACTACGTGTTACTACAATATCATATAACATTGGTGTTGTTTTTTTCCATAACTCATACTCTTCTTTGATTTGTTGTTGCTGATCTTTGCCTTCTATTATGTTTTTTTTTAATAAATAAATAAAAAACAATAGTAAAGATAATTATTATAAAAGTAATAACATATGAATTGGCTCTATTTAAATAATATTGTATATTCTATTTTATTATGAGACTGACCTGTTGAATCTGCCATTATTATTTACTTGATCTCTATTTTTTAAAAAAAATTATGTAAAAAAAGAAAAAAAAAATCTTTTTTTTCAATCAAAATTAAAAATTGAAAAAGACGGACTTTAAATATACGATCATATTTTCATTGTTTTATTTATTTTTCCAAGTAAAAAAAAAGGAACACGAATGCTATATATAAAATAGGATATAATAATGTATAAATATATATGTATATGTAGAATATTTATAAAAGAAAAAAAAGAGAAAAAAATGAGTTTATAAATATATATATATAAAACAAATAAATAAATTAAGCACGAGAAGCAGCAAGTTTTTCTTGGAAGAGAGCTTCAGCACCATTCCATACAGGTGATTCCTTTCTGTTTTTCAAAGCAAGCATTGTAGGTAAAAGATCCTTAGAGAACATATCAGAAGATTCTCTAGGTAATAAAGTAGGTAAATGATCAATGGAACATACATCTAAAGGATAAGGATTAGTGGTGGCGACAGGTACAATGGGTTTATCGAATGTGGTATTAATGGTATAAACAGGGATAGGATTGTTAGGGTTGGTTGTATCACAAGAAACATCACAGATAATAGATAATTTACGTTCACCATCAATAAGCTCTTGAGTAATGAAGGGTGGAATCTTTTGATTAAGATAAATACAATTTACAAAGATATCAGCTTCTAAAATTTGAGGGAAAGGTCCACCGCCTTTAGTTTCATTTATATCCCATTTGATAATATTTTCTTCAGGAACACCAGCTTTACGAGCAAAATCACAAGCTCCAGTACCACATCTTCCTAAAGCTCCCATTACCATAACCTTGGGATATTCATTATTATTTTTAGTAACTAAAAGTAAAATTAAAAAAATTAAAAAAAAATGAATCAGTAAACCAAATCTAATAATCTTATCTCTTTTTTTTTTCTCACACTAAACTTACTCTCCCATTATTTCTATTTTTTTTTAATAATATAATTACTTACTGGCAGAAGCTAAACGTCCTTTAGTAAAATCGATTAAAGCATCTTCATTAGGATAAGGCTTTAAAGCACCATAAGGTTCAGAAGAGTTATTCTTTTGGTGACACCATACATCAATAGCAACAGCAGAACCTGCAAAACCAGCCATATAACCAAAAGCAGCAACACGACGTCCTAAAAGATAATGGTAGGTAAATAAAACGCGTTAAAACCGTGGGAATCGTTGAATCATTTTTTTCTTTCTCTCTTTGACATATTTATAATATACTTTTTTTTTTCTTATTTTTAAAAATAAATAAATAAATATATTACCTTTATCATCATTTAAGAACTCAAGATCAAGAATAGTTCCTTTACCAGCATCAAATCGTTGTAAAATTTCTTTCCATCCACCTTGATTTTTAAAACAATGAGCAAAGAAAATATGTGTATGATGAAGTGGTGAATCATCGTTTTCAGGAAGTTCCTTCAAACCAACAATATAAGCATCAGCAGGAGCGTCTGTTTTCCAACTTAAAGTATCAACTAAAGGACATCCTACCCTATTATTATTATTTTAAAAACAATAAAAAAAATAAGATAATAATCAATATATGTATATATATATATATATATATATATATATATATATATATATATGTTATTGTTATATAATATTCTATTTTATACATATATTTATATACTTACTTGACATATTCTTCGTCATCAAAAATTCGTTGAGTAGAACGTTCAACGGTAATCTTGAAGCCATTATCTAATAAGATCTTGGCAGTAGAAGGAGTTAAAGCGGCACGGTGTTCCATGGGCTTAGTTTCAGCACGGAGCCAGAGATGAGGACCTTGAGAAGACATGTTAGTATTATTATTAGTTTTTTTAAAAAAAAAGAAAAAGAAAAAGAAAGTTGTGTATAAAGTGTTAATGAAATAAAAAAGAAAGAAAAACGTGTTTTAAAAAAAAAGCAATCCCTCTTTTTATATAAAGCAGATCTAAATATAAAAAAAAGAAAAATGACACACTAATCTCCGTCGTTGTACCAAAAAAGGGAATCGTTTCAGATGACTCTGTCAAAAAGATTATCAAATAGATGTTTTATTGCTTTGCCATATTATAGTGGAAGAATATTAATTAGGTTGATATGGTAATACCTAAATACAAAGATTATCAATCAAGATGTTTGTCAATATTAGTAAATGTTCCTGTTTTAATAATAATAATATTTATCTTTAACACATTTATTTATTTATTTGTTTACCGTAAATTCTATATAAGCATCATCATTAAATTTTAATCGAAACTATTAAATAAAAAGCATATATTAATTGTGTGCATGTTAAAAAATTATAAAAATAAAAAAACAACTTTTTTTAAAAAAAGACTTACCAACATAGAAAGAACTCCTTCAGATGACACTTTCATTGAAACTTCTTTTGCTTGTTCAAGTGCTTTAGTACAATGTATAATATGTGAATAAAGATAACTACAATAGTATGAATTTAAGAAAGAAAAAAAAATTCAAATTCCGGCTTTTTTCTTCTTTTGTAAATATATAATGAGACTTACCTATAAGATCCATCTTCAGTGGAATCAAATCCAACTATCGGTTCAGTATTTTCAAAGTATTCAGTCTATTCAATATATAATCCGATAATAGTTAATATATAGTTATAAGAATAATAATTACTATAATAATACTAATGATGATAATCAATAATATAATAGAATTGTATTTACCATACTATCAATACCAGTGCCTCCTTCGCCATATAACTTAAAACAAGGATCGACATTGGAAAAAACCATTGTTACACGCTCGCAACTAGTATCTAAATCACTTAAGGCATCATTTAACCAATTTGCCTAAATAATTAGATAAATCATAATAACACAAGAAAAATCAGAAATTTATAATTGATAGTATATATATATATATATATACGCAAGTTTTATTTACCTTCATGATAGCTCTTTGTATTACTTCTGTATCATTTGCCGTAATATCTGCTGCATCTGTATCAACTTCTAAGGGTGTTATTTTACTAGTAATAGATAACTTTAATTCTCTATCTTCACGTCTATAAAAAAATACATATATTCTGTTAAAATATTATCGCTCTATAGATTTTTATATTCGTATTTATAGATATGTGCCCATATGTATGTTACGTGATTTCTAATGGAGATCCCTCGCTGTGATATATAATTTTACAAGTATCTGCAGTTCCACTTGCTGAAGGGCCCAATATGCTTAAACAATCAACAAATGTATTCAAATTGACATTAAAAGGTTCAATAGTTGTATCAGGTTGCTTACGGTATCTTTCAAAATTTAATCGTTTAACAAAGGCTACTGCTTTAAGACATTGATGCTCTACTACTGTAAATGTCATTCCTTCTTCATAAATATGACAAGTTGCTGTCTAAAATCATAATACAATATAATATGATATAATAGTAGGTATGTGACAAGATAAAGATTATTTTTTTAGTCAAACTAAATAATAAAACTTATTACTATTATTATTCTACTAACCGTTCTAAATTGAATCGACTTTATCAGATTTAATAATAGCTTCACACTTTTAATATCTCCAGAAAATAAATCAACTTGCTGATTTGGCATTCTATAAACAGCACTAACAAGTTTTTTAAAAGAAAATATAAAAAAAAAAGCAAAGTACTAAAAAAATCCTCAACTATAAAATTGAAAAACTCCGCCTCTTTCTTACTCAATTTTTCCATTTACTTCTAAATTTCCTTTTATGGCTTCCATATAACCATACAGTAATTGTGTATGTAGTAAAATCTCTTTAGAGTAATAATTTAATATAATATAATATAAAAAATTGTATAAAAGAGCGACTCTTTATGTATATTTCATATTTATACATTTTTATTTGTTATAATAAAAAGCTAGCATCTAATCCAAATGCAAAATCATAAATAACAATATCTCCGCTTTCTAATCCTACAACCACCTTCATACTATCAAACCTAAGATTAATTAGTCTTTTAAAAAAGAAAAAGAAAATAGTTCAATTACACGTGTATAATTTTTTTTTGCTTTTATTTTTTTTCTAATATATATATATATATATATATATATATTATTGTAATCTCATTTTTACCTTCCTTCATAATATCTTGGAAAAACATGTAGCAATTCCCCAGTATTAAAATCCCATACATTTATAGCATCATTATATCCAGCACTAACAATGACACGAGGTGTATTTTTAATTTGATGCTGTTGTTGTAATTGTAAAGTGCGTACCAAACCATTATGAGCGTTGAATTTGCGTATTAAATTACCATGGATATCCCAAATTATAACATTTCTATCATTAGAACCACTTACTATAAACTTTCCATCAAAATCAATACAAGATACACCACGTTCATGGTCTTCAAATGTATGTAAGCATTCACCTGTATTCTAATATTTAAATTAAAAATAAAAGGAAGGATGACGATGGGTATTGAATTAACTTGGTATTAGATCCATTATTATTATTAAAAAAAAAAAAAGATATAAATAAATATTTGTATCAACCTACAATATCCCAAAGTTTAACAGTATGATCACCTGAAGCAGAGACAAGTCGATCCCCGTGTACTTTAATAGCATTCACCGCTACGGTATGGCCATTTAAAGTTTTTAATAATTGCCCAGTTGCAGAAGACCAAATTTTAATAGTTTTGTCTTTGGAAGCACTAAAAATACGTTTTGTATCCATTAATACATTCAAGACACTATCCAAATGACCACGTAAAGTACGGATCTTTTTTCTAGACCAACGGTCCAATTGTACCACAGTATGATCTCCACTTCCACTAACAATATATCGATCATTTACATATAAACAATATATGCTCTTTTGATGTAAATCCTTAAAAGTATGTTGCAAAATAGCTTTGGAATTATGGAAATACCACTCTTTAATAGTTTTATCGCGACTAGCGCTATAAACTGTATGATGAGATGTATCTAAATAAATACTATAAACAAAATCTTGATGTTGATCTCTTTCTTGTTGTAACCTCCTTTGTTCTTGTAAATCTAACTCTTCTTGTGATAAAGACGGCGTAGTAGTGGATAAAGGTAAAAAGGAAGATATTCCACCAACATTATTATTATTAGTATTATTATTGTTTCTACGATAATGGTGATTGTTAGTTGTTGTTGGTATAGTCATTGTTGTTGAAGAAGACGGAGTAATATGATTATTTAGATTAGTATTAGAAGAAGAGATGGACGAAGTAGACATTGATGACGATAAATAATGATGGCGATGATTATCTTCCATAATATAATCAGTAGATGATTGTTGCAAAGTAGCAGGATTACTTCTAAATCGATAAGGTTGATATTGGCCAAGTTTCCAGTTTTTAGCAATTTTAAACCTATTATAATAAAGTGATTTCCAATCAATAAAACGAGTATGTGTTTTTATATCATAATGTGGTAATAAATGTTGATAACTAGATAAAACAGGATGTGGCGACGATGTAGATGAGGATGACGAGGGCAAAGCATGATCAGAGTTGACGGATTTATTTGAAGCTACTTTTTGAGATAATAATGGTCTTTGAGATATAGGAGGATTTTTTAATGAAGTATGGAATGATTTTAATAAATTAAATGAATTGATGGTTGATGAAGATGATACTTTATTGTTATTATTATTTGTGTTGTTGTCGTTATCGTCGTTATTATTATTATTTGATTTTGTAATATGAATGGATTTATGATAAAGCGGCATGGTTGATCTTACAATAGGAGTGGATTGAAGAATTTTAAACGTAGGTGTTAAGAATTTTTTACTAGGTATTGTATAACTAGTCGGAGAATCTTTGGCAAGGTATTGTTCAATGGCTCTTAGATCGTACTCCCAACCTTCAGCTTCAAATAAGCATTTCCATATAATAGGTACTTGACACATGGTATACCAATATTGAGACACTAAAGATAATTCTAATATCGATTTCACATCCAAATAACATAATATATTCACAACCAACTCTTGTGGTAAATCCTAGGTTAAAAAAGATAACAAGTAAAAAAGAGCGATATTTAGTTTTATATATATTGTACATATTATGTTTATCTCTCTTTATTTTATAATATATTTATTCATTTATTTATTACATCTATTAAATTTCTAGTATGTAGTTTTAAAAGACGATCAGTTATCAATTCTATATGTGTATTTGGTATAGATTGTAATAAAAAGTATGCAAACTCTACGATAATAATAATAATAATAATATGATTATTATTATGAAAAAGAGAAAGAGTATATAGATATATCAAAAAATGTTTTTTTTTTTTATTCTTATTTTAATACAAGTATGTATATACATATATATGTTATCTTACCAACTTTTTGTTCATTATTCCAAAGTGTAATAATATTATTTAGTTCAGGATTAGTTTCCAAAAGGCTAGCTAAGGTATTTTTAAATTCTTGTTCTGTTTCTATTTTCATAATATATTTACATACACACACACATATATATATATAAAGACTATTAATAAAAAGAAAGAAGAAAGGAAAGAAAGGGAAACAAAAAAGAAGGTAGAGAAAATGTATTTATTATTTTACCAGAAGCTTCATTCATAGGTATTTGTAATAATGATACTAATAATAATAAATGAAAGAGAGAAAATAAAGATTTAGAATTATTATTTTTTTTATAAAAAAGGGATACACTGAGAGAAAAAAAAAAAATAGGAGATGAAAAAAGCCTAAATTAGGTATTGAGTTTGTTAATATTTATAAAGGCATAATTATAACTTTTTATTAAGTGTCTTTTTTTTATATAAATATATATTAATATATGTTAATATGAAAAAAAGTAATAGAGATGAAAAAAAAAAAAAAAAAAATGCTAACAGAAGAAAAAAATATACAAAATTATTATAAAACAAAAGATGGGGAATTATATATAAAAAAAAGAGGAGAGTGGCATAGAATGATTATGATAATAATAAGAATAAATAAAAATAAATAATAAGGTGCAGAAAGGGAGGAATGATATATAAGGGTTAAAAAAGCGTTATTATTATTGTTGGGGATTGATCATGACAGATTTTAAAGTTTCATAAGTAGGGAAAAAGATACCACAAATACCAAACCACCAAAAGCTTCTTGGTATAGAGCCAGAAAAGAATGATCGGTAAATGCCAATGGTTTGTCTAAAAGATCCTTTTTCTGTATGTCTAACTCGATCTACCATGTTTTTAGCTACTTGCATAACCGTTAATTGTTGTGATGATGCTGGCGATTTCTTTTGAGTAATCATTCTTGTTCTTAAAACATCCATGGGTGTAGTAAAGTAACCAGCTAAAAATCCGCTAACACCACCATACATAATACTACGAAGGGTAGGGATATCAGCTTCTAATTCTTCAAAAGCAGCACCAGCGACTACTTGTTGTTCGTATCTTGATTTGTTTTTCTTCATTTTTTCTATTAAATCTTCGCGTACAGATCGATGATGGAATGCTTTAAAATTTTCATAAGAAACTAACAAGATGATCATAAAAGGGGAATCTCTTGCTGCAATGGGCCAAAAACCTCTAAATAAACCTCGAGGGCCTTCTTCTTTTAATGTTTGACGGATTACATATTTAGCAGATGCCTTTCCAGCGCCATAATGATCAGTTTGCAATTTGGCAGTAATCACTTCTCTTGGTACTTTGATCACACTGGAAGCTAAATCGCCTACTACAGCTGATAAAGCTGTAGCTGGAATGGCCCATGGTTTTTTTCTATCTTCTATGCTTGGTAGCAATTTACTTTTACAAAATTCATAAGTACTAAATCTTGCTCCACCCTAAAAAAGAAAAAAGAAAATTAGTTTTATAAATAAAAATTATATGAATCAATTTTATTATTACTATTATTATTATTATTATTATTATTATCATTTACCTGACCAGCAGCTCCCATAGCAGATACAAAGAAACCTTTACCCAAACTACGGGCTGTTTCTCTTGAAAAAATTGATTTCCAACTACCGCTAATATCGGCTTGAATTCTAGTTTTAATGGTATCCAAAGGGTGCATACATGAATAGGATAATGATAATGCTGTTGCACCTGCAATAAAATGATCTATTAAAAAAAAAAGAAAAAAAAATTTTTTTCTATTAGTCTTTTTATATGATATGGCTATTGGTTTTTGTTTCATATATAAAAAAATCATAGATAAAAGGAAATAATAAAAATATATATATTTTTGTCCTGGACTTTACGTTTAAATAATTGAACTTGAGAGGGAACTACTTTAGAATCGACTACGACTGACATATTTTATATTGTGTATGTATGTGTATATGTGTATATTTGTAACTGCAAGAAAGAATTATAATTTTTTTACAAGTTGTCTATAGGAATAGATAAATATTTTATATCTATAATAATAATATATATATTATTTATATATATATATATATATATCTTTATATATTTAAAAAAAGGGGAAAAAGAATAATAAAAATTAGAAAGAAGAAAGAAGAAGAAAAAAGAAAAAAAAGTTATCCAAAAGGGGTTTTTTTTTAAAAGAATCCAATATTAAAAAATAATTGAACCATTAGAACGATAATGCAAATGAGTCAGATCAATATCCAATCAAATTCTTTTATTTTAACGTAGCGATATCTTTTACTACACAAAATTCATTATCTCAACTGGGATCATCCTTCATTTGATTGGATCCAACAATGACATGGTATATATTCAACATTTTTATGAATTTTGATTGGTGAAGATAATATATCTTCACACATCTTTTTTATCTACTCCCAAAAGTAATATAATAATAATATTATACACATTTCACAATTTTTTTAAAAAAAATCCATATAAATAAGCTTATGAATTTTCAGTTTTTTTTTTTTTAATTCTCTTTCTTTCTTTCTCTTTCTTTGTTTTATTTTCCTTTAGATTAACAAACCACTATCAGCTTTGTAGAAAAGAAAAAAAAAAAAAATGAACCCATTTTTTTTAAAAGAACGATGTAAAATTCTGCATAATATCAACAAGATTATAAAATATAAACAACAAATCAAATAAAAATAAAAAAGATGAATAATAATTACAATATATAAAAAACATACCGTTGAAATAATCCATGCCCATCTTATTTTTTTATTTTACAATCGATCATTTAATCTTCAATAAGAAATATCTTTTTTTAGTCTACAATGATGATTCTACCATTTTAGGATAATTTAAATATGTATATATATATATGTGTGTGTTTATTAAAACATAAAATAAAAATAAAAAATACGCTTTATATATAGAGATTGAGAGGAATTACCATCCAAAGAAAATTTCATAAAAGATATCATGATATTTACTAATTATATCGGGTTTGGATGCTATATCTTGTTTACTTACATTTCTATTTCCTGAAGCACTAATACCGGCATATCCACTTCCTAGCCCTTTTTTCTTTTTTAAAAACAGCTGATCATCCGATATATGTTCTACCCTTCTTAATTTTGGTTGTTGTTGTTTTTGCTGTAATATATCTGCTTCGTCGTTATTATTATTATCATGTTGGTGAGTGAATGATGGTTTAATATTTTGCTCTGCTAAAATAACACCAATTTTACAATTTTGATTAAAAAATAAACCATGGTCTTTTAATGCTTGATTTGCTGATGCATTTGTTTCATATTGGATACATAATACGTTATCATTTGACACGATATGATGTTCAATAATACCATATTTTGAAAAATGATCTATTAAAAGGGAAACAATGTTTCTTGAATAACCAAACACTTTGATTGTTTTTGAAGTATTGACATTGTTGGAAGGAATAGGTTCACTATAATCATATGTATATATATAGAGAGAGAGAGAAGGAGAAAGATGTATAGGTTATTATGATGTTCCATATAATATAAAACATTTTATAATTATAACTATTACTATTATTACTATTATTTTTATTATTGTTATTTTTGTTATTATTTACGTTGAAGTTGTAGGTTCTTTTTTGGGGTTTTCTGGTGTGGTATCCGTTTTAGGCTGTCTATTATTTGGTTTATTTTATTAAATAATATATATTTATATCAACTTGTATACTTTTTATGTTATATCATATTCTTTTATAATTATTATCCTTACTCTTTTATATCATCTTTCTTTGATGTACTTGCCTAAGAATATATATAAAAAATTACATATATAAATTGATATTTTCTTAAAAAGTATTTTAAATATTATTATTATTATTGTATCTATATTTACTTCACTAGTTATAGTTATGGAAGAAGAATCTTTTGAAATAGATTCACGCTTATTATTATTATCTACTGATGGATCAAAAGTAGTTGCTGAATCAGTAGTAGAAGGCTTTTTAGGTTGAGCACCAATAAAAAAAGCTGGTAAATTATTATCATCGGAAGCAACGACTTTTCTTTCCACAGGTAAAATTGTATTGGAAGAAACGGTGGATGATTTCGTTATCGTATTATTATTTAAACTTGATTGTTGCATATAAGGTGGTAAAGCATTAGCAGGATCGGTGATAGTACGAAATAATCCAGTGTTGGTATCTGCTTTAAATAAAGATGGTGTTGTGATGGCATCAGGATTGCTGGAACTTGGATTTTTATTTTTTAAATCTTCCAACTTTGATGTTCCTTGTGTATTTGTAAATGATTGTGTAAACATGATAATATAATTTTATATAATCAATGATAATATTAAAATATAAAAATAAAGAGGAGAGAGAGAAAGAAAAAAAAAAAAGTACCACTTAAAAAAAAATGGCTGGATTTAAATTTTTTTAAAAACTTTTTTTTCTGTCATTTTAAATTTTTTAGTTCTTCCTTTCCTTTTTTCTTTCTATTACTCTTTTCAACCTACTTATTAAATCGTATAAAACAAAATGGATAATAAACTTAAAATACTTTGTTTACATGGCATGTCTCAAAATGGAGCCATATTTAGAAAAAAAACTGCTGTTATCCGTAAAAAACTCGACAAGATTGCTGATATGGGTAATATATAATATTATAATAAAAACTTTATCAGGTCAAACGAAAAAAAAAAAAAAAAAAAAAACTTGTAGCCTTTTTTTTATTTTTATATATAAATCCATCCTTTTTGTATAGTTTATATTACAGCACCTCATCTTAGTTTACACCCTAATCATACTTCTGAAGCTTTAAGAGAAGCCGCAGCCGATGAAAATGCACCCTTAGGTATGTTATTATCAATAACGATTTAAAAAAAAAGTAAATATTCAACATTCAATAGAGAAAAAGCAACACATTTATTCATTTCACCATTATCCATTTATTTATATTAGAATTAAAACCTTTTGGCTGGTGGTTACCTAAAGAAGATAAAATCCAACCCACTGACGATTCTTTTGTTGGTTTTAAAGAATCCATCGAAGTTGTTAAAGATGTTTTAATCAAAGAAGTAAATCAACAATATATATATATTACTGTTTTTATTACGATTCGTATGTATTAATCATTTTAATGTTTGTTTAAATTTATTCATTTGACATAGGGTCCTTTTGATGGTATATTTGGTTTTTCACAAGGTAAGCATACAAATATTAAGTAAAAGAACAACTATAATGATGATAAATAATTAATAATTAATGAAATAATTATGATATTCATTTTTTTATCTTTTATTATGTATTGATTTTTTAGGAGCTGCATTTGCTTCAATGTTAACTGCGGCATTAGAAAATAAATCTTTACTCCCAGAATATTTTCCAACTGATTTCCAACATCCACCCTTCCGATTTGCCATGGTAGCAGCTTCTTTTATACCTGACCGACCTATAGCCCATCGCATTTTTGCATCTAAAATCAAAACCCCAAGTATTCATATGATTGGAGAAAAGGATAGTTTAATTGTACCTGAACAAATGGAAACTTTAGCAAATGCTTTCGAAGATCCTATATTATTAAGACATTCTGGAGGGTAAATAAATAAAGGAATTAATATAAATAAATGTACAAATATAAAAAAGGAAAAGAAAGAATATATTAATAAAAAAAAAATCAAATATATACATGCGCACATATTTATCAATAAATTGGTTTTTCTCATCCTTTTTACTTTTATAGGCATGTGGTTCCTAGTAATGCACCAAGTAAAAATGAAATATCCTCTTTTGTATCTAAATTTGTAAAAACATCTTCGGAGTAGCTTATTTTCCTAAAAAGGAAAATCCAACCATCCGGATTATTTTTTTTAAAAAGATATGACCGAGAATATTTAGAATTAATAGATAAATAGAATGGGTTTTATTTTTTATTTACTTTTTTGTTTCCTAATTTATATTTGATATTTATTCTACCTTTAATTATTTTATCTTTTTTGTAGATTGTCTTATAGATATAGACTTAAATTAATTATTTTATACGTTTAGTACATATATCATATTATATATATTAGATGACGTTTGGTTAATAAAAATAAGAAAAAAAATTTTTTAAAGAAATATAATAGGTTATGTTTTTATTCTCCGCCGTACGATTTTTTTTTTGACGTTTTTTTTTCCAATAAGAAAATTCGAATTCAGCGATTTATAAAAATGGTAATTGAAAGTTTTTTTTGTTGTTTTTCTTTTTCTTATTGCTAATAATTTAGGCTCTTTAGAATATTATTTTTTTATATATATATTTTAATTTTCTTTTTTTTTTTTCTCTTTCTTTTCTCTCTCTTTTTTTTAAAAAAATAAAAACAAGATCTATTAGTAGTTTTTTAACAATCATTCAATCAGATAAAGTAATGTATATAAATATATATATATAAATATATATACATACATATGAATATTGTCATACAGTTGTGAAACCAAAACTAACTTGTCATTTTCCTATTTTTATAGATATTTCAATTTTAGCATTATACATTTACATCATCTTTAAAATAAAAAACTTGATACAATTTCTTATTGAAGCTCATTAATTTATTGTAAGTACATTATAGTTTATATTTTAAAAAGATAAATAACATGA
Organism: Cunninghamella blakesleeana; assembly: GCA_017871115.1. Classification (NCBI taxonomy): domain Eukaryota; kingdom Fungi; phylum Mucoromycota; class Mucoromycetes; order Mucorales; family Cunninghamellaceae; genus Cunninghamella; species Cunninghamella blakesleeana. The sequence goes on from JAFCIZ010000006.1 coordinate 2,469,422, forward strand.
CATAATATAATATAAAAAGAGAATCTATGTCTTTTGGCTGTTGTTAAACTTTATTAAAAGTTGGGAATGAATTATATAAAAAATATGATATACAGGGTCCTTTTTTAAAATCAAAGACAATATTCATATTAACATGTATATATTATTAATATTAACTATATATATATATGTACGTACATATTCATTTAGATTATGCAATACGTTCCATCTTATTATGGTTATCCTAATGGTAATCAACAACAACCTGTAGCTTCTCAAGCTCTTCATATGACTCCTCCACACCATCATCAAGCTTATACTCAACCAACTCAACAACAAGGTATTCCTACTTATCCTATGGGTTTACCTCAAACTCAATCTCCTCATCATCAACAACAACATCATCCTGTTTTATCTCAATCTGCTACAAATGATTTTAATATGTTGACAAAACCAAAAAGAAAACAAGTCAAAAATGCTTGTGGTAATTAAAATAATAATAATAATAATAATAATAATAATAATAATATACCCATCTCATTATATTTTATATTTATTTTATTATATTAGTCAACTGTCAAAAAGCTTGTAAAAAATGTGATGATGGTCGCCCTTGCCAACGTTGTATTAAATATGGATTAACAGAAACCTGTACTAATTCTGTCCGCAAAGAACGTAAAAAAGGTGTTAAACGAGGTCCTTATAAAAGAAGAAATCAAGGTAATTAAAAAAAGATAATAGACAATTAAAAAAAAAAAATAGAAGGAAGAAAAAAAAAATTTTCTAACAATAATTTTTTTTTAAACATAGCCAATGCCGAATCATCAAATTCATCAGCTGGTGGTGCTATCCGAGGCCAAACGAATAATCATACGAACGCTAATGTGAACACCAATAATACCAATTTAAACACTACTACCATGTCAAGTCCTTATGGAAACTATCCTAGTTATGAAAGTTATCCATCTACCAATCCTAATGTTACATATACTAACCCAATGCAACAATATGTATTAGCTATTCAACAGCAACAAGCTTTATATAATAATCTTCCTTATCAACAACCCATGAATACATCCTCTACTCCTTCTACTCCTTTAGCAACAACACCAACACCAACAACGGTACCATCTCCTCTTCCCCATTCTACCACTACTACACCTAACACAAACAACACCAATACAAACAACAATAGCAATAATAATAACCCTAATGATCATCATTCTCCTTCATCTATTACTCATGAACAAAAAGATACTACACATCATCATCATCTTCAACAACAATCATCATCATCATCATCAAATAATGAATCGTCTCAAAAATTAAAAATGGAAAATGATGAAGAAGGTTCAAAAAAATTAAACGTCCTTTCTCAGCTTTGTAGTGAAGTATTAGACCGTTCACCCGAACAAAAACCTGCCATTATTAATCATAATAATAATAATAATAATATGGAAACTAACACCAATATGAATAATAACAATAATAATAATAATATACAGAGACCAATTTTATCTACACCCATTTCATCTACTCCTTCTTCTGCTAATGCTTCTCCCATTTTGTATAAACAAGAAATTCAAAACATGGTTTATCCTAACCATCATCAACAACAACATCAACAACAACCACATCATTTAAGTCAAAATAATTGGCAACCACACTGGTAAAAAAAGAAAAAGAAAAAAGGAAATGATTGTTCTATTTTTTTTTTTTTTCTTCCCTTTCTTTCTATTCTTTTTATTTTTTTTTTTTTTTATCATTCCAGTATGATTATTATTTTTATTTAATTTTCTTGTATTCATTCCAATTTTTAATATTTTATAATTATTATTATATTTATTTTCACTCTTTTTCATAATGTATTAATTGTATATGAATATATATTTTTTGCATCCAATAATTACTATTATTATTATTTTATTTACTTTCATTCCAAATTCATATAAAATATATATACATAAAAATCAAATAAATAGACATAAAAAAATCGCATTAGTAATACTAATTAAACCTTTATACCAAATATATACATTAATATTTATTTATTCTTATTAAAGATATATATATATATCTGGTAATTAGCCTCATGATAAAAAAATATAAAAAAACTATGATGTTTGTATTTATTTATAAAAGATGAAATGATAATAATAATAATAAAAAGTAATTAAATATCATCACCAGTTTATTATTATTATTGCATATTGTTACTATATACTATTATACCATTTTTCTATATTCATCATATATCATTCTATAAATACATATATTTATATTTAATTTTGTTCTTTTCTTTCTATTCTTTCTTTTAGAATTTATTATATATATATATATATATATGTACCTATAAACTTTTATTAAAAATATATATAGACTTTTTTTTTCTTTTTCAAGCTCCATTATTAATTTTTTAATGTAGTATATTTTATGCAACTTAAATTATATACATTTTATTTAAAAGAAATAATGCTTAATTTTAAAATGAATAGAAAAAATATATTTTATTCATTGATTTTAAAAGTGAGAATAAAAAAAGATATATATAATAGAAATTTACCAGGACAGTTAGTTCACCTTTATTATTATTATATTTATAATAATAATAAAGGATCCATCCTCCCTAGGACGAAGACCTCTCCTGGTAATGAGGGAGGAAAAAGATAAGAGTAAATAAAAATCCACTTATAGAATAAAGAAAACAATGAGAGAAACGGAAGGCGATGAAGGGATCACCCTATATCAAATCACGAATGAATCATTTTTTTTATAACAATCGAGCGCGAGCAATATCACTCTATGACTTTTTAGGTCAAGCCCAATTTAAAAAAAAATATATAATCGATTCATATCTACCTTCTTTAATAATACAGAATCCGCCCAAAAGTTTTCCCTTTTTTTTTAATAAAAAAAAAGTATATTCTATTTTTATTTACTTGTATAAAACTTGATGAACAAAAATCTATATACGGTAGAGCTTGCATTTGGATAATCTTGATACAGTATTTTTTTGTTATTATTTTCATTCCAGGAAAATATGTATATCAAAAAACCTCGGAACAACTCTATTTAAATGAATAAATAGAAGGTTGAATTTAATATATATATTTAATATATACATTAGATTCTAGGTAGGGTTAGGGTTAGAAAGAGTATCATCAAAATGTTTGTTCATCAAGTTTAAGAGAAGAAAAAGAAAAAGAGAAAAAAGTGAATGGGAAAAAAAACACTTTTTTTTTTACGCGACACGTCACTCGGGAAAGAATTCTTGACTGAAGTTGCGGGTGTTTAATTATTAAAACAAAAGATATACAACCAAAAATATATAATTAAAGGGAAATATTAGGCGCACAGACTACTCAAGTAAATCTTACTAGCATATTAATTAAACGTTTTATGCTACAATATTATTTATTTATAGTAATAAAAAATTAACAATCAATGTTCTTTTTTTATACCCCTAAATACAAGATTACTTCTTTTTTTTTATATATTTTAAACTGTAGTATTAAATGCTCTCTTTTTACGGCATATATGCATACTTGCTGTTATATTTCTTGTGTGCGTAAATTTTTTTTAACATATCTGGTTTGTTATTATATTTTTTTTTTTTTTTTCATATTTATTGTCTCAATATTATTATGTACAATCGATCGTGTATATAAAATAATAATAATTTATAATACAAATACTTGATCACTTATTTATTTCAGTATTGTCGTCCAAGCGGGTGAAGTTGGTGGTGATTAAATTATTTTTTTTCACAACTAAAGTTCTACAACGTTTCTCCTACAAGTTTTTTCCTCTTTCTCACCCTAAAAAAAATATTTTTTGTTTTAATATAAAGAAGAAAGAATATTTTTCTTTCTCTTTTGTTTTTTTTTTCTTTGTCAAATATTAATATCAATTTTTAAATAACACTTTTTATATAAAGAATATTTTACATGTCCAAACCAATTTTTATTTTTATTTTATTTTAACTTTATATTAATTTCTTAATTGAAATCATTTATTACTATAACAAACATGCTTTATTTCTTAAGTGAAATCCCTTTTTATTTATATACAACATATATAAACTTTTATTTTATTTTAATTTTATTACTACTTGATTATTACTCTTTATACTATAATCTACTCTCTGACTTTTAAAATTCATTTGCATATACTTTCGAATTTTTTAAATATTTTATTTTATTTTATCCTTTCATTTTTTTTTTTTCTTTTATATTATATTAAGTTGCTCTACTTATAAAACAAGAACTGGTGCTCACTGGAATTATCTTATTGTTAGCAATAACGCTCTCTGATTTTTCTTTCCTTTTTTTGGATTGGCCTTGTACTACTGGTGCAAAAACACCAAGGTGCTTTTGTTCCTTACCCGATCCTTATAAATTTTAATTTTTTTTTAAATATAAATAGAACCAATTTTTCTCTCTTTCTTTCTTTTAAATTGTCAAATTTTTATAATAAATTATTATCTATTAAATAATTATTGAACTTGTCCACTTTATAAATCATATTTTATAATTTTAACTTATTTTACTTATAACTCATTCAAATTACTGAATTTATCTATTTTTTATAACAAACTATATTATTTTATTTTATTTTTATTTTTATATTTATTTACTTAAATATTTTTCAACAACTCAAATTTAAATTACTTTTTAAATTTTCTTATTATATTTATTTTACATTGCGGTTACTGAAATCTCTCTTTAATCCTGCAATTATATTACACCTTTTAAAATTTTTATATTTTTTATTTCTTTATTTTTACTTTATTTTATTTTATTTTTTTATTCCTTTATATTAAGTCGTTCTACTTATAAAACAGGAACTGGTGCTCACTGGAATTATATTATACATATCAAATATTACTTTTAATACTCATTCCTCATTTCAACAAAATAAATCTTAAACAAAAACCCACACAACATTATTTATAATTAATATAAATACAAACTCTCTTATTTTAGTTTAACAAAAATAACTCTTACCAAAAACGCACACAACAACTCAGATAAACATTTACATTACCAAAAGTATAATATTATATTTTTAAATATTAACCCATAAATTTGCGCGTTGGTTTTATGCATAACATTTGGATTGCCTCTTGAAAATTTGCTTTAATCATGAATTATTAATAAACCATTCATCCTTAACTAATCCAAACAATAATTAATTATTAATATTACAAAGGTCATATCAATTAATATATAAAATTATAAAATATAAACTTGTTTTAAAAAAAATATTAATATCCAATTATATTATGAATAATTTTTTATAATAAAAACATGTATCTTTGTATTTTTCGTAAAGATTATACTAATTCAAATTTATTAATAATATGTGATATTAATATATATATATATAAGCATTTTTCATAAAAAGTATTTCCATCCACTGATTTTTTTTATGCAAGTTATTTAAATTGGAAAAAGCTAATCAGGTTGTTCAGTAAGTATATTCAAACAGTGATCAATCATATAATTTACTTTATACACAAGTGGAGCTACCCTATCTTTCCATTGTTCTTGATCCTTTAATAAATTTATTTCGATTGGATCAAGTTTCTGTTCATATTTCCATGTAATACTTGATTTAATATTGTTATTATTATTTATATCGTTTCCTTTACACCAAATAAATTCCCAGCTATATCCTGTTGTTACAATACCATATACGACGTGATCTTTTGGAGCACCAAGTTTAATATTTTTAATGTAAGCATTATATAATTGCATAAGAAGTTGTGCTCTACCTTGATCCCAATCTTGTTTTTTAGCTTCAATAATAACTAAAATAAGTTTACCATGAACAATTACAAATTCAACAGGTCCTTTAACATCTTCGCCATCAATTTGTTCTTCTTTTTTAATTATTACATTTTTATCATAATATTCTGCAATAATATTATAAACAACAGTAGAAACAAATTCATGTCTTTTAGATTCATTTCCTTCATCCGCTACACCATAAGCTTTAGTCAATTTAATAAGAGCTTTAGATATATCTTCAATAACATCTTCATCGATCACTTTTGTTGGAATACTCTCTAAATTTGTAAATAATGTCATGCTACTAATTTCAAGAAAGTCTAAAACTTTTTCATATGATAATCCTGCATATCCTTTTTTGTTTTCTGATTTAAATATATCTACAGTTGTTTCTTCCACACGTCTTCTTTTTTTATCTTCTGACATTTTATAAATAAGAAAGATTCAATTTTCAGTAGAAAATAAAATAAAAAAAAAGAGGTAAAAAATTGATATTTTTTTATGAAATTTAAACTCAGTATTTGTTATTGTTATCATGTGATCACATGATATTTTAATATATCATTTTCCTCTATTTCACTATCTTTTATTTAATCATTTAATTTCATTTATTTTATTATAAACGTTAATATTTTGAATTTTTCATATTTTTAGATAGATATTTAATGCAGTTTTGTGAAAATCTTTATTTATTTCACAACTTATATATTCACCACTTCTTCACAGATAATAATAAAAGATATTTTTATATAATACAGTTTTTTTTTTCTCATAAGATAAACATTTACACTACCAAAAGTATAATATTATATTTTTAAATATTAACCCATAAATTTGCGCGTTGGTTTTATGCATAACATTTGGATTGCCTCTTGAAAATTTGCTTTAATCATGAATTATTAATAAACCATTCATCCTTAACTAATCCAAACAATAATTAATTATTAATATTACAAAGGTCATATCAATTAATATATAAAATTATAAAATATAAACTTGTTTTAAAAAAAATATTGTTGCGCGATGGATTCGCTTGGATCATTTCGAAGACCGCTCATGGAATCTGATTGGTTAAAATATTTCATCATTTTTGGTAACAATTTTATTAACACTTTTTATATCATTTTCGATAACAAATTTGTTAACACTTTTGGTGACAAATTTGATAACAAAATCAGTAACACTTTTTATGTCGAATCTGACATAAAATTTAAAACCTTATTTTTATTTTTTTTATATAAATACTCGACAATTTTATTTTATTATTGAAAAAACAGTTAATTTTGAATAAAAAAAAGATTTCTATACATTTGTTAGCAATAACGCTCTCTGATTTTTCTTTCCTTTTTTTGGATTGGCCTTGTACTACTGGTGCAAAAACACCAAGGTGCAAAAACACCAAGGTGCAAAAACACCAAGGTGCAAAAACACCAAGGTGCAAAAACACCAAAGGTGCAAAAACACCAAAGGTACAAAAACACCAAGGTGCTTTTGTTCCTTACCCGATCCTTATAAATTTTAATTTTTTTTTAAATATAAATAGAACCAATTTTTCTCTCTTTCTTTCTTTTAAATTGTCAAATTTTTATAATAAATTATTATCTATTAAATAATTATTGAACTTGTCCACTTTATAAATCATATTTTATAATTTTAACTTATTTTACTTATAACTTATTCAAATTACTGAATTTATCTATTTTAGTATGTAATACGAATACTTTATGAAGTATTTAACATATTACACGAGTAAGTGATAATGGTTGTTGTAATCATTCTTTATTTATTAAATCGAACTTTGCACTGAGTTTAAAATTAGAAAATATAAAATAAAATATATAAATATATATATATATATTTTTTTTTTTTTTTTTTTTTTTTTTTTCTTTATCTTCTTTGAGTGAGTATGAGTGTAATTATAGCTTAAAGATAAAAGGGAGAGGAGGGTGGGAACAACCATTATCACTTACTCGTGTAATATGTTAAATACTTCATAAAGTATTCGTATTACATACTATTACACTTCGTTTGTGATAATGGTTGTTGATCCAGAGTATAAGATATAATAAAAGAAAACAAATGTGATAGACAATTAAATGATTGTATCAATAATGAGATAACATATAATTGTAGTGTACAAATCAAAAATATTTGTATAGAAATATAGAATTATGTGTAGAAAGATTTAAAGGGTCATATAACTATAACTGCATATTTAAATGTATTTAACCAAGTGTAAAGATGCATAAATGGGTCGGGTTGCTATTATAATAATCTGTGTTGAACCAAATATTTAATATGTATGTGTCTATAGCAGTGTATTGTTATATTCAAGTTGTAATGTATGTATATATCTCTTTATACATATACTTTTTTTTTTTTTTTTTTTTTTTGGAGATGATGATAGTGGTAAAATTAAACTACTTACTAATCCATATATATTTTCTTGGGTGATGATAGTGATAAAATAAACTACTTGTTAATTTATAAACATTGTTGATGTATATGAATTTTCTTGATTGTTGAGCTAAATATTGAAATACCTTGTAATAGTAGTAGCTCTACCCTAGTTGTCTCTATTAGTAGCTTTTGTCATTAATACGTATATCAATGGTGTAATTATACCAGTAACTCCATAGTGTAAAATAATAGTAGATCCGTTTTTTTTTTTTTTTTTTTTTTTTTTTTTTTTTTTTTTTTGGCGAATAAACTTCCTAATAAATAATAAGTATATGTGAATTATTGTAGAATTGTATAATTTACTCTTCTATATGTTATTCTGATATCCTTTCTATGTATTTATGATGTTAGCTTATATTGCCATGTAGATCTATATTATTGTATATATTAATATTTCCTTTATAATTATTATTGTCGATGTATATGTATATGATTAATTCATCTTATCTTTAATATTCATTTGAATTAAAATAATGTAGTGAGAGCTGTTATATAATTTAATTAGAATGTAGTTGAGCAAGTCGAATAAGTAGTGGTTGTATAACATATTTGAAAATCGATATAAAGAATAGACTATGTAATTATATATATCTATTTAAATGTGATTATGTAGGTTGATCAAGATCCCATGCTAACATTGTCCATCTATTATTCTTTTTTATAATATGATTATCTTCCTCATGATCTATTAAATGATGTTGTTGTAATATAATTGGTTGTTGTTGAGCAAGATTAGCTGCAATTGGATACCAAGGAGCTGAAGGCCAATTAGGTGTAATTAGCGTCGCAGATTGTGGAGACTTTTGTAACCGTTGAAGTACTTGTAATATTAAATTCCAAGGTGGAGCTAAATATATTCTACCATTAATGTTTTTCCATGATATTGAAAATGCATTGGTTCCTGCTGCATCAGAATAATATTGATATGATATAAAATAAGTCGGAATTTTTGAATTTTTTGGTGAGGCAAACAAGTCTACTACATGAGGTCCCCAAAGGTTATCGAGCCAATTAAAAGTACGTTGAGGAATAGACCATTCAATTTGATCATGGAGCTGTCTTGAAGGTGCATCAGCCGGATTAAGTTTTGAAGGTACATATAGAGTAGATAATTCAACATTATTACTAAAACAATATTTCCAAATGTCCATAGCTAAATTATTGAGTTTTTTAGAACGTGTACCACCAAACTTATAAATATATGACATAGCTGATAAATTATCAATACATATTTGAAAGTGAAGATGACTATCGTTTATATGTAATTGTTTTTGATGTTGCCATTGTATGGCTTTTTTAACTACAAGGAGCTCTTTATAATTTATGTGTTCATGTATTACGGAAGGTGACCATTTTCCACTTAGGTTACCATTATCCGAAACGATTCCCCATCCATCGTTTGAAGCATCAGTAAAAATTTGTAAAGGTGATTGTTGTATAATATTTCTTCCATTCCATTTTAATAATTGAGATATCCACCAAGTAAGCTCTTGTTTCATATGTTGATTAATTGGAACTAAATGATCGGTAGATTTTTTACGATACATATTAAGTTGTTGGATTAGTCGTCTAGTTCGAAATTTAGCCTGAATATTTCCCATAAAAGTTGCTAATGCTGTACCAATAAAACTTGATAATAATCTCCATGTTGTTGATGTTTTATATAGTAACTTATAGGCTAAACGTCTGATGGATCTTATCTTCTTGCCAGGCACCGTAAGTGTCATGTCCATTGTATTAATTGTCATACCTAGATGATCTATCTTTTGAGTTGGTGTAAGTTGCGATTTTTTGTCATTGATTAACCATCCCATTTGCTTCATTTTATCATGAACCAGTTGAGTATGTAATATTGATTTTTCGCGCGTTGGAGCCATAATAAGAATGTCATCCAGATATGCTGTGATTCTAATACCTTGTTTACGTGCCCAATGTAATAAAGGTTTAACTACCTTTGTAAATACCCAAGGTGATAATGCCAAACCAAAAGGTAAGACTTTATATTGATACAGTTGTTGTTTCCACATAAATCGTAAATAATTACGTGATGTTACATCAATAGGGATATGGTGAAAGGCATCTTGAAGATCAATGGATGTGAGATAATCATTAGGTTGAAGCAGAGAAGATATCATTTGTAAAGTTTCCATTTTGAAATGACGTTGAGGTAGGTATTCATTTAAACGACGTAGATTGAGAACTGGTCTTAAACCTCCATCTTTTTTTGGTATAACGAAAAGATTTGAGATAAAGCCGAATGAACGATCGTTGACATGTTCAATAGCATTTTTTAATAGTAGGGTGTTTATTTCTTTATCTATCACACTAATAGAAGTAGTCGAAAGTTGATTTATTCCATAAGGTTGATTAACTTTTAGTGTCAAAGGCGGTGGATAATTGAAATAAAGTTTGAATCCATTACGTATAACTTTAAAGAGCCATGGGTGTAAAGGTTCTTGTAAAATAGAAGACCACAAGGAAGCAAATGAAGATAGACGCCCTCCTACTATATTTTCTGGTAATGCATTTTCAGTAAAATAATTAAAACCATTATTAGATACCGATGATGAATAGCTATCGTGTGTTAAACTAGAGTTGAAGGTGTTGTTATAATTTTTTCTATACGAACTTCGTCGTTTATTATTTATGTGATATGATGCTGAACACTTATATTTTAATCTTTTAGATTTTTTATTTTTTGTAAACTGTTGTAAATAGCGATATATCTCTAAGTATTTATGAAATTCGTCGGGGGAACTAAATAATTATCTTCCGAACTTCTAGTATATATAGCTTTTCTTTTTCTCCTTAACAGTGCTGTGTTAAGAGTAGATTGTTTATCCCAAAAGTTAACAGTGGCTGAATTAGTTGATAACGGAGATTTATTTAACTTATCAAGAAATTGTGGTAGCCAAGGAGGAATATCATTACTATTATCAACAGGATCTTTATTCATTATGAGAATAGTACCCAGACGGTAGATACCAGGTGCATAAGTACAAAGTTCGAACGAAAAGAAGATAAAGAAAAAAAAAAAAAAAAAAAAAAAAAAATATATATATATATATTTATATATTTTATTTTATATTTTCTAATTTTAAACTCAGTGCAAAGTTCGATTTAATAAATAAAGAATGATTACAACAACCATTATCACAAACGAAGTGTAATATTATTATTTTTATTAACAAAATTTATATCACTTATTTCATAATATACTTATCAACACTTTTAATATCATTATTGATATTAAAAATGGAATATCTAATTTTTATTTTAGTATAAATACTCGACCTTTTTTTCAATTTTTTGAAAAAACTTTAGTTAATTTTTATTATAATAATAAAGTACTTATATTAAAACAAATAAGTCTATTAACTCATCTTTTTAGCTAAAGATTATATTTATTATTAATATTGTTGATTACTATCCAATATTACCTTATATTATTTTATTATAATAATCGTTGATCTTTATCCGATATTATATTTATTTTATTTTATTTTTACTTTGTCTATATAATTGTTGATCTTTATCCAATTATATAATTTATTTTATTTTATTTTATTATTTTATTTTTATTTTAAACTATTAATCTAAACTAAGTTGTATCTACTTATAAAACAAGATACTGGTGCTCACTGACAACTAAACTAAACTATAAAACTATCTACTTTCCAAAACTATAAAAGGAAATTCTATTTTTCAAACAACCCAAAATTTACACAACATATTTTGGTGCTCACTGGCGGGGGTAATACTAAAAACCGGGGAAACACTAATTATCAAGGAATAACTAAATCTATAAAAGAATATAATCAAGAATACTTAAATTCAAGTAAACAACTACTTTAAAAATATACAAACTTTATCATCCTATTTCAAAAACTTATCTTTATATTCCAATGGAAAATCCACAAAAATCAAGTATCGAGCAAACCGCGTTGGAAAATCATGATCATCACCATGATCCTAACCTTGCTGCTAAGCTGAAGCTTAATCTTTTAACTTTTTCAGGTTCTGATGACGAAGACTTTCGTTATTTTGAAAAGTCCTTGGAAAATTATTTTAAATTATCTAGAGTTGGTATGGATAGAAGGGCAATTATCTTGAAGGTGCAATTGTCTGGTCCTGCTGAATTCTATTTTGAACAATTAGAACAAGATCCAAATATGGCTAACGACTATCAAAAATTGATGAATGCTTTAAGGGAAAAGTATGTCACCAAAGAATTGATATTATCATACGAAATTGCACTTGGTACTATTAAACAAGGCAATGACGAAAGACCAAAGAACTTCTTGGCACGTATCCAAGAAATGGCAAGATTGGCACAATTAAAGGATGATCATATTATTTTGATGAGATTCCGTGCTGGTTTAAAAGAAGAAATCAGAATGCACTGTATGGATCAAGGTGCTGAAACATTGAATCAATGGTATAACTATGCTGAAAATTGGTGGAAGACAAGACACATACAATCATTACCATCTGTATGTAATCTTACTAATGCTAATAGATTTGCTGGAGGCCATAAAAAGAAGTCAAATAATAATTATGGTGATTATAATGGCAATACATCTTTAAATACTGCTGAACATGTTGATGGAGAATCTGCTTTGATGCAAAGATTTTTAGGTCACATGGAAAAATTAATAAACACCAAATTAGAAGACAAAAGAGGTTCATACAATAACCAAAGAAACAACAACAATAATACTCGTAACAACCAATCATATAATGGACCTAATAATTATAACAGAAATAATAATCAAAAATACAGAAATAATCAGTATAACAATTATCGTCAATATAATAATAATAACAACAACAATAATCATAATTATAACAATCAATATTTACCTGAAGATAATTATAATAACAGAGATTATTATTATCAAGGAAATCAAATGCAAAATAACAATAATTATAATCCACAATATAATTATCCACAACAAAATCCTTATAATAATCCATCAAATAATAATCCACCAAATAATAATCAAAATAACACACCAGTTAATGGTTCAAAAAACTAAATAGGGCAATTGTTACAGATGGTCAATTGGGAATCCCTATTACAAAATCCATCCATCCAAATAATAATCAACTATATCAAGAAAATAATATTAATAAATATCACAACTATAATACACCAAATAATGACAACTTAAATACACGAAATTATAATCCCAATACTTACGTTCCACATAACGTAATGGACAACCATAATGATTATTTATCAGCACAAAATCATTATTATCTTCAAAATATATTAGATAGTGATCAAGAAATCAATGATTGTGATTTTAATGTTGCTGCAAATCCAAAACCACCAGTTGTTGAAAAAGCAATAAGAAAACCACGTACAAGGAAGACTATAGAAAAACCAAGTACATCAGCAGCTGCTACAAAATCTATTCCACAACAAATACAACAAGATATTCGTGATCATACACATGTTCCACTACAAAATAATCCATTTTTTCAAAACGTATTTTCACAGCATCCAAATCAAGATGTAACTGAACCTTCTAAATCAAATAATAATGATATGATGGAAGAAGTACAAGTAATAAATGATAAAAGGAAAAAAGTATCCATTCAAGAACCACCTGTTGATAAAAGGAAGAAGACACCAAAAAGGAAATCACAACCATTACCAATAAATTATAATATTTCTGAAGAGATACTACATCAAAAGGCTAATATTAATGTTGGTGATCTTATAACTATATCTGCTCCATTAAGAAGAGAATTGATTACAGCTTGTAGACAATCAAGAATAAAAAGACCAGCTGATAAAGGTAAGGAAAAAGATGTACAACTAAATTCTATTGATAATAGTGATGTTGTAACTACCGCTGCATATGCCGATATAATGGTGAATGACGTAAAAGTTACTGGATTAATTGATTGTGGAGCTGCAAGAGCTTGTATGTCCAGAGCAATGATGAAATCATTAGATCTAGAAATTGATGCACCATCTACAAGTATTTTTGTAATGGGAAATGGTACTAAACAACCTGCACTAGGTGTAATTCATGATGTTCCTATTACTGTTGGTGAAGGATTAACTATACCAATTGATGTTGAAGTATTACCAAAGTGTCCACAACATATAGTGTTAGGTACTAGTTGGTTGGATCATGCACAAGCAGTGATTAACTTTAAAACAGGTACTTTAAAGGTGACTTATAAACGCCGTACACAAGAAATTCCAATTACATATATAAAAACAAATGAACGTCCATATACATATCAACGTGTTACAAATGTTAAATACGAATTGGAACAGCCACAAGGTGAAGAAGTAGCTGAAAATCTATCAAATACTAGTGAATCTGAAGATGATACTGATTCTAATGATGAAGATTCGATTGATGATGAAGAATCCACTGATAGTAATGAAGAAGATGCTGTACAAGATGATGAAGACTTTTATCTGATGGATGATCACGAAAAAAGTCCAGTAATCCAAACACGTCCAAATAAAGATGAAGGTACTATGATGATATTAAGTGGAAGTACTGGTTTATCAATACCACCTTATCATATTTGTCAAATCAACTATGCTATTGATGAAAATATAATCGTTCCACATTTTAAACATCTTGATGAATTTTTGGATAAACATGAAGACTTTGATGTAATCTTGGAAATTATCAATAAAACTGAAGACATGATGGAAATACCGCCAAACAACGTACTAGGTGAATTCATAAATAGGAAACAATTTCCAATACAAAAGGATCCATATGTCGAATATACTTGTTATGATTTTGAGGACCACTATAGAGAATTACCACCTTCTCTGCTGGAAGATGATACTGAAGAAATTATTCTTGATCCTAATATAAAAGGAAAAATCCAAATGGGTGATATACCTGAAGAATATAAAAAGAAGTTTTATAAATTAATACACCACTATCAAGATATCTTTGATTGGAATAATGATAAAATGGGAAAAACTACATTAATAGAACACGAAATAATATTAAAAGAAAATACATTACCTATCAGACACAGACCATATAGATTGGGACCAAGTGAACAAGAATATTTGAAGAATGAATTAGACCGTCTTTGTGAATTGGGAATTATAAAACCTTCAAATTCTCCTTTTACTGCACCAATTATTTTAGTCAAAAAGAAGAATGGTGAATATCGTATGGTAGTTGACTATCGTAAACTGAATACACATACAAAAGTTGATTCATATCCACTACCACGTATTGATGATCTAATTGACGAACTTGGAAAATCAAAAATATTTTCTGCTTTGGATTTAAGATCTGGTTTCCATCAAGTTCCATTAAAAGAATCAAGTAAAGAATTAACTGGCTTTACAACTAAATTTGGTACTTATCAATATGAAATGCTGCCAATGGGATTGGTGAATAGTCCTGCTACTTTCCAAAGATTAATTGATATCTGTTATAAAGATTTGCTGCATAGTAATCTAGTTGCATTTATTGATGATCTTAATGTACATTCTAAAAACTTGGATCAACACCTAATTGACTTGGAAAGATTATTCGAATACACTAGAAGAGGTGGATTGATTTTGCTAAAAGAACAATCGTATAAAAAAAAAAAAAATACGTATATAAAAAAAAAAAATAAAAATAAAAATAAAAAAAAAAAAAAAAATAAATATCAAAAGATAATGATAAAACAAAAAGGAGAAAAATTGAATTTCCGAAAAAAAAAAAAACTATAAATAAGGAAAAATTTGTGTTATAATTTTTTTTTTTTATATTTCAAACTGACTCAAGAAAAAACTAATTCAAGCATGGAATCCTTAAATGCGGAACTCAAATCAAGTGATATCATAAAAATTGAAACCATTTATGATTATCCTACTCAAAATATGGAAGAAATATTAAATGATTATAATTCTTTTGAATTCTTGGTAAATCCTGAAAATGCTATTACAAGTGACGTACCCAATAATATAAATCTTACTGGTGAAGATTTTAACATTATTAACAATACGATAACTGATGAATTGTTGGTATGGCTTAATCAAGATTACACTATTAACGACCATTTGGAATTCATGGTTAAAACTAATTTCAAAAAATTCATGGAATATTGCATGATGGAACTGGACTACAAATGGAAAAAGGAAAACTTATTGGATAAAATAGTAATCCCGAACTCCATCACTCTTGTCCATAATAAACTCAAAAAACCAAACACGAATTCTCAAAAAAGAAACTATTACGTAAAAAGAAGAAAAATTTTGGAAGATCTTTTCTCTGAACTTGGTTACGAAGAATTCAAACAAGAAATTATAAAGAAAGTTTATGCCAATGACCCATGGACCAGTAAAAACGGTGGTGGTCCACCTAAATCTTGGTGGGCGGATGTTGCGCGATGGGTTCGCTTGGATTATTTTAAAATCCAGACCAACACTTTGATTGGCTAATATTTTTCTAACATTTTTCTTACCACTTTTGATGTTAATTTTATTTAACATTTTTCATGCTAATTTTTATTATTATTTTTATTAACAAAATTTATATCACTTATTTCATAATATACTTATCAACACTTTTAATATCATTATTGATATTAAAAATGGAATATCTAATTTTTATTTTAGTATAAATACTCGACCTTTTTTCAATTTTTTGAAAAAACTTTAGTTAATTTTTATTATAATAATAAAGTACTTATATTAAAACAAATAAGTCTATTAACTCATCTTTTTAGCTAAAGATTATATTTATTATTAATATTGTTGATTACTATCCAATATTACTTTATATTATTTTATTATAATAATCGTTGATCTTTATCCGATATTATATTTATTTTATTTTATTTTAAATTTATTACTTTGTTTATATAATTGTTGATCTTTATCCAATTATATAATTTATTTTATTTTATTTTATTATTTTATTTTTATTTTAAACTATTAATCTAAACTAAGTTGTATCTACTTATAAAACAAGATACTGGTGCTCACTGACAACTAAATTAAACTATAAAACTATCTACTTTCCAAAACTATAAAAGGAAATTCTACTTTTCAAACAACCCAAAATTTACACAACAATACACTTTTGAATTTTTCTCTTAAACACTTTATTATATTTTTATTTTTACTTTTGCTATAACTTAAGTCGTTCTACTTATAAAACAAGAACTGGTGCTCACTGGAAATTATATTATTATAATTAATTCAAATACAAATTCTCACTTTTTAACAAAAATAACTTTTACCAAAAACACACACAACATCATCTTATGGGCACAAGTAATATTGTCAAAAAAAATAAAAAATGAATGCCTTCTGCCAGAATCGAACTGGCGACCTTCTGCTTACTAGGCAGACGCTCTGCCAACTGAGCCAAGAAGGCACTTGTTGGTGAGAGGGCGCCAGTGCGTCTTTGAAGTCGCTCCGTCTTGAACTTTTCTTTTTTATTTAAATTATTTTATATTTTTATATATTATTTTTGTTAATTTATTTATTTTACTATTTCTATTACATGTTATATTATTTTTATTTATTATTTTATTATTATTTTATTATTTTTATTATTATCTTTTTATTTATTTTTTATTTTATTTTTAAACTTTATTATATTTTAAATCCCGATAGAAATATGCAACCATAAAATCAGAATTTCATTATAATAATAAAACTATACTTTTCTTTAGCGTATTAGTCACTCGATTTGGTTTTTTAGTTTTAGTTTTTTATTTCTTTTAGTTGAAGTATTTTTTTGAAGATTGAATTATTTTTTGTTTTTCTTATTTTATTTTAGTTAGTTATTTCGTGTTAATTATTTTTAACTTTTATTGTTCATTTTTTTTGTTTTATTTATTTTTTTTATTTTATTCTGATATTGTTTAATTCGAATTCCCCTATCGAATTAAACACTAGCAAACTCTGATACATACAACTCTTGAACCTAGCCACTTCAAGTTGAAGCACCATCCGTATCATTTTGGTGGAGAACCTGGGCAAGTTATCGATACTATAATTACTATTTTATTGATTTCTTGTTTATTTTTATAAGATCTCGTACGGTTGTGCTAATTACAATTATACTATAATACCTTACCCGCTTAGTTTATTATTTTTTTATACATACTTTATTTAATTTTTTATTTTTATATTTTATTTTATTTCGTATTACCGTTACTATTATATTATTTTTTTATTTTATTTTATTTTATTTTTATTTTACTTTATTATTATTTTGAAGAATTGTGTTTTGATTTATATCCTGAATCCTATATACGAATCTTATACCTTATTATTATTTTTTTATCTTACTATATAACCTTATTGAAGTTTGACCTCCGCACCAACTTTAATTATAATTTAATATCATATATATTAAAATTACTTATTTTTTATTTATAATCTTGGATGATGGTACCTGGATTGAAGTTAAAAGATTATATTGACAAACCGGATCGTTTCTATGGCGACGTGATGGTGGAGAACCCTTTGATGTGGTTACGCAATGTAGATAGCTGGATTAATGTAATTGGATTAGAAGAAGGTGACATTATGAAAGTGGTACCCACATTTCTAAAATCAAAAGCAGCTGTGTGGTGGGACATGAGCTGTGAAGTTATCAAAGATTGGACTACGTTCAAGTTGGAATTTGAAAAATTCTTTATAAGTGGTAACTTGAATGATGCGTGGTGGAAGGAATTGGAAAATACCGAACAAGGCACTATGACAATCAATGAATTACAATTGGTGTTAGAAGAATTGTTTTATAGGTTAAAAATAAAAGATGATTCCACCAAAAAGAGGTATCTGTTGAGGGCATTAAATAAAAATATAGCCTATTTAACGGAACGACAGAGACCTGAAACTTATGTTGACACGTTGACATGTGCAAAAGAAGAAGAACTACTTCAATTTAAGTATGGTGGTACCAATATAATTGATCAAACCATTCCCAAAAATAATGTCAGGACACCCCCTCTTTATTTGATATCCAATAGAGGTAAAAATGAAGATAATCATCAATTGGGAAGTACAAGTATTATTAGTTCGTTAGACACACTTAATGATCAATTTCAAAAACTTCGTGTACACCTTGTAAATAATGCTGAAGATCCGCGCGCTGCCAATATCCAATATAATGGTTATAATAATTATAATACGCATAATAATCCACAATACAATGCCAGAACCTACGCACCAAACAATAACTATAAACATAAGTACAACGGCCAATCTATGAATACGTTTCATAATCATTATGGTGATAAACAAATGCATAATCGTCAGTTCAACTGTCATAACTGTGGTGAAATAGGGCATTTTGCCAGAAATTGTAATAAGAATATGAACCAAAACCAAGAAAACCAGGGAAAAGGTCAAGGACAATAGGAAATGGGAACCCTGTTGTCCGTGGTGAGTATAACTATCCCAATTATAATGATCAAAATATAAATAATAATCCACAATTGAATAATTACAATTATTCTATAAACAGAGAAAAGGAAGAAAATAAAATTAATAATCAAAATATTGGAATAAATAATATTAATGATATTAACAATAGTAACAGTAATGTTACACCTAATTCTAATATTACAAATGAAGAAGAATTGAATACTTACATAGGTGATATTAATAAAGATGCAAGAAACGTTCATATCGTACAAGGTGTTAAGGTGTGGAACAACGCTCCTTTAAAGAAAAGACGTATGATTATAGATGCTGGAGAAGGAACGGTTAATACCAAGGATAAAAATAAAAAAAAACGTGGCCCTGCTAGAAAGTTATCTGTTGATGTAGACGTTATAGATATATGGTCGGTGCTGAAACAGCAAAAAGGTGATGTAAGTGTTGCCCAATTACTAAAAACTAATAAAAAATTAGCCAAGGACGTGGTAGATGGTATTAGATTTTTGCATGGTCGTAAAAATAAAAATGATACAACTACAATTCAAGTGAACCACGTTAGTAATGTCCAAGAGGAAGAAGAATCTTCAGAAAATGAATCCTTTTACATGAGTGATGCTGAATTTTCTGAAGTAGAATCTGAAGTTAATAGTACGTTAGAATCATTCGATGATGCGGAAGACGAATATTACAAAGCTGAAATTTCTTATGACACTAAAGAGTTACAAAATTCAAAACCATTTGTTGTTCCTGTTGAAATAAAAGGTGTTATGATTGATGCTGTAATAGACACTGGTGCTGCCATATCAGTAATAAGTAGTAACCTAGCAAGTAAAATGAAACTATATGTTAATGAAGGTATTGAATTATCTATTGAAAACATGAATGAAACTATGACACTACCTGGTGGTATATGCGAATCCGTTCCTGTTCGTGTTGGTGGATTATTAAGATCTGAAAATATGTTGATGCAGAAGAGAACTGATGATCTTCTTATACTTGGTATGCCATGGTTAAAACGTTATGAAGTAATTCCAAACCCTGCGAAATTATCGATACAAGTTCCAATAAAAAAGAATGGCAAAGTTAATATGGTAATTCAAGGTAATGAGGTAAGTGAAGAATATAATGGTAATAGTGTATATCATCTAACAGTAAATAATGCAAAAGTGGTGAAGAATGATAATATTGGCCATAAATTATATTGGGGTGAAAATATAAATAAACAGACAATAAAAGAACCAAAAGAATTTCAAGACAAAATAGATGGAGGTATAAAAAACTTGTTACAATTATATGAAGCAAAAATATTCGTGGAAAATGCTGGTCCAGGATTAGTATATGGTTTCAAACATAATATCAAAACAACAGTTGATAAACCTATCACAAGTAAACCGTATCGTATGACTTGGGAACAAGATCGTATTCTAAAAGAAACACTGCAAGATATGTTGGAGAAGAATATAATAAGACCATCGGATGGCGAATGGAGTGCACCCGTCATTTTTGTAAATAAAAAAACTGGTGATTTAAGGTTATGTCAAGATTTTAGGAAACTGAATCAAATCACTATTAAAGATTCCTATCCATTACCGCATATAGAAGATATTATTGACTCTATTGGTGATGCTAAGGTGTTTTCCACATTAGATGCTGCTAGTGGATTTTGGCAAGTTCCTATGGCTGAAGATTCCATTAAAAAGACTGGTTTTACGACTAAATATGGTACATATGAGTTTCTAGTAATGCCGTTTGGTTTAACTAACGCACCTTCCACTTTCCAACGTGTTATGACTACTATATTGAATGATTTAATTGGTGTTTGTGTGTACGTTTTTATTGATGATATTCTTATTTATTCTAAAAACATGGAAGAACATATCCTACACTTAACTGCTGTATTCGAACTATGTATAAAATACAATTTAAGGTTGAAGTTGTCCAAGTGTGTATTTGGTCAAACTGAAGTGAGTTACTTGGGTCACCTAATTACGCAAGAAGGGTTAAAACCTAACGACTATAATGTTAATAAGATAATGAATTTAAAGAATCCAAAAAATAAAGATGAAGTTAGGTCATTGCTTGGTATGACAGGCTACTATAGAAGGTTTGTTCAAGATTATGCTAAACTCGTGTTGCCATTATCCAATTTGATAAAGAAAAACGTAAACTTTGAATGGAGTAATGATCAAGAATTAGTATTTAAAAGAATTAAAAATATACTTACAAGTTCACCGGTATTGTCTTTTCCTGATAAAGATCAAACACAAATACTGGCGACTGATGCAAGTAGTAAAGGATTAGGTGCTGTGTTGTCGCAATCTGCTGACGGAACAAAAAAGGGTGAATCTGTTATTTCCTATGCATCAAGAACGTTAAAAGCAGTTGAACAAAATTATTCTACTACACATTTGGAGGCTTTGGCAATAGTGTGGGCAGTTAACCATTACCGTCATTACCTGATAGGAAGAAGTTTTGTTCTATATACTGATCACGCTGCTCTTACTTATATTTTTAACAATCCTAAACCAGGTGCCAAACTTGCTAGATGGGCTGCTGCCCTAATGGAATATGATTATATTGTTAAGTATAGACCTGGAGCTAAAAATCCTGCTGATGCTCTATCGAGACTGTTGGATGATGCAGATTCTCTAGCCGTTTGTGTGGGTGAAGAAAAAGAATCGTTATAAAAAAAAAAAAAAGAAAACAAAAAAAAAAAAAAAAAAAAAAAAAAAAAAAAAAAAAAAAACGTTTCAAGTGGTGGGAAAAAAAAAAATCATTTAGTCTACTTTTCTATATTTTTTAAACTCCTTTACCTTTTTGGATATTTATTTTCCTTTTTATCATTTTTAAGTTTATTTTACATATTTTATATTTTTATTTTATTTCCTTTTTACTTCTTTTATTGAACTCTTATTATTTTTTACAATTATACCTTGTTTTTATTATCTATACATTATTTTACTAATGTTACCATTTATTAATATTACTCTGACCGAATACAACCAATCAAGAAACAACGTTATTAAATTCACCTTTATGCACAACTTCACATAGATTATCAAAAATAAAGTAGAAGAGTGAAAGGAACCGAGACATAATAGTAATCAAGCAACAACTATATTAACACGGAAACAGTCAGATCCTTTGGTAGACCGGCAACAAGTGTTGGAAAGATGGAAATCGCCAGATATATAGCAATATCA
The DNA here is from genome assembly GCA_017871115.1 of Cunninghamella blakesleeana. Taxonomy (NCBI): domain Eukaryota; kingdom Fungi; phylum Mucoromycota; class Mucoromycetes; order Mucorales; family Cunninghamellaceae; genus Cunninghamella; species Cunninghamella blakesleeana. The sequence goes on from JAFCIZ010000006.1 coordinate 2,492,251, forward strand.
AATTACCTAGCTAATGGAGCTTATCCTCTAAATTGTAACGATAAAAGAGAAAAGCGTAAAATAAGGGATATGTCTAAAAGATACGTTAGTGTAACTGGAAGACTATTTGTCAAATCTAAAGATAACCATCCATTGCAGGAAGTATTACATGAAGCCAACGCTGAAGATATTATAAAAAAGGTACATAACGAAGGACACTTTGGTATAACAAATACATGGCGAAAGTTGAGGTTGGGATTCGACGGATACCAACTATATGAAAAAGTAAAATTCATAGTAAAGACGTGTAGAATTTGTCAGTTGAGGGATAGAAGAAGGCACATTCGTCAAGAACCTTCTCGCCCCATTGAAACGCCTTTGCATCCTTTTTATATGGTAGGTGTTGACGCTGTGGGTCCAGTAGTAGAATCAAATTTGGGTAATAAATATATACTAGTGGGAATAGACTATTTAACCCGTTGGCCAGTTGCTGCTGCCGTACCTGATATCAATGAATCTAGTACCTGCGATTTTCTCTTCGAATGTATAGTTAAAGATTTTGGTGTACCTAATTATATTCTAACGGACAGAGGTTCGAATTTTACATCAACGTATATCGATCAGTTTTTAAAAAGGATCGGTTGCCGTCATATTACAACAACTGCTCACCGTCCGCAAACAAATGGATTAGTTGAACGAATGAATCAAACTATTGTGAATGTACTAGCTAAATTAATTAACGATAGTAATGATACAAAAATATGGGACACAAAGTTATCAGATGCTGTTCTAGCTATCAGAACAATGCCAAACGACACTACCAATCTTACTCCTTCAATGTTGTTGTACGGATACAATATGCGTACTCCTGCCGTATGGAAGTCACCTCGTGAAGATTTCGTAGAAGGTAATTATCAAGACAGAGTCGACGAAAGAGTGAAGGAAATAGAAGGTATAATGAAAGACTTGAAAGTGGAAGCTAAACGGGTCTCAGATGCAAAAAAGAAGAAAATGGCAATACGTTATGATCAGCAAGTCGTGAAGAAACAATTTAAAGTACAGGACAAAGTACTCCTGATAGATAAATATAAGGATGATAAGTTCGGAAACAGGTGGATAGGTCCATTTATAGTAGTCAAATGTTATGGTAATGGTGTTTATAAATTAGTTGGTCCGGGTGGAAAAAGAATAGAAAAAGGAATCCATGGTGATAATCTTAAGCTGTATTATGAAAATAAGAAAATTATGATACCTCAAGTACGTACCGCTGGCGACAAACTAGAAGAATATATTGAACATCAAAGTTTGCGTGATGAAGAAGACTATCTTAAGTTACTGGAACAATAAAAAAAAAAAAAAAAAAAAAAAAAAAAAAAAATTTTTTTTTTGTCTGATTTATTAAACTATATAGTTTAATTTAAGTGGGGGGAACTGAGAGGGCGCCAGTGCGTCTTTGAAGTCGCTCCGTCTTGAACTTTTCTTTTTTATTTAAATTATTTTATATTTTTATATATTATTTTTGTTAATTTATTTATTTTACTATTTCTATTACATGTTATATTATTTTTATTTATTATTTTATTATTATTTTATTATTTTTATTATTATCTTTTTATTTATTTTTTATTTTATTTTTAAACTTTATTATATTTTAAATCCCGATAGAAATATGCAACCATAAAATCAGAATTTCATTATAATAATAAAACTATACTTTTCTTTAGCGTATTAGTCACTCGATTTGGTTTTTTAGTTTTAGTTTTTTATTTCTTTTAGTTGAAGTATTTTTTTGAAGATTGAATTATTTTTTGTTTTTCTTATTTTATTTTAGTTAGTTATTTCGTGTTAATTATTTTTAACTTTTATTGTTCATTTTTTTTGTTTTATTTATTTTTTTTATTTTATTCTGATATTGTTTAATTCGAATTCCCCTATCGAATTAAACACTAGCAAACTCTGATACATACAACTCTTGAACCTAGCCACTTCAAGTTGAAGCACCATCCGTATCATTGGTTTGTCGATAATAATAGTATTCATAAAAAAAAAAAAAAAAAGAAAAAGAAAAAGGAAACAAAAAACAATAATTAAAAACCAGCATCGGAATTCAAAAGGAATAACCTTTCGTAAACGGACTTTGAAAACCAACTTTATTTATTTTCAAATCCTTTTCCTTTTTCTTTACTTTTCCTTTTTCTTTACTTTTCCTTTTTGTATAACTTATTATTTTTTTTAAACCTTTCCTTAATTTTATTAAATCCTTTCGCTTTTATGATTTTTATAGAATAGTATTATAAATGTTAATAATAATCAAAGTAGTACTAGATCCTCTAAAAAATATAAATACGACGATTGTTTTTAATAAAATAAAGGACAACTCTTTTTGATATAAGATTCATATTAATTACTTTTGTTATTTTATCAGAAGAATAGTTATAACAAATAGTATTGTCTGAGTGACGCGTTTATTAAAAGAATACGGATATTCATAGAATAATTATAAAAAATAACTTCTACTAGAATTATAATAGATAACCAAAACAACAGGTTGAGACGATGCTGAGACGTCTTTGAAACCAGATCGTCTTGTTTCCGGCCATTAACTCTTCTTTTTCATATTCAATTTTATTTATATTTATTTATTTTCAATTGTTATTATTTTATTTATTATATTTATATATTTTTTTATAGAATTTTATTTTTATTTTTATATTTTTCTTTATTTCGAATTCTACCTAGATTTGGATTATTTTTAATTATTTTTAAATGCCGACAATGATTATATACACCAGGTCAAACTGAATTAGAAATAAAATCATCTTTACCTCTCTTTCGTGTATTGATCACAAGTAGATTTTTTATTTTTATTTTAGTTATTTTTGTTTTTGTTTTTTTTAGTTTAGAGAATATTTTCGTTGGATAGTTTCCGTTTTTGATAATTATTTTATTTGATTTTGATTTTTTTTTATTTTATTTTATTTTTACAAGTACTTGAACCTAGCCATTTCAAGTCGAAGCACCGCACGTGACATGGTACTCGTTTTCAAAAAAATTATAAAAACATGTTAGATATTTTTTTTTGCGGTTTATAGTATTTATAGCCTTTAAAAATACTCTTTTGAATGGTTGATAAAAAATTAATTAATAAATAGACTTAATTATGTCATTTGAATTAAACATATATCTATAATTTTTAATAATAATTATAATAATAGTAAATTAATGACAGTAATGGTTATAGCAATTGAAGAAAAGTAAATATGATTTATTTAAGTATCAATAAATATATTGATATATAAATTAATTAGAAGATCATATCCATTAAAAATAGTATATAATAAATAAATTCTATTACTATGAGCTTTTGGAAACATTTTTTTTTTCTTTTTCTTTTTCTTTTAGTTACTATAATTGCTATTCATTTATTATTAATTTAAGCAAGAAATATAATGATAGTAAGATAATCAGATAAAGCTATAAAGAATTTAGCATAATTTAATAGCTTTTTATTTTCAACCACCGAGTCTCAAGCTGGGCTGAGCGAAAAAATTTGTAATTTTTCCCTCTCAATTTTTTTTCGCTCCTCTTCTCTTTTTCTTTTCTCTTCTTTTTCATCATTTTTTCATCTTTAAATTTAAAGAAATAAAATAAAAGGTAAGACATTATATATACTTATTATTCTCCCTCCCTCCCTCCCTCCCTCCCTTTCTCTTTTTTTTTTTTTTTTTTTTATTTATGTAATATACAACATATATATATATATATATATATATATATATATATATGTATATCTTGGTATCCTCATTATTTTTTCTTTTGAAAATAAATAAATAGATGTCACGTTTTGGATTTGTTCGTCCTTCAAAATATCGTCACGTATACGGTACACCTGCCAAAAGAGATGGGTGTTATGATAATTTACGCGTTAGTGCTAATGCTTGGGATACAAATATGGTAGAAGTCAATCCTGTAAGTTGAAAAATAAAGAAACGAAAATATATATAATAAATAAATATATTCAAACTTTGTTTTAACTATTTTTTTTATACATTACCATTTATTCTTCAATATATATAGCTCTTCTTATCTGTAAACTGGCAATCTTCTGGTGGTGGTGCCTTTGCTGTTATTCCTCTATCTACCGTCGGTAAAGTACAATATACATTCTATTTAGTATATATTTAATGTTTCATATTTATATATAAAGAATAAAAAAGGCAAGACAATTAATAAAAAAAATATTGTACCTTTTTTTGTTTTATTTTATTTTTAAATAGGCAAACTACCTGATAACTACCCTCTTTACCGTGGCCATACTGGTCCTGTTTTAGATACTTCTTTCAATCCTTTTAATGATTATATCATTGCTTCTGGTTCTGAAGATAGTAGCATTATGATTTGGAATATCCCTGAAGAATACCCTGAAGATCTTGAACAAGTTGATCCTGTTTCTAAACTTTCTGGTCACCAGAGGTAAAAAAAAACTCATTGCTAATTATGTATATATATATAAAGACAATAAATAAATAAATAGATTAATATATATATATATATATATATATATATTTATCATGGTGTTACATTAAATAGTTTCTAATTATTAATATTTCTTAATTTTTTTTTTAATATTTTAAAATTAAATTATATAGAAAAGTAGGACAAGTAGTGTTCCATCCAACTGCAGATAATGTTTTAGCATCAGCCAGTACCGATTTAACTATTAAATTATGGGATATTGAAAAAGGACAAGAAAAACAGGAAATCACTGGTCACACTGAAATTATTCAATCTGTAGCATGGAATTATAATGGATCATTAATTGCTACAACATGTCGTGATAAACGATTACGTATTTTTGATGTACGTAGTAATAAAGTGGTTCAAGAAGGAAGTGGTCATCAAGGTATTAAAGGTTCTCGTGTTGTATGGCTCGGTGATTCTGATCGTTTAGCTACTACTGGTTTTTCAAGAATGAGTGATCGTCAACTTAACCTTTGGGATACTTCTAATTTAGAAAAGCCTATTAAATCAGAATTCTTGGATACCTCTTCTGGTGTTATTATGCCTTTTTATGATATTGATACCAAAATGTTATACTTGGCTGGTAAAGGGTAAACACTGTTTTTTATTTATTTTTAAATCATATAATAATAATAATAATAATAATAATATTTCATATGTTTTTATATTTGCTAATTTACCCATTTTTTTTATTATATATATAAATATAGTGATGGTATGATCCGTTATTATGAATATGAAAATGATGAATTATATCTTTTATCTGAATTTAAATCTGGTGAACCTCAACGAGGTATGAACTTTATACCTAAACGTGCCGTTAATGTTAGTGAATGTGAAGTTGCAAGAGCTTATAAGGTTACCACAAATTTGGTTGAACCCATTTCTTTTACTGTTCCTAGAAAGGTAAAAATAGATAAATAAAAAAAGAATATATATAAACGAAGGTACTGATCATATTTTTTTTATTTTTATTTAACAACAGTCTGATGCCTTCCAATCTGATATTTTCCCTCCTGCCCTTAGTGATGAACCTTCATTAACTGCTGATGAATGGTTCGAAGGTAAAAATGCTAACCCTAAAACAATTGATCTTGAAGCTGGATTTACTGTAAAGGCTAAGAAGGAATTCACTCCTACTGCTCAAGTTGAAGAAGAAAAAGAAAATAAACCTACTGATCCAAAGAACGAAAAAGATGTAAAGTGACGATATGTATACGAATATTATGGAATGAATTGGTTATTATTATTATTATTGAGTGAACTAATATATATATATATATATATTTGATATTTTTTCATTTATAGTATCAATCTGCTTATCATGAATTACGTAAGGAAAATGATGATTTGAAGAATTCATTATCACAACGTGATATTAAGGTTCGTGTGTTGGAAACTGAGTTAGAAAAACTTAAAACAAAGGTAGCTGAATTAGAATTGGCAGCAAAGAATGCCCCAAAGGAAGAAGTTAAAGAAGTTAAAGAAGAAGAAAAAGAAGCTAAAGAAGAAGAAAAGGAAGTTAAAGAAGAAGAAAAAGAAGTTAAAGAAGAAGAAAAAGTAGAATCAAAGCAAGAAAATAATGAATAATAATTAAATATGTGTATGATATAGTATATATTAAATGAAAAGGAAGAAAAAAGAAAAAAAAAAATCGTTTTTTTATCTACGTTTGTATATTTTTATTTATTTCTCTATTGAGTATTTTTTTTTTTTGCTGTTGTTCATTATTTTTTAATTATTATTTTACATTTTTTTGCTTCTATTTATTCTGATTATAATATATATTTTACACTGAAATAAAATATGATTATAAACTTTTCTCTTATCTACACTATTAAAATCCATACAATGATGTTTAAATTTATTATTATACAGAGAGCCAAATTAAAAAGTTTAGTAATCTATTTTTTTTTATGAAATAAAATATGGTAATAGCGATAATTAATATTTAAAATAAATTTCAATTTATATTAATGTTTATTTAATTTTATTTATATTTACCTGCGGCCCAACCATTATCTTTCAGGAAATCTTCAATTGCTTCACGTAATGATAAGTTTGGTACAAGCTGACTTTCAGTACAAGGTTTTCTAGTAATAGGATCAAAATGACCATTTCTTGCAAAATGGTCAAGTAAAGATTGTCTTTCATATGTAATACCGTCTAATATTTTGTAAATAAAATAAAAATAAAATAAATGTATCACTATTCTTATTCTTATTATTTAGAATGATCATCACCACCACCAAATCTATATCGCTAATTATATTTACCAGGAGTAAACACAGGATCAATCATCATATTAAATGATATCTTATCTAAATAAGCATCTGGAATTTCACGTTTCATAAGGTTTTTTTCAGAATGTTCAAATACCGTTTGGACAGCTGAGAGTTTTTCATCCTGAATAAATGAATGTATAATAATAATAGTTATAATAATAATAATAGTAAAAATAATACCAATGGTATGTTTATCATCGTCATTCTGTATTTTTATCACTGCATATATTTATATATATTTACCATATTATATTTGATTTCTTCTATTTTTTCTTGATCATTTTCATCAACTTCATTTAGTTGTTGCGTATAATCCTTGACCACCAATTGTTTAACATAGTGTAATAATTCACTTTCTTTTTCTATTCTTATAATTTCGTCATCATCCCACTTCTTTTTTCGAGCTAATAATAATGCTTGTAAAATATCATTGATATATTTGACCTTTTGCTTGCTTCCTAATTGATATGCTATTTTTAATTTGGCTAAGGCTATATATAAAGCAATAAAACATCGAAATAGGTAAAAAAAAAGCGTTACAATTTTCATTCCATATCATTTCGTTATTACTCATTATTTATTTTAATTATTTTACCTTCAGTATGTTGTTTTTTTTCTATGAGAGCTTTTCCTAACTAGAATTCATTTTTAATTAGGTATACAAATAAATAAAAAAAAAAAAATAACGTTAGGGTTTTTTCCCTTTTCTGGAACCTACTATCTATATTATATAAACATATATTTTCATTCTAAGCTGACAAATACGATTGCTTACAAAATAATAAGCTTTCACTATTTTGATAATAAAAATAAAATATAATAAAATAAGATAAAGCAATATTAAGTACTAATTTCCTCACTTTATCTTTATAATTTTTCTTTATTTTTCTCTCTTTTTATATTTATTTATATTATTTATATTATTATTTCCCTTACCAGCCATATCGTCTAAATCTATTGCTTTACGGCTATCGTTAATAACTTGGTCATATTTATGTAACTATATTATTATTTTATTGTTGTTTATAACTTATTAGTTAGAAATATATATACATATATATATGAAAAATAGTATTACTATTATTATTGTTATTATCATTATTTCATTTATGACATTTATTCTTTATATGATACTTGCTTTTGAAAGGCATACTGCTCGATTGGTATAGTAAACAGGTTGAGTTGAATCTTTTATCTAAGACATCATAGTTAATATAAAATATATTAGTATTAATAATAAATAAAACTATTTTATATATATGCCATATTTTTTAAAATAAAATAGCTTACAATAGCTGTAGAATATTCTTTTATAGCATCTTCGTATCGATGTTCTGAAAATAGCTTGTTACCTATCAAAAATAAAATAATGCATATTGGTATATTTTTATAAATAAAGATAAATAAAAGTATATATTCTATTTACCAAGTGCTTTATGTAACTCAGCATCAGCGTTCACCATTAATATAAATAATAAAAAACAAATTAATGAATGAAAGAAGAAAAAAAAAGAAAAAAATTGAGGCACGTTGAAGGTTTTTAAGGTTTTGGCCTGTTTTCGAATTCGGGGATTAAATATTTTTTCGCCCTGAAAAAAGAGACAATGAATGAAACAGTTATCGATATTAAAAAATGAATATTTAATAAAGATGCAAAAATATTAAAATGTGTATGAATTATATATATATATATATTTCCAAATAAAAAATTAATGCTATTCATTTTTTTATTGTAAGAATTTTTTAAAAGAGAGCCGGAACTTGAAAAATGCTTGTAGAAAAAAGGAAATAAAAAAGTAAAATGGAAATCTTATTTTCTCTTTCTTCTTTTTTCTTTTTTCTTTCACTTTATCTTTTTTTTTTATTGTTATTACTATTTACTTTGTTATTCAATTAATAACCTTATATGACTGGAAGAGTTGTCCGAAGTTTGTAAAGCTTTTTAGTTTTTTTTTTAATCCATCGCGAAAATGAATAAATAAAAATATTTATATTATAATATCATTCTAGTTTACCTATTTATAATATCTATCTATCTATTGTACCCATTTTTTTTTAATAGAAAAAACTATGCCAAAGGGTTCAGTGATGCACAAATAAAAGTAAGAAAGGCCACGTCTAATGATGCTTGGGGACCAAGTGGAAAGTTGATGAATGAAATTGCTCAGTTAACAAACAAACCGTAAGTATCTTCATATATAATTATATACTGGAGGAAGGATATATATAAAAGGAGGGGAGGGGGATAACAGAAGAAATAGGAGAAGAGTGTTTTTATAATAACCCATATATATTATCATCATTATTATTTGTTATATTCTTTATTTTAGTCACGATTTTATTGAAATAATGGATATGATTGATAAAAGATTAAATGATAAAGGGAAAAACTGGAGACATGTATTTAAGGTAGTAGAGATGGAATAGATTTATTATTAAAAAAAGAAGAATAAATAAAGAATAAATCATTAATTTATATGAATATATTCTTCTTATTATGAAAGGCTTTATTATTGCTAGATTACTGTTTACATGTCGGATCGGAAAATGTAGTATCTTATGCCAAAGAAAACCTTTATGTTATAAAAACATTGAAAGAATTTCAACATATAGACGAGATTGGAAATGATGTTGGTACTAATGGTAAATATAATATAATATCATTTTTTTTACTGACTATTTTCACGTTTATATGTATTTTATTCATTATTCATTATATATATATTTAAAAAAGTTAGACGAAAAGCAAATGATATTGTAAATCTTCTACAAGACACTAATCGATTAAAGGAGCAAAGAAAAAAAAGAAAAGAAATACGTGATAAAATAGCAAATGTTAGTGATTATATTAATGAAGTTGCATCAACAGCAAACGATAATAATACTGATATGACGAAAAATAATGATGATGAAAATGGTACAGATTATTATAGTGAATTAAAATTTGCATTAAAAGAGAGCAAACGATTGGCTGCTGAAGAAGAACAAAAAAGAAAACAAGGGTAAAATATAATTATATGTAGATATATATAAATATGAAATTAAAATAAAAGAATGAATGATATTTATGAATCAAATGAATATATTTATGATTATAATTATGTATATTAGAGAGGATGATGATCTTGCTATAGCTATCAAACTAAGTGAACAAGAGAATTTAAAAAATGATAAAGAAACTCAATTACAACACCAACAGCATACGGATAATGGTCCACGGTTTAGTGCTATTTTTAACCCTTATTCTCAGTCACAACAAATACAACAAGTAAATCAAGTTTCGAGAGTTTTGCAATATGATAATAATAATAATAATAATAATAATAGTAATAATATTCAGTTTCAATCAAAAAATAATCCATTTTTACAACAGCCATCTCAGTTAGATTTATTTAACGATAATGTACAGCAGCAACAATTATTTAATACGATTAATAAACAAAATCCTTTTTATTCTACTACTACTAATACAAACAGTCAACAGATTACTTTACCATTTCAAACATCTCAAACTACTGGGTCATCTCGAAACCCTTTTACTCAACAAGCAAGTCATTCTACATCATTATTTGATAATAATTTATTATCATTTAATAATAATAATGCTAATAATAATAATGTGTCAACCCTTGATCCATTTTCTACAACTATTATACAAAAATGATCATATAAACCCATTTGTATCCTTACCATCTTTTATGGTAAACAGGTGGTAATAGAATAATAAAATAATAAAATATTAAAGTAATAAAAATATAAAAATAAAATGAAAAAGAGTTCGTGAATATAAACTAATTGTTATGTACATGTTATTTTTTATATTTTTTTTGGATAATCAAAGGAAGTAGTTATCCAAGTTAATGCAGATACAAATCCGCTGATTGGTCCAAAGTAAATAAAATAAAAAAGATCTTGATACTGCAATTTTTTTTTATTTTGCCAAATATTTTTATTTTCCCTTATATATATTTATACCCTACCCTTTTTTTTTAATTAATATTTAGTTTAGATAAATTTCTTTTTTGTTTTAATATTAATATATTTATAATTTTTTATTTATTTTATATTTTTTAAAGTTAAAAAATTAAGTTTCCTTAAGTATATAAAAAAATTGATATTTATCTTTCTTTTTCGCATGATTGAATAAAATATAATTCAAAACTGAGTGAATAAACAATCGTTTTTATTTATTTTCGTATTATATTATTAGTAAAAAAAAAATTCTCCTGATCTCTTACTTTTATTAGGTTAAAGTTATACATATAAAGTAACATAGCCTTTTTATCTTTTTCTATTTAGCAAGCTTTTTTTTTTATTTTTATTTTTTGAAATTTTTTCACCATTAATATTCAATTGTATTTTTTAAAATAAATAGTGCTGCGTTTTATTTAATAATAATAAAAATAATTATTATAATAAAAGGGAAATAAAGTAATTAACTTTTTTTTTTAAAAAAAAAATGGAAAGAGAGGGAGAGATTTTTTTAAAATGAGCAATTTATTTTAATAAATTTTTAAGCTTCATGTTTTTATACATATTAAATACGTTATAAATCAATATAAATAAAATCGTTGAAAAATGTAAATCCTTTTTTTTATTTTGCTTTTTTTTATTATTTCATTATAAAATATCTTTATTTATTTATTGTTTAACGGTAAAAAAATAATGTATCTTACTACTGTTATCCTAATTTTCACTAGTTTTTTAACAAATTTAGTATCAGCCATTCCTTTAACTAAAAGAGCACCTGCTACAGTGATTGAATCTTGTTCAGTTCCTGGTACTTTTGCTTTAAGTTTTGATGATGGGCCTAATGCTTATACTTGGGAGCTTATTAAATATTTAAATCAAGAAAATATTAAAGCTACTTTTTTTATTAATGGCAATAATACAGTGTAAGTTAGTGAATGGTAGCAGTTGAAAAAAATGATTATTTAAATAATCAAATTAATATATATATATATATATATGTATAGTGATGTTTCTACTGGTAGTACGAATACACCTGACGGAGAAAAAACGTATTTGGATCATATTCGTTTAATGCATGAACATGGCCATCAAGTTGCTAGTCATACAAACCACCATATTCATTTGGATGCTTCTAGTTCAGAAACCATACGATTAGAAATGAATCAGGTATCAGATATTATATATAGTGCCATTCAACTTCGTCCAAGATATATGAGACCTCCTTATGGTGAAAGAAATGATAATACATTGGCTGTACTTGGTGAGTTGAAATATCAGTAAGTAATATGTATCTGTAATTATAATAAAAATAATAGTAATGATAATAAGATACAGTAAAATAATTAATTAATTTAAATTAAAAAATGAATTAAAAATATAAATTATTATTAAGTTTGTCATTTTTTTTTTTTAAAAAAATAAACAAATAACTGATTTATTTAGAGTAATTACCTGGGATGTAGACCCAAATGATTATAATCAAACAATACCGTATCAAACAAAGCAGTCAACTGTGTCAGCTAGTTTAGATCAAGAGCAGAATACGCCACCCACTAGCTCCCATATTATTTTAATGCATGATATACACCAACAGACAGTCCAAGAGTTAACTCCCTTTGTGATCGAAAAAGTGCGTGCTAAAGGTTATAAATTTACTACTGTCGCTGAATGTTTAAATGATTCTAATCCATATACTACGTAATATATATTATTATTATAATTATTAGTCTCATTGCTTTTATATTGTTCAAGTTTATATCCATTCTTTGTCTTTATCTTTATCTTCTTTTATTTATTATTTTTAGAAATAAATTATATGTATATTATTAATATTATTACTTTTTTTTTTTTAAAATATATATATATATATATTACCTTTTATACCTAACAAAAAAAAATCAGTTACTTGTATTGAACAATTAAAAGAGTAAAAGTATTTGTGCTAGAGTTTTCCTTTTTGACCAATTATCTAAATCAATTCAATTATTCTTGATGTGTTTTAGACGGAGTAGAAGTCTTTTATTTTTATTAGTTTATATTGAATCCTTCATCTTTTCATAAAAAATTCAACTTTAACAAAGAATTGATTCAATTCAATGCATATGTATTATTACTGCTGAAGTTTACATATTATATGTAAATAAATATGTTATTTTTTAAATTCTAGTATATTGTCGGTATTGTTATTTTTCAACCGTTCTATAAGAATGGCAAAAAAAAAAGCAAAAATAAATAAATAAACATATTATGATTTATTATTTTTAGTATTAACCGGGTCATATCATTATAAGTTCTTTGGTTTATCTTTAATATATAATAGGTTTCAGTATTTTTTAAGAAAGAAAAAAATTGTTGAAAAAGGAAAAAAAAAATAGCGTCGTTTAAATTTTTTTGATCTCTTTTTTCTTCTAAAAAATACAAAGTTTAAACAAGTATTAATCGTATTAACGATAGTCGTTCTTAATTGAAATAATATACTTACATTTTAATATTGTATACAAATTAATTAGTATCAAGCGCTAGCGCAATGATGACACAATAAACAAAAGTATTATTAATATATATATATATAAATTTTTCATGCATTAAAACGTGGAATGACTCGGAGTCTTTATTAAACCAATCATTAAAAGGGGAAAAATTTTATAATAATATAACCGAAAGACATTTTATATTCATTGCGTTTAGTACCTTTAATGGTGTCAATGAATTAATGGTAGATTATTAATCAAAGTAACTTGAAGAAATATATTTAAATAGCAAGTGTCTAAGCTTTCTATTTTTATTTTTTTTAGAATAAATAAATAATAGATATTATTATTATTATTATTAAATAGAAATGAGTGAAGAAGCTCTTATTGTTGTTGACGTCCAAAATGATTATTTCCCTGGGGGGAATTTCCCAATTAATGAACCTATTGAAATAGCCAAAGCCTGTGCACAATTGATTAAGAAATTTAGAGATGAAAAAAAGGAAGTGATTTTTGTTCAACATATTGTAAAAGATGAACTTAAGGAAGCCTATCCCTTTTTTTTAAAAGGTTCCAAAGGTGCTGAAATTCATGATCTTGTCAAACCTCTTCCAACTGAAAAAACTATTACCAAGTATGAAACAAGTTCATTTGTTCGTACACAATTAAAAGAATATCTTTCAAGTAAAAAAATCAAGAAATTAATTGTCGTTGGTATGATGATTCATAATTGTGTAAATGCTACTGTTTATTCTGGTGTAGATGAAGGTTTTTCTTGTATTGTTGTTGAAGAAGCTGTTAATACTTTTGATCAAAAATTAGGTGATAAAGTCATTAGCGCAAAACAAATCAAAGAATCTTTTCTTGCTGGTATACAATTTGCTTATGCTAATGTTTATAAATTAGATGAAGTTTTAAATAATAATTATGAATATAGAGGATAAATAAATATTATTATTATATCTCTAGAAAGAGAATAAATTAACTGTTTTTATTTTTCATTTTATGTATCTTTGTTTTTTATTATAAATATATCTTTTTTTGAACTATCAAGTATTAAAAATGATTATGAAAAAAAAAAAAAAAATAACATGTATAATTACAATACAATGTAAATTTTATTTTTGATAAATATATATTTAAATGATAAGGTGGCGATGATTAAATCTTAAATCTACTTTTGCCTATTTCAGGCATTTTGTTTATTTTAGTATGAATGAAGAAAGATTTATTAAAGTTACCAATTTGTATAGATTTAAGTTATCTATAAACTAGGTGTAAAATATAGCTTCTTTTTCATACTTGTTAATCGGTACTATATTATTAGTAATTTTCTAAATAAATTTTCTAAAAACTTTTATTTAGAGCGCTGAGTGAAACTTTATTATTATATATTATTTTGATTGACGCTTTACTAATAATCACTTTTGCAAACTGTTGGAGCATAGTGTGAACCGCGTTGTTCTAATTACGAGAACTATTTCAGGTAATTCATAATTCATAAACATAATTAAAATAAAAAATATATAGGTTGAGAAGAAGAAAGGGAAACGAAAAAAATAGCCCGCCTTATTTAAATTTTTTTTGAACGTTTTTAACCTTAAGGTACCTCCAGTTTTTTTCAAGTTTATTTTTTCTGTAAAACGCTTGATTTTTAAAATGAAGAAATATGGATATATACTTAAATTTATATATAACAATATTTTATAAAATTATATAATATCAAAAAAGTAGAGAGCCACAAAATATTAAGTATAAACATGGTATTTATTAATTAAAATATGAAAATAAAATTAGGTGAGGAATAAGAGAGGCTATCTTGACAGTCGACTAAAAATATATTTTTTTCTTTTTGCTCCTTTTCACCATAAAAGTGTTTTATATTAGGACGAGAAATGCCATCGGTAATGAAGAAGTGGATGATGGAGGATATCCTTTTGGACAGGATGGATAGTCATACAAAAAAAAAAAAAGATTTAATTAACTTTTATTTATTCTTTTAAAAGGGAATATTGCATCTAAATAATGCTATTTTGATTTCTAATATATGTAATTGCTATTTTTCCTTTGTATTATCTATTAATATATTCAAAATTCTTCCAATATTTTTCTATCTACTCACCATTTCAGAGTGATATTTGTATTTAGTTTTTTATAAAATATTCAAAAATAAAAATAAAAATAAATAATCATGATTATATCTAATCTTAGTTATAAAATTAGTATACAAACGTATAAACTATATATTTATATATATATGTATAAATATTGTATTTTATATATTTAAATTGTATGTATATGTATTACCATTTTGCATAATTCAATAAATACATAAAAAAAAGCTTGTGTTATTTTATACTTATCAGATTTTTTTTTCGGGGTGACTGAGTTTTACAAAATATATTATGGTCATGTTGAATATAAATGTATACACTTTGTTACAAAATGATTTGGAGCATTGATCCCATAAAATGAATATAATTGGTAAATATTATTACTGGTCAAAACGCTTATCTTGCTCATCTTTCTTTCTCACTTTTTTTTTTTTTTTTTACTCAATCAGTTGAAAAGGCTAATGTATATATATAGATATATATATATATATATTTATATAAAGGATGGAAACTTTAAATAATGATATCCAGATATAATTGATAAAAAAAAAGTTTGTTTGTTAATTAGAACTGAGATTCTGGATTCATTTCTAAAAACAATTTTTTTTCCTTCCCCAAATCGGAACTTATATATTCTCCCACACTGAAAAAAGCGGGGGACCGAAAACAACTTTGATTTGCTAGAGCCAGACAAAATATTTAGAAAAAAGAATATTTTAAATGATGATTATATTTAGAAAATGTTTCTTTTTTATTAACGAAAAAAAAATAAAATAAGATAGGATAAGTTTTATATATATAATATGTGTATTTATATATATATATATATATATGATTATGGTATAGATATAATCATTAATTAAAAAAAATAAGATTTTTAGTTATCTAATCATGTCAATCATTTTTATTACTATCCATGTTTCCATTAATCAAAATCCGGATCTCAATCTTGGTTGATAGTCGCATGTTTCACTATACAATTTTAGTAATTGAAAAAAAAAAAAGAGAAATGAGTTTTAATTTTTTTTTTTCTATCGCCAATTTTTTTTTTTTCTATCATATATAATTTTTCCTTTTATTTTTTTTAAACTTTCCTTTCTTACCAAGTTCATTTATTTTCTTTTTTCTTCCCACTTTTGCTTATATATAATAATAATAGTACTAAATACAATATCATCATGTCTTTTACAATATTCCCAAGACACGCAAAATATGGTGGTTCAAGTTGGAATCGGCAAGTCGTATTAAATAAATCTACAACACTGGATAACAATGAAGGTGAAAGAAGAGAAAATAGTATGAACAATGATATCAGTGATATGACAGAAGCGCAAAACAACGCTTTAGATCAAAGACGATCTATGAGAATAGAATTAGATGATTCTTTATTTGAAAGTTTACAAAAAGAAACGGGACATGACCGGTTAACCAAAGATAACTATACAGCTATGACTACGGCAACAGCAGCAGCAGCAGCAGCAGCCCTTCAAGAAGCTATCATTACCAACCAACCTACCACTACACTTCGCAAATTAAAATCCTCGCTTAAAATTTCTACTTCAAGACAAGTGGCTTCTGAGCCTTCTTCACCAAAACATTATCATCAACAAAAAAGTGTTAAATTTGATCCTGTTTATTTGGAACGTATCTGTTTTTTTGAAGGAAGCCATTCACCTAATGAAATTCAACGATTGGATGAAAAAAACACCTATCCTCTTTTTAAAATAAAATATTCTTCTCATTGGCCAGCCCATCTTCCTACTTCTAAGTTATTATATCAATCACAAAAAAATGTTCACTTGATGAAAAAATCATTAAAAGTATTAGAAGGCGGTACATGTTTAGGTGGCCAAGTCGCAGTGAAAAATATAGGGTTTGAAAAAAATGTGGAAATTCGTTATACTTTGGATGGTTGGCAAACCGTAGACAATGTACAAGCCCAGTTTCAATATAGTAAAGGTAATCAATTGGATATTTTCTCTTTTGACTTAAACATTGAGCCTGGTATGGAAGATCGTGGGTCAATTCGTTGTACGGTAGATATGGCAGTAAGGTATACAGTGAAATCAACCCATCACGGTTCACAGCAGCAAGAGGATGAATTTTGGGACAACAATAATGGTTATAATTATCAAATACAAATTGTGGAAAATAATGATCATCAGCAACAACACCATCATCAACTTGCTGAAAATACCGTATCATCACCATTATCTCAAAAGGAACAAAATGATAATCATGATCAAGATATATTGGATAATAATGATAATAAACAACAGAATCAAAAAGAAAGTAGTAAGGATGGTGTAAAAGATGAGGATGATGAAGATGATACGATCATTCAAAAGCCAGTAATAAAGACAATGAAGTCGCCATCTTTAAATCGTTATGATTTTAGCCAATCTTTACAGAAAGCAAAAAAACAATCAAAAACTTCCTCTCCCTCTATACCATCTTCTACGTCATTACCAAATATGCCTATAACAACATCGGCAACTGATGTATCACCTATTCCTATTCAAAGATTCCATCGATTATCATTAAAGCCAACTTTTGAAGAACATATTCCTTTATCTATTTCAAATTATTCAATCAATAATAGTACTGAAAGAAGGAAAGCTTATTCTGCACCTTCTTCTCCTCAGAATTCTTCTCTCCTTGACTTTTTTACTTCTCAACAACAACAGCAGCAAAATAGTGATACTTCTCTTCCACCCATTTCTTATACTGAATTAGTCAACAAGTATTGCTTTTATGGTTCACAAAATACTCAATCTTCTGCATTATCTATCCATTAATCCGTGTCTACGACATATATATAATATTATTTTTCTTCTCTTTCTTATCTCTTCACTACACCCCAAAAAAAGCAACTCATACCCCATCAATATATTTTTTTATTTTTCCTTTTTTAACTAGCATTCCTCATCATTCACTTTATTTTTTTTTTTTTTGTTTTTTTTTTTTTCTTACATTATTCAAAAAGTTTGACATATATAAAAAAAGTTTTAATAATATATATAATAAATATATATAAAAGTCTTTACTTTTAAAAAATATGATTAATAATTTATTTTTAATAATCATAATTCCACCAAAAATAGATATAAATTGAAGTGTAATAAATAAAAAAGAATATAATATATATATAAATGTAAATGGGATAAATTTATATAAAATCAATACCATATGTAAAAGATGAATATAAATTTATCATTTACAAAAATTATCGAATAAAAAAAGAGAAAAAGAACCCCTCTTCCTCTCTAAAACCCACCTTTTTATAAACAAATATATTTTTTGATTCCAGAACTTGAATATTGGAGGGGGAAGAAACAAAAAAAAGTATTTTTTTTTAAAAAAAAGCAATATACCCTTTCCAGTTTTTTTATTTAAAGATATGCCATATAGTATAGTATGATAATGATTAGTATTGTGAAAAAAAATAAAATAGATCGAATGTCGTATGAGACCGTAAAAAAAAGAAAAAAACAATAGTAATGTAAGACAGACCAAAATATGCAAAAAAAGGAATAGGGCAATTAAATTTTAAAAGTCATTTTTTTATAAAAATATAAAATCAAAAAATCAAAAATAATACATATATTCTTTTTTCCTTTTGTTTTTTACTGATTATTGTTATTTTGGTTTAACGATAAGTCATATAAATTTAATTGTTGGTTAATGATTTGTTGATTTAATCCATCCATTTTTAAACGTAATTGATCTAATTTTTGGTATAATTCATGATGATGATGATCCATATTCATTTTTAATGAGGGTGGGAGTTTTGGGTTTTGATTTTCAGAAGTAGATTGCGTTAAAAATTCAGATAAAGATAAATGGTCCTCTAATGGTTGTAGTTGTGACGAGGAAGAGGAAGAGTGGAAATAATTAGGAAAATGTTGTTGTTGACGGTGATGTCGCTGTAATTGTCGTTCTAAACGTAACCATTGTTTTATTAAAAAAGCGCTATGTAGAAATAGTAGACATAAAATAATTCCTTTCCATCGGCTTAATAATGATCCTATGACTGAACCTTCTTTATCTTGCTGTTTTTTATGATGGTGATGGTGTTTTATTGATTTTGAATGTATATGTTCATTAGATGAAGATGTCAATACACTTAAATTATCGTCGTCGTCATCGTCTTCTCCAGAGGTAATGGACCAATTATCATCATCGTCGTCATTTTCTTCTGAGGATATGGATGAGGATAATTGTTGTTGATGTAATTCCCATAATGATACTAATCGTTGATAAGCTGCTTCTCGGTATATAAATGATGCAAATGTATGCTAAATAAAATAATAAATAATAAATAATAATAAACAAAAATAAATTTCAAAATTGAAAATCCTTTTTTTTTATGGATATATCCTTTTATGGTTTATTGTAATTGTTTTATTTACCTTTGCATGTTGCGTATCTATTTGTATACCATTTGGAATAATCATAGCCGTCATTCTTCTTTCAATTAATACTATTTCATTATATTCAATAACCAACTATTTTTAAAAAAGAAAAATAATTATAATAGTAAAAATAGGTAAGTTCAACAAGCTTTATACAATGTATCTCAATATATAGAGAAAAAAATAAAAGTATTAATATAGATTCTTACGTTTGTTATCCAACCAAAAATATTTGCGTGAAAACATATATGATGTTCTGATATATATAGATGACCTTGTAATAATATATCTCTATGTAGTGCACACTTGTATACTAAATTAAGAAATGAAAAATAATACATGGACGTATTAGTCATAATAATATATATATATATATATATAATATAATATTCTATGTACGCCTTTTTTTTATTTTTATTTTTTTTATTATTTTACTTTCAATTAAACGATCGTTTTCTGGTACACTTTTAAATAAAGCATGAAAATATTGATTTTCTTTTTCAGACGCTATAGGGCAATTATCAGGCAATGTGCCAGTATTTGTTGTTGTAGTTGGAGTAGCGGCTGTTATAGAAGGACTTGAAACGCTGTTTGTTGTTGAAGTAGAGAGTGTCTTAGTTAAAGTATTATTATCCATTGTTGTACTTGTACTAGAAGAAGGCTGTAATGTAGCATTACTGGGTATAGGTGTATTTGGCTCTTCCATATTATCTATTTATTTTTGATAAAAATAAAAAGAGGTATATATAAAAAATATATTCGTATAAAAAAAAGTTAAAGAGAAAGAGAGACAAGAAAATTCAATTTTTTTAACTGCCGTTTTATATAAATTTTTGGGCCAAGGGAATATCTTGGGTAAAGCAACCGGAGCTTAAACTACATAAATGGTAATTTCCCCAAATTTACTTTTAACTTTATAACTTTTAACTTTCTAAAGAAAGTAATAATGGCTAAAATGATTACATTTCAAAAGCATATGAGTATTCTAATGAATTGAAATTCTTCAATTAACTTTAATCTTTTATTTTCTTGTGAAAAAAAAAAAAGAAAGATTCTCCTCGAGTTAAAAATGATATCCTGAACAAAAAAATCATTTTCCAAAAGAAATAAAATAACATGAATTTTTCATTTCAATTATAATTGATTTTATATGGTTACAGGATTATTCTACTGACATATATTTTTATAATATTATTTTAATAGGCCATTATATATTTACTTGTTTACATGCTACTATTGTTATAGTTGTATTAACTGATATTTATCTAGATAAAAATTATTATAAATAAAAAAAATATATCTGTTACGCGTACTCTTAGATCATTCCTTTTTTTTTTATTGAAATTTGTAAATAATTGATTGAATCTTTTTTATTTATTTATTTACTTCAAAAAATTAAATATATTATAACAAAATTTTTATTTATAAACAAACTAAACAATCCGTACATACATGCTATTTTACAACTGATATGTATATTCCTAAAAAAAGCAAGCTTCGAATTTTTTTAAACTCAATTAGCGGTGACTTATTATTTCAAGCGCATTTACGTAAAAAGAGTACGAAATCCTTTTTAACTAACGCTTTTCTTTCGTTTTCGTTTTCGTTTTTTAAATAAAAATATAAATATATATACGTATATACATACATACACATACTAATATATTATTAACATGGTATTAATTAAAAACAGATATATTTTAATATTAATTTAACCAATGTGCTGATGTTGTTTATATTCTCCTTTTTTTTTATATATTCATATACGTTTTTTCTTAGTTCAACAACGAAGATTTTGATGGAGACGATCCTTTTTCACCTTCAGGATTTGGCTTACGACATAATTTTGCACCTATAATTAATCCTAATCGTCAATTCGCAGAGTGTTATCGTTGTTATCCCATTGCTATGATGCAAAGTGGAAATGAACGAGAAAATGTTAACTATGGTGGAAAAAGTAAAATGAACTAGAAAAATAATAGTTTGAACTCGTACTTACACTTATATATGTAATTATAAACAGAGATAAAGTGACTAAATAATATTTTTATTCTTTGTTACTATTATTTTTTATTAATAGTTATATTACCACAATCTGCTTTAGAAAAATTATGCAAGTTATTTCAATATAAAAATAAATATTAAAAACATAAATATCAGTGTATACTATTACTTTCATTATAGACGGATGATTAATTAAAAATATTATTTATATATTTTATTTTAAAAATTTTATAGCTCAACTTGTTATATCGTATCCTATGTTATTTAGATTAATTAATGCTGCACAAAGTAAACATAGTCATGCTGGTGTTTTGGAATTTATTGCCGAAGAAGGAAGAGCTTATTTACCACAATGGGTAATTTTAATAATCATCTTGACGAAAAAAAAAAAAAGATAGTAATAAAAACGGAAATAGGTATCATTGTATTAAATAAATGTATGATTAAATATTAGATGATGCAAACATTAGGATTGGAACCAGGGCAATTAATAGAAGTAAAAAATACAACACTACCTTTAGGATCTTTTGTAAAAATTCAGCCACAATCTACTGATTTCTTGGATATTAGCGACCCAAAGGCTGTGTAGGTTATTATATATATATTATACGTACATACAAATGTATATTTTTTTGATTATTAATATATTATTATTATTATTATAATTATTATTATTTATAGTTTAGAAAATGCACTTCGAAATTTTTCTACATTAACATTAGGTGATATTATTCAAATCAATTATAATGATAAGATATATGAAATTAAAGTATTAGACGTCAAACCACATTTTGAAGACCATTCTGGAATATCAATCGTAGAAACGGATTTGGAAGTGGATTTTGCTCCCCCTGTTGGTTATGTTGAACCTTCACAAACTTTAGCTCCTTCTGTAGTAAATGTCTATAAAAAAAAGAAAGAGAAGAAAAAAAAACAAGTTGTATATTAAAAAGGGTATTTTTCTTTTTTTTATTTAATAGAAAAGTAAAATGGTATTGGATGAAAAAGCAACTCCTGTTAAAACATCATTTTCAGCATTTCATGGATCTGGTAAAACTTTACGAAACAAAGGAAAAGAGTAAGTATATATATACAAAATAAAAATATATATTTAAAAAAAGTAAAGTATATATATGTATTATTAGTTAATTGCTATTATTATTTTATTTAAAAGGTCACAGAAAGCATCAAATGCAAAGTCAGAGGAAATTAAAGCGACAAAATTTGATAAAGATGATGATGGTCCATTAATTCTTCCTTTTGGACAATTATATTTTGGATTTCCTTAATTTTTTTTCCCAACCAATGTTATATATTACAGTCAATTTAATAAAAAATTAATGCTACAATTCCAAAAAAATACAGACGGCCTTTGAATTTGAATTTCTATATTATAAAAAAATATTTTTTTTTTCAACCTCTTTTTCTTTCACTTATTATTTTTTTTTTCTTTCAACAATGCCAAAGGATAAAAATAAAATTTTAAATAAAGAATTAGAAACTTTTCCACCACCACCCGACAGACCACGACAATGTAATTAAAAATTATTTTAATAATAATAATAGTAATATTGAATTTGCTTGTACATTAAAATCAAACTCGATCTTTGTTATTATTATTATTATTATCATTATTTAAATAAAAGGTCATTTTTGGGTTCCAAGAAAGCGGCGTTATTGCCATTTACCGTCCAAACTTGAAAATAAATATTGTGGTGAACATATGACTGAAATAACAAAACAAGATCCTAATAATCAATCTCGTATTCCTTGTCCATTTGATCCTTCTCAGTAATCTCTATTTTATACATAAGCACTATCAAAATCTGTCATTATTTTATTTTATTTTATTTTATTTATTTTATTTTATATATATTTCTTTCGTCTTTCTCTTTTCTTTTATTTATTTATTTACTCTTTTAGTACTGTTGCTATACAAAAATTAGAAGTTCACAAAACAAAATGTAAATCGAGACCTCGCGAACCTAAACCCTATTATGCTTTAAATATGAATGTCACTTTACCTTTAACTCAAGAAGAATTAACATTTCAACAAAATATTTATTCCCATAAAGAATTAAAAGCAATGCCTTGGTTAAAACAAATTCGATTAGATCATTTGGAAAAACCAGAATTGGATCAATTGATACAAAAGGTACAAATAGCTTTCGATCAGCATGTCACGTTACCTATCAAAACACAAGTCTTAACTTATCCTACACTTCATATTGAAAATGGATTATCTTTAAAATCAGCTCGCCATTTATATCAACAAGTAAATATATATAAATATAGTATGAATACATACATACATACATATATATATACTTATACAAAAAAAAAAAAAAGAAAAGTGCTAATTAAAAATATATTAATTTTCATTGAAAAAAGTCCTCTTTATTAGGGCATATGCATGAATGCGGTATGTTGAAAGATAAAACTGCCTGTTTTATGGAATTTGGCGCCGGTAAAGGTAAAGTATACATATAAATATGTGTGTATGGTGTATTGTATTATATTGTTACACATATTCTTTTATTGATTATCAAATTTTATTAAAATAGGGGAATTGAGTGGTCATTTAAAAGATGCATTACAGGAAGAAAATGGAGAATCTACTTATATTTTGATTGATCGAAAAAATGTGAAGCACAAGGTATATATTTTAATATTAAAATTGGAACAAATATATATAATTGCTAAAAGCTTTTAATGACTAAATAAAGCTCTATTATTTACTTTATTTTAGTATGATAGCTATTTGCTTGGTAAATCGAAACAGCAATCAACTGTACGGCGTATATTAATGGATATTAAAGATTTAAATCTTTCCAAAATGGATGAATTAATGAATGACCAAGGTCAAAAAAAGAAAGTCATTTGTTTATCAAAACATTTATGCGGAAGTGCAACTGATATAACTTTGAAATGTTTGATGAATTATGTCGAGCAAGAAAAATTAAATGGAAACAGGTAACATTAAAAAAAAAAAGAAAAAGAAATAAAAGTAGAATAAAAAATAAATGGATCAAAATATTTTAAAAAATAAAATAAAAAAAAAATACAGTTTATTGATTTTTACTTTCTATTTGTTCAACTATTTTTTAGCCAACCAATATCTGGAATTATTATTGCACTTTGTTGCCACCAATTATGCCGATATGAAATGTACCCAAATAATAAATTTTTAGAAAAAATTGGCATTACAAATTTAGATTTTGCTCGAGTATGTAAAATGAGTAGTTGGGCAACCTGTAGTAGAAAAAATAATAATGAAAGTGCTGATGAAAATATGGATTCTGATCATGAACAAGAGCCTGAAGAAGATGACACTGGGTAATCCTTTTTTAATTATATATGATATATAAACATTAACATATAAGCGTGTGGTCTGTAACTATATTAATTACCATTATTTTTCTTCTTCATATTTAAAGCGGCCATTATTCTGGGAGAGAACATGAAGATAGAGAAAAAATTGGATACCAGTGTAAACGATTATTAGATGCTGGACGGATTGACTATTTAAAACAACATGGATTCAAAGCTCACTTAGTATATTATGTAGAACCAAATAATACATTAGAAAATTGTGCATTAATAGCCATTCCGCAATAGTAATAGTAACCGAAATATCTGGATCATTATATTCCCATTTTCGTATAAAATACATACTTTTTTCTTTGCGTTTGAATATTAAATTATAAACTTAATTTTTTTTATTATATCACTTTTAATTTCTTTAATACAAGCCAAAAAAAAAGTTTTATAAAATAAACTATATTGAATTTTGCGCGCATTTAAATTATTTTGGGAAGTTGTTGTTGAGTGGCAAAGATTCTAGTTTATGAACAAAGATTTAAGCTGCTGGACAAAATGCTGGACAAAGATTTAGGTTGATGGACAAATTGATGGACAGATTCGGAATGCTGGACAAAATGCTGGATAAAGATTTAGATTGATGGACAAAACAATAGACAGAGATCTAAGCTGCTGGACAAAGATTCAGATTGCTGAATATGATGGACAAATTGATGGACAGATTTGAAATGCTGGACAATATGCTGGACAAAGATTTAAATTGATGAGCAAAATGCTGGACAAAATGCTGGACAAGGATTCAAGCTGATGGACAAAGATTCAGATTAATGAACATGATGGACAAAATGATGGACAAAGATTCAGATTAATGAACATGATGGACAAAATGATGGACAAAGATCCAAACTGATGGACAAAGATTTAGATTGATGGACAGCATGATGGACAAAGATTTAAATTAATGGACAAAGTGATGGACAAGAATTCAAGCTGATGGACAAAGATTCAGATTGATGAACAAAATGCTGGACAAAGATCCAAGCTGATGAACAAAGATTTAGGTTGATGGACAGCACGCTGGACAAAGAATTAATTGATGGATAAAATGCTGGACAAAGATCCAAGCTGCTGGACAAAGATTTAAGTTGATTGATAAATTGATGGACAGATTCAAATTGCTGAACAGATTCAAGCTGAACAAAATGGGCAAAGATTCAAGTTAATAGACAAATGTTCAGGTCGATGGACAAAATGATGGACAAAGTTTCAGGTTGATGGACAAATTGATGGACAGATTCGAACTGCTAAACAAAGAGTTTCAGGTTGATGGACAAAGTGCTGGATAGAAGTTTAGGTTGATGGACGAAATGATGGTCTAAGATTTAAACTGATAGATAAGTTAATAGATAAAGTGTACAATAGTTCCAGATATTAGTTAGCTAAAAAATAGTTGAATAAAATAGAAAGTAAAAATCAATAAACTGTATTTTTTTATTCAACTTTTATTTCATTCTTTCATTTTACCTATCTCCATTCAATATTTCTTCAACATAATTCATCAAATTTTTCAAAGTAATATCGGTTGTACTTCCACATGAATGTTTTGATAAACAAGCTACTTCCAAGTTAATATTTGTGTTTTGATAGGTAATATGACATACTGATCGAATAATCTATGTAGTATCTAGTTAGTAAATACTAGAGACAAAAAGTTTAGATAAAAAAATATTTATTTTATACAATTTGGTTTTAAACTCAGCGTAAAATTCGATTTAATAAATAGGGTAATTAAAATAACTGTTATCACAAACGAAGTGTGATATAATTTTACTCCCCTAAATTAAAATAATGATTATAAAAATAAAAAAAAAAGATCGATTCCTTTTTAAATTATATATCTAATTTAAATTGTTTTTGTTTCATTAAAGATAAGATAACTATGATACTTTAAATACAGCATTTATAAAATATAAGTAGTGCAGTTGCATGAATAATGTAGATATAATGCCAATACAAAAATATGTAGAAGTATTTTTAGACAATACTTGTAATTGTAAAAAGGTATCATTACAATATTAATATTTTTATTTTAATAAAGGTTATTCTCAAGTACCATATTAATTTTGAGCTGTCCTATTTTTTTTCAAATACTTTGATAATAATAAAATGAAAATGAAAAAATAATGATTAAAATTAAAATAGTAAAATGATAGAAATAATGTAGTAAAATATTAAACGGGAAAAAGAATATTCATAGTATGATTGTGATATTTAGGGTAAAGAAAGAATAAATAAAATTAAAAGGAAGAGAACGTATCAACAATGGAAGTAGATACAGATTTATTGGCAGTAGCTATATAAGGAGCAAGTTGTTTGGCGAGTCTTTCTAAATGACCATTAAGTTGTTTATTATTAATGATTCTAATTTCGGTGGATGGTGATGGTAAAATAAATTCATGAAGGATGTCGTCTAATATGGATAGTACATTACCGGTGCAATGATTTTTAATATTTAAGACAAATTTCTTATCTAATGTTCCTTCTTGGCCTTTATCTAATACGTTGAGGGCAATTCTTCTTAGTAACATTGATCCATATTTCCCATTTCCTCTTGCACGATCAAATTCACATAAGGTAAATATAGTGTAAGGGTGGTTGGTATGTGACTTGGTAAAGAAGCTGGCGGCACGACATAAATAGTATGTAGAAGGGCAATGAAACTTGGTTGTGAGTTGGCGAAGTTGATGAATAATGTTACTGTTTTGTAAACATGTTGTATCTTTATTTTTTGAAAGAATTAACGCTTTTTCTATAGACTCTTTGTCCAAATATATTGATGTAGCTAATGAATCTTTCTCGGACCGAAGAAAGAAGTTGTTGGTAGTTGCACCTAATGATGGTGGTAAACATTTATCTAAGCGGAGTGATGATGTAATTAATATGTTACAAGTTTGTGTTCCAATAACGATTTTTGAGCCTTCATGCGAATTAATAGTTACCGGCCATACATCTTCATATCGTAATTTTTTTGGTGGTGGTAAAGAAGTAGATAATGATGAACTTTTAATACTTCCAAATTGTTCACGATGAATGTCAACGGGGCCAGTTCTACCATACACTTCTACACAATTAATAATAATACCTTCGCCATTGTTGTTGTTAATAATAATCGCACCAGAAAGCACTTGAGCACAAAAGTATTTTGTTTGTGGTCGTATTTCCCAATCGTCGTTCAAAAGATAGCAAATATCTTTGGTTAATTCTAAGTAATGACGTGAGGAGAGTGCCTTAATATATGGGGAAATTGAGAGTATTTTTTTTAATCCAGGAACTGGAGGGATATTACAGTTTTGGCATACACTATCTTCAGATCCATATTTTCTTTTTGCAGGTAAGATTGGAAAAAAGGTATCGCTATTGATGAGCATTTCAATAATATTTTGATGGGCAAGAGCATTTTGTTCTAAACCATTGTTATCTTTTATTCCAAATGGTTTAAGTTTTAGTGTGTCCAAAATAAATAGTATCTTTTCTTTATTATCTTTATCGGTAAACGATTGTTGACAGGCATAAAGTGATGCTTCTGATTGGCTACGATTAAAAATTGATTCATTTTTAATATCAACATATATTTCTGACACAGAAGGAACAGTAATAACTTTGTTTTCAAATTCTAAATCGGTGGTATCTTGAAAATATTCTTCTTGAGGTATATCTATATAATATAAAAATAAAAGAAGGCAATTAAAAATTAATAAGTATTTATTTAAACTATAGAGTTTTAAAGGATATCTTATTTTTACCTTTATTGTCGCATTTTGCTTTATTTGCATGTTTTGCTATTCCTGATTTCGTAATGTATTTTTTACAGCATATAGGGCATTTATATTTATTATCTTCATCTTGTATAATCGTATGTTCGATATCTATAATAATAATAAAAAGCTGTTTTTTAGTCTAGGTGTATTTTTTTTATTAAGCTATTTTTTAATTTGTATAGTAGTTACCATTTATTTTAACAGTAAATGATTTGGTGTGGTATTCAATATCATGTAAACGAAGCTTTTCTTTAATAGGGAATGAAGTACTTGATTTGCATTTTAAACATGTGAAAGAATTTTCAATATTCATATAAAATGATATAAAGAAGTAAAAATAATGGGAAGAAAAGAAAAAAAAAAATATCGCGTAATGAAATTCAAAAAAATAAAGCTATTTTCCCCAGATAAATGCTAGTCCTTTTTCCACTTACTTTTTTATTTTATATCTATTTTCACTCCTCAATGCTTTTTAAAACGATAAAATATTAAGGGATAATCAACTCGGCTTTATAAATAAAACGTATATAATATATTTTTTAATCACTTCAAAATCAATCCAACTTCATTTGTTTTGGAATATCACTTTTAGCGATTTAAGAAGAGGAATTCCTTAAAGAAAAAGAGTTAATACTACTAATTTATCTTTGTATCAGTGTTTCAAAAATATTACTAATAATAATAGTATACTCGTTTGGAAAATAAAAGGAACTTTAGCAATAAGTGTATTACCAAAACAATAGAGTTATTAAAAATACTCTTAAACTTCAGTAACAATAATCTATTCTCATACTAAATATACCAGAAATTCAAAATTCAAAAAGCGACAGAAAAACTTTATTTCATTTTCTTCCAATTTTGAAATGAAATATACTATAGTAGTTCAAGTATGGAAATATATTTTTATTCATCACATATGTTATAAATGGCGTATCACCTATAATCTAAACTTTTTTTCATTCTCCGTTTCATTCTTGATCTGTTATATATATATATTTTTTAGATATTTTCATTCCTTTCATTCTTTTTTACTTTTACTTTTATTTTTTGGGTCAATTTTTTTTTTTTTTTACGTACTTCTATTTTGATATAATGGGAACAAAAAATCTACAGAATGGTAAAATTAATAATTATTTAAAAAAGAAAAATAAAAATGATAGTAATGAAAAAATCTAATATTTTATTTTTTACATATTACTACTACTACTACTATTATTATTATTATTTTATAATATAGATATCAGAGCAAGTATCGAAATAATAGATAATACTACAACAACATCTACTATCCACAATACTACTAACATAAAAAATATAGATAATGATATTATTATAGAAAAAAATATATCAACAGATGATGATGGTGATGATAACGAACAAAATGATTTGAATAATCCCAGGGTAGTTCAACAAGAAACCATTCATAAATAATCATTAGGTTATTATTTTAAATTAATTATTATTATATTATTATTGTTTCTTTTTTCAATAGAATTGGCCATCAAGAAAAAAATATATCAATTTTTTTTTAGTATCTGCAATATCATTTATGGGTTACTTTTCTAGCGCCGTTTATGTAAGCTTACCGCAGAAAAAATAAAAACAAACAATCACATGACTAGATTGATATCATTAAACTCTATTAAACTTTTTTTCTTGCTTTTTTTTAGATGCCAGCTACAGAACAAATAAGAGTATATTTTAATACTGATTTGACTGTAAGTTATTTACTATACATTATATAAACATAATATTTATTTTATATCATTATTTATTATATATTATTTATATTAGATAATCAATATGTCCATTGCATTTTTTGTGTTAATTCTTGGTATTGCTCCACTTTTTTATGCACCATTAAGTGAACGTATTGGTAGAAGGTAGAAATTCATTACAAATATAAATATAAAAAATGATGATTTATTTCATTGTTATTATTATTATTATTATTATTAATATATAACCTTCATATTATTATATTTTATTTAATATTTCATTAGGTTAATATATGTAGGTGGTATATCATTATTTACAGTCTTTACGATAATATGCGGAACATCAACAAACTTGGTAGCATTTATCATTTTTCGATTATGCCAAGGTTTATTTGCTCCTGTTGGCATGGCGCTTGGTGGTGGCACTATTTCTGACCTTTTCGATTCACATGAACGTAGTAAAGCAGTTAGTCTTTATATGTTTGGGTAAATTATATAAAAACAAATATATTTATATATATATATATATAAATACGTATATCATTTTCATTCGTATACAATTAATTTATATAACTATGTATTTCTCAATACCCTATAGTACTATTTTTGGACCTGTAAGATGATAATATACACACAAGCATACCTATATATCTATAAATGTAATACTATTTATTCAACATACATATGAATTTATTTTATTTTACTTCTTTATATTTTAATAGGCAATAGCACCAATTATAGGGGTAATCCTTTATTTTATTTTTAAAATAAAGAAAAGAAAAGGATGTATCGATTATTTATTAATTTTATTTTTATCCTTATATATGCATATTTAATAGGGTTTATTAGCTCAATACCTTTATTGGAGATCTATATTTTATTTGAAAACGATTATTGGTGGTGTTCTTTCTATAGCATCTTTTTTCTTTCTTGACGAAACTTTATATAAGTCAGAACGTACAGTATCAAGTGTGACTCAATTACGTTGGTGCCATTTCAAATTTAATCCGGTAAATAAATTTTGATAAAATACAAAAAAAGTAGTAATCTATTGAAAGTATACTTCTGTAAAGTGAAATCTAATCAAATATATGCTTTCCTATTCTTTTCTCCCTCTCCCACTTTTTTTTAAACCAGTTGTCAACATTAAAATTATTATTAAATAAGGAAGTTGCTATTATATGTTTTGCCGTCAGTACGTCGTTTGGATGGTTTTATTTATTAGTCACTATTTTACCAGCTACTTTTTCAAGTATTTATGGGCTTCCAATTAGTACAATAGGTCTACTTTATTTATCAGGTGGCATAGGTAATTCTTGTGGTGCGCTTTCCTCGGGATTCATATCTGATCGATTATATCAATGGCAGTTAAGAAGAAATAATGGGCAGCATCTGATTGAATATAGATTAACACCTATGTACATTGGTATTCCTTTTATTGTGATTGGGTCATTATTATATGGATGGGCATTGCATTTCCATGTATATTTTATTATTCCTTTGGTTGGCTATCTTTTGTGTAATATATACAAATAAAAATATATAAAAATATTACGTTGTCATAAAAGCAACAAAAGGTTTATCGGTTGCTTATTTTTTTTATTTTATTTTTATTTTTATTTTAGATACATTTGGTACTATGTTAACCATTACAACTGGAAATACTTATTTAGTAGAATGTTACCTTAGTAAATCAGCTTCAGGTAAATTAAATAAAACTAAGGATAAATAATAAGAGGTTAAAAAGCATGTTATTTATTTGGGTAACGATTTTTATGTGCTTTTTTTTATTATATTTTTCATTTTATTCATAGTGGTATCAGTAAATAATTGTTTAAGAAATGTTTTTGCTATGTTTTTTTCTTTAATGGCTGTTATTATTCGAAATGGGTTGGGTGATGGTTGGACATTGTGAGTTATTTATTTTATCTTTATTTTTTAAACACGAAATTTAATAGCATTACACTAAAAGCTAATCTCTGATCGAAACTTATCATAATTTATTTATTAATTATATTTATTATTATTATTATTTTAGTACTATTGGTAGTATTACTTGTATTTTAATGTACTCGCCAATTATACTTGTACAGAGATATGGCTCTAATTGGAGATCAAAGCAAATGGGTGGTGTAGTAGACTCAATATAAATAAAAAAATGTGGGGGATAATGGTATGCAAATTTAAGCAATCCAGAGTTTATGTAGTAGTATATCATAATTTTCACAAACTGTTTCAGTGCATATTATCAATATTATTTTTCCATTCTATTTATATATATATATATATATATAGAGGTATTAGGGATTGATCTTTATTAAAATAAAAACATATAATTTAATAAATAATAATAATAAAAAGGACCAATAGAACCTATTTATTATTAATTACTTTATAGACGAAAATGATATAAAAAAAGTTTAATTACATAACGATATAGTATTTACCAATATTCTGGAGAATAACAAGTTCCTTCAAAACCATAATTTAGATAACCTCACTTCTCTAAATAAGTTCATATTAAAAAAAGTGGTGATGATATAAAAAATCGGATCATAAATAAATGCTCGACAGAATAAATAAAAAGGTCATCATGGTTTTACATTATCTAATACAAAAAAACGTGGATGGAAACTTTATAATAAAGACGGAAAAGAAGTCTTATTAGGAAATACTTTAAAAAAGTATGAGCTATCGAATAATTTTATTCATGGAAACTGATTAAAATAAAAAAAATAATTAAAAAAAAAAGTGACAGTTATTTGATGGCATGATTTTTTTAAATAGATGATGTGATTTTTTAAACATTGGTACAGTAAAAAGGCATCACTATCTTACATTATATATATACTGGTAATAAAGAGTACAAGATAAATAAAATAAAAATAAAAAAGTTCTATGACAAAAGTCGTTAGTATATTTAATTGTTTATTATTATTTTATTTGAACAAATGAAAATAGATCACATGTCCTCTTGTTTAAAAAAAATACAAGTTTGCATGTTAGGATTTTTCGCCACTCTTATTTAAAACAAACATAGAGTGATACTTTTTGAAGGAACATTTTTTTTTTTAAATAAAATATGTTTAGAAAATGATATTTAACCAAGAATTAAAATTGAAAAAATGTTAATAAAAAAAACCAGATAATGATATTGATAGTATGAGGAAAAAGAAATATGCATTTTCTTGAAGTATTTACCGGTTTTACTTTATTTTACATGAATAAGTTATGCTTATGGGAAAAAAAGAAAACCTATATTTGGTGCACATAAAAATGAAATTGAAAAAGATCAAGTTCTCTTTATAAATAAATAAAAAATTAAACTTTCTTTTAATAAATGATCAATCAATCAGTACATATATATATTAAACATTTTTAATATACTAAAGAAAGTAACTTATTAGTTTAAAACG
Source organism: Cunninghamella blakesleeana (assembly GCA_017871115.1). Taxonomy (NCBI): domain Eukaryota; kingdom Fungi; phylum Mucoromycota; class Mucoromycetes; order Mucorales; family Cunninghamellaceae; genus Cunninghamella; species Cunninghamella blakesleeana. The sequence continues at coordinate 2,526,285 of JAFCIZ010000006.1, forward strand.
CAAAAAAGAAAAAAAAAGAAAAAAAAATCAATATGCCAGTCGAGAGGTGAATGATGCCGGAGAGTCAATATGTGTGAATATTTTTCTTTTGCATAATTTCTCAAAGAAGAAAGAAAGATGGAAAAAACAAAATAATAATATAAAAAATTACCCATGGTTATTAAAAAAATCGAGCTCATGATTTAATATAAATAGCCCTCTTTTTTTTCATTTTTCATTTTTGATTTTTTCTTTTTATTATTTTTTTATAATCTTTATAAAAAAGAAACTAACAAACCAACATAAAACAAAATATTATTCAAGATGCCTATGTCAAAAGAAATTGAAAGTGTCCATAACCAATTGGTCGAAATAGCCAAGGAAACTCAAAGAATGTCCTATAGAAGACATAGTTGTGAAGATATATTGAAATTACAAGTAAGTTACCTTTTCTTTTTTTTATAATTAAGCATTTTATTTTACTTTTAAAGTACTAAACCCTATCAAAAAAAATTAACAGGAAAAATTAAGCGCTGTGAATGCAAGCTATTATGGTAATGGTATTGACTCTAAGTATGAATTGGAAGGTCAAGCTAGAGTTAGTGATGAACTTGATAAGGTCCATCAAAATATTCATCATTTACTTCAACGTACTGAATGAATATTTAAGGATTCCCCCCTTCCTTCTTTTATCTCCTTGTAAATACGTGTAATATCCTTTTATATTTTTTAAATAGTTTAGTTTTTTAAATTATCACTTTTAATCGTTGTTAAATTTAAAACTCAGTCATTTTTTATAATAAAGACTTTTTTTGAAAATTTTTTTCTTTTTTTTCTTCAATTCTCTTATTTTATTTTTACTTTATTTACTATCCATTATCTTTATTATTATTATTATTATTATTATTAAAGAAAAGGTCAAATACAAAATAATAAAATAAACATGTATAATAATAACGATGAAAGGGGTAGAGGTAGAGGTAGAGGGAAAGGAAGAGGTCGTGGTGGTAAGAATAGTCGCGGTCGTGGGCGTGGAAGAGTAGAATCAGATTGTCACTATTCTTCATGGCAAAAGTGAGTAATACATGACCAATAAGTAAAAACAATCAATCCATCAAAAAGGAAAAAAACAAGAATAAGGAAAAACTGGAATTTTTTTTATTTTGTGGGGGACAAACATGGGTTAGAAAAAAAAAAAATAAAGTGGGGAATAACAAACCAGCTTGCATAATTTTTATATATTTATATAGTAATAACAATAGTTCAGATAATACAAATACTTGGAATGGTTCTAAAAAAAATCAGCAATTATCAGCTGAAGATGCTTCTAATACCTGGACTACTTTTACTCCCTCTAGTTTGCAACAAAACTGGACTACAAATACTAGAAGGAGTACGAGTAGATCAACTAGATCTAACAGCAGCAGTAACAATAATTGGGGCAATAGTAATAAGAGTGATAACAATAGCAGCACATCAAATACAAGTTGGGGATCGTCAGATATATCAACTACTGATACAGCAGCTAGTTCTTGGTCTAATAAAGTAAATAAAAGTACAATAAATGATGCATGGGGGAACAATACAAATGGTTCATCATCAAATACTGGTTGGGATTCTCAAAATAATAATGCTACAAGGGGTATAAAAAAGTCAAATGATAACAATAATGCTTGGGATGGAATTACAAACACCAATAGCTTGAGCGGCAATAAATATGATGGGTAAAATATATTTTTATATAATTTGACTTTTTTTCCTATTATAAAAAAGATTAGAAAAGAAAGATTATTCATAAACATATTTTAAAAATATAAAGGTGGGGAGATTTAACTTTTGAAACATCATCTAATTGGAATCCTGACAATGTATCATGGGTAAAAACAATGAATGAACCTGAAAAGAAAGAACCTGGGCGTGGTGAATGGGTAGACAACCAACATATTATTGCTGATCGTGATCCTCAAGTTGAGTTGAAGTTATTTGGTGATAAAGGTACTAGTGCAATGACAAGTGGTATCAATTTCACCCAATATGATAATATTCCTGTGACTATTGAAGGTGATGGAGTTTATGAAGCTTTGGAAAAGGTAACAAATAAAACTATTAATCACTACCTTCATAATAAATAAATAAATAAAATAAAATAAATCCTACTTGGTACATATGTATTTTAGTTATAATTTTTTTGTCTATCATTTTTTATATATGTATATTATTTTTATTTTTATAGTTCTCAGATCCTCCTCTTGATTCATTACTAATATCTAATATTGAATTAGCTAATTTTACTGTTCCAACTCCAGTTCAAAAATACTCAATTCCTATTGTATTGTCTAATCGTGATCTTATGGCATGTGCACAAACCGGTAGATATATATATTTATAATTATGAATATGAATATTTGTATAAAATATCTTAATAATTAGCAAAATATGATTATTGATTTACTCATATATTCTCATTTTCGTTTATTTATTCATTTTTAAATAGGTTCTGGTAAAACAGCAGGCTTTTTATTCCCTGTTTTAACAAAATTATATAAAAGTGGACCTAAAGAAAAAAATTTAAAATATAAATCAACAGATAAAGATCGTAAAGCTTATCCAGAAGTACTTATTTTAGCACCAACACGTGAGCTAGCCTCTCAAATATATAATGAAGCCAAAAAATTCGCCTACCGATCTTATGTACGTCCCTGTGTAGTCTATGGTGGGGCAGATATTGGTAATCAGCTTCGCATGCTTAGTCGCAAATGTCAATTATTGGTAGCAACACCTGGTAGATTGATGGATATTTTGGAAAGGCGTCGATTATCACTTAGTAATATTCGATATCTTATTTTGGATGAAGCTGATAGAATGCTGGATATGGGATTTGGACCTCAAATACGTCGTATAATACAAGGTGAAGATATGCCTCCTCCTGGTCAAAGGCAAACGCTAATGTTTTCTGCTACTTTTCCTACTTCTATTCAATCATTGGCTACAGAGTTTTTACACAACTACGCCTTCTTTACTGTTGGTAGAGTAGGTGGAGCTTCTGAAAATATTACTCAAAATATTATGCAAGTTTATAATTATACATGGTTTTATTTTTTTATCAAAAAAAGGGAGAGAGAGAGAGAATAAATTATCTAATTAATATTATTATTTTTATTAATATTATTACTTTTATTAATATTTAAAATAGACTAGTTGAAGATCGTGATAAACGTGAAAAGTTATTAAAAGTATTACAAGATCAAAAGAGTATGAAAGGTTTAACATTAATCTTTGTGGAAACGAAAAGAATGGCGGATAGTTTATGTAACTATCTTATAGAAAATAAAAAATCTGCAACAAGCATCCATGGTGATAGAATGCAGCAAGAGCGCGAAGATGCCTTAAATTCTTTTAGAATCGGCCAAACACCTATTCTTGTAGCAACGGCAGTTGCGGCAAGAGGATTAGATATTCCTAATGTAAACCATGTTATATCATTCGATCTTCCAAAGGATATTGATGATTATACTCACCGTATTGGTAGAACAGCACGTGTTGGAAATACTGGTTTAGCAACGGCTTTTTTCAATTATAGTAATCGATTTATTGCATCCGATATGGTTAAATTATTAACAGAAGCAAAACAAAATGTACCTGACTGGCTCGTTCAATATGCTGAAGATTACATTCCTGAAAAAAAATCCCAAGAAGTGAAATACCAACGATATAAAAAGGATCAAGATGATATTGGTATAAGAATTAATCAATTGAAGTTTTAATATTTTTTGTACATACATACACACATATATATTTTAGTAACCTTTTAATTTTTTAATTTTACGTGCGCTCATATAAATATTAATGTATACCCATTTATTTACTTTCGTTTCTAACGGAATTTATATACTACTATTGGACATTAAAAAAAAATATACGATTGCTATTATTCAACTATGCGGAGAATTGTTTATTTTACTTTTATAAATTTTGTTAAAGTTTGGACTATAAAATTAAATATTTGTTAACTTAGAGATAAGTGAAAAAATGCATACATCAATATAAACTTTTATATTTATACTTTTTATTTTATCTCCTTTTTTCTTTTTCTTTTTTAATAATATCAAGGGCAAAAAGATGTTTAAAGGGAATTGGTTACTTATATACGGTAATATAATTAAAAAATATAATAAACTGTAATAAAATAATCCATTGAAGTAATATCACCTAATCGTTTTCTTTATATATTTTTTTAAATTTATATTTAGTGGTCGTTATATTAGCAATTGTTGTTACACAGAGTTATGCACAAAACGCTAATAATCAACCTCCACCTTCACCTCCATCACCAGCTGGCCAACCACCATCACCGGCTGTTCCAGCACCACCAGCTCCAGCACCTCACGAACAACAGCCAGTGAAAGAAAATGAGAAAAAAGATGATAGTCTTGGCAATAAAGAAAAAAATCCATTACCACCAAATGAGCAACTTGCTAATATGACATTACCATCTACCTCACCATTAGAAAAAGATCAGCAACTTGAAAATAGTAATGAAGAAAAAAAAGATGCGGAGCCATTACCAATAAAAGACCAACGTATTGCTATCCCACCACCTTCTAATAATCACCAGCATGTTGAAAATCCTAATAACGCTACTGCTATATCTGTTGAAATCCCACTTCCTGAAAATTTGGCTTTTAATGAATTTAATGAAAATGATAACGTTACTGATACTCGGAGTAAGTAAATTAAATATAATTCCGGAACTTTTTTTAAAAATAAATAAATTAGATAGAAAAGGTTAGTATAGATGTTTAATTTTATTTTCTATTTTACCTTTTTTTTTTTTAAAAAAAAAATACATATATTAATATTTACATAGTTGTAGCATCTGAAACGAATAAAACTGAAAATGTTGTGAATCCTCAACAAATTAATTCAGAATCAATAAATCAAATAGATAATAATAATAGTAGTACTAATAACCCCTCTCAGCCATTGCCAAATGAAGCTACTACAATTAACGCTGATCTTTTTTCACCATCATTAACTAGTGCTGCTGTTAATTCTCTTCCTACAAGCTGTCACACTCAAGGGCAAATTGCTGTTACTTATGTAAGTAATATTTAACCAAAATCAAAAGGAAAAAAAGATGTTTTGTATATTAATATTATCTTTTATTTTTTATAAATTTGTTTTTATTCTTCCGTTAAATTTTTTATTCTATTTTATATGGACTTATATATTGAATAGAGTGAAGGCCCAAGCGATGCTACTGCTCAAATAGTAAAACAATTGAATAGTGCCGATGCTCATGCTTCTTTCTTTGTTAATGCGACTTGGTAAAAAAATATAAGAGAACAGTAATAATAATAATAATAAATATTATTTAGTCTAATTTATTTTCATTTCTTATATTTTGTTTTTAAAAATAAAATCAGGTTATATATGCAACAATATGCTACCGTTGTAGAAAATACATATAAGGCTGGTCACCTTATAGGTATGACTTATCGTGTCAAGAATGATGATGCTTCCTCATTGACTGACAAGGAACTCCGTGATGATATAATTTCCAATGCTAGGGCCATCGAATCCCTTATTAAAGTAGCACCAAAGTATGTTCGGTTACATTATTCAGCCAAAGCCGACACCCGTACGGAAACAATTATTCGTGACCTTGGGTTTGTTTTAGTTGGATATAATTTAGATAGTCAAGATTATGCTCTTAAAGATCCTACAGGGCCTCAATCCATTGGCGAACTCTATAAGTCTACTTTAAAACATCAAAAGGATACCTATGACTCTTTAGGCTCTTTTATTTCTATTCAGTATGACATTCCTGACACTGGCGCACTTGCTGCTGTACCATTTATGGTTAACACTATTCAAGATAATGGATACCTTATGGTACGTTTAGATGGGTGTCTTAATGATCCTAAGCCTTATAAAAAATGTAAGTTTTTATTTTATTTTATTTTATTCCATTCTATTTACACTATTGGCTTATATTAATTCTTTTTTATTTTTCTTAAAATAGCTGCTGATAGTTTAGATTATGTTAGTGATAAATTCTCTTATAAACAAGAAGGATATAGACAAGGTCAAAAATCAGTTGCCATTGATCCATTTATCATAGACACTGCTAAATCGAATAATAATGATAAGTCTAAAAATACAAGTTTCGCCAGCGCCAACTCAAAAATAGAATGGTTATTTAGTGGAACCTTGACTTTTCTTACTTTCTTTGCAGGTTATTACGTTTTATAAAGAAGTATATACATTTTTTCTCCCTTTTCTATTTCTTTTTCTTTTTTTAATATCAAATTAAATATCTTAATAATTCACAATATTTTTAATAAATTACAGATTTAATTTTATTACCATTATAAAAAATAATCTCGAAAGATTGGCATACATATATTAAAATTGATTATAGTACTATATAGTTTAACACGGAAATGCAAACAGCCCAGATCAGAATTATTTTAATCATTTATAGCACATATTGATGTCTTTTTATACAGGTATGCTAATCTTTTGAGTTTATAATAATCATATGTCAATCTGAAACTTTCAGTTAGGGTTTTTACCTCATTACCTCATTTATTTTTGTATAGGGTTTTAATTGTAAAATGAAAAATAAAATACATATACATAACCAATTCCGAAATAAAAGTTAAATTATATATTGTTAATAAATATTGTAATATTATCCAAAAAAAAAAAAGAATTGCACAGTATATTTATTGATAATAGTAATATAAGGAATATTTTTTTAATAAAGGTTTGGAGGAGGAAAAAAATAAAAATAAAAATAAAATCTTGTCGTTATAAATCTACGAGGATACTTTTATTATTCTACTTTGATTTAGCTAAACCAACACGGTTGTTACCTAAATCATAAATACTATAGAATTTACGAAGGAAGACATCACCAACTATAATCATGTAATCATAATAATCAAAAAGAATAAATAAGGGTAAGGTTAGTAAATAGATAAAATATTCATCTTTTCATTGTATCTTTATTTTTAATATAATCTAAAACATTACCAATCCAGAAATCACCTAAGGCAGGAGGCATATCGAGACCAGCGAATCCAGAAATACATTGATCTTGAACTTGTAAAATGTAATCTTTGCCTTCTAAACAGAAATCTTTACCAGCAAACTTGAAACAGAATTCAGGTAAGGTAGGGACTTTAGAACAATCAATAGTATATTGACCAGCCCAATTCTTTTCAGCACCTAATTCGCTATTAATCAAGTCAGCAACAGTAGTAGAAGTAGCGATCAAGGAAGTACCAGTATCAATAGCAGCACCTGCAGGTTCAAAATCAGCATACTCACCACCGAATTTAATATCTTGTAATTCAATTTCCCAATATCCCTTGCGACGAACATCAGCCCAAACAATATCACCTTCGTATTTATCATGATCAATGCCACCTAAGACTAATTCTCCACCATTATCTTCGCTACCACCATTATTGGCATCAGTTAAATAAAAGGAGAAGAGGGGTTCATCCACTAATTTTTTATTAACCAAGTTATAAAAGGGAGGTACTACATGTTGTACGGAAATAGTGTCGTATCCCATACCTAAAATACCGTCAAAGCGAGCTAATGCAAAAGTGAAACCTGGTTCTTTAACAGATTCTGCAAATTGTTGACCTTTAACTTGGATACCACCAAATCCTAAAGTGTCCTATTATTGTAAGAAAAAGAAATGGGAATGAGTATGCTTGTTTTATTATTATCATTTTAATATATATAAGTATACTTTACTTCACTAATAAAACCTTCTAAAGAACCGGTACCGTATTGAATAGCAAATTCAGTTCCATTTTCTTTAAAAGTACTTGATTTATTAGAATCATATCTTTTATGTAAATAACAAGCAATAGAACTACAGTGGGTAGATGGAACCCATAAATTGGATGAACCGGTATCAAAAACAACAGTAAAAGGTTGAGGAGGAGTACCTAATTGAATTTCACCATAGTACTATTATTTTTAAAAAAATAAAATAAAATAATCATAAAAAAGAAGTTTAATATAAAGATGAATCATTAATATTCTAGTTCTTTCCACTCTTTTTTTTTTTTAAATATAATGTATATTACTACTAATAATAATACGTACTTGAGCATTAAGATAATTTGAAAGAGGAACACCATGTTTAACATCACCTTCAGGGAATACTCTAGCAATGTCTTGTTGATTATAATTTTGGGCACCAAAATACTTTTGTGTTAAATATTCACCAGTATGAGAATATCTTTGAAGTTTTTCGGTAGTGGTTTCTTTGGCTTTCTTGATAGGGATTCTATAAATGTATGTAAGAAAAATAGTAATAATAGACTATTTAGTTTTATTTTCACAGAAAAGTCCTTTTTCTGTATATGTTTCAGTTATTTTTTTATTTCCCTCTTTTATTTGAGCATTTTACTGCTAATATTTCCCTTTTTTATTTTTCCTATGCACTTTTTATAAAAATATTCCTTTTATATAACAAATAAAATATAGATATAAATAATAATAGTAGTAGGGCTAATATTATTAATATTATATATATGTAAATAAAAAGAATCAATGTATATAACAATAATAGTAATCCAAAACCCATAAAAAAACCCATACTTTACACACACTCTTATTATATATAAAAGTAAAAACGCCAAGTCTTTTTATTTTTCGTATATTTCATTTATCATATTATATAATTATTGCCATAAATTATACATAGAAACTCTATTAAATTATTTACCTATGAATAGCACCATCAGAGACGGCAAACAAAGCAGCAGCGATAGCTGATAAAGCAAAGATTTTCATAATAAATAATAATTATATATTTTTTTTTAAAAAAAAAAAAAGGAAAAGAAGAAGGAAAAAAAGAGTACGAAAAAAAAAGAGCTAAAATAAAAATAAATGGAAAAAATTAAATTAAAGCCCGATAGTACGGTCGATTTTTTTAATGCGGTAAATATATTTTTTTAAAACCATAAAATTTTTTTTATTCAAATGACTATAATATATATTGATGATGATACTGAATAAAAATATAGTTAAAAAAGAAGAGATGCTTAAAAAAAAATAATTATATAATTTATTTATTTAAAAATCTGAAATATAAAATAAAAATAATAAAAATTGTATATAAGCTATTAATCAGAATCATACGGTTTATATAATTTGCACCAAAATCCTATGTATTATTATTATTAGTAGCTGTATCTATGGAATCAGATTTTGTTTGTGACTCTTGTAATTTTTGTTGATGAATTACTGTTGATGTTTAATTATCGTTTTCTACCATACTAGATTTTTTAATTGGATACTTGTTTTACTAACTAAAAATTTAAAACCAGTTTTCCCTATGTCATAGTTAACGATATCAAGTAACTTGATATCCTATTTACGTGGACCATCTTTTTCTAATACAAATATTTTCTTTTATTTTATTTTACAATGAGGATTAAGTGATAATAACCCAACAATAGTACCATACATATTGTTATTATTTTCACTTATTATAGTTATTTTTTTATTTTGCCAACGATGCAATTGCAGTAGGGATTACAACAGCAGGAATTAATGTATTTGACCCCAGTCCTTGATTTTCGTTATTACTATTTGTAAATAAATTAAAAATAGTAGCTAAAATAGGGCCAGTAGTGATGGATGGATCAGTAGTAGTAGGTGGAGAAGTAAGTTTAGTATCATCAACAACAATAAAAGGTTCACTATAAACATGGACTTTCTTTTTTTAGTATATATAAACCCATATGCCTATTTTCTAATTTATTTTTTATTAACAATTGAGGTATTTTTATGTCTTATTTTGAACTATTATCATCTAAGTATTTGAATTGAAAAACATAAATACAAGAAGCAATAGAAAGTAGCTATGTTATCATGGTAATAGCAATAAAAAGAAAAAAACAAATTATAAATATATAAACTTGCCTGATCTATTCGATTTGATTATATATCTATAAATATACTATGTTAGAAAGTCTATTCAAGAACTTGTAATGAATTTGTAAAAGCCAAAGCTACTATCAACTACAAAAATTATAAAGATATTTATATTATTATTTGTTTGTTTAAAATCATTTAACCAAGTTTAACAATAATGATGGTTGTAGTGAAAAAGTAAAAATAAAAAAATAGAAAAATATTAACAATATCCAAATAGAAATAGTTGTAGTAGTGCTGAAAAAAAAATATTAATGATGAAAAAAAGAAATTCACCAAGAGTAAAGCTTTTTCTTAAAAAAATTTAATAGCTATTAGTTTATATTTCTTAGCATTGATTTTTTTACTCTTAAGTTTGTTTTTAAAATGGCGCCTCGATTTGACATAGGATTTAATTTGAGCATAAATAATACTAACCAAAGAAAAACTACAATAAACTTTATAATCTTGTATATAAATATATTTTGAAGAAAAAAAAAAGAAAAGCACTAGCTCAGTTTGAGTAATGAATCAAATAGTAATTTAAAACATGTACATATATATAGAATTTGAAAAAAGTACTTTTTTATGATCAATTAACTTTTTTATCCTATTTCATGTATAGTATAATACAATAATGATGATATATAACAAATATTTAGTTAGAGAAATAAGAGAAAAAGTATTTATTAACAAAACCCTATTTTTTTTTTTAAAAAAAAAGGATATTAATGAGTATTAAAAAAAGAATGATTACTATTTTTTTTTATGAAAGATAAAGTAGTTGTGTGAAGAAGGTTTTATTGATATGGAAACAAACAAAAAAAAGAGGTAAAAAAATTTAGAATTTCAAATCGTGAGGGAATTGACCCTTGGATAAAGAGAAAGTAGAAGCCAAGTATTGACGGAGGAAAGGAGTCTTAACAACAGCATCAATGATAGCTTTATCAACGGATTTTTGATCAGCAGCCTTGGATTCAGGGAAAGCCTTCTTTTTACCACCTTCAGCAAGGAATTCAGCCTTAGCATTAGCAGATTTCTTGAAATAAGCATCGTTGAATTTAGGGTCAACAGCAGCGGTGACGTCAATCTTGGTAGAGGTAGCAATAACGTAAGCTTGATCAACACGACGTAAGGGGACACCGTTGATCTTGTAAGGACCGGTGACTAATAAAAGACCACTATCTAATTGTTTTAATACAACAACACGCTTACCACGGTGACGACCAGCTAATAAGATCACAACAGTACCAGGGGTAATGGAGGCACGGAGAGCTTGCTTTTTGATAGTTTTACGGGATTGTTTAGGTTGAGGAATATCTTCAGCAGGGTAGAAACGGCTAGCTTTGTTGGCAGGGACGGTACGTTTACCACCATTCTTGGCACCTTTAACTTCGACAACTTTATCAGCAGCTACCTTCTTTTCAGCAGGAGCAATGGTCTTCTTGGTACGCTTGTATAAAGCCTTCTTACCATAGATGGTGGAACGACTGTAACGAGAAACGCCAGGAACGAGGATGGAATTTCTAGGTGCGTGTGGCATTTTTTTTCTATATGTCCATTTTTTTAATAAAGATAAAATAAATAAATATATATTCAATAAGTATTGGTGTTCAAATATATGTGTATTATCTCCATTTTTATTGATATTTATCTCTTATTAAAAAAAATGGATATGATGAATAAGAATGTAGATGAATATATAAGATAATGTATAAATTTATGCATGTGAATAAATACAAGAGTAAGCATGTATGTGAATGCTGATGTTTAGTTGATAGAGGGTAATTATTGCTGTGTCCTTTTTTTATATTACTATATATTCCAACTCAATGTATGCTCCATATATAAATATATATATATATATATATATAGGGTGAAGATTAATTAATAATAATATCGTATGTTCAATAAAGTGCATGTACGTGTATATGTATGTAGAAAAGTAGGTATGTATTAAAATAGCCTAATTCTGTTTTAATTGTTTTAGAGATTGAGATTTGTTGTACTTGTATATTAATCTATATTTATCTATTCTTATATAATCCATAATGTGCATCAGATGAATCCATGTCATGTTGATAGTTAGTAATAGATTTTAAATGGATGCATGTATAATTTTGTCTTAATGATTCGTTATTATAATGGTTGCATGTGTGTATCGATATGTATAAAATTCCATCCATCCATATTGTCCAATTTTAGGTGTAAAAGAGATGTATAGTGTATATATATTAATTTGTTAAATCCATTACAATTATCTATTCATCTTTATTCATCCATCCATTCATCCATTCATCAGTTGATCCTTTTTTTCTTTTTCTTTCTTTCTATCTAATATCAATCATCGTATATATTACACTTACTTTCGTTAATCCAAAAAAAGAGGAAGAAAAAAAGCAGAATAACCTTCAAGTGTTCGACCAATTCCCTTGAAATTTTAAAACTCAGATTCCTAATTTGGATTGTACCCGAAAAAAAACGTATGGCTTGCATTTGATTAAAGTATATATGTACAGAGGAAGGTGAATTTTACAAGATTAATAAATATATGTACAAAAAAAAAAAAAAAGAAGAAGACAGAGTATTGATAGATAGTAAAGAATATATATTTATAAATCAAAAGACCAAATTTTAAAATAAGGAAGAGGATTATGATTATCCATTAAAAGGCCCATTATTTTATCATGATCCATTTGTAGCCATTTCATATGATGTGTTGTTGTTATATGTTGTTGTTGTTGATCATCATCATCATTGTATTTTAAATTAACCATATAATCATTTCCCCTCACTTTACATTGGTCTAAACTTAATAAGTCCCACATTTTTAACCCATAACGATCCCCACTTACCAATCGACCTTGACTAGCATCCATTGCTAAATAATTGACTTGACTTGTATGTCCAAATAAGGTTTGCACATAAGCAAGTCGAAAATCATCTGCTGCATTAATAGTGGCGTTGCTCATTTTTATCGATGGTAACGATGATGATGTTGTATCATGATGATAAAAACGATATTGTTTAATAGTGTTATTGGAATGAGAGGTCATTAAAAATGGTTCTGAATAAATCATAGATGTCATAGGGGGATCCACCCTTGATGAGGTAGCAGCAGTAGTTCTATTTGTAAAAAAGAGCTGATCTTGGCATAAAATTGAACAATGTCTTGATGAAATGAGCGTATTTTTTGATAGTATCATTTCCTATATTAATAATAGAACAAATAAATAAAAATACAAATAAACAACTGGCTCTGTCCGTCTTCCTTTCTTTTTTTTTATTATATATATATATATATATATTTACTTGAACACCAATGGAAGAAGCATTTAAACCAATATGCATGCCAAAAAATAAAAGAGCACACCATTGATGACTAGAAGAAGAAGTGGTCGATTTTTTTCGATTTAATTGTAATATAATAGGAGACCAATGAACATTACTTTGTAAATGATAAATTAAACGAGGTGGTTGATAAGAGACATCATAATATTCTAATTTCATACTTTCTGTACAAAAGGTTATTATGTTGTCACATATATCCATTGCAATAACGGCATCTTTTTCTTGACATGAATGACGATAAGTATAATTTTTTTGATACAAAAGAAGAGGTTTACACTCGTTCTTGTTGATTATTAATTCCCATATCATATATTGGGCATGGCTTGTACCAACGATTAAAGTAAAGCTGTTCTTCTTCTTCTTATTGTTGTTAATGTTCTTTTTTAGTTTAAGGCAGGTGATAGTATGTTGTTGTGGTTGAAATAATTGTTCATCCATAATCGTATAAATATGGGTAGGTTGTGTATTTTGTAGTTGCCATATTTCTATTTTTGTACTGTCTTGGTTAATAAAACAAAGAATATCGTGTGTATATTGAATAAAACGCTGTGTATTATTATTATAACTGTTGCTGATATTTAAGTTGATATTAATATTTAACTGAGTTGACGTACAGTGTCCTAACAAGAAAATATAATAAACCAATAAAAAAGAGAATAAATGGATTGTAATAAACAGTTTCCTATAGTAATGTCATAATAATAATAATAATAATGATTATAAATACCAGATAGCCAATTATGATTTATACGATAAAGATCCTTCCATTTGTGGTTTGCTATTTGAACTTGAGAACTAGATGCCCATTTTGCTTTAAAGTGGCTTAAAGGTTTATCAAACTTTTCTTCATATAAAGGGCGCCATAACTTTAATGAATTTAAAAGAACAATAAAAAAAAAGTTATATTAAAAATGGTGAAAATAAGGAAAAGGATCTTGCTTTTTTTTTAAATAATAATAATATATATTTACAGCAAAAGTATCGTTAGCTAGTCTATACCAAGTTTTATTCACTTTTTCACAATTGATTAAATCGGTTGCTGTTAAATAACTAAATATATTTAAAATAATTTCGTCTGAAAACAATTTTTTCGTAAAATCAATGCGGTACTGCTGTTGTTGTCTTTTTTGTTTTTTTAAAGGGGGTGGTGGCATTCAATATGGTTTTTGGATTTATTATTACTGGAAAAAAAATCAAAAGAAAAAGGGTGAAAAAAAAAAACTGCGGGGTTTTATTTTTCATTTTTTTTAAATTTTTTTAAAGCAGTAAAAAATTAAAGTTGATCAGACATTCATAATAATAGAATATCAATAAAAAAAAAGGAGGGAGAATGTAGTATTTAACGTTTTTCTTTTTTATGATAAAATAATATAGGATGATTTTTACTTTCTCGATAACATTTTAATAAACATATACATTAAATATATGTATTTTATTTCTAATTATAAAAAAAGAATAATCGAATGTAACAGAATAAAAAAAATCTCATATAATGAGAAAAATTATTCACATTTTGTCATACAATAAAATTTTATTTTAATAAAATCAAGTGAAAATGAGGTGGAATATAATAGATAATTTGAACACTTTTCTCCGCTTAGATATAATCATCCACCAATCAATACGATCTATTTGAATATGCTGGTGCTATACTAAAATTTATAATAATAAAATCAATCTGGTTTTTCTTTTTAATTTATTAATAGCTATATTGTTCCCTTCACTTTTAAACAGTTAAATAAATAACGAAGAATGGTCGAGAATTATCACTAATTTATTAAATTATATTAAAATAAAGGATACGAGCTGGCATAGAAATGCTATCTGCATCTTTCATTTTTTTTAATTTTTATCAAGATAAAGATACTCGGAAGATGTCATTTTCTGTTAAAAAAGATCATGGTTAGTCGGCACTTGAATATTTGCATTATTTAAATTTATGTTTTTTAAAATAACAATTTAATATAATTTTACAATATGTTGTCTTGGCAACTAGGATTATAAAAAGGAAAAAAAAAGGAAAAACTATACATCCCCGCAATAAATCATTAAAAGAAGTACATATAATATATACATATATATATTTATATATTCTCCTTAAGAATATATAATTGAAATCAAATAAATCATTTTCCTAAAAAGATTGACAAATAATATGTATCTTGGTATTTTTCCTTTTGTATCACAAACCTTTTTTTAACAATAACTTCTTATTTTAAAATCAACCTTTTTTTTTCCTTCTATTAAATAAAGTTGATTCTTGATATATATATAAAAAAAAAGGTTAGTTTATCAATCACCAAAAGTTACACATGAAAATGAATTCAATAACCGCTTATAAATTATTATATGTGTATGTTTTATCAAAAAAGGGAGATATTACTATAAAAACGGGTTACCAGGAGAGCGTTTTTTTATTTTTTATATATATAAAAGAAAAAAATAGTATGTAGATTATAAAATATTGTATTTAAGTAAGTTATTAATGAATTTATCATAAAAAAAAAGAAAAATAACCCACTCTCCCGCTCCTCCTCATTCTTATTTTTTTCATTTTTATTTTTTGAAGACAGACACAGAAAGAGAGGGAAAAAAAGTTGAGAACTTCAAGAAAGTAGAGCGTTCCTTAAAATCTTTTTTAAAGTTGTACAATATTAAATTAAGGAAAAAAAATTATTTATATATGTTTAAATTATATTTCCCTTTTTCTTTTTCTTTTTCTTTTTTTTTCTCTTCTTTAACTTTTTTTTTTTTAAAAAAAACCATTCCTTTCCTTTTATAAAAAGATGATGAAATCTATTATTGTAGCTCTTTTTGCTGCCATCGCTATCGTCGCTGCTCAAACAAACCCCTTCTATGTCACCAACCCTCTTAGAGGTGCTACTTTAAAAGCTGGTCAAGAGTAAATAAAAAAAAAATCAATGCTAAAATAAACTTTTTTAATAAAAATATGTAAACAAAAAAACAAAAGACTGTCAGTTATTAATTTTTTTTTTTTTTTTTTTACTATTCCTTTTTAAATTATATAGAGTTACTCTTAGTAAGTTTCAACAGTTACTTTCAACCTGATTCATCTTATTCTTTATTTTTTAAGACAGTTTATTTATATTTATCAATTTTTTATTACTATTTCATTATTATTTTTAGCTTGGTTAAATGGTGTTGATCAAAAAGTTCAAGTAAACATCATCCAAGGTGCTAACCCCAACGCTATGTCTCCTACTGGCGTTTCTTTCGAAGTTGATGGTGAATCTGGTTCTTACAAATACACTGTAGGTGTTTTTTAAACGAACTCTCCTATCATCATCAAAAAGAAAAAGAAGAGAAAAAAGGAGGATGGGACAAATTTTTTTCTAACGTGCCCATTTTTTTATTATTACTGTTATTTTTTAATATTGATATAGTTACCTACTACCCTTTCTCCTACCGGTGTTTATGCTTTCCAATTCCAATATCAAGATGAAAGTGGCTCAAGGTAAGATATATATATATATATATATATACCATAATAGAAATGGGTTATTTATTATGATTATTATTATTTTAAAAAATAGCGTCTTCGCTTACAGTGACCCTATTAGCATCACCGGTGGTACTGGATCTGCTTCTCCTTCTGGAACAGCCACTGGTAGTACTACTGTTACCACTGCTACCCCTGTTACTACCACCACCCCCGCTGTTACTACTACTACCGTCCCTGTTAAAACCACTGTTACTACTACCACTACTAAAGCTACCACTCCTTCCAACTCTGCTACTACTACCCCCAACAACGGTCAATCTGCCGCTTCTTCCATCAAAATCACTGCTCTTGCTTTGATTGCTCCTGCTGTTGTCTTAGCTTTATTCGCTTAAATTTTTTTATAATTTTATAATTTTATTTATTTATTTATTATATATATATATATATTTAAAAAAAAATAATATAAGTCTTTTTTTTTATTTATTTATATATATTACTATTACTATTACTATTTTTATTCTATAATGATTATTATTAATTTATTATACTGTGATATTTATTGTTTTTTTAAAATTTAATAAATTATTGTCATTTTTTTTTCATTTTTTAATTTAAGTATGGGGATGTATGCTTGTTGGGTATGCTTTTTTTTTTTATTAATTTTTTTTTAAAGAAAACCAAAATGAGAGATAGTATATATATAGTAATGTAAATATTTTTATAAGTATGTTAGTAATATATATATATATATATATATATATATATATATATATATATGTGTGTGTGTGTGTGTGTGCGTATTTGATAATGCTAATCTTCAATTGTACAAAAAAAAAAAAATGGAGGTGATTATAATAATCCATCGTTACGGAACAGCATCATATATTGATATCCAGTATGTGCAAAAGTAAATTCTTGATTACTTAATCCAACCTGTTCAAAATTATAATTGTATTCACATGATAATTGGGCTGTAGGTGGTAATATTGATTCAATAAATTCACGAAATAAATCATTAGCAACGTGAGGTACTGAACATGGATGATAATCAACCTATAAAATCATCATAAGAATAATAGTATAGAAAAAATGGGAGGATAATATAAATAAATAAGTATATATATTAAAAAAAAAATAAAAGGCGATTTTTTTTAATATATTACCTCTAATAATAACCCTTTATAAGTTGACCCTATTAAAATATTGGCTACGCGTAAAGTAAAATCATCTATATCAAAACTTGTACCCTTTATATATAAATTAAAATAATAATAATAATATTAAATAAGCTTATATATATCTATTCAATATGAATTAAAATAGTAGTTTATCTTGGTGATGTTTTTTTTATTATTTACCTCTATAGTAATATTTTGTCTTAGTTGCCAAATATTTTTTAAACGAGATAAAATTGATTCCATTTCCTTTTCAGCCTCTACTACCACACCACCATCTACCATACAATATAACTGACCAGGTTGTTGTCCTAAAGCTGTTTGATACATTATTTTTCCATCCTTTCCTTGTCTCTGTAATACATTAGCATCTCTATACATTTTCATTGTAAGTGACCAAGGGCCTGCATTTTTTCCTTGTAGCGTTTTTGTGACATGTTCAGCTATATATGTAAAGTCGCGCATTCCTGTTGCGTTTTTCCATCGCACTAAACTATAAAGAAGAGAAAGAAATAATACATAAATATAATTTATATATAAATATAGATATATAATAAATATAAATAAATTATCATGATTTTTCTTTTATATATATGATTTATCGGTGTATAAATATATTCTTATTATAAATATATACCAAGTAACACCCATTGTAAAATAGCTAATGTAATATATATTTTTAAAAAAAATTGTAGAGAACTGGAAAAAGAAAAATGAAAAAAAAAAAAATCCGCCCATAAAAATTTAAAAATTTCGTCCGGTGACTTCGTTTAAAAACCAGCACGAAATTTTTTTCTCACTCCTCTCTCTCTTTTCTTTTCTTTTATTATATAATATATTTATACATATAAAACAATGGGGAATTTTTTTTCCAAGCCTTCACTTGTAGAAACAACACCTTCTCTTGGAAAACGTAGTAGAGGAGAAGATGAAGACGCTAATATTTTTAAAAAAAAAACTAGAGTAGAAATATCACCAGTTTTAGAAGAACAAGTTGGCATAACTGCTTATATCCAACCTGATTTACCTGGTTTTCATTGTATCATTAAAAATAGGTAAATATATATGTACAAACAAAAAATAAAAGAGGATATTGTTTTTGAATAGATAATTTTATTTTATTATTATCAACAATAATACCCTACTAATAATAAAATATACACACATACATATATATATATATTTAAATTGATATTTATAGAGCCGAAGACTTTCTTGTTAATGAAGTAGATCTTGATGGAAAAATCATAAGATTAACTGATTTTGAGCAACCTATCACTCATATAAAGGTAAATATAAAAAAAATCATTTTTTTTATATTATATTTGATAATAGAGTTTCATATTACACAAATATATCTAATTTGAATTTTTTTTTTTATTTAATTTTTTTTATATACTTATGACTCTATAGAATAAAAAAACCAGTACTTTATCTATTCAAGAATTTGATACTAAAGTAAAAGAATTATTTGATGAACAATTTGCTATTGAATTTCGTGATTTTCTTAATCATCCTGAAGATATTTCTCGTGTTATTAGTGTTATGGTAAATATATATATAAAATCAAATAAAACATCAAATATAACATCAAATAAATATCACTTTTCAAACTCCATTGTTAAACTTTAATTTTTTTTATATGCTTTTCATTTTAGACAACAAAAGAAAGTCGATTTGGTTTATATGGATTAATTGCGGAATTGGAAAAACCTTTGAAATCATCTGTTAGCAACGGATTATTAACTTTATGTTGGCCAGAAAATAATGATAACTTTAGTAAGATGGTTTATTATAGAAATATATAAAAAGAATGATAAATGGCTATACATATATATATATATTGACCCTTTATTCTGTTCTATTTTATTTTTTGTAGATCGTCAAGTATATATTGATTATTTAGCTTTAGGTGGTGAATATTTACAATTTCATGTCTATAAATCAAACATTGATACAATGGGTGTATGTAATTTGATTGCTAAATCTACAAAGTAAGTTTATATATATATATATATATATATTTGAGAGAGTATATAAATAATATGGATATATAAAAAAAATAAAAAATAAAAATGAAATGATTCATATTTAAATATATGATATTTTTATTTTTTAGAGTTCCTACAAAACAATTAGGTTATGCTGGTACTAAGGATTCTCGTGCTATTACAGTCCAAGCAATGACTTGTTTTAGAGGTCGACCTGAAAGATTTGAACTTATTAAAGAAGAATTAGCAAAATCTGGTGTTCATATTGGTAATTTTGCGTAAGTTTTTATACATATCTTTTTTTGTTCTATTTAATTAGAAAAGGAAAGAGTCATATGCATATATATATGCATTATACAAATTATATTTATTACATTTATTTATATCTTTTTTTATTTATTATTTAGATTTGTACCCAAAGGATTAACTTTAGGAGATCTTGGTGGTAATCATTTTACTATTGTCTTACGGTAATATATAAACATATATATATAATTAACATATAAGGAAAAATAAAGACTGGGAAGAAATTTAACTAATACATCTACAATATACATATATATTTAGTGATGTAACAGGAGCTACTGAAGAAACTATTACAAAATCATTAAATTCTTTGAAAACCAATGGATTTTTAAATTACTTTGGAATGCAACGTTTTGGTACGAGTACTGTTTTAACTCATGAAGTTGGTAGATGCATTTTACAAAAAAAATTCAGTGAAGCTTCTGATTTAATCTTAATGCCACGTGAAGGAGGTAAGTGATACGCTTTAAAAATGAAATAAAAATAATGCAAAATAAAGAAAAATGACTATAATAATAAATAATACTAGTTATACTAAGGCAAATATATATTTATATATTGTTTTAAAAATAAATAAATAAATAGACACCGAAGCTTATGCTAATGCTCGTAATTTATGGAAAAAAACCAGGGATGCTTCTGCTACTTTGGCTATCATGCCCAAGAGAGCTACTTCTGAATTCAAACTTTTAAAAAGCTATGAAATGTTCCCTGGTAACCATAAAAAGGCTATTAATAATGTAAAGTAACCACTATTAAAAATATATAATTATACAAGTATCATTATAAAAATAGAAGGTATATTTTCGCACGCGTTTTTTAACCATAATCTTTTTTTATCACACTTATACTTTATTACATATATTATTATTATTATTATTATAATTACTATTGATCACATTATTAAATAGTTATCAAGAGCCATGTATTCCATGTATTGTCATGCCTATCAATCCTATATTTGGAATCGCATTGTATCAGAACGTGTTAAATTATTTGGATGTGATGAACCTTTGGTTGGTGATATAGTTATGGTGGATGGTGATTCTAATAAGCAAAATCAAAAAAGTTCAAATAAAGCTGGTAGACGTGATGCTTGGGATGTAAGTTTATTATTAACAAATATAAAATAAAATAATAAATATAAATATAAATTTACTATATATACATATACAAACATATTTATTTATTTATTATATTATAGAGAAAAATACCTATGATTTTAACAGAAAAAAATATTAGCTCTTATACTATTAATGATGTGGTTTATCCTTTACCTGGTGTTCGTACTGTATATCCTCAAAATGAAATGGGCGAACTTTATAAAAAATATATGGGTAAATATATAATATAATAATAATAATAAGATTAACGTTGTATATTTATTGACATATATTTATTTATTTTCTCATTTTTCCAAATATAGATGAAGATAATATTAAGATGAATAAATCTGATAAATTCTACCAGTAAGTATACATATAATTTTCATTATGAAGTTGTCTTTTTATTTATTTTATTTGAAAATAATAATAATATTTATAAATACATCTATGCATTTTTTATTTTTCATTTTACTATAGAGATTTCCCCGGGGATTATAGATATATGTTGGCAGTTCCAAAAGATTTCTCTTGGTCTTTTGTACGCTATGATGACCCCACCGCTAAACTTTGCAATACTGACCTTGATAATGCACAAGGTATCCCTCCACCTACCAACAATAAAAATGGAAAACATTTAGGATTAAAAGTAGAATTTACTTTAGGAACAAGTCAATATGCTACAATGGCTTTACGTGAAATTATTCGTGCGGAAACCTCATCTCAAAGTCAAGCTAAATTAATTCACTCATAATTATATATTTATTCATTTTTAAAGTTTTTTTTTTGTTTTTTGTTTATTTAAAAAATATTCCAAGTGTCATTCTATATATAATTCACATCCGTAATTGATATAATATATATATATATATGTATTCGTTATATTATTATTTTTGTTCTTTTATAAATATATATATAGTAACTAATCATTTTCAATAATCTCTATCATAAATAATGATAATAATAAAAATAAATATAAAAATAAAAATAAATTATATTAAATATTTATTAGATATAGCTTTAAATGAAATTAACATGGTTTATATGATATATATCATTTGATTACGTATATATTCTTTTTTCTGTAATATATTTTCAATTTTTAAAGTAATGAAATAAAATAATAAATACAATTTTATACCTTGAAATAAAAAATGCTAATTTTTTTTTCAACTTCAGCAATATATCTATATACAGCAATTAATATGGTGGTATTAAATATTTTTTATTATTAAGATAATTCAATAAAAATGAATGAAAAACATATGTTACATATATAAACAGTGTATATACATTAAATATTTTTCTTTAAAAAATAATTATAATAATCTTTTAATATGTAAGTATTTCAATTAAATAATACTATATTTTTTATCTATTCATGTATGTACCTGAAAAATAGTTATAATAATTTAAGATTACAAATATAATGCTTATTGTCTTTTTTTTTAAAAAAAAGTAAACTTTAAAAGCTTAAATAAAAATTATGGGCTGATTAAAAAAAAAATATATCAAAAATACTCGTTCTCACGAAAGAAAAAAGAGGGGAAAAAGAAAAGGATCTCATTTTTAATTTTATTTTTTTTATAATTCATTATATTTGGAAATAAAAGAGATAATAAAAAAAATGTGGGGATTATAGGTATATTTTGAAAATAGTGTGCATTTATAAGATAAGCTCCGTTTAAATAAGTGATAGGTATATTTGGTATATTTATTATATTTGATTTTTGTTGTTTTATAATTTTTCAAATTCCGTTTAGTGAGGCTCACTTTTTTTTTTACCATATAAAAAAAAGGAAAAATTTATCTTTCTTTCACTTTTTCTTTTTTTTTTTCATTATTATTCTTATTTTATAAAAATAAAAAACTAAAACTTCTTATTATCCAATATGTCTGACAGCAACGTTTATTTAAAGGCTACTCGTTACGGTAAAGACCTTGTTCGTCTTTTACGTGTTTACCGTGAAGGTCAAACTCAAAGATGTACTGAACTCACTGTAAGTATAGATTGTATACATAACATAAATAGAGAAATATCAAATACAAAATAGAAATATATGTTCTAGGTTTATTTATTTATTTTTACTTATTAATAGGTTCGTTTATTATTGGATGGTGATATTTCTACCTCTTATACTAAAGCCGATAACTCTGTAGTTGTTGCTACTGGTAAGCGTATACTCTTTTATTAATATTTATTAAAAATAATATAGCGAAAGTGAAAATAAAAGGGAAACCATAACTAGTATTAATACTAAACACTGTATTTCCTTTTATATTGATATAGATACTTGTAAGAACACTGTCAACTTATTGGCCAAGAAGTCTCAAAATGTTGATAACATTGAACTCTTTGCTCAAGAAATCACTGAACACGTTTTACGTCAATATGCTCATATCTCTCATGCCTATGTTGATATCATCAAACATCGTTGGACTCGTATCAACGTTGACGGTAAGCCTCATCCTCACTCCTTCTACCGTGATGGTGAAGACGTCTCTACCACTTCCGTTGTTCATGAACGTGCTGGTAACAAGATCACTATTAAATCTGGTTTAAAGAAATTATTAGTTCTCAAGACCACTGGTTCTGCTTTCCACGGTTTCTACAAGGATCAATACACTACCTTAGTCGAAGTTTGGGATCGTATCTTCTCCACCTCTGTCGATTGTGAATGGACTTTCACCTCCAATGATGGTGCCGTCTTACGTAACATTAACTACCCTGCTATTCATGAAGGTATTCGTAAAATCACCACTGAAACCTTTGCTACTGATGACTCTGCTTCCGTTCAAGCTACCATGTACCTTATGCAATGCCGTGCTTTAGAACAATTCCCTCAAATCCAAGAAATTAGCTATGCTTTACCCAATAAACATTATGTTGGTATTGACTTAAATAAATTGGGTCTTGATAACAACGGAAAGAACATGGAAGTTTATCACCCTCAAGCTGATCCTTCTGGTAAGTTATTATATTTATTAGAAATATTTTGAAAAAAACAAAAAAAAAGCGAAAAAGGAGTAGAAAAAGGGAAAAAATAAAGTATAAATATATACAATTATGAAATGGTTTTTTAATATATATAATAATTTTCTTTCAAATAAATTAGGTCTTATCACTGCTACTGTTGCTCGCAAACCTGCTTCCAAGCTCTAAATTATTTTTAACCCGTACAACACACCCCTAACATAAATCATTTATTACCGCTTATTTTATTTATTTTTATATCCTTATATACTCTAAGATTTTTTTTTTGTACTATTTTATTTCCCTGGTTTGGATTTAAGATAGTAATTTTTAGGTTTTTTTTTTTTGTAGAAAAAAATTATATATATATGTATTTTAAAAAAAACATCCTTTTTTTTTATTCTTTTGACCTTTGTGTAAATAAAATTTGAGGATTCAAAAATAATAATAATGGCTTTTTTTTTATTTTAAAAAAAAGAAAAATGAATGATTTTCTTTAATAGCAGTATTATCACCAATTGTTTTTATCTATTTTTATTTTTTTAAAAAAAATATATATACCCATACCATTAGATCATCTTTAGAGCTCCGTATGTAATTAATGATATCATAAAATAACTTTGAAGTGCAGTATATATCATCCGAAAATTGGATTATGAATAAATTGATTGGATAAAAACGTTTTAAAAGTCTCTCTCTTTAAGTTTTTCTAAAATCAATATAATATGTATTATTTTCAAATTAGACCTTATGTTAATAATTATAATAATAATAATATAGTAACTACAGTTGAGATATAAACTGATGAAAAAAAAAAAAAAATGGATGCAGGGTTACACACAGTAAAGAATTATGACCAAATACAAAAAAATGGCCTACAAAAATGGGTGGTTATTGCATCTATTATAACTTAATATCATTTATAATCTAGAAAAAAAATAGAAGCAGAACGATATAACTTAATGCTGAGATAAATAAAAAGTAAAAAAGTTGCTATTGTCGTATATAAAAAACCTTCAGTAATAAAACTTTCTTAAATAGATGTTGGTTTAATTATCCTTTATGAATCGAAAAAGAGATCGAGGAAAAGCAAATATAATCATATGTATAACAAACTTAAAAAAAGAGAAAGAAAATGGCATTGAAAACTTTTTTTTTTTTTTTTTTAAAAAAAAAAAAGGCATGAGAATCAAATAACTGTTCGCTTCCGAGGGACCGCTTGCTAGATTAAACATATTGATTTAAATCATATATTGTTACCACTTTCTTTTTTATTATCCTTAAGTTTTTTTCATCCTTTAATTTAATTTATTTTTACTTTCAGATATTACCTCTTAAAGAAGGATTTAAGGGTCAAAAAAAATTATAAAAGTAATAATGATGTCTTAAAAATTATTCTCTTTTGTATCTAGTAAGTGGATGAGGATTAATAGAAAAAATAAAATAAAATAAAATATAGTGAAAAGGTATAGGTGGACTTTTTTAAGGTAGGACAAGGTGTACCTTTTTTAAGGGACATCAATACCCTTTTTTGATGAAATAAAATCAATAAACTGCAATATTAAATAATGTTTACCATTATCATTGTTATATATAATATTATAAATAAAAATGTATTATGATGGTGATGGTGATGACGGTTTGTTTATTTATTTTTGATTTTTTAAAACAAATAATTTAAAATAAAATATATTGTTTTTATATCATCATAAGCAATTCATGATTTAAAATAATAGCTTTTGAAAAAGATACCCAAGGATTTAAACCCCGTTCATTTTTGGGTATAAAATTAATTTGATTGGTGGAAATACCATGAGCAAGAAATATGCTATTATAAATTTTTCTGAAGAAAAAAAAAAAAAACTATTAAAACGACACTTTTTTTTAAACTTCTTTCTTTCTTTCACTTTCACTTTTTTATATATATCTTTTATTCTTCATAATAAAAAGCAAATAGTTGGATATATATATATTTATTTATTTTTTAAATCATGGCATCTTTTAAACGTATTCCTTTTGAAGAATTATCTTCCTCTCCTTTAGCTCAATGTATTGGTATGTAGTCAAACTTATTTTTGTTATACCATTCTTATGCAACACACACACACACACATATATATATATAAATATATATATATAAATATATATTATTTTATTTTATATTATTTTATACTAACTAGTTCTCCTTTATAATTGAATATTTTAATAGATCTTGCCAGTTCAGCTATTAATGGATCTATTGTTGCTGTCACTGATGAATTCTTTGCACCTGCTACTAATATGATTAATCCTGCACCACCTCAACACTGTCCTGGTCGTTTTGTTGGTATAGTGATAAAAATAATAATAATAATAATAATAGTATATAGTATAATTTTTCATTTTATTCATTCTTTTTACTCTTCTTTTTCTTCTATATATAGCTACTGGTGCATGGATGGATGGTTGGGAAACCAAAAGACATAACCCTACCTATGATTGGTGCATAGTGAAACTTGGATTTGCTGGTAAGATTCAAGGTTTTGATATTGATACCCATTACTTCACTGGTAATCAAGCCCCAGCAGCTTCTATTGAAGCTACCTATTGTCCTGAAGGTCAAGATGTACAAGGTAAAGATGTTAAATGGGTAGAAATTCTTCCAAAGATTGATCTCCCTCCTTCTTGTCATAACGTATGTGTCTTGGATAAGCCTACTGATGTTTATACTCATGTTCGTGTCAATAATATTCCTGATGGTGGTATTGCTCGTTGTAGAGTTTATGGTAACGTTGTTCCTATCTTCCCTAAAGATGAATCGTAAGTTATATATATATATATATATATATATGTATATGATAAAGAGAGAAAAGAAAAAAAGAGGGAAAGTATGTTTGTGTGTGTGTGTATATATATATATATGAAAGTTAGAAGGGATAAAATATATATCTTATATAATATTTTTCTTTATTCTTTTTTTATTTATGTATCTTTTTAAAAAATACAGTGAAGTAATTGATTTAGCTTATTGTGGTAATGGAGGTCGTGTGGTTGAAGTTACCGAAGAGCATTATGGACCTGGTAGCAACTTATTATTACCTGGTCGTGGTAAAGATGCTGATGATGGATGGCAAAGCAAGCGTTCTCGTGGTAATGGCCATGCTGATCATGTCATTGTTAAATTAGGAGCTAAAGGACATATTCTTAAAGCTGAATTGGATACTTCTCATTTCAAAGGAAACTTCCCTAACCAAATTTTAATTGAAGCAACTAATGATGATCAAGAAGTTCCTTCTTCTAATGCTCAATGGTTTACTATTGTTGATAAATCTAAGGTTGGTCCTCACGGTCTTTATCATTTTGATCCTCTTTATACTGACAAAGTATTTACCCATGCTAAACTTAGTATTATTCCTGGTAAGTATATATATATATATATATATATATATGTATATATGCATATGCATTTATATTAATATTTATCTAATACTGACCATGAATTTTTTTTTTCCTTTTTTTAAAATTAGATGGTGGATTAAAACGTTTAAGATTATATGGTGTTCGTGAAGGAGCCACTATTCCAGCATTACCATTAGCTAATGTAAATGAAAATCAAAAGGTGGTTATCGCTGAACCTTTAACAACTGAAGCTTTTAAAGCCTATGGTGATGTAATTGATATTGATACCAAGGAAACTGTAAATGTTACAGGAGCCAACCAAGGTACAGCTAAAAAATTCCATCATGTTGCTCAAGTGAATAATTTCTTCCCTAAAGGTAACGGTAAACCTAACATGTGTATCTTCCGCTGTAAGCCTACTACTCAATTACCATTCACCATCAAGTTATTGGAACGTCATCCTTATTCATCTCAAGCTTTTATCCCCATGACTCATGGTCAAACTCGTGGTTATTTAGTAGCTGTTGCTTTGAATGGTGCTGATGATAAGCCTGATATGTCTACTCTTAAAACCTTCCTTGCCAAATCTGATCAAGGTGTGAATTATCACCAAGGTGTCTGGCATCATCCTATGGTTGCTTTGGATGATGAAACGGACTTTGCCGTTATGGTCCATGAATCCGGTGTTCCTGAAGATGATTGTAACGAAGTTGAAGTTGAACATCATGTCGTTCACCTTCCCGGTTTCCATAATTAAGTATAAATTATTTTTATTTTATTATTTATATATTATATATATTTGTATTTCTTTTGTATTTTTATCTTTTTTCCTCTTTTTCTCCCTTAAATAAAATATAAATATATAGATTTAAAAAGTAATCTGAAGATTTTATTTTCTATTTTCTATAAATAAATAAATAAATAAATAAATAAATAATAAATAAATAAATAAATAAATAAATAGTCTTTTATTATTATTATATTTCTAATTAGAATGATTTACCAAGTATATTAGAAATAAACAATGAACTATGCAATTTTTTTAAAAATCCGCTCATATAAAAAAAAGGCCATTTTCTTTTTATAGTTACTTTTCCAAATTGTTCTTCGACTGTTCTTTAAAAAAACTCATTAAAAAATCGTCAGATCTAAAAATCGTAGATCATTAATCTTTATATACACATATTTATAAGATAGCCTAGATTAGCTTTTTTTTTTTTTATAATATAAAAAGTAAAAATAATATTCTACATAAATATCTGTTTGAATAATTTCAATTCTTTGTTTTTAAAAAAGAAAAATGTTGACAAAAAAAGGTATAGCCTCGATTTAAAATAAAAAATATCTTTATATAGAATAGTACATATGTATTTTCTTTTTTTTTCATTTTCAAAATTGCCAATTGACATATAAAGTAGACTATTACCAAAAAAAGTAGCGGCTTTTCAATATAAAAATATGAACTCTACATTAGTTTAGAATCCCATAACATGGTTAATATATAAATTTATATATGATATAATAAAGATATATATTTATATACAAATAAATATATGCTTATCACCTAATTAAAAGGATTATATATATTATATATTATTAGTATTATTACTTTATGAAATAAAAAAAATAAAAATAAAAAACAGCATGATGATATATAATAATAATTAAGGGACAGAGTAACGTTTTATTTTTATATAAAAGTACTATAATTATTTTTATTATCCATTTTAAAATTATTAAACTTTATCGAATTAAATATTTGAAAATCATTATTGTTGATATTTTTTTAATTTCTCCTCAATAATTTAAAGAGAAATTATAATAAATTATAACTTCTATTTATTTTACTTTTACATCTATATATTATATATATATATATACATATACATATATACAAATACATACATATATATATATATATATATATATATATATATATATTTACTATTGAATTATTCTTATATTCATTATATATTATAAAAAAAGCATGTATAAAATAAATAAATTAAAGTTTGATTTCCGACATTTTTTTATTTTAAAAAGTTTGAAAAGAGTTTGTGCCTTTTTTTTTTTTTTTTTTTTCATTTTTCTTTTTTTCACTTTCTCATCTTTTCTATATATTGATTTATATATATTTTATAAAGTAGAAAAGTTTATTTATTTTATATTAATAAATAAAAAAGAAGAAAAATAATAATAATACTATCTTTATAAACATATTCTTTTATTATTATTGTATTTGATAATAATAATTATATAAATGATGATTCCTTCTGACTTTCGTGGTTATTCTTCTATGAGACCAACTTCCGAAGTTTTAAAATCAAGAAGAAGTGTTTTATCAGAACAAAGTAAGTTTATATATGGATAAAATATTATTAAATATATATAAAAATAGTTATGATAATAATAATAATAATAATATATATTTGAAAACAAACAATTTTTTAATATATATATATGTATATTTTATTTGTTTATATATAATATAGCTGAACAACTAAATAACTGGTATGAAGATTTGCAAAAATATGAAAAAAGTTTAGAAGATATAGCAACAGCCACTTTAGACCAGGTATATATATATATATATATATAATAGATAATAGATAATTGATAAAAAAAATTGCTTCTTTTTTTTATTATCTTTTTTATGAAACAAGTATGTGTAATTTTAAACTTATATTAAAGAGATATACTAATAAAAAATATAATATGATTATATAGAGTTTTAAAGAAGAATTACAACATGTTGATCAATGGTTTTGCTATTTATCAGATGCAGAAAGGACAGCAACTATATATACTTTATTACAACATAATTCACCCGTTCAAACAAGGTTTTTTATTAATATTTTACAACAACAAAAACGCGATTCTATTTTGACACTCCCCGAACAAGGTAACACAGTATTAATTTAATAAATAGATAGATGGATGAATTGATATATATATATATATATATATAAACATGGGTGTATAAAAAGTAATAAAAGAATAAAATCGAAATGCACTAATCTTATATTCATCTGTTTTTTTTTGTTTTTATGTTTTTTTTTTTATTAAAAAGATTCATCACCATTTTATCAAGCAGAAAAAGAAGTTACTCAACGATTAATGAATATCATGCCATATAAAACTGGTCAACCTAAAACTTTATCCTCCACCAACTTAACAACAACAGCTACACGACAACCAACTACTTTTGATAGGCATTCCATTGCTATTGGTGAAACAGAGGATTATAGCGATAATACCAATAATAATAGAGTCTTTCCAACATCACCAGGGTTATATTCAAATCCACTCGGAAGTAGTAGTCAATTAAGTATTGGTAGTACTCGACCCAACCCAACTAACCCAACAACAGCAACCACAACATCAGCTTTACCATCGCCGCTTACATCTACTTTTCCAAAAAATAACAATCATTCCAGACCCTCTTCTAGTATTGATATAGATCATTCTCCTGATTTTTTTTCTGCTTGGCGATCTCAACAAACCTCCTCTGTAGTAGCTAATAATAGACATTCCTTTATAGAAAGACCTAAATCGGCAGATTTATTTGGTGAGCATAATAGTAATACTATTACTTCAGTACCATTTCAACCTTGGGGAATCTCTTCCACTTTATCTCTAAGTGATATAGCTAATTTACCGCACTCTTCTTCGTCTTCTTCTATTAAATCGTGTTCAACAACTAATCATATTCCTTTTATCGATAAACCTTTACCAACCATTACAACAGTGAATGAAAAAGAAGAAGAAAATCATCATCACCTTCATCATCATCAACATCATCACCTTCAGCAACAACAGCAACAACATGGATTGATCTCTCCTTATCCTACCAATGCCAATACTTCATCATCATCTTTAATGAATCCTAATGATATGATATATAGCAATAATAATAATAATAATAATGCTAATAATGGTTTAACACCTGCTTCAGCTTTTGCTCAATATTATTCATCTTCACGATCATCTTCACCTGTTCCTTCTACTTCTACACCAACTCATTATACAAGACCAACCTTATCACCTTCTCATTCAGCAACTACTATTACTTCAGTTTCATCATCTTCTTCTAAACAACATCATAAAGAAAATAATAATAATAATAATAACAAATCCTTTGGTGCCTTTTTAGATCCTAAAGATGTCAAATATCATCAATCAAGAAATCAAAATAATAATAAATCAAAAAATAATAATAACAATAATAATGAAAATGTAGTGGATATGGAATTATTGAAAGGTAAAAATAAATATATAGATAATATATATATATATATATATAATATAAAAAAAGGAAACCAAAAGGGATAATAAATAATATATATTATTTTATTTATTCTATTTAGATGTACCAAGCTGGTTTAGAAGTCTAAGGTTACATAAATATAATCCAATCTTTGAATCAATGAAATGGCAAGATATTATTAAGTTATCTGATGATGCATTACAAGCAAAAGGTGTAGCTGCTTTAGGTGCTAGACGTAAAATGCTGAAGGTTTTTGAAATGATTCAACAACATTGTAAACAACATGTAAGTTTATATCAAAAAATAATAATGATAATACTAAAATAAAGTAAAATAATAAAACCGATAATGGGTTCTTTATATTTATCAATCTCCTTTTTTTTATTCTTCTTTGATACTGTAGAATATCCCATATTAGATATCAACAAAAAAAATCATGCATCTCTATTTTTTTTAACTTACCATTATAGTTTTGCAGGACAAAACCTATTTTTTTTCTTTTTAACTCAATTCTCTCTCTTTTTTTGCCTTTCTTTACTAAATTATTTTTCCAATAAAATAAAAAAAAGTATATCATAACCCATCCAATATACAATAATATCAATCAATAGTAATAATAATAATAATAATAAAGTTGAACGCCAATAGATTAATTATTTAAAAAAAAAGAGCGAGAGACCAATGATAAATTATTTATTGATTTCCTTTTGATTTTTTTTTGTTAACAAGATGATATCATTTATTTTTCAGCAGCAGCACGTAAAGCCTTTTGGGTACCCTTTTTGGCGAAACGTTGGTTACGGAGGAACTTGGCGTCAACCTATTTTTTAATTATAGAATATAAAATAAAAAAATCATTTTGATTATTATCTATCCTTTTTTTTTTTTTTTTTTTTTTTTTACTTGTTTTCACTTTCTTTCTTTGTATATATTAAAAAAAATTATAACTTACACCCTTTAAGGAAGGATATTTTTGTTGACGGGGTTTCTTGATACCGTTACGGTGAGCCTTCTTGTCTATTTAAAATAAAATAGGGTTGAATAAGTATATGTATATACATATATATATATAAATATTTATTATTGTGAGATATTTATATAGGTGTATATATATATATATATAAATCTTACTTTGGTTGTGATTGGTGTGGTTCTTTGACTTGGCCATTTTTTATCTAATATACATATATATATATATATATATGGATGAATATATATTTTAAAAAAAAAGGTTGAATGATTTTTTTTTTCGATCGAATAGGTATATATATTTTAATAAAAACTGGATTTTATATAGATTGATTCATTATGATTGTGATGGATGGATTGATGGATTGATGGATGGATGATATTTTTAAAAAAAATGTTGACTTACCACTCCAAATAATTAAAGTAAGAGGAAGAAAAAAAAATGAAAAGAATGGAAATCGAGTATTTTGAAGCAGAAGCAGGTCGGGGTTTTAAACATAGGGTTTCTTTTTTTTTTTTTAACAATATATCTTTATTTATATATAAAAGTAGTGTTGGTTTTTTATTTTTATTTTTTATAAGTTACTATTATTACTATGATTATGATTTATATATTTCTAAAAAAAAGAAAAACGTTTATACAAAATAAAAATATGATTGGTTGAAATAAAAAAAATAAATAAAAAAAGTGAGTTTTATGCATCAAATTGAGAAAGGGAGAAGGGGAGTGTTAAAGGAGAACGTAAAAAGAGTAAGCAAGAGTAAGCAAGAGTAGTAAAAAAAGGTTATTTCTCCCTCAACTCATTTATTTGTTCTTTTTTCTTTTCTTTTTTCTCTTTTTCTTTCTTTTTCTTTTCAACTGTTGTTTTATTTCTAATATTATTATGATTTTGTTCAACGCTTTTTTAATTCTTGTTATATCATTGATTGATGTTACTTTATGCATCGAAATTCAAAAATATTTAACCATTAATCAACCACAACATCATCAAATTGCTACTTTTGATCATGATTTAGTACTAGATTATCATTTAGTAAAGCAATTAAGTAAGTATAGAAAAAAAAAAAAGATATTTATTATATCTCATTTTAATTCCTTTTTTTAAATACATTGTACTCGATAGACCACCAAGATATTAATCAAGCCATCGATATTAAATTTCAATGGAGAAAGATTAATGATGCTAATCAACAGCAACAACCATTACAATTAGATGTTCATCAAAAAGGAACGCAACGTAAAGTAGGATGGGATTTAGATCAATATACATCTCAATGGAAAACACCTTCCTGCCCTTTTTTTGTTCGTTACCCACCTCAACAATATCAATTTCATTTAATTTTTCAATCGAGGAATAATACCAAGAATAGCAATAATCAGCAAATTCAAGAAGATGAGCCAGATCAACCTGATATGCCTGATAATGAAAACGAAAACGATGATGATAATACTAATAATGATAGCAATAACAATAATAATGATATGAAAAAAAGAGATGAAATTGAAAATGATGATGAAGTAGACAAAGAAGGATCAGTGGTATTGAAAGATAAGCAAAAAAAAATCGAAGTTAAACCATTTATGATAGCTATTCCTTTAGATTTTAATATGGTAAATATAACAGGATTACATTGTGATCATGTTTATGCTCAAGCTAGAAAAAACCATTCAGATCATCAGCATCATAGTGAAAAGAATAAACATAAAGCTGACAATCCAACAAATCATCTAACTAATATAACTACTACAGCAACAGTGAATCATACTTCCTCTTAGAAAGATAGAATAGAATAGTAATACCCCTTAAGTTTTTATTTTTGAAAACATCGAGTTTTAAAACTCAGCGCGACACCAAATCTCCTATTTTAATTTTTGCAGATAATCTTTTTTTCCTCTTATTTTTTTTTTTTTTAATTTATTTTTACTTTATTATAATTATTGTATGAATATATAAAAAACAATGTCTATTACATCAGCCACTCTTCAAGCTTTAAAAAAGTATTCTACTTGTGAAGTAAATTTATAATAAAATATGTTTACTCTTGGCAATTTTTTTTTTTTTAATAAAAAAGGAAAAATATAAGGGGAAAAGGATAATAGTGATAGTAATGGTTATAGCAATAGTGCTAGTAATATTAGTAGTATTAGTATTAATAGAAGCAGTAATAGTATAATAAGAATATAAAGAGGGAAAAAGAGAAATAATGAAGAGGGAGAGTAATAAAGAGTATATATTAAGGACACGCATATACATACACGCATATATATATTTATATATATATATTATTAACTCAATATGTTATTATCATTTATAATTTATAATATAGATTGCAGATGCTTTACTTAAACTCGGCCAAAGACCTTGGGGAGGTTATTTGCCTGATATCAATATGTGGTCTCCTGAATTTTGTAGTGGTGATACTAAAATTATAGGTCCTGCTTTTACTGTTAAAGTAAAATATAATATAGTAGTATAATGCTGTATATTATTATATAAAAATTAAAGTTTATTCTCTTAAAAAACTCTTATTTTTTATCTGTATCTTTTTTTAGTTTGTTCACAAGGAAGATACTACTTCTCCTACACCTGATCAGCATTTTGTAAGTTGAAATTTTTTTTTTATAATGATGATATTTATTTATCTATTAATTATAAATATATAGGTAGATGCAGCCACTGAAGGTAGTGTAATGGTTATCTCCGTTCCTCCAGGTAAAAATTAAGTAATATTATATAAAATAATAAGGGGAAAAGGAATATATGAACTATATTAATATATATACATCTCTCTCTCTCTCTCTAGACGTCAAAAATGCTTGTTGGGGTGGATTAATGTCAGCTAGAGCCATGGCCAAGAACGTTCAAGGTGTAATCATTGACGGTCGTATTCGAGATTTATCAGAACAACGTCAATTGAAGTTCCCTTTATTTGCTAAAGCACATTCCATTTTACCACAAAATGCTTTTACGAGACCTTCTGCTTTACAAGTCCCTATTTCTTTTGAACATGCCCCTGATGTCATTATTCATCCTGGTGATATTATGGTGGCGGATTTGGATGGTGTGGTCTGCATTCCTCAACATTTAGTGGATCAAGTCGTCCAAAGTTGTGAAAAATATACTGCTATTGATGAAAAATGTATGCAAGATCTTTTAAAAGGTCATACTATCCAAGAAACATTTAAAAAACATAGAGGTTAAAAAAGAAACATTATACAAAAAGAAATGATATATTTATTTATAAAGAATAAATAATAATAATAAAAGGAAAAAGGAAAAGAGTAAAATAATTTTATAAATTAATCGGTTTTATATATAAACGGATAAAGACTTTTTTATTTTTATATTGAAAGAGAGGGGGATTGATATAATCATTTCATCAAATGGTGCAATAAAAGTCTTTTTTTTTTTTTTATTTTTTTTAAAAAAAATAATTAACAAGTAAAGTGTCTGTGCTTGGGGGTTTCCTTATTCCCCTTCTATATCGGCATTAGCCATATATTTTGTAATTTATTTATTTTAATAAAAAAAAAAATGAGGTAAAGGAGTAAATTTAGAACAAGATCATGATTGTATTTATATATATACAATAATAGATAAGAAAAAAGAAACTTGGGATTAAATATTAAATATATACGTATATATTTATTTTTCTAACAAAACTAAATAAATAAAAATGCGACGAAATAAATTATGTACACAGATTATCAGATTTTATATATATATATATATATATATATATATATATAGAGAGAGAGAGAGAGAGAGAGAGAGAGAGAGAAGGTTTTACATATAGTTATATAAATTCCTTTATAAAAAAAAAACTGAGCAATAAAAAAAAACCTCATATATAATCCCTTTTTTTTCCCCTTTCCATTTTATAAAAGTTGATCATTATCCTTTTTATATATTATATTATATTATATTATATAGTGTATATATATATATATATATATATATATATATATATAATAATGTTTTATTTGGTCATTTTATTATAATATTAAAAACAAGATCCGATGCAATTTTAGATTAAATATCTCTATCTATTCATTTTATTTTTAACACTTTTTTATTTATTTATTTTTCTTTTAATTATGGTAATCAGCCTCATCATAAAGTTGATCTTGAAAATAAAAATAAAAATAAAAATAAAAAATGACAGCTTGATGCTTTTTAAAAAATAAAAAATAAACAACTGATTACTTTTTTTATTAAAAATTCCGAAAAATAAAAATAAAAAAGTCAAACTAAGATAAGCTTTTTTTTTTAAAAAAAAGGAGGGACATACGAATCATATATATAATATAATTTAAAATAATATATATATATATATATATTTATATATAATAAAATATATTTAAACAGAAAATTGGTTTATTATACACGATATAAGGCTTGCCTATGCATGCTTAAAAGATACGCTGACAATGAAAGTTGTTTATAGAAATCATATGTTTCCCGTAAAAAAAAAAAGGAAGGGGAGGGGGTGAGGAAAGTGGAGGAGGTGGAGGAGAAAGATTAGCCAATATTGTTCATCACCACTTAAAAAAATATAAGAAAAAAAAATAAGCATTATATCTATTCGAGGAGAAAAGTAGGAGTTAAGCCGATATGAATAAATAAATAGATATAATAAGACTAATATAAATAATACTAATAAAAATAAAATAAAAAAAGTGAGTGCATGTATGATAGCATATGAGGTGGTATACATATCAAATAATAATAGGATTAGAAAAAAAAATACACACACACACATACACCCTTAATTAATTTTTTCCTATTCCCTTGAGGTGATCTTATTTTTTTTCCCTTACTTATTCTTATTTTGTTCTTCTTATTATATTATATGTTAATTATATTTTTTTCTTTTTAGTTAATAAAAAAAAAAAAGTGAATGAGGTTTTTTTTAATGATGGTGATCAAACAATATCATCCTCAAAAAAAAAGGAGGAGTGGATCGAAAAAAAGTAGAGGGATCTTCGTTCAAGTAGGAGGAACTAGTTTTTTTTACTATTAAAAATAGCCTCACCGTCATTAAAAAAAACAAAAAAAAAAAACTTTTAAGAAAAAAAAACTCAATGATGATGAATCTTAAAGCTCCAAGAAGTCCTGATTTTCAAATTGAAAAAAAATAAAATAAAATATCATTGATTGATTATTTTTATTGATCATCATTATTTTTTCTTTTAGAAAAACGTTTCAGTTCATATACGACAGAATATATATATATAAATATAGATATATATAGTTTATACACATAGAATTCATTATATATATACTTGAAACAAATATAATGTCACTTAAAAAAAGGGAGGGCACAGACAAAAAATGAAAAAAGAAAAAAATAAAAATAACCTACGTATATAGGTAGGTGTTTTTTTTTTCATTTTTTCTTATACTTTATTCGATGCAATTTAAGTATTTTTTTTTTTTTTTTGTCAATCTTTACTCCACATTATGATTATGCCCGAAGTTGATCGATAAAAAAGAAAATATAAAAGGTATTAAAAACATTTAATTATCTTAATGAGTTTTAGTAAGTTTAAGAATGAAAACACAAAACGGCTTTATATATATATGTAAAAATGCAATGATGATCATCTTTCGGTTCTACTTTTTTAAGTTAGCATTATCCCAGTTTTTTATGTATATTCTTGGGGTTAGTTACACAATATAGAAAATACACATTCATTTGTTTATTTGTTTATTTTTTTTTATTTATTTGTTTATTTTTTGATCGAAGGAAATAAACTGGTATAGATTGATCATTGGTAATTTTTTTATATATAATTTTTATTATTTAAATGATTGATAAAATAGTTATATATATATATATGAAAGAAAGGAAAGAAGGGGAATTAAATATGTATAGTAAAAAAAAAAAAAAGGAAAATATGTATAATATAAGTATCATAAAATTATCATGAACAAAAAATAAATTTCATACTGGGAAATAAAATAAAAACGAATGAAAAAATTATTATTAAATGAAATTTCAATATATAATTAAAAAAAAATACAATTGAATAAAAAAGAGAGAGTAAAAAGAAGGACTAGAGAAAAAAAGTAAATATAAAAAAAAAAAAATGAAATGATAAAAATGATAATGTTAGTTTTTCTGTTTTTGTTGTGATTATGAGTTAAGAAGGATAAAAAGAATAATGAGAAGAAGAAGAATCAGTAGAAGAACGACGAGAGTAATGATAGGAAGAAGTAAGAGGAGGAGGTAAAGAACATGTAGATACTCTTCGACAATTATAATTAAAAGATGAAGAAGATGGAGGAGGAGGAGAAGAAAGAGAAGGAAGATCTAATGATGGTGAACCCATAAATAATAAACTTGAATTCGTAGATGGAGGAGGAGATGGTAACCAAGATGACGAATGATGGTATTGATATTGATGGTTATCTGTTAAAATTGAAGAAGGAGTGGAAGTGGAGGTGGATGATAATAAGTTGGTTGGTAAAGAAGCTCTTCTTGAAGATAATAACGAAGGAAAAGACTTTCTTGATTTTCGAATACCTTGTAAAGTACGGTATCTATTAAAACAAGTAGCTCTTTTTCGATGAGGCAATTGCCCTGATATTTGTCCCCAAGTTAACCCATTTGCCACACCTTCACATATAATAGTATCTTCTAATACTGAAAATCGACTTCGTGGTTTGATAAAATTTAATTCATTTCTTTTTTTATAAGATGGTTGTTGTTGTAATTGTTGTTGTCGTTTTGGTGATAATGGTGGTGATGAGAATGGGTTAGTGAATGTAGTAGCGGTAGCAGTTGAAGGATTTAATATAGTAGCAACTAAGAGTAAAAATAATAATTATAAGCCCATGGTCATTTTTAATATTCAATAAAGCAAAATATATCCAAGTATTATGTTTACTTACGATCCATTGAATTGTGTTATGATGTATTGTATAATAAAAACGATTGTAATAATATAATTAAACTTGAGACTAAGATGATAACAATAAAAGGAAAAGTAAAGAAGAAAAGAAAGAAAGAAGAATTAATATTTTTCTTTTTCAAGTCTTTATACTTTTTTTTTTTTTTTTGAGACACGAAAATTATTACCATATACAGCCGGGATACAAACAAAAAGCAGAGTTTTTTTATAATATAAAAAATATGATCTATTTTTTGATGTCAAAATAATTATTGATTTAGATAAATAACCCCATCTATAAAATAAAAATAAAAAAAAAAAAAAAAAAAAAAAAGATGATTATTATTTTCCCCTGACGATACGCACTTTTTTTTTTGATCCTTACTAAACTATTTTATAAATCTACCTTACTTTTATAATATGTTTGAGGTTGAACCCTTAATCATTGGTAAGATAATAAGAAAAAAGGAGGGAAATAGGAGAATTGGAGTATACCTATTAAGTTAATAATGTGGAAAAAAATAGATATAGATAAATATACATATATAAGCTAGTCATTTTAAACAGTTCCTTTATTCTATTTTTTATCTTTTTGATGCCACACAAATATATTTACACACAGGTACATCATAACAAATTATTACTATTCTTATTTCTTATCTATTTTTTTTTATTTTTAATTTTATTGTCAGTTTTACAAACATTTACCTTATTAAAATAAAGGGAGTTTTTCTTTTCTTAAAGCCTATTTTACATTAGGAGAAAAATAAAATAAATACAAACAAATAATGATTTAGATTGTACTTGTACTTACTATTGTTATTATCATTACCATCGTTTTAATCGTTTACTTTATTAGTATTATTAGAATTTTACCTTTTTGTTTTTGTTGTTATATACTTGTAGATAACAGGTTATTTAGAAAAGATTTAATGAATTGCATAAAAGATGATTACACACATAATTTAAAAATCAAGGACAATAAAAATTTAATAGCGTTCAAAAAAGGAAAGGGCTGAAAAATAATAAAAATACATAATAAATAGAGCGAGAGATAATAGCATTTCATTATTTTTATATAATAAATATAAAATAAAAATAAGGTCGAAAATAATAATAGTAATAATAACAATAATAATAACAATAATAATAATAATAATAATAGTAGTAGTAGTACGTAATGGTAAACGATCATAACAAACCTAATCAAAAAAATAACATAAAATAATAATATATAAATTAGTATAATTAATATAATAATAATAGTACATATAGATGTACATATAAAATAAAAATTAAAAATAATGAAATCAAATATATTTTATATTACCTTTTTATTCCATTTCCATAGCATCTTCATCATCAGAATCTATATCTATTTCATCATCAGGTGATACTTTGACTTCTTCTTCAGGTGCAGAGGGTGGTACAACAGTATTAATAGTATTAATCAATTCCTTTGCATGTTCTAGTAAAGCTTCATCATCATATCCAGATATTTGGGACAACTAGTTAAGATTAATAAATATAAAACAAAAAATAATTCAATATTGTTCTTTTTTATTACGTATTTTATTTTATTTTATTATATTTACCTTAAGAGCCACTTCTAAACAATCTCTTGCATCTTCCCAATGTGCCAACTTATCATCTTGATTCGTAGTAGATTCATCTTCACCTAAGCAATAATAAGTCCATCCATATAAATACCATAAATCTACCACTTGATCATTTTCCTTTTGTAATCTTTCTAAAATAAGAAATGCCTGTTGTATCAATCCAACTTCCAATAATAATTTAATTAGAGACAATCGAGCATCATAATTAGGAATGGTGGGATCGCCTACTTCTTTATCAAACCATAAATTTATACTTTGTTGGAGGATTTGTGCTGCTTCTTCATTACGTTGTTGACTAAGTCGTACCGAGGCTAATAATTGATATACTTCAGCATTATTTCCATCTACTTGTTGTGCTTTTTGTAAATATTCTTCGCATCTTTGTTCGGCTTCAGGTTCAAAACTAAATAAATATATAATTAAGAGTATAAAATAAAATAAGAAGAGTAAAAGTAAAAAATAAATATAAAATTATAATTATTATTATTATTATTATTATATATATATATATATGCAATCCTATGGTTTATCTGTTCTACTTCTTTTTCTTACCAACAATCAGTTAAATAAATTTCAGTCATAGAACATAAAGCACTTGATATTTTTAAAGCCAATTCTTGTTTTTCTTCTTCATCAGTATCAAGTTGTTCCCATTCCTTTAACATAAGATCTACTCCCTTTTGAAATGTATCAATAGCCTCCTTTTCAACAGATAACTGGCCAAG
Organism: Cunninghamella blakesleeana; assembly: GCA_017871115.1. Classification (NCBI taxonomy): domain Eukaryota; kingdom Fungi; phylum Mucoromycota; class Mucoromycetes; order Mucorales; family Cunninghamellaceae; genus Cunninghamella; species Cunninghamella blakesleeana. Next base: position 2,568,434 of record JAFCIZ010000006.1, read on the forward strand.
ATACATATACTTACTATACCCAGTATGAGGCTCAAGTTGTATAGCTTGTAAAAAATGATTTCTTGCTTCTGAAAACTGTTCTAATTCAATTTCTATTTGACCCATCCATTCCAAAAGTTGTACATTGTTAGGAGCAAGATTGAGTGCCTTTTCACAAAAAGCATATGCCATATTGTACTCCATAGCTTCAATATTATCTTGGATTCTAGGTACAAGATCTTCTACTGTATAATTAGTTGACATGATTTAAAAATAAACTTTTTTAAACGTATATGATTATTATAAAAAAAAAGGTCTATTATATATATATATAAATATATACTAATGAATTAATATACAATAATAATAATAAAAAAATAGTCTATAAATGAAGATAGTGGTGGTATATTATTTTCTTTTTTATTTTAATAAAAATGAGAGAAAGAAAATTGCAAAAAAAAAAAAAAAAAAAAAAAATTCCAAAAATAAAGTTTAAAATAAAAAAATTTGTGGCGGATTTTTTTTTTTGCATTATAAAATATTTTCCAGTCACGGGCTTTTCAACTACCACTACTGACATATATATATATATATATATATATATTACAAGAGATCAAACATTAAAAGTATTTATTATTAAAAAAAAAAAGAATAATTTAAATTTAAAAAGTCTATTATCATTTCTTATTTTTTTAAGCTAAAAAGAAAGAGGCCATCAAAGATACAAATACAGTCATCATACCAACGGTAAGTGAAGTAGCAGCAGAAGTATTGGATAAAGTGAAAGGGTTACCATTGAAGTTTGTAGCTAAAGAAGGTCTAGGTTGAGTTTCATCCCAATTACATTCATCAGCTTTAGCAGTATGAACAGGTTCATTGTTAGCAACATTACGAAGCCAGTGACGTTTATATTCAGCAGAAGGAGCAGATGGGTTAACAACATTAATAATATCTTCTAATAAAGCATCGGCCATGACAAAGGGAGTACTGTACCAATCATAACCTCCAGTAGCAGTTAAAATACCATCTTGACGATAAATGGATTTAGCGAATTTATATTGATTGACATCACTGATTTGATAGTTTTTTAATACATCTGTTAAGTTGGTGGCAATATAAGTTTCATCAATTAAGATATTGACATCTTTAATTGCATTTAAGAATTCTTGAGAAGTAGAGAACTTAAGAGTAGTACTATTGAATATAGTAGCACCAGCATCTTCTGTCAATTGTTGTCGGTAACCACCAGTTTTAATTTGATAAGTACCAGTGTTTTTATTAAATTGACTGGGAGCATCGTATAAAGCCCATGCTACAACAGGTTTGGTGGAGTAACTTGAAGCTGCCTTTTTAAGATTATTATAATTGTTGGTAATGGATTGGAGTGCATTATTGGCAACATCTTCTACATTATAAAAAGCAGCATAATAACCGAGCCAAGAGGTACGCTGTGAATATATTTAAATAAACAATAAAATATTAGTATTAGCCCATTTATTTATACTCATAAATATATATATATATATATATATATACTACTCTTATTTGTTTATTTATTATTATGATTTTTATTATTATTACTTACACCTAAAGCACTCTTTTCAAAACTTTCTGATCCATCAACAGAAGTGGATGGAATGGGATCAGAACCACCAGCAGTAAAACCAAACTGAGCTTTAGCTTCTTGTAATTGTTGGGTAGATAAAGTAGTATTTGTGGCAGAAAGTTCGGTAACATTGTTACTTTTATCACTTAAGTATTTTTGGAAACAAGTGGAAGCAATGAAATCACTACCAGATACAACTTTGGTTGTTTCGGCAACACCTAAAGCCTGAACAATAATAATAATGATTAGATCAAATAATAAGAATTAAAAAAAAAAAAAATCAGATGAGTATCACCAAATAAAATATTTTAAACTTTAAATTTTTCTTCTTTTGACCTCTTTATCTTTATTTAATTTTTCTCTCTCCCCCTCTATTTTATATATATATATATATGTATATGTATATGTATCTCTGTATTAAAACTTACTTCAAGATAAGGAACAACGGTGGTAGACAAGACTGCAGCACTCTTAATAGGAATTTCATAAACTTCAGTATTAGCTGGGAGACTAGAGCTAGCAGGGGCAGGAGTACCACATTGAACTAAAGCAAAGGTAGCGTTGGAACTAACATCGGTAAGTAATTTATAATTGTTATGATATTCAATAGTAAATAAATCGGCAGAGTCTTCGTCTATTAGAATTAGAATAAAGATAAGAATAAGAAAAGGAATGAGTAAAATAAAAAAAATAAAAAAAAAAATAGTATATACAACATATTTTAAACTTTACTTGATTTAAACTTTTGAGGGAAATAATCTGTACTTGGGTTATAATTACTAACACAATCTTGAGGGTTTTGATTTTGAGCAAAGACAGCAGTGCCAAGTAATAAAGTACTTGCAAATAAAATAGATCCTTTAAGCATTTTTTTTAAATGATAAATAAAAAGAAAAAGGAAGGAAAGGGAAGAAAAAAAGGAAACTCTAATTTTTTAAAAAAATTTATATTGCAAAATTAAATTTGAAGTTGTACAAGATGGAATCAAAAAGATGGACTCCACTTTAAATTTTTATTTTTATTTTTATTATTGGTTGATTACATATGTCAAATTGATAAAGGATTTTTTCTTCTTTTTATTCTACGCTTTTTAACATGGTTCTAATTCTTCTTTCCAATAATAATAAAATTTCTAAAATATAAATATATGTATAATTAGATAAATGAAAAAAATAGACTATATATATAGGTTTATACATAATGATTATATTATATTTACCTGGTAAAGTCTTTTTTTCATATCCATCAATTGTACTACGCGTTTTTAAATAAAAATCTTTAATTCTTGATCGAGGACTAATAAACAGAAATAAATATAATTAGCTGATGAAGCTTTATTTTTATTTGTATATATTTTTATAATAGTCATTTTACATTCCCAGTTCATCTGCTATTTTTGTCATTCGGATGTCGGTTTCAGATTTGTATCCATATTTTTTGAGCCTATTAACGAAAATAATATAAATGTAAATATATAGGTTTAATAAATTTATACTTTATATACATATGTATATATATACACACATATATTTAATTACATACGTTAGAATGATTTTAAGTTTATCATGAAGGTCAAGCTGTTTTGGATTGTTTCTTCTTTCCCTATAAAACCAATTGGTATTTCATTAATAGCTGCAATAAAAACTATAAATCTATATTCATATCTATAAAACTTATAGCATACCATTGTAATTGACAACTATGACCAGAATGATTTGCGCCTAATGTTGAAGCTATAGAATCCCAACTTTTCCAACCTGATTGTCGACTTTCTTTAACTAATTCATATAATTTTTCTTTTTCGTTTTCTGTCCATTCTTTTTTGTCTCGATTCTCTAATGAATAAAGTGTAGTTATAAAAGAAAATATAATATATATTATAATAATAGTAATTAAATGATTTATTCAACTGTTTTTTCTTCTTCTGACTATTATCTTCGTTGCACTTTATACTTACTTTCTTTGTTTGAACTGTTGGTTCCTTTTAATAGTATATTATATCGCTCTTGTAACTCAGGTATTCCTCGTTGCATCAAGTCTTGAATTTTCTTAAAATCTTTTCCATATAATTTTACATATCTAATAATAAATAATATATTATATATAAAATATATAGTTAATACCATTTAACTTTTTTGATATCTTTTTGTTATATTTATATTTTACTCTATTAATTTTTCATCTTCTTCCTTTGTAAAGCTTAAATTTTTGTATCTGTATTTATTATATGCAAGTCTACAGCGATCAATGAGAATGGTAAGTGGCCTATCTGGAAATACCTTTGCTAAAAAAAAATCACAAGGTTATTTAGTATCATAGTATAAACATGTATATGGGTATGTATGTGCGTCAATATAAATTACCAATTTTTCTCCAAAATAATTTATGGTTACGAGCTGAATCAAATACTAAATCATGAAAATCATTTTTAGATAATCCTTCACGCTAGTCATGAATATTTTACCAAAAAAATCAATAATCATTGGAAAAGTATTAGTACAAATAGATGGTGCTTTTATCTTTAATTTATTTTTTTACTTGTGCATTTACTATGTTATTTATACACTTACTCTACAGATTTTTTTAATTCTTTTTTCCAATCTTATTAACTCTTCTTTGGTCAAACTTTTTTTCAGATTAAGGTCCCAACCATTTTCTTCCGCTTTTTTCCGTGTATAGTAATATGAATCGATGGTTCTATGCCAAGGAGGGGCCTCACCACTATAACTATCATTAGAATCAGTATCGGATTCAGAATCAGAGACAAAGAAATCATGTTGTATATTATATTTATCTGCTTCATCAATAAAGCGAGTCTTGTATTCAATTTTTTCATCCCGGTTCTTATTACGAAATGTGTTTGTTGATTGCAATCGATTGTTTGAATAGAGACCACGGATAATATCATTTTTATTCTTAACTAGTGATGTAGTTCCTGAAGGAGTAGCTATTATTTTCTTCGATACATGATCACTACTATCACTATCGCTATCACTTTTATTACTATAATCATAATCACTACTATCAGAATTAATATATTCCAAGGAGTGTATTTTACTGTTTTTTTGAACGATTTTTTTATTTTGTGATTTTTTTATAGAAGTAGATGTGGTAGAAGGAGAAGAGGTAGTAGGTGTATTGCTTTTTAATTTTTGTGTATCATTATTATATATATTAGTTGATGATAATGTAGTGGGTATTTTTCCATGTTTATTAGTATTAGTTATTACTTTGTGTATATCATTATCAGTGCTATCACTATCACTGTCACTCATAAAAGTTGGTGATGAATTATTGTATTTTGTTGAATTATTCACAGTTGCCGATCCCTTTCTATAGTCGATTGTTGTTGCTGGCTTATGATTTTCATTATCAGTACTGTCACTGTTACTATCACTCATATAATCTAATGATGGTGGTGGTTTAGTTGTTGTAGTAATAAGCACTTTTCTTTTTGTAGGTGGATGATTGGTTATTGGGTTTTTATTTTCATTATCAGTACTATCACTATTGCTATCACTCATATATGCTCGTTTAGGTGTTATTTTTGATTTTAATTCTTTTATTGGTGTTTTCCGGCGTATAGCATTATTAGTATTGTCATTATTTAATACTTTATGTCTGTTATCATTATCAGTGCTATCACTATCACTATCGCTTGTGTAATTTTTTAATGTTGGTGGTTTGTAAATATCCATTTTCTTTGATGTAATTACTGTATTAGATTCTATAGATTGTTTCTTATCATCATTGCTAGGTTTTTTATTAGTGTGAGGGTCTGTTGATTTATGAGAATGAGTATGTTTAACAGGAACTAACTTTGAATTATATACATATTAATTAATGTGTTTTAAAAAATTAGAGATTTAAAGTGAGTAGAATAATAAATAATGACAACGATATTAATAATATATATATATAAACATTGATCTACTTACTATTTCGTCCTTAGTCTCTTTCTTCAACTTTTTCTTTTTGTCTGATCTTTTCTTTTCTTTCTTGATCTATAAATTATAAAATTAACAATCAAAAAAATATAAAATAAAGCTATTATCCCTGCTTTTAATTATTATGATCATGAATGATTATTTATATATGATATTTACTTTATGTATTTTATCTTTTTTATTAATCTTCTTTTCAATATCAACCATATTAAAAAGAATAGATTCTGAAGATTAAGCGAGAGAGAGGGAGTGAAAAAGAGATATTGAAAAAAAAGAGAGAGAGAAAAAAAAAGACAAAAACTTTAAAAAAATTAATTCCAGAATTAAATTTTTTTTGTGTGCTTATAAAAGCATAAAACTGCCTTTTAATTTTTTCAAGATTGTTTATTATATGATCTTTTTAATCATTTACACAGCAAAACATATTATATAAATTATATCAAACGAAAAAATCTTCGAGCTTAACTAATAAAAAATATTATTGAAATATCAAATTTCACCATTGTAATTACCTTCAAAATAAATAAAGGAAACAAATGAATGAAATATAAATAATGTTTTTATCATTGAATCAAAAAAATCAACCAAGATCTTCTGTTATTTTTTTATTATGTAAATAAAGTAGTATATGAGCAAGTTGCTGTATATTTTATTTTAAAAGAATAAATTTAATAAATAGTTCATTATTCTTATTTTTAACGATTAAAACAAACAGCTACAACATAGACAAAAATCAACTTTTCTAAAGATTATTTTTATTTCTTCTGTTTCAATAATTTTATACTAGTTCATATACTCACATCCACATTGTATTTTTCTTAATTATGCATATATATAGGTAATTCTTTCTTTTGTAGTAATAAATATAACCTATGACACATTCTTATACGCAAATAAAAAATAATACCACCGTTTTATTTTTTCCTATTATATTGATGGTCATTAAAGAGAAAGTAGTTCAAATAAATTTATTTACAGCATTAGCAATAAGAGTAAAAAGAAAAAGAAAAATAAGAATGATAGTAATATTAATAATAATAAAAATATGATGATGAGAATAAGATAAAATAAGGTTTAAAAAAACAGATTTGCTATACTAAACTTCAAAAGTGAAATAAATTTAAAATTATTTTTTATTTTATATATATATAAATATATATTTTTATTATTATATATATATTTTTATATATATAAATATATATATTGGTTGATTGATGGATAGATATAATTGTGTGTGCTTGTTTTTCTATATTTTTTCTTTATAATTTGTTTCGGCTTACTTTTTCCTTTTTTATTTTTTTGATATATATGATTTTCCTTTTTCTGTTTTCTTCTTTTTGTTTAATGGTAGTTTCTGTGTATGTGTTTTTTTGCAAATAATAATTGACAATATCTAATATGGAGAGTAATACATGCCACCGCGACCTCTTCCCCTGTTTTATTTTTTAATTTTTTTATGCTTCAGTATACCTTTTTTTATAAATATGTTTTGTTTTTTATCTCTATTTTTTTTAATGCACAAGATAAAAATAAAATGCATTCCCCTTCTCTCCATGATATAATATCCATATATATCACCTTTTTTTAATTATTTTGTTCTTATTTTTATTTACCTTCCACGATAACCAAAACCAGCAGAATGACCATAATAAGGAGGAGGGGCATAACCACCACGATAACCACCACGACCACGACCACGACCTCTAGAAGAAAATCCGGGAACATTTGTACGTTTAGGAGTTACCTATTTATCAAAAAAAGAAAAAAGTTTGAATAAACAAATAAATAATATCGGATCCAAAATACAATGGATTATATTTTTTTATATAAGTAATTACTAAATGAATACCTTTAATAAACGACCACGGAAAAGACTTTCATTTAATGCAACTGCATTATTTACAAAAGCAGGTTCGGCAAATTCAACATAAGCGTAACTAAATGAAAATGAATAAAAAAAATAAAAATAAGAATTAGACATATATATATAAACATATAAATTCATTGTTACTCAACTAAAATAAAATAACTTTTACCCTTTAGGGTGACCAGTAAATTTATCACAAAGAATAGTAACACGATTAATAGTACCACAGGATTGGAAATGAGCTTGAAGTTCTTCAGGAGAAGCTCCATAGTCTACTTGACCAACATATACAGATCTGGAATCAACAGCTTCTTTATCTACTTTGTAATCATAACCAATACAATATATAAAGAACATTGAAAATAAATAATTTGTTTCTTTTTTTTCTTCCCTTTTTCTTATTCATCTTATAGTTATTACCTTCTTCTTGAGGATACATTGATTTTTCTACTTCAGCTTGCATATCGCGTAACTTGGCAGCTTCAGATTCCATTTCTTGAACTCTAGCCTTCATAGCTTCTAATTCCTATTAAAATATCATATGTTTAGTCATTATAAAATAATATATATATATAAATATATTATAACCAATGTAATGTATTAATAATCTTGCATTTTACTTTGTCAACTTCACCATCAGCAGCAGCAGTAGAAGGGGCAGCTTCATTAGTTACTGCTTCCTTTTGGATAACACCGTAAGATTCAGTATTTTTTTGTTGTTCAGTATCACTCATATTAAATATATATATTAAAAAAAATAAAACAATAAAAGAAAAAAAGAATAAAAAAAAACTTGCGTAAACAAAAATAAAAAAATTTATGTCGGAGTTCGAAAATTATATTATTCTTTTTTTAAAAAAACTCCTTTTAGTTTCTTTTATCGTTGATTATGATTGGCTTCCTTTTTTTATACTAGTATTATTTTAAAAAATAAAACCCATTATATATATATATATATATATTGACTATGCTTAGATACAAGATGATTAATTATATATTTTATTATGATCAAATATAACCTTAAACTTCCATTATTCTTAACTATATAAATGGAATGAAATGATTGGATGGTCATGTTATTTTTTTTCTTAAAAACAAAAACAAACAATAATAAATATCTACGCGTCAATATTTATTTTAAAAAATAGTGAGCTTACTGTATTTCCATGATAAATTGAATATAATAATAAAAACACAAAGAGTTTGCCCAAGTTTTATTAATTTTATTTGATTTTTTTTTTTAACTCATAACAAAAAAAGTATAAATATTTATATATATATATATAATTGGATTGTTAAAAAAATGAATGAAAAAAAAAAAAAAGTAAGACATAATTATATACTGATGTTTTATATATAATATATTACGAGGTTTTGGTGGGATGTTATTTAATAACCACTATTATCATAATAATAATAAAATAAAATAAAAATGAATATATGATTGATTGAAAAAAATGAATAAAATTATTTCTTAATTTTAAAACTTACGTTCCGTGTTGACCACCACCATAAGGATTCATATATGGAGCGTACATACCATGGCCATTAGGAGGATAACCACCTTGATGGTAATATCCACCTCTGCCTCTACCACCTCTTCCACCTCGACCACCACCACGGTATGCAAATCCAGGAACATTGGTTCTCTTTGGTATAACCTATATCGTAAAAAATATTATATATATTTATATAAATAAAAACCATCCTATCATTGTTATTTTTTAAAAAAAAGATATATGTTGTTATCCTATTTACCTTTAATAAACGACCACGGAATTCAGTTTGATTGAAAGATAAAGCTTGAACAGCTGCGTTAGGATCAGAAAATTCGATAAAGCCGTAACTATAATTTTTAATTTTTTTAAAAGGGTATTATTAGTATTAGTCATAATTTACTTTTTTTTTGTTTAAAAAACTTTATCTATTTTTGTTATTGCTATTATTATTATTTTACCCTTTAGATTGACCAGTATATTTGTCACATAAGATAGTAACGCGATTAATACCACCACAAACTTGGAAATGAGCTTGTAATTCTTCAGGTGTAGTTGAATAATCTACTTGACCAACATAAACAGATCTTAAATCAACTGGGGATCTACCTAATAGTAACAAAACAAACACATAAATATATATTTCAAAATCATTAATAATTAATCCTCCAAAAAAAATTAAAATAAATAGCTAAGTATAATATCGTTTTAATATAAACTAACCTTGACTATCAACGGCAGCACCGGCAGCATATTGACCACCTTGTTGAGCATAGTAATCTTGGTATTGTGAATTTGCTACACTTGGTTCCTATTATTTATCAAAGAAATATCAAATATGTATAAATATATACATTTATTAATATAATATTCACATAAATAATAAAATATTCAGTAGATAAAAACCTTTCTCTTTTCTTTTTTATAACTCTTCTCTTTTCTTTTTAAAATAAACAAAAAAACCCTTTTAAATTTAGCTTATAAAAAACAAGCTAAAATCCTATTTACCGCATTATATGTATGACTATATTCTTGGTTTGATTCTGTAGGTTTAGAAGTGTAACTATTATCACTATATGTATTATTATCCATACTTAATAAATTTTAACTTTAGATGTGGTTATTTTAAATAGTATTAATAAATAAATATACGTTTTTAAAATATATATATATAAATAATGATAGTTAATAACAATGAAAAAAAAATAGAGGAAAGAAAAATAAAAAAAAGCCTTCGGTCGCTGGCTAAATATTTTAAATTTTTTTTGTCCCTCCATTTTTTTTTTTTTACTCTTTTCCTCTTTTCTCTTTTTATATTTCCACTAAAAAGTTGCCATTATTTTAAATACATTTTCATTTCTATTTTCCTATTATTTAGCAATAAACCATAATCTTGATTTATTTATTTATATATATTTTATAAGCTATTTTAATAATACCTTCAATTGTTTATATATGTTTGTTATATAAAGAAAAAAAGAAAGAGAAAGAGAAGGAAAAAAAATAATTGACTGCCTTTTAAAATGGTATTTTTTAAAGGTATTTTTTTTCATTCCCCTCTTTTTTTAACCTTTTTTTTTTCTTTCTCTTTATATCTATTTTTTATTCCTTACATACTATATACTATATACTTTTTATATTCTATAGTATCTTTATCTTTATTTTATTTTTTAAATAACAACAAATATGACAACGTTTCCTAGTATTCAGCAATCACAAACACCGCTATTACCTTATGCATTCTCGGTACCTAATAAAGAACAACTTGTCCAACAGTATGTTGGGAAAACTTTAGACCAAGTAAGAACACCGCGATTAGTTATAGACAAGTCCATTGTGGAAAAAAACTGTGAGCGTTTAAAGGATATTTCTCAAAAACATAAAGTTAAAGTACGAATTCACGTCAAAACACATAAAACTATCGAAGGAACAGCTATTCAATTAGATGCAGTAAACACGGATAGTATTGTTGTATCAACTCTAGCTGAAGCTTATTATATGATTCAATCTCCTCTTGTATCTACTGGAAAACTAAAAGACGTTTTGTTGGGTTTACCAATTAGTCCTGATAAATTCGATGATGTTTTTGCTTTATCAAATCAAATCGAATCCTTCTCTATATTTATTGGTAAAAAAATATCATATATGTAAGATATCTTCTATTCATTATGATATATACTTAAAAATTAAAGTATAAATAATATTTCTTTTTCTACTTTTTTATTTATAGATCATCTTCAAACTTTGGATGCTTTAGATACATATTACAATGAAAAATATGGCCAAAATTCTAAGACTCGTATCAATGTCTTTTTAAAAGTAGATTGTGGTTACCAGTAATATATAGAAATATATGATAAAAATTGATAAATTAGTTGCTTGATCAACCAATTATTGATGACTTTTTCTAAAAATAATAATTTAATTTCTTTCTCTTTCTCTCTTTCCTCTTTATTCTTTATTTCCTTTATCAATTCTTTTCATCTTTTTCCTTATATAAATAGTCGAGCTGGTGCAACTATAAATAATCAAGATGCATTAACTTTGGCAAAACGGCTTATTCAATCCACTTACATTCATGTGAAAGGGCTATACACCCATGCTGGCCACTCTTACTCGAGTAGAAATGAAATATCAGCCCTTGACTATCTTCATGAAGAAACAAAAGCAGCAACAGAATATCGACAATTTTTAAAAGACAATGGTATAGATATTTCTTATTGTTCCATTGGTGCTACACCAACCATTATGGCAGCAGGACATTTATCATCATCATCATTAGGTGAATCTATTAACGAAGTACATTGCGGAGTATTTGCCTTTAATGATCGACAACAAGTAGCAACTTCATTATCTTCCAACTCTGATGTAGCTGTACGTGTATTGGCAAGAATTGCTTCTCGATATCCTGAACGAAATACTTTATTATTAGATGCGGGGGCTTTAGCTTTATCCAAGGACACATCTCCCCAAGGCGGATTTGGAGATATTATTGGGCATGATCATTGGCAATTAAATAAAATATCTCAAGAACATGGTATTGTTACAAATGTGCCCTTGGAAGATTTTAATGATAACCCTGTTGGTAAAATCATTCAGATTCGTCCTAATCATTGCTGTTTAACAGCCGCTTGTTATGAATTTTTTTTAATTGTTGAAAATGGTAATGATGAAATCGTTGATGTATGGGTCCCTGTTAGAGGCTGGTAAAAAAAAAAAAAAAAAAAAGCAAGAAACTTGAAAAATAGTGTTTATTTTATTTATTCTATCTTTAAACCGCCCTTTAGCTTTTTTTTAAAAAAAAAAGGATTTATTTAATAAATATCGGTAAAGATTATATATTTGTTTTCGAAAAAGAAGATTTATTTAATAATTATCGATATGTAATGCTTTTTTTTAAGAAAAAAAAAGAGGGCCCTTTTATTTGGAGCAGCGAAGATAACTTTTTTAATATCATATTAAATACTATATGTTCAATATAGCAACAATAATTTTTAATTTTGCATATAAAAATTGAAAGCCCGCATTTTTTTAAAATTTTTTAGATGTAGTTAACGAGTTTTATTTTCCTTTTTCCACTCTCTTTTTTATTTATTTTTTTAAGAATATATTAAATGTTAAATAACAGTAATAATACATCTCCATATGAAGAAGAATCTGACAATGGAGATAAGTATACTGATTCTATTTTAAAAAGCTCCACTGAAACAGCATATAATCAATCAAAATATAATACCAATAGTACTGCCAATTCTAAATATGCAAGGTCAGCTTATAATAATAACAATAATAATAATTATAACAATAATAGCACCAACAATACTAGCAATTCTAAATATGCACGATCGACATATAATAATAATAGCAATGATAACAAATACCCCTATAAAAATAAATATGATAAATACAATAATAATGAAAATTCTAAATATTCAAGATCATCATATAATAATAATGATAGCAACAATCAATCCAATAACTACAGTAATAGCAAATATAGCCCTAGTAATTCAACAGAGCCAAGATCGTACAACAAGTACAGCAATCAATACAGTAACTATAATAATAACAGTAATAAAAGTAAATATGATCAAAGAAAAACATCATACACTAATAATAATCAACATGAACGACAACCTTCTCAAACCAAGGTATAATAAATGTTTTTTTTTTACTTCATATTACTTTTTTTTCGTTTTTATCTTATGAAATATCAAAATTGGTTATCCTATCTCTTTTTCTCTTTATTTATTTTTCCATCTTTTACTTCTAGGAAACTGATTCCATTGACGAATTATCACAAGGTATAAGTTCATTATCTACAAATGAAGATAAACATTTGAAAACAAAGCCTGCAAATACTTGTGGTAAATAAATCATATTAATTAAAATATCAATAGAAATAAATAAAAAAGTACCTAAGGGAAAGAACAGTATAAGAACCATTTAACAATATATACTTTTACTATAACATTTATGTTTAGATGAAGATGATCAAGTTAAAGTAATAGAATGCAATGGGTTATCTATAGAAGAAGTGAATGACATTTTTAATAAATATGAAAGCATGCGTGGTGGATATGGAGTTAAATCAATAAACGAAGAACAAATTTTAATTGTATTTGGTCATACATCAACAGGTAATATTTCTTAAATATATACATTTTATATTATTTTTATTTTTTTTAATTTTTGTATATGTATATTGTATTTAGGAAGTCGGGCATGGCAAGAAAATAATAATAATAGTAAAATTCAAGTATTTAAAGGATCCATGGATTTAGTTAAAGGTAATAATAAACAAATAATGTATTCAGGGGAAAAGAGAGGGGATGGGAGAGTATCATATAAATAAAAAATAATAATGAAAATACTTATGCGTATATATATAGATGTTATTCCTATTAGAAAAAGTGCCATGTCTCAAAAGCCGACTTCAAGTAATATGGTTGCAAGGCGACTAATTCATGGAGCCTTGGGTATGAAAGCACCAATTAGAACAGAAGCCCAAAAAAAAGCTGACCAAAAATTACTGGATACAGCAAGATCAGAGCGTAACGCAAAAAGAGAAAATTAGTAGCTCTTAAATGAAATAAATTCAAAAACTATAATAAAAACTAGTCAATCATATTCATATCATTATTTTAACAAAAAAAAAGTAGATTTTATATAAAGGAGTATAGTAAATACTGTGGGGATAAAATGTTACAATAGGAATCATAAAAAAAAAAAAATTGAATATGATCAATGATAGATTCTCTCTCTGCTAATGCAAATAATTTTAACACCAGATCCATTTTATCTACCCCTTTAAACTTTATTTTTATGTATATATTTTATATCTTTTTTCTTTCTTTTTCTTTCTTTCTTTTCATTTTTTATTTTTTTTAAAAATTTACCATTATAAATGTCCCAAAACTTGGAAGCTCATCAACGTTTTAAAAATATAAGTCAATCTTATTGCTCTTCGACGTCAGCAGCTAGTTCAACAACTACAAATTATGAAAATAAACAAGGTAATGAATACAATTATTTATTTATTTATTCAAAATTGTTAATACAGTACTAATAATAATTTTTATTTGTTTGTTTATTTATATGTGATACAAAATAAGAAGAAATGATCAACACAATAACCTGTGGCAACAACAACTGTTTAATCCAATCACCGCAACATGAACGGCATCAACATCACATAGATGATCATAGCACCATCATTTCTCATCCTTCTACCTCTTCTAATACATCGTCTAACTGCTGTTGCTGTCAAAACTACTTTAATGATAGCCATATGGAATCAAATAACATATGTTCATGTCAAACACACCATCACCATCAATTATCTACAGCAATACAAAGAGAAGGAGAAAGAAATACGATATCCTATACATCATCCACACCAACCTATAATATAGATCAATATAACCACCATGATCATCACCATCAAAATAATAATAATAATGAATTAGAAAAAATAATAAAATATAATTCAATAGTCAGTATAAGCAAGAATCAACAACAACAACAACAATTACAAGGAGATAATTTACCATTAAGCAATCGATATTCAATGAATGTTTATTATAAAGAAGATGGAGAAGATATAGAAGAGATGCAAATAAATGAAAAGAAGAAAAAGAAGAAAGGGTGTGGATGTTTAACTAAAAGTAGCGTCTTTTGTTTATTTTTTATGATTTTATTTGGAGGAATTGCAACCTTTATTTGTTGGCCACGAACACCACTACTAATCATACCTAGTCATGCAGAAAGACTGGGGCAAACCACTTGGGGAACCACACCTGATAAACGACCCTGGGTGGAAGCGAATTGGTTAATGAACATTACTCTAGATAACCGTGAAAATTGGATTCCTACACATATTTCAAAAATAGATTTTACCATGCTAGATAGTTCAACACAGCAATCTTTTGCAACGGCTACTTTGGATGCTTTTATTTTACCACAACAAATGATTACCATTATACCAAATGTCCCTTTTCAGTTACATTATTCTGCCCGTTCAGAATCCGATACTACATTTCAAAATTTACATCGATCTTGCTCTGCTCAGCCTAATAGTGATGATAATGGAAAACAAGCTTTAAGTATGAATTTAAAAGTAAAGTATTTTTTAACTATATAAAAAAAAAATATAAATATAAAATTAAAAATTAATAAAAAAGAAAAAAAGGATATAAAATATACTATATATTAATTTATATATTTATTGTAACCATTATTATGTGTACGATTAATAACATTTGATATAGGTGGTCTTTCATTTTTTAGGGATTTCATGGTCTTCAATAGTAATAGCATCGTCTTCTTATGGACAGTTTGCTTGCCCTTAAGGACAGTTCTAGGTAGACCTTTTAATTTTTTCAATAAATAAATGTCTATTGATCATAATATATATGTATGTTGCTGATAAACTTTAGATAAAATTTTAATAAAATAATTATAATGTATAATTATTCTATATCATTATCATATTGAATATAATCTTAACCAAAATAGGGCCTCCTTTTATATATGATAAATTTATTTTAGCAGAACTTTTCAAAATTCAACTTGGTTAAGAAATTAGAAAAAAAATTCCAGGCAACTTTATTTTAATCAGCTTGTTTTTCATTTTTTTTTTAAAAAAATAAAAATAAAAAAAAATACTTTTCATGAAATTTTTATTATAGCGAATAGCCTTATATAATTAAAATAAATGAATAAGAAACAATAATCAAGCATAATTTTCTTTTCTACATCAAAATAAAAATAATTTTAATAAAAGATTCAATGTAAATAAATAATAAAGTAAATCTAAATAATATAATATGCACTTATTTACATAAAATGAGTTACAAGCTTTATTAAAAAGAGAGAGAAAACAATAAAAACTTTCAAGATTTTTGATTATTTAAAAGAGAAGAAAACTGTATTTCATAGCAAACATTAAAAAAAACAGAGACTTGATCAATCCACTAATCAATTAGCGTATCACCAAAAAAAGATAAAGCAATAAGATATATATACACACTTAAATAATATTAAAATATAAGTAGAAAAAACATATTAGGTGAAGAGATGATAGTATCACCTCGTTGAATTGGAAATATATCAACAAACAACATAGACATTGAGTTACTATGTCACTCCTATTCGAAATTTGTTTTCTTGTATAGTAATATTCTTGTAAATGTTTATTTATTTATTTTTACTATAATTATCCTTATATTTTTTGTATTGTATTTCTTTTATTTTTTTCTTCAATTTCTCTATATATATAAATATATTTAAGAAAAAAAAAATCTACCATTATCTATAAAATTGTTATTCTATTAAAAATGACCATAAGGGCAATAGTTTGCAATAAAATGATCGAATGGTCTTGGATAGAACGGTACTTCAGCTTCTTGATGAAGTCCGATCAATAAATAAGGAATCACAAATAAAGGAGCAGTTATCAATAACCAAGCATATACCATGATTCGAGACAACCATAAAGGAATATGATCATTAATATAGTATGACCAAGGGGTTTTAGGGGCCGAGACTACGGTAGCTATACCTTGTAATAAAAAGAAAATGGTTTGCTGACCCAAAATACCCGGAAACCGATTGATATTAGAATATCCCATCATAGCAGTTAAAATATAATCATGGAATAACCCAGAACCTAAAAACACAGCCATACTTGCCAAAATTCTTCCTAAAGTGGATTGAGGTGGAAACATATGCAAGACGGGGAAAAAAAATAATTTGGAAAATCCAGGCCGAAAGATTTGATGCCATCGTCGACTCCATAAATCATAAATCGAATGAGAGAACCATGGATGATTAAAAATAAAAGGTTGAGATAAGATATGTTGTGTGTCTTTATAGTAAATATTTAATAATTTGATATCTGCTGGTGAATAGTAATTGACATACAGGCTGATGGCTTTTAAACGTAGTGTGATTAATAAACGATAAATCACATCGACTATGCCAACGTGTAAAAACAAAGTAAATCCAACAATAAAATATTGGACCATAGTTATCCATGGCATAGGGAATTGTGCCCAAAAGGATAATGTGCTAGCATGAGGTGGCAATTGGCAAGTTCTCAAAATCCCATCAAAAAAACTCATGACCGGAACAGTAAGAGCCATGTAAAAAAGAGCTTTGATTAACCAATAGGTACTTTGGGTTGACATCTTGTTGATTGATTCAGGTTTATCACCGCCATCATTCATATCCGTATCCTTCTCCTTAACCTTATCCATATTCTTTTCATTTTTCATTTTCACTTCATAGTGATCGTCATTCCATCTTGATAAAACATGATAGAAAGGTGCAAGTTGATTGATGGGTTGGTTGGATTGTTTTAATCGTCGTCGTTCTTGAATATAAAAAGACATACTAATGCCCAATACCATACCCATAACAGCATTATATGCTATTTAAAAAATAAATAAGAGAATCTTTTTAGTAAACAATAAATGAGCAAGCATTTGTTATCTAAATAGATGGCTACTCTTTATCATTATTACTGCTATTACCATTGTCAACTAAGGTTCCTGATCCATCGTGTATTAAAGGTAATAAGAATTGCAAAATGTTGATGAGAACTAGTAGTGTATCAGATTGAGTGGTATAGATTTCAGTAAATAAATAAAATAATAATGGTGGTATTAGAGAGCTTGCATAAAGATAAACTCTATTTATAAACGGTACTGTCATGCTTATATAATATATATATATATATATATATATTTATGCAATTATATAATTACTTTTTATAAAATGAGGAAAAAAAAAAAAGAGTGAAAAAAAAAACTCAAAAATTTTTATGTTACAAAAAAAAAATAAGCTGAGTTTAAACTTATTATAAGCTCTCGTTTTTTTACATTGATATGTTCACTAAAACATTATAATATTTCAATATAAAATGAACTTTAAAAAAAACAATATTCATTTTTTTTTCATAAATATTAAAATAAATATAAAAAATACCTCATTTTTCTCTTTTTTATATACATTACTACTCAAAATAAGAAAAATGAGGGATTATTTTTTTTAAAAAAATTTATTCAAACGGCTACCAAGGAACATTATTGCGTATGAAAGAGGTTTATTTTAGTTAAAATAAAGAAGACTAATAAAGAATTATTTATAAGGTTTTTATAAAAAATAACATGTCATTTCATATGGTAAAATTATTTTTTTCCAAGATTTGATATCCCGCTTTTTTTTTTTTTTTGGGTTAGTTCCAAGCTGTCAATCATATGTTTTCATTTAGAAGAAAAATGTTTATCGATTTTTTTTTAAAGAAAAAAAGGTTTTATTTAAAGAAAGAAAATGAAAGAGGATTTAAATATATATGACATAATGATCAAGATATAATAAATCCTTATATATAACTCTACTTTTTAAAAATAATAAATAATGAACGAAACAAAAAAGGGAAATCCGATATATATATATCGAGAAGAGAAAAGAGAAAAGAGAGAAAAATATTTCTATTTTTTAAACCTTTTTTTTTTATTTTCCAATCATTTTTAAGAAATAATTTAAAACGTGCTTTTCATTGAAAATGATGATTGCTGAATTATTATTATTATTGTTGTTGTTATGATTTCAAAAAGCCTAAATGGTTTGTGTTACCATAACAATGAATTGAGGTCCTTTCAAAAAAATTTTCCTTTTTTAAAAATATTAACCCTTTTCTTTTTTTAAAAAAAACTAGCGGAATCCTCGCGAGGAAAAAAAAAAAAATAAATAATATAGAAGATCGAAAAGATAAAAAAATAAAATATTATAAATTAAAAGATAACGAGTAAGCAAGAGTGAAGAAAAGAAAATAAATAAATGAGTCATATGCATGCAATTGGATAACATAATGTAACTTTTTTAATAAAGAAAAAAAAGGGTAAAAAAAAAAAGACAAGAAATTTTTAAATCTGATAAGAAAAAAAAAGGGAGTTTTATTGAGTTGTGTAAACAAAAATAATGAAAAATTTTTCCACTTTCCCTTTTAGCACGTGGATAATCCTATGTAGGATAGCATTTTCTTATATTCTCACTTTTTTTTATCATCGTAGCACATTCTTTTAAAAGAAATAACAAAAAAATAAAGAAGGTCAAAAAAGAAATTCATATGAAGAAAATATATATAAGCTTTTTTTATTATTATATGATAAGAAAAAAAAACAAAAAAAAAAACATAATGAAGATATTATATATATATAAAAAATGGGGGGGAATATATTCAAAAAAGAAAAAGCATGCTTTTGTATAATCATAATGTAAAAAAAAGAAAAGGTAAAAAAGAAATGCATGTAAAATAAAAAAAAAATATACGTATATTAAAATATAAAATGATGATATATAAAATAAGTGAGTGAGTGAATAAATAACTTTTTGAAACGAGAGTAATTAAAAAAAAAAAAAAGAATGAATGAGCGAGAGAGATCGTCGTAGATTGTTATCAGGTTATCGATATCATAAAAAAATAAAAATAAAAATAAAATTCGACATATCCATATTTGTATTTTGTGATAGAAAAAAAAAATAAATGTAAAAAAGGGGAAGATAAACCTTTTTTTTTGGGTGCGCTTTTTTCAAATGTTTTCTTGGTTTTTTTTTTTTGTTGTTGATTTTTTTTAGGTTATTGTTGTAGTAGTAATAATGTATATAATAATGCAAGTATATAAACAATGGTATCATTTGTTAGTTGTTCTTCGTGTTCTTTTTGCTTTTTTGTTTTTAAGGATAAACAGGACAATGTTCTAAAAAGAAATAGTAATAAAATGAATAAATATAACCGTGTCAAAAAAAAAAAAAAATGCTGATGATATTAAAAAGACTACTTACTTGTTTTATGATTTGGAGAACCACATACTTTACAATCGGTTCCATTAGCTTCATTAACAAGTAATGATGGTTTTTGTTGATCATACATTGTGTTATTCATAATTGATAAAATATTATAAAAGCTTAAAAAATATTATAAATTTATAAAATGATTAAAGTTTTTTTTTTGGTAATTTTTTTTTTGATTAGTATCTAATAATAATAAAGTAAAAAAAGAAGAGAGAAAAGAGAAAGAAAGAAAAAAAAAAACAATAAGTATTGATATTTATATATGTCCACGTTTTTTTTTTTTTCAATAAACCAAAAAAACCTTAGCGGAGTTCTTACTTTGTTTCTTTCTTTCTCTCTTCTTTTTTTTTTAAAATTCTTAATTCACGCTCATTTCAAAAAAAAGTCTTATCAAGATATATATTATATATAGACCTTTTTCTATAAAAAAAAAAAAAAAAAAAAAAAAAAAAAAAACAATAATAAAACTAGAAAAAATCATTTCTTATCAATAAATTTATAAATATTCGTGTCAACAAATAAAAATATAATAATTTCCTTTTTACTTTAAAAGGTCCCCAATCCCTCTTTTTTAATAACTCTTGTAAAAACTTGTATTATTTTACCAAGTCTTAACAATGGCTTATATTATTATCCTAACTTTTTAAAAAAATATAAATAAAAAATACGCAACCACTTTAAACTCAGTATGTGTTACTACGTTTTTTTTTAAAAAAAAAAGCTTTTTAAAACAAAAGTAATAAAGAACCATTACCATACTCTTCACATGGTTATCTTTATTATTATTTTTTTGACATTGAACCTTTTTTTTTTTTTATTTTGAAAGTTTACCATATTTATATAAAACTTAAACTATCAGATGATTAATATAACTTTATATGTGATTTTTTTTACGCTATTTGAAATAAAAAGAGAGAAAAACGATGGATAATGATAAGCTATTCAAACTATTAAAGAATAGGGGAAACTACCCCTCTCTCCGAAATCCTCAAACGCCACCCATTACATATATTGTAAAAGAAAAAAAAATTACCTCATTTATATATGAATGATCAAACCAATGTACCTCTAATTCTAAAACCCGAAGCTTCCCGTGTGTGTTTATATATTTAAATATAAATATATATAGATATATATATAGATATATGTATATGTGTGTGTGTGTGTTTTTTTTCTATAATAATCATAATCATAAAAATAATTGTAAACAATTCATTTTAGTAGGACAAAATCGATCTTTTTCGAGAAAAAAATAAAAAAAACAAAAACAAAGAGCAATATATATATTTATATATATTTATATATATTTATATATTTATATATTTATTATACAATTTATAAAATAAGAATAAAAATAAAAATTATGCAATCTTATTTTTTTTTAATATAAATCAGTAGAAGAGATTAATAATTGCTTAAATCTTTTTAAAGCATCCAAAAGATCGGGTTCACCCTCTAAATATTCGATCAAACCTAGCTGAGCTCTTGTATGCCTTAAAGCTTCTTCTTCATTTTTTTCCAACATAGTACTTCTTTTTAATTGATCAATTTCTCTTTCCAAACGTTCATTTTCTTCCAATAATTGAGTTGTGGAAGTCCATGTTCCATTGGCGATATCATCCATTTGTTGTTGTAAATGTTGATTTTCAATCTTCATTTTCGCTAATTCTAATTCCAGTTGATGCTCTCGCATCATCATTTTCATATTATTAACATTCATAATAACCAATTCTTTATGGTGGTGACTTGAGGAAGAAGAAGATGAAGAAGAAGGAGGAGGAGTTGAAACTAATAAAAAGAATCAATAATAATAAAACCAATTAATCATTTCATATCATCATTCTCTCTCTCCCTTTTTTTTTTTATTTATTTATTTATTTATATTTTATTTATTATTATTATTACAATTATGACTTACTTTGATCTTTTTGATAAACATCATATTTTGAATCTATTACATAAGAAAAAAGAATCAATGAATGAGAAAGAAGACTAATAATAAACTATACATGACAGTTGATTTTGCTGCTTTTATATATATTTACCATGTTGATGCAATGTAGTACTAGTTGTAAAATGATCTTCAGAAGATTGTTCTATTTTAAAAATAAATAAATAATCAAGTGCGTAAATAAATAATAAATAAAAAATGACCCTGAAACACATATATCTATACACCCTATTAACCTTTTTTTATTATTATTATTATTATTACCATCTAAATCTTGGCATTTAATATCATTCTCATTATTTTCTTTTTCATCATAGAGAGATGAAGGTTGAAATAAAAATAATTCACTATAAACTGATGACGATGAGGTATAACATGAAGTGGAATTGGAAATAGAATGAGGTAGAGGAGTTGTTGACCTTAATTCACCAATAACATGAGGTACAGATAAATGATGATGATTATTTGTTGTGGGTATACAAGAAAAAGGACGTTGAATCATATTTCCCCTTTCGTATTGATGATGATGATTTTCGTTACTATGTATTGAAGAATGAATAGACCAATCATCATTATTCGTGTTTACTGGTTGTTGAAGTTCTCCTATTGAATGTCTTTTTTGAACAGAAAATGGATGTGGGGCTCTTTGTTGTTGGATAGTAGACGGTAAAGTGGATTCGTATATATAAGAAGAAGTGGAAGAAGAAGAAGAAGGAGAATCTAGTGTTGTTTTTGTAAATAGTTTAGATTGATTCCATCTATTTCTCCATTTAGATAAACGTTTCTTTTTATTTTTATTATTGTTATAGTCCTTTGTCGAATTATTTCGCTGTAAGGTATTTATTAATAATCGCTTAATCTCCATAGTTTTTATTTTTTTTTTTAAAAAAAAAAAAAAAAAAAAAAATATAAAAGAGAGAAAGAAAAGAAAGAGAAAGAGATATATAAAAAAAAAATTAAGGGGAAAGAAAGTTTCATTTTTCAAAAAATTTAAATGAAATTCGGAGTTTTATTGTCAACGCATAATTATTATTGTTATAAGAAATATGTAAAAAAATTGCCTCTTCTTAAAACATGTTTTATTATAATTATAATCAAAAAAAAAAAAAAAGAAAGAAAAGGAGGTAAGCTTAATGACCATTCATGAATATATAAAATCTTGTCAAAAAATCAAAAATAAAATAAAATAAAATCAAAAAAAAATTATAGACTAAGGGGATTAAAAAAAAAAAGTAGGAGAGAAATCATAATCATAATTTGTTTTCAATATAAACATATTTTTTATTATAGATGAACGAAAATGGTTTGGTAAATAAATATTTATATGCTTTTTATTATAGATACCCATTTTATTATATGCTATTATATATTATTGTGATTGTTATCAAATTATGGGAAATAAAAATAAAAATAGTGAGGTAAGGTCATAGTAATAACCTTTATAAAAAGTAGACCATTTATATGTATTTAATAAAAATAGGAGAATGGCTATAAAGTTAATAGAGCATTTCAAGGTCCGCGCCAATAAGCTAGTAAAATCAGGTTGGGCTAAAGAGAATAGTATGTCCGATTTTTTTTTTTACGTGTGTGTATATATAACTTCTTCTTTGTTGCACAAAATGATTACAACCATAAAAAAATTTTCTTATTTATTTTTTCTCTCTCTTCCTTTTTTCTCTCTTTATTCCCTTTCCTTTCTTTATTTTTTTTTTTTCTTTCTTTTTTTCTTATTTACTTTACTTTTTACTTTCCTTTAAAACTATTCTTTTTTTTTCTTTTTTTTAAAAAAAAAAAAATAAAGAAACCCCATCCTATCCTTTATTATATATTTAAAGCTCCACATTCATTTATTAACTTTCTTTTTTCATCATGAGTGACATGACTTTAACAACAACAACAGCAACCACTAATCAGTATGATTATATGGTGAATATCAATCCTTCTATTGTTCAAAAAAACGATAGCCCTACCATGAATACTTCTCCACCAGTATCATACGATGAATCAGCTCAACAATACGCCTATCATGGTAAATATATTAATAATAAAAATGATAATAATATATTTTGAGGAGTTCTTTATCTCTCTCATAAAAAGAGAGGAGACTATTTTTATTTTTTTATTTCTCACTCCTAGTAATAAAATAATCATTATAATGATAATAATACTAAAAATAATATTTTTTTCTATTTTATTCTAGATTATGCATTTCAACCAATGCCTCTTTCTTATCCAACAGTTTATCCAATGACCTATTATGATCCTCAGCAACAACAACAGCAACAACAACAACAACGTCTTATCTCATCTACTACCACCCAACTTCATCCAAATAGTCCTGATTCTATTTCATCTTCTTCTTCACCACCTACCCCTCCCTCCACTTTATCCACCATGCATCGATCCAACACCGTTCCTATTATGAATAGTAGTAATAATAACAATAATGGACAAATTCTTACTACTACTACTTCACAAATCATGGATCCAATGTCATCTCCTTCACCAATGATGAATCCCCTTATGACCACTTCAACAAGCACCTCTTCATCTTCATCCAATTCATCCAATTCATCCACATCGACTTTTTCAAATGCAACAACCGCTCGTGTTAAAGAAACCATTGCTCGTGCAAATTCTGTTCCCATGGAATTTTATCACACCGAATTTTTAGAATATTCAAAAGAAACATATGAGCGTAAAATGGATGCTAAAAGAAATAAGCGCAAACGATCTTCCCCTATGAAAGCATCAAATGATACTAATGAAGATGAAAAAGAAGATGGTATAAATCAACAACAAAAGAAAAAGAAGCGAGATAACAGTAATATAGATCAAAATGATTCTTTATCTTTTGATAATAAAAATGATTCAGATGAAGATGATTTTGATGAAGATGATGATAAAATGGAAAAGTAAGTCATAAATTAATATATATATATATATATATATGTATGTACTATTTTATTTATTCCTTTTTTTTTTTTTAGTCGAGAACTTAGTAGTGCAGAACTTCGTAGACAAATTCATATTCAATCTGAACAAAAGCGTCGTGCTCAAATTAAAGATGGGTTTGATGAATTAAGAAAATATTTACCTGGATGTAATAATAAAAAAATGAGCAAAGCTGCTTTATTAACAAGAAGTAAGTTGTATAAAAAAAAAAGATGTTAAATAAATATTAATAATTCATATATATTAATCTTTTCTATTTTTTCTTTATTTTATTTTTTAGCTGTTCAACAAATACAACACATGAAAAAAGTACAAACTGAATTACTTTCTGAAGTAGAAAGACTTGTACAAGAAAATGATAATTTAAAAAAGTAAGTTTTATTTAATTTGCATGATTTCTTTTTTTTTAAAAAAAGAACAGTAATAAGCTCATTCTTTTTGCATTTACTTTTTTTTATAATACAAATACAGATTTCAACACAATGTTTTACAACGACAAGCAATGGAAAAAATGTATAGTTTTTAAAGAAGAAGAAAAAAAAGAAAGATGATAATTATTCTTTCTTTTTTTTTTTTTTTTTTTTTACCTCCTAATGATATCCTTTTTTTCTCTCTCTCTCTCTCTCTCTGCTTTGCTTACCTGTCTATGCTTTGTGATTGTCTTTAAATTATTTTCTCCTATTTATTACTTTTCTTGTGTTTATTTATGGTTGTTTTTTTTTTTTTTTTTTTTTACTCTTTTTTTATAATATTTTTTTTTAATTGGATTCCCTTTCTTCATTTTATGATTTTTCTTTTTTTTTTTTATCTCCTTTTTTTTATATTTCAACCTTTTTGTTCACCCTTGTTTCTTTTTTAATACCGTAATTTGTACCTAGAGTTTTTTTTTTATTTTTTATTTTATTATATAGTTTTATAGTATAATATTATTTTATATTATCATTTTTTTTCGTTTTCTCTTTCTCTCTCTCTCTCTCTCGCCTTCTCTTTTTTTTTTTCTCTTCCCTTTTCTCCTCCCTTTTTAGTACATTGATTTTTTTTGATTTTTTTTTATAAATACATTTTTTATTATAATCTCTGTACACAGTTTTATTTATTTTATTTGTACCTTTTCTTCTCTTTTTCACTCCCCCTTTGATTCTTTTTCTTTTCATCTTTTTACTAAATATAAAAAATAAGAAAAATGAAATAAAAAATATATAAACTTTATTCTTTATCCAGGTGGTTGGTAACTTTTTTATATACTAAAGACTCGGGAATATTTTAAAGTTATATTAAATCAAAAAGACGTATTTAAAAAATAAAAAACAAACCATGAGAATGAGTGTTTCTGTTTCATTTGATCAACACACGAAAATAACAGAATGGATTGGTTGAAGATGGATGATGAAAGTAGAATTATTCTAGAAATCCCCTTCACTTATTCTAACCTATAAGACTAAATTATTATGTGTCTTTATTCATTTTTATTTTATTCTCATTTATATAATAAACGTCTTTTTATGTTTTTTTTTTTTTGCCATTTATTTAATAACATTAAAAAAAATAAATACTCGTGGATTATTTTAAGTTCGTGGCGATTTTTTTAGAATAAAAAAAAGATCTTCGTTATTTTTTTAAAAAAGGCAAGTTACTTGATTTGGTGATGAATCATCAAAAAAAGGATATTTAAGCATTCATCTTGATTTATTTATTTGCAAGTGTACTTTTTTTAATTTAAAAAAAAAATAGCGATGAATAATAATGATGACACACATCCTATAGATGAAAATTAACCCAAAACGAACGTACATCAACATGCATCTTGTTACACACCTCTTTCTGATAGGTATATAAAGTATTTATTTTATTTTACCATAGATCATTATCGCACGTGCGTCATTTTTGAAATGGTAAAACCTTTGTTTGAGGAAACATGTCCCGTGGATATTATTTTCTAATCTTTTTTTTTTTTTACCATTGAGAAAAAATGAATTTAAAAAAAAAGATCGATAGTTACTAGTAGACAAATTTAGTAAAAAGTCAAGATCAATAATTTTTTTAAAGGGGAGTTTATAAAAAAAAAAAAAATATTCCCATCAAAAAAAAAAAAAAATAAATAATCCAGTTGGTAAAATAAGGGAAAATGAATAGTTCGATTTATATCGAAAGAAAACAAGAAAAATAAAAAAGCAGGAAAAACAGAAGGGTTAACATAAAAAAAATAATAAATTGTTATTGATAATGGTTCATCCAGATCATCTGTCTTTTATTTTTTTTATCAACGATTATTGTTTAAACTATAATATTAAAAAAGAACAGATTTAGATTATATTAATCTTTTTTTTAACAATAGGTTTCTTTTTTATTAAAATAGGATTTTACCCTATACGGAAATTCATCAATAGAGAAAAAAAAACCTTGTTTTGACATAATTGGTTGATAATCATTTATTATTATTATTATTATTATTATTTTTGGAACCAAAAAAAAAAAAAAAATTAAATAATAATGAATAATGATAAATAAATAAAGATAAAAGCATCATTCCATTTATTAAAAAATGAAAATAAACGAGATTGCTTATCTTTTATATATATAATATATGTATATATATATATATATATATTATATATATATATATATATATACATATCTAGTTATATATATTTGTATATACATACATATCAACGTATCAAGGAACTTGTATAAAAACTTTAATCAAGTTTTATTAAAAAAACTTGTTACACAATGCCTTTTTTTGTCTATTTTATATCTTCACTCCGTTCATTATAAAAAAAAAGACTATTATAAGAGATTTATATATGTATTAAATTATATTAAGTTACCATGGAAACTTGTTTAAAAAATGTAAAATAAGAATAATAACGTTAATAATGATAATATAATTCTATAAATATCTTGTATAAGAAAAAAAAAATAGTTCATTTCTTTTTTTTTGGGTTATAGATTTTTTAAAGTAGGAGTTATAAAATCTTAAAAGTTTAAAATAAAATATTTCTATTGTTATTTTTTAAACTTTCTTTCTCTTTTTATTTTTATTTTTTCTCATATATATTTCATATTAATATTTTTTTTTTCCTCTTTCTTTTTTTTCTTTTTTTCTTTTATTTTACTATTCTCTGCTTTTTTTTTTTTTTAATTTATATATAATTGACTATGAAAGGTAAATGGTGATAATTTAATAAATAAATGACAAAGCGTGTTTTATTTATTTAGTGAAACTGTATAAATATACCCTTTTTATTTTATTTATAGTCAAAGTGTTTTATAGTTTTCAAGGTACTGGTACCTTATGTTTATGTTGCTACTCAACCGAAATCAGTAATAACTATCAAGACCATAAATATATCTCTTTACCTTTAAAACCTTGTTTGCTTCATTTATGTAGTTCTTGGTAATAAAAAGAAATCTCTTTTTAAAAAAGAAAATCTATTTTTAAATGCTGATGGTAACTTGGTAAATTAACTTTTTGCTTTGTTCTTTCTTTTTTTTCTTTTTTTTTCTTTTCTTTTTTTCTTTTTATTACTTTATAGTCCAGATATGTTATTACAACCTGGTTCTGATTGTGCCATATATAGTACCAACTTTCATGAAATGGAAGCTAATAAAAATAATAATAATTATCAACAGCAATCAAAAGATGAAATGATATTAGAAGGGCATGGTTTATTATCTTGGTTATTGTTAGATAATAATACTGAAGATGAAGAAGAAAAAGAAAATAGCAACGATGATAATCATATTGATAAGAATAAAAAGATGAAAGATCAATACATATATGGAAAATGTCACCCAGATCATATTGAAGTACAGCTCGAATTAAGACCTGTAAGTTTGAAAAAGAAGAAATATATATATATATATATATATATATATTATCATTATTATTATTATCCCTTTCCCTACTCTCTCTTTCTCTCTCTCTCTTTCTCTACTTTTTTTTTTTTTTTATTACGATCTATACTATATGCTTATTCTATTATTATTTTCTCCTTTCAAATCCTCTCCCCCATAAAAATAACACGATCAAACATATATATTTATAAAACACTCTTTAAACAAACGATCTTCCCCCAACTCTACTCCGATATAGAAAAAAAACCTTATCTCTCTTTTTTTAATCATTCCCAACAATATGTTTTGACACTACTAATCTTACTTTTATCTTATTATTATGATTATTAATAGACACAACGTATAACAAAATCTGAATATTATAATGGGCTAACAAGATTAAACTCACTAGTTTCTCCAATAGACGATGTAAATATATTATTAGATATATTTTATTCTAGAAATATTACATATTAATATATTAACATCGAGTTGCTTTTACTTTTTTTTTTTAAAAAAAATAAATAAATAAATAGGGGCGACATCATCGATTACCATCAATTACATCATCTAATTCATCATCACCACCTTCATTATCATCCTCTCTTTCTTTTCACTTGAATAAAACATCACCACCATCGATAATAAAACCTTCATTTCACCCTCCTTCTTACCAAAACATAATAGAACACCATGATCCTCGACTACCTCCCATGCTACCTCCATCACCAAAAAAAAGAAAAAAGGCTCCTGGTTTTGTAAATACGACATTTCATCCTGTTCCTTCCTCTTCCTCTTCATTACCACCGCCTTCTTCCCTTTTTGATAATAACAACAATAATAATGTTATTGTAAAAGAGGAACGTGCTTTATCTTCATCACCTCCTTCCATTAATTCTTCCTCTTCCTCTTCTTTATCATCTATTACTTCAACCAATTATAATCATAAAAATAGTAATGCATATACAAAAGTCATTTTACCATTAACTCCTACTACGCCAGCTCATTTTCATCATCAATTTAAAACTAATAAAACCACTACAACTACCACTGTAGTACATAGTGGTACATTACAACCTTCAATGATTACAACAACAGCTACTAGCGGACGTAGAAAAAAAAGAGATACCAAACCACCTAATACCAATGACATTCGTACTTTTATTCAAGTAGACCAAGATGCGTTAGGGAATTACATTTTACCGGTTGAAATTGATTCGTGGACCGTCTTTTCTTTGGGCCAAGTAGTTTATGATCGCCCTTCCTTTCATAATCAACGCTATATCTATCCTGTTGGTTATAAAGTTAAAAAGTAAGTTTAATAATAATATATTATAGGGAATATATATAAATTTATAAATAAATAAATAAACGGAGAATTTATATATATATTTATATACATATATATATATATATATATATTTATATACATATATATATATATATATATATTTACTAATTATCAATATATTATTATTTTTATTATCCTTCTTATTTGATTTTTATATAGATGGTATCGGAGTATGATAGATCCAAAAAGTGATACTCAATATTTATGTGAAATTTTAGATGGTGGTCAAGAACCTGTGGTATGTGCTTTTTTTAAAACTTTAAAATCTTAAAATTTTTTTAGAATATATTTAAACTGACCTATTTATCATTTTATTATTCAATTTTATTGTTTAGTTTCGATTAGTTGCTGATGATAATCCTACTGAAGTATATACTGGTTCTACAACTACTTCTGTTTGGACAATTGTTGTTAGAAGGTATTATAATATAGATATAGATAAAGTAAAACAATATTATTTTTTCCTATTTGTTAATGAGAAAAATTAATTATTATGAATAATATACTTTTTTTTATTTATTAAATTGCAACATATTTTAATTTTATTTTTAATCATTTTTTAGAGCCTTCGCCATTCGAAATATGGAATATGGTCATAATCCTGTAGGACCTGACTTTTTTGGATTAAGAAAGAATACTATTGCTAAAATGATCCAAGACCTACCCAATGCTGACAAATGTAATAACTATATATGGCAAACGTTTAAAAGTGGAAGTACTGGTAAAACCACCAAACGTATTTTTCGGCAAGAATTAGATATAACTGGTTGAAATTAAAGTTACACCATTAAAGCGGGTCTATATTTATTTAAAAAAAAATAGGCGGTGAACGAATTTTTTTTTTTTATTACTCCTTTTTTATATAATTCCATAAAAATTTTTTTTTATCTCTCTTTTTTCTCTCTCTCATTTTTTTTTTTAATAAATTATTATCTATACTAATAATAATCTATTTACATTCACATTCTCCTCCATTACACACCACTACCACTACTTCCCCCCCCCTCTTCCTTTTCTCCTCCTCCACTTTCTCTCTTTTTACTTTTTTTTTTTTTACTTTTTTGTACAGGTTGTTTTTTTAAAAATACCATTTTGATGAAAATAAATCTTATATATTATAATAAGCATAATAATCATAGTAGTAGAAAAATAATATTTAATAGTTATAAATATAATGGAAACCGACCTTTTAATCCCACAATCTCCTTTTAATAATACTCAATCGAAACCTAGTTATCGTCAAGAATTTTATTGGTTATTTAAAAACGCTATTCCTCTTGTTATTAGCTACCTTTTACAAAATAGTTTACAAAGTGTATCTGTAATTACAGCTGGTCACCTGGTAATTAGATCTATAATTATAATATATAATGAAGATAAAAAATTAATATAAATATAAAAAATATATGCATATATATTTATATACTCACATTCTATTTTGTTCTTTTTTATTTCTCGTATTATTCATTTTATTTTATTTATTCAATAGGGACCTAATGAATTGGCAGCAACAGCTTTAGCAAGTTTATTTATTACCGTCACCGGATTTTCAGCGGTCATGGGGACCACCTTATGTTTAGACACTTTATGTTCCCAAGCCTATACCAATATTCAATGTGATAAAAAGATGGTTGGATTACATGTTCAACGATGTTTAGTATTTTTATCCATTCTCATGTTACCTATTGTCTTTTTATGGTGGTATTCACAGCATATATTTTTATTTTTATTACACCAAGACCCTCATGTTTCACTTTTAGCCGGGGAATATATTCAATGGATGATCTTAGCTTTACCAGCTTTTGCTTTATTTGAAACTTTAAAAAAAATGTTACAAGCTCAAGGCATCTTTCGTGCACCAACTTATTGTTTATTCTTTGGCGCTCCCTTTAATATGGTTCTTAGCTATTTTTTAGTTTACCATACATCTTTACAATTTATTGGCGCTCCTATAGCGGCTGTTCTCACCTATTGGTTACTAGTAGCATTATTGATTTTATATATTCTTTTCATTGATGGATCAAAAGTATGGCCTAAATTAAAATGGATCAAATCAAATAAAAATAGTAATCATAGTATACAACAGGATGGTGAATTAGGTGCCATTTTAGATTATAAAGCATATGGACCCATGTTGAAATTAGCCATTCCGGGAATTTTATTAATATGTAGTGAAAATTGGGCTTATGAAATCATTGCTTTAGCATCTAGTTGGATTGATCAACAGAATAATATTAATCACAATAGTGGGGATCAAGGTACAGCAACAACGAACATTAATCAAGGGGTTCAATCAGTTTTGGTCACATCAGTCGCCATCTTATATACTATCCCCTTTGGATTAGGAATTGCTGGAGCCAATCGTGTTGGAAATTTATTAGGTGCACAAAAACCAAATCATGCCTTTTTGGCCGCTAAAGCCATATTATGTGTCGCTTGTGGAATTGCTTTCATCAATGGCTCTGTATTATATGGATTAAGACATCAATGGGGATATTTATTTACCGATCATCAACAAGTAGTAGAGAAAGTTAGCCAATTATTACCTATTGTGGCCATTTTTGTTGTTGCAGATAATATAGCTGGTGTAGCTGATGGCATATTAAATGGAATGGGATTACAAAAAATAGGAAGTTGGTTTAATTTGTTGGCTTATTATGTTACTTCTTTACCCATTGGATTTTACCTTTGCTTTGAAAAAGATTGGGGATTAATGGGTATTTGGGTTGCATTAATGGCTTCGTTGATTACTGTAGCTTGTTGTACTGTAGCCGTCGTTTGGTGGACTGATTGGCATAAAGAAGCAAAAAAAGCTTTACATAGAGCTAATTTAGAATCAAAAGAATAAGAGTAGAATAGGATAGAATAGAGAATGTATACATACATACAAATATAAATAAATAATCATTTTTGCATATATAAAATTATAATTTTTAATATCCGATATTTTTTTTTTCTTTTTTACTTTTTTCTTTTTTTTTAAAAAAAAAAAAATGAATGATAATAAAAATTACAATGATAAATCACCATTCCCTTCATCAACTATATCTACATCACAACCTCAACCTCCTAATTATACAGGATTACAACCATTGCAACAACAAAATAATAATATAAATAAGAAAGGAAAAGGTTACCCTGGTCAAGACTTTGGTACACCAACAAATAATGGTATGACAAGAGATGCTTTAGTTTATGATACTAATACTGGCCAACCCATGTTATCATCCACTACAGCTCAGCGCCAACAGATTGAACAATCTTTAGGCCCAACGTGCCAAAATAATCAATATCATACGTTAAGAATGCATTATACAATAAAATCTTTGATTTTTTCCCTTTTAATTATTCCTTACTGTTGTGGTTATCGAGGAAGAAAAGTGGTAAATTTATATTTATAATATTGATAATAATGAAGAATAAAAACATGGAAATAATAAGATATAAGTGAAAATATAAAATAATATATACTAATAATAATAATACAATATATATATATATATATATATAATAGTGTGAATGTACTCGATGCAATCAAAAATTTCCAAATATTATTCTTCCACAATGATCACAGAAAACTAAAATAAGGCGGGATTAAAAATAAAACAAACCAATTCTTTTTTTATAAAAAAAAATGTAGAATTTTCTCTCCCTTTTCTTTTTTTCTTCTTTTTTTTGATTACATATATACATATATTTATCCTTATTATGAATTCATCAATATAATATATAGAGAATAAATAAAAATTCTATTCATATATATACATATATGTATTTGTGTATAAACCAATATTATAACCTATTGTAATAGAGTTTTCTGCCCTTTCCATATTTAATTAGTCCAACTATCTCGGGCTCGTTCACATGATAATAAAATCAATATATGTATAATACAAGTAGAACGATGTATATTTGTACTTTATATAAAAAAAATAAAAACATTTGTATATATACAAAAATGAATGAAATGAAGTCATTAGTATATTATTTATTTTTTCGAAAGTAGAAAAACCATTCATTATTTTTATGCAATCTTATTCACATCATCTAAATAAAGGAGGTTCATTTATTTTTTCCCAATCTACAGGAAAAAAATAAAGACAATGCCCTGGTATTTTTCTTCTTTTTTCTCTTTCTCTTTCTTCCATTCTTTTACTTTTAGTTTAATTTTTATAATATAAAATATGACGGCAACAACTTTTACATTTTTTAAAGATGGTTCAAAAGGAGCTGTTAGAATATATAGAGGCAACTTCCATGAGGAAAATCTAAACCAACCGATTTTTTATCGAATCAAATTGAATAACAAAGCCTATGAATTATATGACGAACGGCATAAAGAGACGAAAAGTCCTATTTTAAAAGCAAAATTTACCAATTTACATTATAATAAAGGGATTATGGAAGGATTTAATATGAGTGTTATAATGAAAGAATGTGGGTTTTTTATAAATAGTAAATGGGTCTTTATGGATCCTTTTCAAGGTAATAAATCGTATACATGGAAAATCGACCTTTGGTGTAATTCTTGGAAATTAAGAGATGATCAAAATCGACAAGTAATTGCTTCTTTTGAACGAGCAGGTTCTAGTTTTAATAAACAAGGTGTTTTAACAATTTACTATCAGGTTTCTTTTCATTTATTAGCATATATTATTCTAAGTCATAAACTACTTCATCAAAGTTTAAAATCACCATAATAAAAAATCTTGGTTTAATGATTTATTAAAACTCGGGAACCTTTAAAAAATCATTACTATTTTTTAATACAACAAGAAAAGTGATAAAACTTATATATAATATTAATTTCAATGTTAATAATATTGGAAAAAATATAAAAATAATATAATATAAAGTAAAAGAAAAAAGAGAATAATATATAATAATAATAATAATAATAATAATAATAGTAATAATGTTATATATATAATAGTATCAGTTTACTCGATGTAGTCAACCATTACCAAATGTTAATCTTCCATAATGATTGCAGAAATTAAAAATAAGCGGGAATTAAAAATCAAATTTATTTTTTTAATAAAAAAAAAGATGACACAGAAATTTTTTTCCCTTTTCTTCTTTTTTAACCACACGTACATATATATATATCTATATATATATATACATCCTTATGATGAATTTAACAATATAATTATTGAAAATAAATAATAGATTTTTTTAATGTATATATATATAATTCATATTATACTTATGAAATTAATTTTTCAATTTTATACTTTGCTTAAATAAACACTCGTCAGCTTAGTACCATACGTAGCTTTTTTTTTTTTCTATAGATCATCAAAAGGTAAAAAGTAAATATAGATTTTTTCTGGATCAATAAATAATAAATATATATATATATATATTCTCCTCTATCTCTTTTACACTTTAAAATGATTACACAGACTAATATAATATATTTTTCTTTCCTTTCCATAATTAGTTGACTTAGCTACCTAAGCCCCGCTCATATGATAATAAAATTGATATACGTCTGATACAAGTTAGAAAATCTATTTATATTCATATACAAAAAATAAAAATTTGTATACATATAAAGATGTAGGTGATGAAGTCACTAATATTACTGTTACTATTTACTTTTTTAAAAATAGTAGAACCACTCATTTCTTTTATGCAGTTTTATCCACGTTCACCTAATAAAGGAAGTGGCTCGTTTATTTACTCAGCTTTTTTAAAAAAAGAATAGATAAAGGCATAGCTTTTTTACTCTTTCTCTCTTTTTTTCTTTCTTTCTTTCTTTCTTTTTATTTTTTAATTCAACAATCAAAACACAAGAATTTTTATTTTTTATTTTTATTATATAAAACATGACAGCAACTAGTTATACATTTTTTAGAGATGGTTCAAAAGGAGCTGCTAGAATATATAGTGGTAATTTTCATGAAGAAAATCCGCACCAACCAATAAACTATAGAATCAAAGTAAATAAAAAAACTTACGAATTATATGATGAATTGCAGCAGCAAAGAGGAATGTATGGTCCTATTTTAAAAGGGAACTACACCAATTCATCTAAAAGTAAAGCGACTATGGAAGGATTTAATATGAATGTCAATATGAAGCAAGGTGGGTTTTTATTATCTGATAAATGGACTTTTACTGATCCTTTCCAAGGAAATAAATCATATACATGGAAAATCGATTTTTTGGGTGATTCTTGGAAATTAAAAGATGATCAAACTCAACAAGTAGTAGCTTTCTTCGAACGAGCAGGTTTTAGTATTAGAAAACAAGGTGTTTTAACAATTTATTATCAAGTCCCCCTTTATTTATTAGCATATATTATTCTAAGTCATAAATTACTTCATCAAAGCTTAAAAAAGGAAGAAGATAAAGCTATAGAGAATGGTGCTGATTCTTTTGGCGGTTAATTATCGTTTTATTTTATTCTATATATTTATTTATTTTTTTCAACTGTAATAACAATAATAATAAGAATCAACTAATATCATATATATATAAATTTGTATTATTAGCAAAATAAAGCATAGCAAAATTATTTTACAAAAAAAAATATAAGGTTAAAAGAATTAATATGATTTTTTTTCTTTCTCTTCGTTTTTCTTTTATTTTTTTTAAAATATATAATTAATATGACTTTAACAATAAGTTTTAAGAAATGAAATAATTAATCCTTTTTTCATAATAATAGTGACAATAATGATAATATAAGCTTCAAATTTATATTTGCTATGAAATCAAACAATTCAATTCTTTAGAAACTACTTTTTTTTTAAAAAATAAAATAAAATAAAATAAAAAACAATTCTTCTCTCTATCTTTATTACTTTTTTTATTCTTCAACATTACACTTAAAAAACACTATTTCGCTTTAAAGGTTCATTTTATTTATACTTTTTTTAATAAAAACATGACAACTTAGACTTTTTTCAGGGATGGGTCAAAAAGAGCAACCAAGGTATGTAATGGCACTTTACTTCATGCACTGGAATAAGATCAAGATATTGCTTATCAAATCAAAATAAACGAAAGCAAGATAAATGAAAAGGTTTTGGAATTATACGATGAACAACAGCAACAAAAGGACCCTATTTAAAAGGACAATTTTTCAATTCATCAGAAAGTAAAGGAATTATCGAAGGTTTTAATACTAGCTTTTATTTTGTAAAAGAAGAATATACAACAGGTAAATGTACGTTTATGGATCCTTTCAATAAAAATAAATATTACTCCTGGGATACCGATATATTAGGCATTTCATGGAAATTAAAAGTGGGTCAAAATAAATTGATTGCTCGATTTGAACGTTCTGGTTTAAGTTTTAGAAAACAAGGTATTTTAACTATATATTCCCAGATTCCTTCTCATATATTATTTTGTATATTACTTGGTCATAAAATGCTTCATTTGAAATTGAAAAAGGGTGGAAAAGGTGGTGTTATTTAAAGCTCGGGTGAACTATATTCTTTAATAATGGGTTTATAATTATTTACCTTTTTAATGTCATGTATTTATTTATTAATTTCATTATAATAAAAGTACAGAGTATATTTTTTTTTCTCTTTTCAAATCTTTTTCTAAACTTGAAAATCTTTTCTCTAGTTACCAAAAATAAGGTTTTATTAATTTTATAAAAATTCTAATGAAAGACACTTTTAAAGTTACTAGAATGGTCTTGGAAATATATAAATCAAAAACTGCTTATTATCGTCAGTATTATTATTACTTGATATATTCAACTTTAAATATATACATGTGCTTTTTATTTACAAAATCATTATCACCTGTAAATCATTCATCAAAAGAAATTCTTTCTTTAATATATATTTATATTTTTTTAAAAAAAAAAATAACGCTATGGCACTATTCATATATCCTTGCACTGTGATTTTAAATAATAATAATAATAATATAGCAGGCATAGACGATCAATGGCACTTGTATAATTATTTTATTTTAATTCTTGTATATATATATATATATATATATGCTAGCTTAACAAAGTTAAGCCTCGACAATGCATTACCCACCATACATTCAAATTTGGGTTAATCATGTGTTTTGATAGATTAAACTAGTGCAAATAAAATAAAATATAAATCAATAGACTTTTTAAGGGAAAAAAAAATAATGTCATAAAAGCTACACAAATATTTTCGGAATCGGATAATACCCGACAAAAAAGGAAAAGTGGATAATGTTATAAACCAACACATATAAAGAAACTTTACACATTGCTCAGCCATCATCCAAAAAAAAAATAAGATAATATAAAATTGTCATTAATTTCTTGTTCTTTTCCTACTTTTTTTTTTAAAAAAAAATATATAAAGTTTTTACATTAAATCAATTTATACTAATCAAAATAAATAAAACAATGACAACATCATACACCTTTTTTAGAGATGGAAGTGGAGCATCAAAAATCTATCTTGGGGAATGGAAAGAAGATGATAGAAATCAACCAACAGAATATCGAGTGACAATATCTAACAAATCAGCAGAATTATATGATGAAAGGAATATATATCAAAGAAGAGAACCTATATTATGGGCTAGTTTTAAGAGTAGCTGTAATAAAAAAAAGGGCGAAATGCATGGATACAATACAACCTTTAGTTTTGGCAAACATGGGTTCTGGAAAACTCGCTGGACATTCATTGATAGCCTGGATCAAAATAAAGAGTATACTTGGGAAATTGGTGGTTGGGAGACTCGTTGGAAACTAAAATTGGAAGGTAGTGAAAGTGTCATTGCAGAATTCCATAGGGCTAGCTTAAGTATTAAACGTCAAGGCGTATTAACGATTTATCAGCAAGTCCCTCCTCATTTATTATCTTGCATTATTTTAACTCATAAAATCCTTCATAAAAACCTTAAAGAAGAAGAAGCTCAACGTGGTGGTTAAATTTAACATTACTTTTTTTATTTATTTATTTATCCATATTTATATCCTTTACATTTTATTTATTCATTTCTTTAATTTTATATATATTCATATTTCATAAAATCTTCATGTTTTTAACAATAAACTAAAATAAAAAAAATAATAATTTATATATAATTATAAAGCTTATTCCATACTAAAAAAAAAGGTGAGATCAGATAGTGAATTCGGGGATTTAAAACAAACGCTAAACTTTTTTCTATTTTCAACGCTATTTCTATAGAAGTAATTGATGCTCTTTTTCACATATATTAAAAAACTTTATTTTATTTTGAATTGGTACGAATAGATAACAATTAACTTTTAAATTTATCAGCGCATTTTTAGAAATTAATCTTAAATAGCATTTTTTTTTGTTGCCGATCCTTACAAAACATATTCAATTGTATATATACATGACCCTATTTACAAATGTATCAACGCTCAAACATCTTTTATCGCATTTTTAAAAGATTTTTTAATGCAAAAAAGACTATGGTACAATTCATTTATTTCTCTAAAATATTTTATAAAGGTAAAAGCAACAACCAAGGATGAAAAAATAATAAGCAAATATCTCTTATACCACAATACTCAATAAGCTCTATTATTGAAATACGAATTTTTTTTTCTTTTTTTTTTTTGGTAAAAAGCATCTGCCACTTTTAAATAACTCATACTATAAACAAGTATTCCTTCTATCATTATTATTATTATTTTTGGAATATGGTAAGCAATATTATTAATATTTACAAAGAAAATAATAAGCAAGGTATCGAAAATGTAATTGATTATATAAAAAAAGAGAGAGATTAAGAGAGGAAGAGAAGTGAATAGTGTTTATAAATATTAATATTATTTAACTTTAATCCAGTAAATATTGCTTTAACAAGTTAAATTTCAGAAATCATCTATCACACATATTCGATTGATCATCATGTGCTCTAATTGATAGCCTTACGTGAATGCTACACGAGAATACGGCGAATATAAACCCAAAAAGGAAATGGAAAGACCTTAGCCAATTCGTTTTCCATTAAAAATATATATAAATGCTTTTTTTTATTTGCTCTTTAGTTTTTTTTTAATATACATACATCTATCTAAAACAGAAACAAATAAACAAATAAAACGCAAATGGCAGAAGTATACACATTTTTTAGAGATGGATATTTTGGGAAAGCAAGAGTTTACAGTGGCGATTGGGAAGAAGAAGATAAAAACCAAGCATTAGAATATCGGGTAATGACGAGTTACAAAACAGTCAAACTATATGACGAAAAGGATATTTATAAACGACGAGAGCCTATATTATGGTCCAATTTTACAAATCTTCTAAAAACCAAATGCATTATAAAAGGATATAATACAACATTTGAAATGAAAAAAGAAGGGTTACTCACAAATAGCTGGTCCTTCATGGATAGCCTGGATGAAAATAAAAAATATACATGGCATGTTTCAAAGTTATTTTATCACTGGGAATTAAGAGATGACCAACACCTTGTCATTGCAGAATTTGATCGAACTAAATGGGCTATTAAACGTCAAGGTGTATTAACAATTCATCAACAAGTGCCTCCTTATCTGTTATCTTGTATCCTTTTAACTCACAAAATTCTTCATGGAAATATTAGAGATGACTAAACAAAAAAAAAAAGACAAGAAAGGTACCAAGTAGCTTATTTTATTATTTCTATTTTCACATCATTTTTTAAACAAATTAAATCTGCATAAAATATAAAAAATTAAACAAAAATTTAAAACTGCGTTGCCTTAGTAAAAAAAAAAAAAAAAAAAAAAAAAAGAGCCAGGTAATTTTTTTCAATTTCTAATGCCTTTTTTATGCTTTAAAAATGCAGTCAAAAACTGGTACTTTTACCAAAAATTGAACGTCTATGAATAAGTTTAGATCAAGGTAAAGAATACACGTGATATGTTAATCAATAGGTTTATTATTGGAAATTAAAAAAGAATCGAGCCCATGTTATTACAGTATTTGACCAGATTGGTTAGAGTTTTACACAACAAAGCTTATTAACTATATATCAATAAGAACCACCTTATTTATTATCTTGTAATGTTTCAAGTATAAAATTATACACGAAAAACTAAATTGTGAAGCAAGAGAAAAATCTCAATATTAGTAATATGTTTTTCAAACTGAAATCATCATATACGTGAATATGGTTATAAAAAATAAATACACTTTAATTTATTTATAATGAAAAATAAAATAATAAAATAAAAAATATCAACTCGAAATAAATAAACAGATATATATATAAGCAATAGATATACAAAAAAGTAAAACAAAAATAAACATAAATAATATTCTAAATAATTTTTCTTTCTTAGTTAGTGTAAGGGTTTGGGTCGTTTAAACAACCAGCAACAGTAGTAAATCTATAGCCTTTAGCACGAGCTTCTCTAACGACAAAAGGAGTTAATTCTCTAACGGTTTGTTGTTGAGTATCATGCATTAAGATGATATGGGAACTAGTAGGTGGTGTACTATGCTCTTGGGCCAAGACACCTGTAACAGTGGTCTGTTTAGTTTGGTAAGAAATTGCTTCAAAATCTTTTGGATCAATATCCCAAATAATAACTCTAATAAGTCATACCAATAATCGCAATACAAACAATATAATAAAATTAATATACA
Organism: Cunninghamella blakesleeana; assembly: GCA_017871115.1. NCBI lineage: Eukaryota > Fungi > Mucoromycota > Mucoromycetes > Mucorales > Cunninghamellaceae > Cunninghamella > Cunninghamella blakesleeana. The sequence continues at coordinate 2,610,360 of JAFCIZ010000006.1, forward strand.
TATACATTGTACATATACATCCATATTAATTTGATAAATAAATATTTTTACTTACTGATAATGCAAGTTACCAAGTTCATTACGAGTGGCATTATTATTTTCACCATAAGGGGGTCTCATGTATCTTGGACGAAGATTAATAGCCCTGAAGATAATATCATTCAATTGATTCATTTCATTTTGAATCTGTTGTGGGGAAGAAGAATCCAAATGGGCATGAGAATAAGTATGACTTGCAACTTGATGCCCAGATTGATGCATAAAACGGATATGATCCATATAAGTTTTAATACCATCAGAAGTATTGGTACTACCAGTAGCAACATCACTATGTAAATTATTATTAGTTATTGGATAACCACTCCTATTATTCTTATTATTATTATCCATATACTTACATTCCATTATTGCCATTAATAAAGAAGGTGGCAGTTATATTTTGTTGATTCAAGTATTTAATAAGTTCCCAAGTATATTCATTAGGCCCATCATCATAAGTTAAAGCAAAAGTACCAGGAACTGAACAAGTTTCAATCACATTGGCTGGTGCTCTTTTAAATAAAGGGGCGGATGATACAAAACTAGTTAAAAGACCGGTTAATGCAATGAAAGTAGCTGTAAAACGCATTTTATTATTTTATTATAAGATATAATATTTTATTTTGTAATGAAATAATAAAAGAAAAAGAAAAATGTATATTCTCAACAAGCTTATTTATATTTTTTTTTTAAAAAAAAAAAAGTGCTTGGTCTCTATTTCTTATAAACAATAATAAAAAAAAATACTAAGCCTGACGTTTATTTGTATGCAACAAGAGTAAAGAGTTAAAAAATAAAAATAGCATTCTAATATTAAAATAAGGTAAGCTCAGTATAGATCATGCGTTTTTCAAACACCGCTCGTCATTTTATTTTATTTTTTTTATTTTATTTTTCCAAGGATAGCCCAGATAATTCTTTTTTTCCCTACTTTCCTTTTTTTTTTTTTTTAGAAAAATAAACCATTTTTATGATTATTCGTTATAATAGATGTTTTATTAATATAGCACAATATTATTATTCAACAAAACAGATAGAATCGCATTTATTAAAACGATTACCAACTAAACAGCGTATTAACAATGCTCAAGTAGATTCAAAACAACTTACTCATAGGGCTCAGAAAAGTAAAAAAATTATAAATAAATAAATATAAAGCGTGTCTATATATATACACACATATATATACATATATATATAAATAAAAATAAAAAAAATACAAAATACGTTGTCAAAGCCTCGTGAAATAAAAAATATCTTGACGGAATGAACTTTATTAAAAATAGTTTTACAATCAAGGTGGAAAGATTGGATTCATCATTCAAAAGCAAGGCGTCTATCTACCACCTTGGGCTTAAATACTGGACTTTATTTTCGACTTGCTACTTTATTTGTAAAAGCTGGTTCAAAAGGTCAACTTGTATCTTGTGAACCTTCCAATATAATAGCTAATATAAATCATTCTGTTATATCATACCAAGGTAATACTAACAATAATAGTAATAGTAATAGTAATAGTAATAGTAATAGTAATAGTAATAGTAATAGTAATAGTAATAGTAATAGTAATAGTAATAGTAATAGTAATAGTAATAGTAATAGTAATAGTAATAGTAATAGTAATAGTAACAGTAATAATATATATTTAGAATTAGAAAACTATATTGATGATCGACTTTTATCTGCTTTTTTTGATTATGCTTATCCTTATTTACCTGGATCTATTCAACAATTAAAAAAGGCAAGTCAATTCTCGACAGTTACTTGGTATCCACAATCTCAAAATTCACATAGGTAAGGCTTAGAATAGAAAAATACATGTGATATAGAATACATTATATACATTAACTATATATATATATATGCATACCTTATTAGAACTATTTATATTCATACCATCAACTCCAATCAATTTATAAAATTATATCATAATATTTTAGAAACATCAACAACAATGTATTGTGGTAACCAACAGCTGATCAACAGTAGCAACAATCAAAATGATATAAAGGTAACTACTATTAACGATTATTTTGAAGACCCACTTTTTAAAAAGAATCAAGTGTCAGCATTTATATTGGATAATATTGAAAAATGTACAGATCAACATAATGGATGGCGTTGGACAAATGCTTTATTTAATGTCCCTCAAAAAACTACTTTACACTTATTATTAAACCATAATGATGATCAACATTCATCTATGATGACACTTTTATTAACTATTTTAAAAGAAAATGATCAAGAATCTATTGTTCAACATTATACTAAACCATATCAATCTCATCTTGACACTATCCATTTAATACATAATAAATTTCAACAAAGGGATTGTATAATCATTAAAAATAGACATGAATTATTTCAACTCAAAGATATTTTAGAAAGTGACTTTGGATTAAAATGTAGTGTATTATATTCTGAACTTCCTATAGGTAAAATAAAATGATGGAATAAAATAAAAACAATATATATATATACAATGTTATTATACTATAAACTTATATATATATATATATACAATAGCGATACAATTGGATCAAATCAAATCATATAATGAATCAAAGAAGGATGTCTTATTGGTTACTGAAAATATGGATCTACCTTTAAAAATGTAAAATCTATTTTTAGAATTTCACATAGTATCAATAACAATAACAAATAAATAAATAAAATATATGATTATTTTAGAAATGTAGGTAGACTGATATTTAAATCAATAAAAAAAAATCAAGATGAAGCATATATTACGATCAATAAATTGCAACAAATAATTTCTTCTTTTGATTCAATAAATGGAATTGGTTGGTAAGTCTTTTTTAAATCTCCAATGTTTTTTTTTATGCTTATCTATTTTTCGTTTTATTTTTAAATAAGCTACCGTAACACAGATGTAAACTATCTTCAAAAAGCCATCACTCAAACTTCCTCTCCATTACTGGAAAAAAAGGTATATACAAAATTAAGTCTTTTGATTTATTTATTTATACATGTTTCAAGTCCGCTCTAATTTTTCTTTCTTAAAAGGCAATAGGTATTTTACCTCCAAAACATGTATTTAAAAAATTTCATCAATGTTTTTCAGAAAATCAATCCATGTCAAGCATTATGGTAAAATTAGAATATATTTTTATATAATTATTCACATATACACACATACGTACCTATAAAAACAATTAGAATATAATTACCATGTGTATTTTTATAGGATATTTTTAAAATCATGACAAACGTTCGAGGAAAATACTTTATGTGCGATTGGAAAGATCAGATGGTAATACTTTTTTTTTTTTTTATTAAAATAAAATAATCATTATCACAATCATAATCATAATAACAAGAGTTTTAATTTTTTTTAAAAAATTACAAGGTGATTGCCGATTCGATTGAACATATCCCATTAACGTTCGAAGACCGCTGGGAATTTTTAAATTCCCCTGTCAACACAAAACTATCCATCACTATACCAACTATACAATTATTTGGTGCATCTGTTTCTTCAAAAAAAACATGCGGTTTAAAGGATATTATTTCTACTACTTTCATTCCAAATCAACCTATAATAAAAACATTAGACCATTTAGTACATCAACACCATATTATTGAATGGTATCGTTGGTTTAAGTAAGTGTCTAACTAAAATTAGGATTAAAATACTAAATAGAGAGAATGTGGAACTAATACTTTTAATTTTTTTTCCTTGGTTTTTTTTTTTAGACTAAAATACCCATCTATATTTATTAGTGATGATAATATAATAACCACCTTACTGCAAAACACTCAATTAGCTATAAAGGATACATTAGACCTCATTAAACCGAATATAACTCGATCAACTATAAGAAGAAAGCCTATAGAAAAAGCTTATTTACAAGTCAAAAAACTAATTAGACAACACTAAAACTAAACTAGCGCGTACTTCTTTTAAAAATAAATAGTGAAACATGTGATCTCTTAAACATGATATCATCTATTGTTTATGAAGTCATGACTGCATAATAAATATTTTATTTTAATATAAAATCTTTCTTTTTAAATATAATTTTTTTTTCTTTTTTTTCATTTTCATTTATTTTGTTTTATTTTATTTTATTTTATTTAATTTTAATAACTAAACTATGGGCTCTGTAGTTTCATGTCTTAGTGGTCTTGTCCATTCAGTTATTAACTTGGCACAAAATATTATAGGAAGCATATTTGGTAAATATCAATAAATATATATATATATATATATATATATATATATATATAATAATCTTTGTTTATCTGAAAATTCATTCATTTCATAACTATATTTATTTATATACGTACAATAATCTAGGCTTTTTAAAAGCAATTGTAAATTCAATCGCAGCATTCTTCCACAGCATCTTTCGATCTCTTGGTAGACTATGTAGTTGTAGGTGTTGCTAACACTTTCAAAAAAAAAATCAAGACATCCTTTTTACTTATAATAGTTATCATTATAAATTACAATGAAATTACTAAAACATATATATATATAAATTAATTTAATTCATAATAAAATTTACCATAACAAATTATTTTTTCATGCTGTTATTTTTTAAACTCATCTATATTTTTCGGTTGCATCGGACAAAAAATTTAAAAAAAAAATGAAACCATATTTTTTTTACCGTTTTTTTCATTCTCTTTCCTATTTTATTTATCTTTTTTTTTCTCTTTCTTTTTTTTTGAAATGGTTTATAAAATTCTTATCATATTACAATAAATATATTTCGTTAAAAAACTAACCATCTTTGATTTATTTATTAATTTATTTAAACCTCCTCCCCTTTTTTTTTTTTTTTTTGCTTTCTCCTTTTACTTTATTTCTCTTTGTGCTTTCTTTTTTATGAATTTGGCTGATATACCCAATTACGGTACGATAGAATAATAATAATTACAATAATAATAATATAACCAAAAAGACAAAAGAAACGCTTAACTCATTTATTTATTTGTTTATTTATTAATTGTTGTTATTTTTAATCTAATAGGTGAAAAAGATGAAGACACCAAGTAAAATAATATATAATAATAATTACAATAACAATAATAATAAAATACTATTAAAAAAAAAAAAGGATAAACCAAGGAATTTAATTCTTTTTCTTCTTTTTTTTTTACTTATATATATAGGACCCAACACGTTAATAAACTTCTTGTCGATACAACTATGAGTATAGATGACACTATTGGTTATACAAGATTCCGTGAAAATAGTTTATCAGAAGTTGAATCAAAATTTAATCCACCAGAAGAAAGTGATATAGCAAGATTTTGTAAAGAATCCAAATACGGCTATAGCTTCACGCCTATCTCACCCTCACCTACATTATCAACCTATTCGTCCATGACATTGTCTTCGTTAGGGTTTGGGGCAACCAATACAACATCAACAGCAGCGGCGGCAATAATAGGCAATCGTAGAAAAAGTTGTGATAGAGGGTTATTATGTTTTCTTAAAATACGTAATAGATTAAATCAATTGAATACTGGACGTCGTTTTTCTCAACCTGATTTTGGCATTATTGATAAACAAAGATCAAGATATGAAATGCTATCTAATCACCACCCTCATAATCGTTCTTCTAATATTGAATCTATACCTGAATTCTCTATATTAACGCCATCTTCATCTTCATCTTTTTTTAAACATCATGAAGAAAACGATGAAGAAGATCAAATGCCAATAAAACGTATAGAATCATCACCTGATTCACCAATTTTATGGAGTCAAGATGAATATCGTTTTAATTCTTTAAATAGAGTTGCTTCTGAATACAATAATGATAATAATTCTACTTCAGTCGCTTCAATTCACCCTATTAAAAAAAATATAAACAGTTTGAATATGTCATTTACTAAATCAACACCAATATCAACAACAACAACAACAAATAATAATAATAATGATGATGATAATAATAATAACACTAGTCATTTTACACCATCAAGTGCATCAAGATATTTAAGGGCCTTACATTATCCTACTAGATTTTTACCACAACAACAAGCTATTTTAACAACTGATGTAAATGGAAAAGTACTTTTATTTAACGACATTTCAAGTTTATGTTTTGGTATTGATCAATCTTTCATTGGGCAATCCTTATTTACTAAATTTGATCACCATACTCAACGTACAATGAAAGCAATGTTACAACAAAGAAAACATGTGCAAAAAACATCTTCAACACCATCATCGTTATTACCTACAAATAACAACAGTAATATTAATGACAGTTCGGTACTTGTGTGTGGTGGGATAATCCCAATTATTAAGGAAAAAGGAAAAAAAGCTACCGCTGCTTCTTTATGGCTTAAAGAAAGATGGAACAATAATCAAGGAAAATTTATTTATTTATGGGTTTTTGAAGAAATTTATGAAAGTCAACTAACCGTTATTATTGATTCAAAGGTAAAGAAAATAAAGTAAAAATATCGTGAGTGTATAAATATATACATATATTAATATACCAAACTATATGTGTTATATGTATATACATGTACATAGGGTCGTATTTTAGATACGTCTTCTACAACTATTTACGAACTTTATGGTTACCAAAGATCGGATGTGATTGGCCAATCTATAAAAACGCTATTACCATCAATAAACACAGCTACTATGGAAACAAATAACAATAACAACAATGAATTAAAAGTCAATACAAATAAATTTTATACAAGTAAAACAAAATCAGGAAAGTTCTTTCCCTCTATGGTTCATTTACAAAATAACAAATTACTGATCACCTCTTTACCGACTATATCTGGTTTAATTACAATACATCGTAACGGTATGATACAAAGTATGAACCCAGTTCCAGCGAAATATTTATTTGGTTATAAAACAAAGGATGCAGTAGAAACAATACATATAAACAAATTGTTACCTCAATTTATGACCTTGGTTCAATTACTTGACGAACATCATTTATTACATTATAATCGTATGGTATCATCGGAAGAATGCATTGAATTGTTACATCAACAACAACAACAACAGGGTATTGTTGCCATTCATCATGATGGAAACCAATTTAACGTTGAATTACAAATTCGTCTTATCGAAAGCGATGAAGAAGATTTATATAGTGTATGGATTACTTATAATCGTATTTCAACAACAAAGACTATAGAAACAACATCAATTATAAATACAACTAATCATTGTAGGAATGATATTGAAAACAACAACTATAATAATACCAATAATAATATTACAAAAGAAGAAACCTCCATCCATTTAACAAAGAATTTAGACGAGAATGAAAATAATCAATTCCATGCATCACCATCAACAACAATGACAGCAACAGTGACAACAACGACAATGACAACAACGACAAAAACAACGACAAAAACAACAACTGCTAGTATAAAAATAAATGATGATAATCAATTTAAAAAAAAGAATGAACAACCACTGTTATCAGGTTCACCACAAATCAGTAGAATTAGCTGTTTTGGATCCGTACCAAAAGAAAAAGCGCTTTTCCCCATGCATAGAGAAGAAGATGAGGAACAAGATAAAAATACATCATCCTCATTATCACCACCACCACCACAGCAACAACAACAACAACAAGGCAGTTTAGCACCTATTATTTTTCCCGAATTAGATGATTATGTGATTATGGGTAGTTTAGGTGAAGGAGCTTATGGTAGTGCCAAATTAGTCCATTTGAGATCTGACCCTAAACAGGTAAATAAATTTTCTCTTTTTACACACACACACATATACACATACAAATATATATATATATATATATATATATATATACCTAAAAAACAAATATATTTATATATTTTTACTGATTTTTTTTTTTTATATCTATTTATATACATAGGAGTTTGTCATTAAAGCCATTGTTAAATCACGTATTGTTATAGATTCATGGGTCAGAGATAGAAAGTATGGATCAATACCAATAGAAATTCATATTTTACTCAAGTTACAACAACATCAGCACATGAACTGTCCACGTTTAGGTAAATAAATAAACAAATAAGAAATAATAAAAATAAAAAAACTTCAGTAAAAGGAAAAATAAAAAAGTATATTTCAAACCAATGAATATTTATTTATTTATTTACTTATTTATTATTACCCTATTAGTAAAATTTATTGAAGATGATGATAATTATTATACAATCACTCAACTTCATGGAGATGGTATGGATTTATTTGATTATATAGAACTAAATGAAAACATTCCTGAACAACAAGTAAGAAAAATTTTTTATCAGGCAGTCTCTGCAGTTCAACATTTACATCATCTAAAAATCGTACACCGTGATATCAAGGATGAAAACATATTATTGGACGAACATGGTGTGGTTCAACTTATTGATTTTGGATCAGCTGCCTATTTTAGAGAAGGGAAACTATTTGATACTTTTAGTGGTACCTTGGATTATTGTGCTCCAGAAATTTTAAATGGAAATGCTTATGCTGGCCCTCCTCAAGATGTTTGGTGTTTGGGTATATTATTATATACCTTAATTTATCGTGAAACACCTTTTTATTCTGTGGATGATATTATGGAAAGAAAACTTCAATTGCCTTATCTTCCTTTTCAAGGTATGTAAATTAAAATAAAAATAGTAGAAAATAAAAAAAAAGTTTGCTTTTTGGATAATTAAACCATTACTTTTATGTACATATATATATAGGAAAGAGTCAAGGAGTTGTCGATTTAATTTATAAATTACTTGATAAAGATTACCAACGGCGGCCAACTATTGATGAAATTATGGAAGATAAATGGTTATTACAAAAAGGGTAATTAATCGTTTACTCATATGAATATCAAAACACACGCAACACATCTTTATACGTCAATAATAACAATAATACTAATACTAATGGCATAATATTTAGTAATGATAGCAACAATAATAATAAAAGAAGCAATAATATACCTTTTATAAAATATCTACATCTCTATTTTCTATTTTGTCATTTTTTCCCATGCATTTTATTTATTTATTTTTATGACTTGACTATTCTTTATTATTGGATGAAAATAGTAAAAATGTGGGGTTGGATCTTATTTTTTAATGAAGATCAGAGTTAAATGTTTATTATTATTTATTTTAAAAATAAATCATTAAAAAGTCATGTCTATGCATAAACCATTATCCTTTTTTTTAAAAACCAATAAAATACTTATATAAACCTGATATTTTTTGTTTTCAAAAAAAAAAAAAAAAAAAAAAAAAAAAAATACACACACACATATCTCTCCATTTTAATTTCTTGTTATTGTACAACGTGATTAATATATATATATAAAGGTAACAAATATTTAAATGGCTTGGCCATACTTTCTGATTTTTCCAAAAAAAAAAAAGATGTGGAGAAATTTTTTTTTATCTTTTTTTGCGCACTTGATAGATATATATATATATATATTTATATATATATTCGTTTTTATAGTGATTCCTTTTTAATACTAAAATATCAAATTCATAATGGAATATCTTGTAACTGGCTCTACTATAAATATTTTTTATATCTTTCGGTAAATAATCCGAAGAATATTTTATCGCTGCTTTTTATATATTTATATTAAATATGAAATCTTCAAGGTATATAAATTTTGTTCCATCATATTTATAAATATAAACGAACCCGATTTTTTTTCCCTAATGATTTAAAAAGAGATCATAAGGTTTATTGTTTCTGACTTTTGAAGGTGGCACAAAAAAAAAGATACGGCGTTTAAATTTTTTTCTTTTTTTTTTCTGAGAGACTCCAACTCTAATCAAAAAAAATATATATCCTATAATTCTTTTTCATCCCTCTTTTTCCTCTCTCCCTCTTTCTTTTTTTTATTATTATATTTTTTCTGTATGAACCATTTTTATTTAACATTTATATAAAACATATAGATATATATACACATATATATACAAAAAAATGGGAAATCCGATCATCGATGTAGAATTAGAAAAAGAACATTTAGTTATGTATGGATTATCGAACGAATCACCTGGCTGTGTATTAAGAGGTGTACTAAATATTCATTTTAAACAACCTACTAAAGTAAAAAACATTACTTTACGTTTCATTGGTACTATTCATATTAGCTGGACACAAAGTAAATATATAAAAAAAAAATAAGGGGTGATGATGGAGAAGTGACGGGTTGAAAGAATAAACTTTGAACACAATAAAGGAAGGATCATCCTATTTGGGGTGAATTTATTTATTTATTTTTACGCCACATGATTTTTAAAAAAAAAAAAATAATAATAATAATTCATTCTATCTTTCTAACCTAATATATTAATTTATTATTTATTATTTATTTTTATTATTTTAACAGATTATGGAAATGGACGAGAACAATATTTTGAAGACGAAAAAATCGTAATGAATCATCAATGGACATTATTTACACCACCTCACGGATTAAAATCATATACATTAAATGCCGGCACGCATTCCTATGAATTTGAATTACCATTAAAAGGCGATTTGCCAGAAACCATTAAAGTAGGGCATTATTATATAGTTCAATATCGACTGAAAGCTTTAATCCAACGACCACATGTATTACCTAACTATGCCATGTTTCGCCCAGTATTTTTAACAAGACAACCCATGTCCTTACATCAACAACAACAATTTTTTTCTTCATCTTTTCAAGCAGCTAATCAATTATTTGAGCCTATTTCTGTCACTAACCAGTGGGTTGATAAAGTCGATTATTGCATTAGTTTACCATCCAAAGCCTATCATCATGGGGATACGATGCGTGTTCATTTACGTATTTCGCCTTTAATTCATGGATTAACCTTGAAGCAGCTCATTGTCACTTTTAAAGAATATGCTTCGTGTAAACCTGTCAATGGTTGGTTTGGTGGTGCTTCAAAATCATATGGGAAAATCATTTATTACACAAAAATCAATCAAATAGAAGATATCATGACACCGCTTGATGAGGAAGAAGAACAGCACACACCTTTTCATTCTTATTCTATGCATTTAAATATACCTATTTCATCTTCTTTTAATGATATTCAATGTGATACTCGGCATCATGATGTGGTTCGTGTAAAGCATAAATTAAAATTCATACTCAGTTTTGAAAATGCGGATGGTCATTTATCGGAATTAAGAGCCATTTTACCTGTCATCATTCAACCTAAATCAAATGATTTATTACCTACTTATGAACAATCTTCTAATGGTCTCTCTTTTCCTTACAATCCTAATTTAATGCTTTTATTATTAAGAAGAAACCATCATCAAGGTCAAAATAATAATGATCAAAACAATACTAATAATGATGAAGATCAAACAAATACGGCTTTATTAAATGTATTGAACAACCCTAATTCTTCTTTATCTAATCTACTGAATTATCACCAATCATTATCAACTTCTTTGGATCATGATATTCAACAACAACGTGGTACTTTCAGTCATCATCGTTTTTCTTTCCCTTCCTTCTTCCATCGTGATCATCCTCGTTTACCAAATTATGATGAAGTACAATGTCACTAAACAAAAAAAAAAAAAAAAAAAAAAAAAAAAAAGATATGTAAATACTTTTATTATTTATTTATTTATAGTCATTATATGTAAACCATTATTATTATTATTATTATTATTATTATTATTATTATTATTATTATTATATCATCTTTTCTTATCAACATATTTATATTACATTACCTTTTTATATGCATTATTATATATTTAATATATATTCCATAACTTTATATATAGAAAAAATAAAAATAAAGATTCCTTTTTTTATAATATATATATATATGCACATATGGTATGTTTATGGTGTTGAAGTAGAAGGTGTTGAAGGAGAAGGTGAAAGTTCATTATGCTCACTGTCATCGTTCATTACTGTTGCTTCCTGTTGATTTTTTCCTTGTTCATTTTGTCCCATTTCTCCTTTTTCATAGCCATTACTATCTTTTTCTTCTTCATCTTCTTCTTCATCCTCTGTTTCCTCTTCCTCTTCTTCATCACCACCACCATCGTCATCGTCATCATCTTCATCATCGCGATATTCATATTGAGTAGTATTGATAAACGTCATATAAGTTAATCCACTTTTTAAATAAGCTAATAGTTCATCCATCCATCTTATTATGATTTGCTCACTTTCATCTATTAATTCTGATAATTGCTGAATAATTATATCATCATACATTGTCATTTCATTATTTTTATTTGCATTACTGTTGTTGTTGTTGGTGTGGTATGGTATTAAAAGAATATTTTTAACATGTTCTTCAATAAATGCATCATAAGCACTTCCTATTAATATATATAATTCATTCTGGAGAAAAGGGATAATCTAAAAAATGAAAGGAAAAAAAAAAGAAGAAAGAAATACGTGAGTATATAAACGATGATGACATGACTAAACGTTATTTCTTAAATTATCTCCTATTACATACTTTGGGTATATGATCAGGTTGTATAACGGTAAAAGAATTAAATCGATGTAAGGGTAGAGGGTAAGATATGACTTTTGATGTTGAGATCTGTTGATATAGTAATTTACGTTTATGCTGCCATCGGGTAGTTAGCGTTTGATGTTGTGTATGTAAAGGAGGCAAAGAGGGTGGATTATGTTTTTTGGAAGAAGTTGAAGATAAGTCTAATGGATATTCTGTAAAAGTATTTGTCTCTTCTACAATATTGTACACTAAAGATAAAATCGTTCTTTTACACAAAGGGCATTCAGGAACAATATTAATCCATTGTTTGATACAGGAAAAACAGAATGAATGATAGCAATTACGTACAAAGGTTCTATTGGTATACTCTTGTAAGCATATTGTACATTTGGGTTGATTATTATTACTTGACTTTATGTTTTTATTATTATTATTTAATGATGATGACTGTGCTTGACTAATATAAAAAGCAGATCTTTTACGTTTCATTTTGTATTGTATTTATTTATTTTATTGTTAAAAAATAGAAAATGAAAAGAAAAAATAGCACTACCAAAAAATTTTCTTAAAAAAACTGTCGGTATTTAAATTTAAAAACTTAAAAAAATTCATTTTTTTTTTCTTCTCTCCTTTTTTTTTCTTTTTTTTAAAAAAATAATAAAAAGCAATTACATACACTATGGGATCAAAAATAAAAGCAAGTAGTAATAATAACAATAATAATTTAAACAATATGAATGAAACATCTCAAAATGGGGCTGAAAAGCGTAGAAGAACAGGCGAAAGCAACGTTGGAAAAGAATTTCAAACGGTAATAAATAATATATATAAACTATATAAACTATATATATACATATATTCATTTATATATATCCATCGTTATTTTTATTTAATTGATTTAACAGATTGACTTTAATACTTTCGATATCTCAGTTTTACGAAAATATGCTCGTGTACATAAAATTAAAATCAAATCCAAAACCAGTAAAGAAGATTTAGTTAGTGCCGTCTCTCGTCATTTTGCAAATCAAACGGTTAAAGAAGTAGATACTATTACTTGTTTCTTATACACTGCCCATTACAGAGGTAAATAGGATATTAATATAAAAAAGAAAAAGAAATATTTTTATATATGCCGGTTACTAATATACTAATTTTTATTATCACTTTATGTATATATAGATAGTGTTTTACGTTTACCTTTACATATGTAAAATCTTATTCACTATCTTAATTCATTAGCAACAATTATATCATTTTTTTATTCGCCTTATATGTATACAATACATTATTGTTATTGGATTATTATAATTATTATTATTATTATTAAATTATTCACTCTGTTCATATTATTATCATCATCATCATCAAAATAACTAATCAACCGGATAAATGTTATAACTTCGGCCATTCAAATTCTATATCACATATAATTTTTATTTTTCTTATTTTATTTTATTAATGGATCGGAAATAATAAAGGTTGTAACCTAATAAACCATTCCAGTCAAATATAAAAGAAGAGTATCATTATAAAAGCTTTTTGTATGTATTTTTATTGCTTTATACATCAAAAATTATTAAAAAGTATTACAAAGATGATCTAGCTAACTGCATACACTTTTTACCATTCTATATTATATTATTTTTTAAAAGAAATGCACTTGTGATCAATTTTTTCTCACTAGGAGAGACTCTCATCTCATAGTAGAATTTTATTCCCTTTTCTTTTTATAAAAAAAATCACAATGCTTACTTCAAAAATAAATATGAAATGATTTTACACTTTGTAAATAAATAAATGTATAACAAAAGATCAATTAAAACTGTATATACAAGTCTGGCTCAAAATTACCTAAAAAAAAACCTTAAATGAATTCAGACTCAATGGATAAAATACAATTTTCATTATCACCTGACCTCTTTATCTTTTTTTAGTCCTGGATACACAAAGAATTATCTATCCATAATTCTAACTTATTAATAAAAAAAAAAGAAACGCATATATCTAGCGAAATTATAGAATTTGTATATAATATAACCATTTGAATTATTTATTTATTTATTTTCATAATATTTCAACGATATGCATACATGTATACATATATTTATATATATCATCTTTTTCGTTTTTTTTTTTTTTGAAAAAAAACAATACAAATCCCGATAGTATTTCTTAAAAAAAGCTAAAAAAAAAATCCTTATAGTTGCTTTATTAAAATGATAAATAGATTTCTTTTAATGAATGAATTTAAAAGTATATGCAGGCTGTTGCTATATATATTTTAACTATTTAATTAATTATACATAGTAAAAAAATAAAAAAAAGAGTGGCTTGTTGCACTGACTTTTAAAATTTAGATATAAAAAATCAATCAGCTTTAAAAAAACTAAACAATTCTTTTTGCTCCTCCATCTTTTTTTCTTCATTTTATCTATACTATATATATATATATATATATATAACGTTTATATTCTATAAAAGTTTATTAAAAAGAAAGAAAAGAAAAGAAAAAGTAGGATATAGTTCCTTCTCCTCTTTTTTTTTTTCTCTTTCTTTTAACTCTTTTTTTTGCCCACAAAAGGACACCAATAATTTTATTTTTTTAATATCTATTCATTTTTTTATTCTCCTATCATTTTTCTTTTTCTTTTTCTCTTTTTTTTTTTACATGGACTTGTTAAAAAATAATATTATATATAATCCGTTAATCTATTCAATGCTATGTCGAAACAAATAACTCCTGATGACCATTCAACTCCCAACATTAGTGTTATTGAAGTACCTGAATATTTTTATGCTGTAGATATTAATTATCTTTCACATATGATAGGTAAGAGGAAAAAGAATAGGATGTAATAATACCAATCAATAATAGTCAATAATAATAAATGTGAAGAGAATATGATGGTAAAAAAAGGCAAATAAACAAAATTTACAACGATATATGCGTGTTTATATATACATACGTGTAGTTTGAAAAGTATGAGTATATACATATATATTTGTGGGTGTGAGTATATGTTTGTATATATATATATATATATATTCATATATATATGGATGAATGGGATGATTTTATAATATGATCTAATACAATATATATATATATATATATATATATATATATTATTTTTTCATCGTATAGCTGATATGCTAGGAAGACTAATTTCTCACAATGATTTAATTCCATTAACACCAAGTAACCTTACAAGGTTTCATTCAAGAATACCACCAAATATATCATTAGTGGATTATTTAAGACGTATTATCAAATTTACATCTATTGAAAAATCCTGTTTATTGATTATTTTAATCTATATTGATCGTGTTTGTGAACGCCATCCACAATTTACAATATCTTCCTTAACAGTCCATCGTTTTTTAATCACAGCCGTTACCGTATCCTCCAAAGCACTCTCTGATTCTTATTGTACCAATTCACATTATGCCCGCATTGGCGGGATATCTACTCAGGAATTAAACGCTTTGGAATTAGAATTTTTATCTCTTATTGATTGGCATTTAGCTTCAACCGGGGTCATTTTACAACGCTATTATACTAATTTAGTAGCCCAACATCCTTGTTATCACCGTATTCTTTCTAACGATCATACTATAACAATGATTGATCATGTCACTTCATCATCATCTATATCAACATCAAATCGACAACATTCAACAAGTTCTACTACATCATCTTCTTTATCTTCTTCACCTACGTCTTCTACAACTTCTATATCACCAAATAATAATACACATAAAAGTAAAAAAAGACGAAGGCAAAGCAGTATTATTAGTACCAATGATCTTCAAAATTTACAACAGCAACAAGAGGGGATTAATAATAATAAGGATAGTAGTGGTATAAACAATAACAATAATAATAATAGTGAAGATAACCATGAACAAAATGAGAATGATGAAGAGGCTGATGAAGAAGAAGAAGAAGAGCGTCGCATATGGGCTCATTTTGATCAATTATCGAATATTGAGTGGATACCGTACATAGCTTAAATACACACACACACATACACACACACGCACACACACATACACACACACAAACATACATGCATACTCTTATATATATACTTTTATAATTCTGATTCTTATTATCTAATTTATATACACTTATTTATTTTTTCCATTGTAATTTTTAGCTTTAGTTTATTATTTATTTATTTAAAATTTATTATCACCTATTATATTTATATATGATCATTTCAGCAATAATCCCTCTTTACCATAGCTTCATTATCATATATTGATATAACTTTTTCTTTTTTTTATCATTTTATATTCATGTATTAAGCATGATGAAATCCTTTTATATATAATGTATCAAGGAAAGCTTTTTTTTTTCCTGCTGAATTTAAAAGGGGTGATGGAGGAGAAATAGATATAAAATATATAAAAAAGAAATAAGCAACATCATTGTAAATAATAATACTAATAATAATAATAATAATAAAAAATAGAACTATTCTCTTTTTTAAAAAAATTTCATTAGATAATAAAAATTCCTTTATCACCAGATATTCAAGTAAGGATCTAGTTTCACCTGATCCTGAGAAATATCGTTCTAGTAACCTATTTATATTACATTGATTAGTTAGAAAATATCTTTTCATTCTACGTATTTATTTTTTATACATTATAACGCAACCGGAAAAAAGAAAGATCATTTGTTATTATTTATTTTTTATTTATTTTTAGAGTTCAATAAATACATATTATTAAACTTGGAAACGTTTAACATATCTAGTTATTATAGTAAAGTTGATATATATACATAATAAACTTTAATATAAGTTTTATATACAAACGAATAATAAGAAATCCATTGGATTACAATTAATAAAACCCATTATTATTTTTTTGTAAAAAAAAAAAAAAAAAAAAAAATGTAAATGCAAGCATCTAGATTTATTTATAAATAAATGATTTTCTGTTTGTTATTTTGACACTATCAGTGTTTAAAAAAAAAAATCAAAAATTAGGATTTAACTTGTGATTAAATAATAATGATACAATAAAATGTACTTTTTATGCAACTCAAAAAAAAAATACAACACGTGAACAAACTATAATATACTTATATAATGATTTAGGGCAAGAGAAATAGGTGAAACCATATTAAATTTCAAAGTTTGGGGATTTTTAAAAAATATGGTGAGAAAAAAAAATAGAAAATAGAAAAATAGAGAATTTATTAATAAAAAATATAATAATAAAAATTCATTAATAGAAATAGCTAAGAGAGTATAAGTAAAAAGAAATGAGTAAAGAGGTAGGTTGATAGGTATTAAAAATAAAAATAAAAGCTATACTTTATTTTTATTTGTTTATTTTTGTTGATTAAAAAGATTATTTTTAACCAAGAAGAGGAGCGTTTTCAGCATCGCTGGAACGACCTAATAATTTGAAAACATAAGGACGAAGAGGATAAGCAAGGGTAATGATAGCTAAAGCCAAAGCGGTCCAATGAATCCAAGGGTCTTGTTGGTTAGTGAAGACGGCCAAGATACCAAGACCAAGAACAAGAGCACCGGTGATATCACCTTTGTTTTTCTTATATTCAACATAACCAACGGCGGTACCGGTAAGGAAAAGAAGACCAATAATAACGAAGATACGAGACCATACACCAGGACCATCTTCAGAAGTATGGGAGACTAATTGGAAAAAGTTGACGACAGCAGAAAAGACGATCCATCCGTGCCATAAAGAGAATGGAGCATGAACAAATAATTTGTCGGTCCATGTTTCAGCATGGTAATTCTTTTCCAAATTATAAAAGACATAAGAAACGGAAGAGGCGGTAAGGAGGACAAAGATAAAGGCGATAAAAGTATGACCACTCTTTAAAAGTCCAAGCCAAGCAGAGTTAAGTAAGATAGAAATAACAAAGTGCCATCCTTTTTTAATAAAAATAAAAATAAAAAATAGAATGGTAAATAATAATAATAAAGACCCTTATGAACTCTTATTTTTTTTAAAAAAAAATATGACAATGATTATTATTATTATTATTATTATTTCTTACCAACACCGTGAATAGCGGCTTCATGGGCAGCATCAAACCATTGGTAAATAACGAAACCACCAAGAAGAATATGAATTAAAGTCCAAATATAAGAGATCCAGAAAGCTATATATATATATATTATATAAAAGAATAAGTATTTGAATAGTTAAAGATTAGTAATATATATATATATATATATATATATATATATAATGTATATGTTAACTTACAAGGAGTAATGTATGTATGGCCGTCAGAAACAGTACCGTCTTTAGGGCTAACAATACTATAAACAGTAGCAGATAAGAAGAAGAGGTAAACGATTACGTTTGCAACCTTTTGAAAAATATGAAGTCTAGACATATTTTAAAAAAATGAATTGTTTAAAAAAAAAAAAGAAAAAAAAAGAAAAAAGAAAAAAAATAAAAAAATTTTTGAATAATTTATATATTTTTTAAAACGCGTATCTGATTATTTTTTATTTATATTTATTTATTTGCCATTTTTCCCTTAACGTTTCGTCTATGAAATAAAGTTTTCTCACTGTCCTTTTGTCATACCCGACAATAGATGCTTCATGCTGAATTCATTGGAAAATAATTGTTTAGGAATATCGTTGCACTACTTATTTAGTCCATGACGAGTTTTTTTTTATGTATTTAACCTGCCTGACACCTTTTTTATATTGTTATTTATTAAATTCATTCGATAATAATAAAATAACAAAAAAATGATCAAAAAAATAAAATATGCATATACGGTGATTAAAAAAAGTATACTTGTATATTGAAACAACGATTTAAAAAAAAAAAAAAGTGAGCTAAAAGGCTGATTTTTTTTTTAAGGGAAAAGGGAACATATATGTATAAATATATAACATGATGATAATAGAATTTTTGTTGATCATAAAATAAATCCGCTGACTTGTTTCCCTCGCTTTTTTATTTTTATTTTGTGTTCAAACGTTATTCTTTTAAAAAAATACATCATTTTTATTATTTTGAAATAAATAAAATATAAATAATAATGATTTTTGAAATGTTGTTTCTTTTTTGTCACACAGTTTTTTATTCTTTCGGAATTAATATTAAAACAGTAAAATTTATTTTAAAATACATTTTATCATAGTAAGTCTGCTTGGAGGGGGTTATATATCTCTCATGTTTTCTTTTTTGTTTTTTTATTTTATTTTTTTCCTTTTCTTCTCTCTTTTCCCTTGCTTTATTAATATTAAAAAGAAAAAAGAAAAACATCATATCATTTTTTTTATTTTCATTTTATAGGCATTTTATCTATTTCAGTAATAAAAATTTTTACTTCTGTACCTATAAATAGTAAACATAGTTTTGATAGCGAGAATAATAATAATAATAATAACGATGCGTGTTTGATAAATAGTATTAATATTAAAAAATTCATATGTATGCATTTTTTATTTTTTATACTAATAAAGATTGCTCTTAAGCTTTTTTTTTTGTGATGATATGAGGTCTTCGGCTACAACAAGCGATAATCAAAAATGGAAATATGCTTATATATATATATATATATATATATGCATATTTATATAAAAAAGGGCGTCATCACCTTTTCGGCGCACTCTTTTTTAATCTCTCATCCATATTTTATTTTAAAAAAAATACTGTCATTTACTATTACTATGTAACGATAATATTAAACGAATGCATAACAATCTTAAAAAGAAAACACCGCTGTTTGAATTGCACTTTGTAATTTTTAATTTATTGATTAATAGTTATATATAATAATATATAATTTTAACCTACATAATCAAAATAATACTATTATTTCGATAGATTAGGCTAACCTTCTTTGATTATTCTATTATTCATATTATATTAAACAAGATATTATAGTATTCTCTAACCATAATTCAAAAAAGAAATAGGTGTCAATATTATGCCTCGTTATTTCCTTATAAAATGAATATCTTAAAATATATACCAATTTATGACCGTTTAATTATACCAAAAATATTGTTATTATAACAGTACAAAAAAAACAGAATAGATTGAAAAATATATCTTTTTTAATACTAAATAAAATAATTAAAATGATTGTAAAATAGAAAAAAAAAAAAAAAAGTGCCCCACTCATCCTTTTAAAAACGCGGTGTTTAAAATGGCGCATCAAGTGGAAAAAGGCACAAACTTTTCAACTTTTAGAATCTTTTTCTTACTCCTCCCCCCCCCCTTTTTATTTTTTATTTTTTTCTCTTTCTCTTCTTTTAGTCCATCATTATAACAATTACCGCATATATTTCATTTTATATCTAATGGCAACACTATTATATGATACCCTTAGAAAAGCTGAACTCGATCAGGTATTAGAAATAAAAATCGATAAATAAATAGATATAATATAATATACAAATATGGCAAAACAACTCATCTCCATCTTTTTTTTTTCTCTACCTTTTTATTTAAACTTCTCATACGTGAATAGTATTTTTCAAAGTATGTAATATAAAAAGAATATAAAAATAATAAAACTAATGGAAATGAAACTAATAACTATATCCATTCATTTCTTATAAATTACATTTTATTATTACTATTATTATTTTATGTAGTTTTTCTACCAATGGCATCACGCAATTAGAATCTTTAGCCCAAGTATGACAAAATTCATACATATATATATTCGAAATACCTTTTGTTAGTTGGTTTTTTATGTTTACTTATGCATTCTTTTATTTTATTTCATTTTTATTTTCTTATACTTCTTTTATTATTTTGAATATATATAGTTGTCGATGCAAGATTATAATAGTTTAGGGATTGTATCTATCCAAGATAGGAAAAAATTGTTTCAGGTACTACTAAAATATATAATAATAAAATGAGTAAATAATAAATAAAAAGAAGTTCATATAAACAAATAATACTATTGACAAAATAATAATCATTGCTTTTTTTTTTTCTTTTTAGCTTGTTCAAAGTTTACGTCAAGAACTTCCAACTTTAGAAAATGGTCTCGTATCAAGTGGTAATAACAATAATTCCATGTATCGACGTCAAAGCAGACCTACAGCAACACAAATAAACAATAATAATAATAATAATAACAATAATTCATCCATGACTTTACCACCAAGTTATATTGATCCAACAACGGGTATTGCTTTAACATCATCCAGTGCTTCCGTTGTTTCGGGTATGCCTGACATATCAACTATGCCAATGAATCGCCGTAGTGGTAGTAATAGTAATAATAGCGTTGGTAGCGGCTCACCTACTCTTTATCAACCTTCTTCTGCTTCTTTATTATCCTCTACTCCACCAAAATTGCAACAACAAACTTCGCCCGTATTACAACAACAACAATCTACTATGACAAGATCAAGATCAAGAACATTACCAGATCAGCATCAGCGTCCAGATTTTATCAAATCTATGAAATCACCAAATAATAATAATAATAACCCACCACTACCTTCATCTTCCGTATTTCCTGGAAATTTATTACAACAACGTACTTCAGATGAAGATGATATGGATGATGAAGATGATGAAGATATGCCTGAAATTCGTCGTGGTTCTAATCCTTTAGTTAATGCTTATGGTATCCCTATTCAAAATTCTAAATTAAGATCTCCTTATTCTCAAAAATCATCTTTCACTACTACATCATCAAACTTTGGAAATAATAATAACAATAGTACAAATAATACGAATGGTAATAGCAGCAACAGCAACAATAATATTGGTCAATCGGATTTAAATCAAAAAATTAGGGTGTGTGTACGTAAACGGCCTTTAAATAAAAAAGAAGTGGAGCGTGGTGAAAAGGATATATCTCCAACAAGTGGTATCCGTAGTATTAATATCAATGAACCAAAGTAATAAGAAATAGAATAAGAAAAGAAAAACGAAAAGGATAAGGGAAAAAAAAAAAAAAAAAAAGTAAAGGAATAGAAATGGTTATATATTATTTTTATATGTATACTCATCACTATTATACTTTTTTTTATTTTTATTTCATAGAGTAAAGGTGGATTTGACAAAATACATTGAACAACATAGCTTTACTTTTGATGATGTATTTGACGTTGACGCTTCAAACGAAAAGGTAAATTTATTTACATATATAATAATTATAACGGATAAATAAACAAATAAACAGGTAACTAACAATAAAAAAAAACATGATATTATTTTTATTATTAGATTTATCAGCGCACAGCTCAACCTTTAGTAAAATACGTTTTTAATGGTGGGAAAGCTACTTGCTTTGCTTAGTAAGTACTTTTTTTTCCTTGATTTTTTATATTTCAGTAAAAGGAAATAGAAAAAAGGTATTTACTTTATATATATATATTTACTATTTTATCTCCATTATACTTCATTTTTTTATAGTGGGCAAACGGGTAGTGGGAAAACCTATACAATGCTTGATCCACAACATGGGTTGTATGTATTAGCAGCACGTGATGTATTTAATTTACTTTGTCAACCCCAATACCAACATTTATCCGCCTATATTGGTTTTTATGAAATTTATCAAGGCCAATTATATGATTTACTTAATGCAAGAAAAAAATTATTTGCTCGTGAAGATGGAAAACAAAATGTTGTGATTGCTGGATTAAAAGAATACGTTATTAAGAATGTAGAAGATCTAATGAAAGTATTTGAATACGGAAGTCAGTGTAGAAGTACAGGTAAATATAAATATTTAATACTAATTTTTATTTGTTTATTATTTGTTTATTTAAAAAAAAAAAAAATGGATGACTGACCCTCTTTTTCTCTCTCTATCTCTCTTTTTATATATTTGGAAAAATGAATTAATTAATTAACTTATATAGGTAGTACTGGTGCCAATTCGGATTCTTCTAGATCTCATGCTATTCTTCAAATTTTATTAAAACCAACTAAAAACCGAAAAGTTATTGTGGGTAAACTTAGTTTTATTGATTTGGCTGGTAGTGAACGTGGAGCTGATCGTGGTGAAACAGATGTCAAAACTCGTATGGAAGGTGCTGAAATCAATAAAAGTTTATTGGCTCTAAAAGAATGTATTCGAGCTCTGGATCAAGATAAGCGCCATACTCCTTTTAGACAAAGTAAATTAACTCAGGTAATATACATATATACATATATAAATATAGATATAAGAGAAAGAGAGAGAGAAAATATCTTATACTTATCTTTATTCATTATTAAATACTATTTTTAGGTATTGAAAGATTCATTTGTTGGTCATTCCCGTACTTGTATGATTGCCACTATTTCACCAAACCAAGGCAATAGTGAACATACCCTTAATACTTTACGTTATGCTGATCGGTAAGCAACAATAATATTATAAAAAACAACGAAAATTATAATGGTAATGAAATGGATGAAAATATAAAAAAATCTCATATATATTATTTACAATAGCGTGAAAGAACTTAAAGGTGAAAGAGATCGTCGTGGTATGAGTGATTTGCAACCAACGTCAAAAGGACGCAATGATGATAGCTTTGGTGATAGTTTAACGATGGACAATGATGGAAAAAGCAACTCAGACTCTTTATATACCCACCAACCTTATGAAGATTATAGTGGCTACTCTGATGACCCAGATTTGTATAATGAAGATGATGATGATTTATTCTTAGGTGATGAAGATTTCCCAAGTGATGGTGATGTACATATATTAGATGAAGATTTCCCTCATGAAACTACTTTAGATGATGATAGTGGTAATAACGGTGACGATTTAGATCATGAAACATCTATAGCTCAAATTAGACAACGCTATTTTGATGATGATGATGACGATGATGATCAATTTACTTCTAGTAGGCCAAAAAGGCAGCCTACTCCTTATCACCACACTGGAACAACCATTAATAATAATAATAATAATAATAGTAATAACAGCAATAATACTGGAACAACAGCAGGCGGTTTAGCTCACTACAACTCACCATCATTAACAGGGCAAAATGAATTAGATGATATGCAACAACAATTCTCTAATAATTTAATGGTATCGAAAAATGATAATAACGCTACTACTATAGAATCTAATATTCCTCGTTCACGCCAATCAAGTGGTCGTCGGCCTTCTATGGAACAACAATCATCCTCCTCCAACTTGTATACAAATCGATCATCCCTCCCTTCACCTAGACAACAACATCAGCAACAAAAACAATACCATCAGCAACAGCACCAAAATACAAACAACAGTAACAATACCTCCTTTGATTCTGATACACCAATATTTGATACAACGGCTATTGATGAATTTGTTAAATTCCATAGAGCAGAAATTAGAGAAACTGGTGAATGTTCAAAAAAGGAAACTAAATTATTAACCCATTTTTCATTAAACATGTCAAGTCGTAAAGATATGGATGATTATTATGATGATCATCAAGACAACACATACCATCATCAAAAAAAACAAGATCCCGAATTTTTACGACAACAACAACAAGAAGGAATGGAAAAAACTATGATAGATTTTAATCACTATTTGAATAATTTGGATGAAGTATTGGAAATGAAAATGGCTGCTATTGAAGCTTTACGTGATAGAATTCGTATCATGTTAGGTGAAGATGAATTTTAGATTTATACAATATATATATATATATATATATTCTTTTTGATAATACCCTCCTCCTCCTCCCTTCTCTACTTTTCCCAAGAATTATTTCTTTTTTACATATATACATATATACATAGTATACCCAATTGCTTTTTATTTTATTTCAATCATTTATTTATTTATTATGCTTTTTTTTTTCTTTTTCTTAGTTGATATATCGTTACTAATTATGTATACCATAATATTATTTATACATTTATAAAAAGATGAAAAAAAGATGAAAAAAAAGACAAAAAAAAAAAAAGATTGAACAAAAAAAATGAAGAAAAAATAGAAAACAAGAAAAAAAAAATCTATTTGAATTGAATATGCTATGAATCTCGTATGTTAAATCTTTATTTACTGATCATTATGAAAATAAAATAAAATAAAAATTAATTTTATGAAACTTATTACAATGAAAAAAGACTCACCAGGCCAAACCAATAATAAAAATCAAATCCCACTGCAATAATTCTAAATAATGAGCTCAACTATAAAATAAAGAGTATATTCTATCAGTTTATTTTTTGTTATAGTTAAAACCGTCATCTAACTAACCACTATACAGATGCATAATAAATTTACGCAATATACCTACTATTACATTTGACATATAAATAATAATTCTAAATAGCTGAATATCAATTCAATGCCATTATACTGAAATATCAATGCTAGATAAATTTTATTTTTTAAAATAAAAAAATAGGATAGTTCAAAATTAAAATAAAACTCAATTTAATATTTATTAAACCATATATTCAAGATGATGCTGATATTTTTTTTTGCTTTTATATTTTCTTTTTTATTTTCTCTATATTATAAGGACTTTTAATAAACCAATTTATAGATGGATTTAGAATATTCTC
The DNA here is from genome assembly GCA_017871115.1 of Cunninghamella blakesleeana. NCBI lineage: Eukaryota > Fungi > Mucoromycota > Mucoromycetes > Mucorales > Cunninghamellaceae > Cunninghamella > Cunninghamella blakesleeana. The sequence goes on from JAFCIZ010000006.1 coordinate 2,636,358, forward strand.
TTTTGACAAATTTTCATAATAAAAAAATGATGAATACGATAATTATTTTTTTCTTTAATTTGTTTTATTATTTAAATATAATATATATATTATCAAATGTATGTTTAAAACGGAAAATCGATGGTAAGAAAAAGAAGAATACGAAAATAAAAGAATAGATATTTAAAAAGGATAAATAAAAAATAGTAATAATAATAATAATAGTATAGTAATAGCAATAATTGTAATAATAATCATCATATAAAAAAAATATGTATATATTTTTTTCTTGTTTTTTCTTTTTTTTTTTTTAAAAAAAAAAAAAAGGGATTATTATAGTATATAAATATATGTATTGTTTTTTAGTTTTTTTTTTTTTAATTAAAATTACGTAAACCTGTTGCATTGGCACCAATTTGAGATACATCACAAATACTACATAATTTTCCTTTAAACTCGGGTTTATAAGAGGCTTGACAGAAAGGACATTGAACCACGGGTGAACCTTTATAAATGGGTTCAAAAGTAGAACAACAAACAACGAAAGGATTATATTGATCATAAGATAATGTAATTTCATCACTTAAATTACGTTCACAGACAGCTTGGATTTGACGTGTTTCTTCAGCAACTTGAGCACTAGGAGCTAATTCTAATAATCGTCTAGCAAATTGAGAGGCAGTATTAAAGTTTCTTAATCTAAAGGCTTGCTTTGTGGCTTGTCTTAATGCTACTTGTAAATGAACAGATTGTAATTGACAATGAGTGAAATAAGCTGCCAATTCTAAAGCCCTCTTATGTTGACTAGCATCGCTAGCAGCAGCAGCAACGGTAGATCGACGTTGTAATTCTAATGTAACACCTATAATATATTCACGACAGATATCAATGAGTTGTGATACTTCATCTGATTCAGCTTGATCTGAAGCAACTGTAAATAAGGCAGCATGCAATAAGTCTTTAAATTGAACAGTAATGGCAGCAAGACGTCCAGCTGAGAAAAGTCTATAACCCACTTGGAGTAATCGACTAAGATTTTCTACATTATACATAACAGGTGGTAATGAGGTACGAGTTGTTAATTCTTCTGGACGGCGTCTAAGGTGGAATCGTAATGGTGGATTGGAAGGTAATAATGATAAATAAACTTGCGATGCTTGGTAAATTGATAAGAAATGATTTTTGAGAGGTGTGAAATTGACGATACCAACTTGACGATTTAAAGTCTGTGTAATAAATATATACATATTAATACTTACTTTTTTTATTCATTTTTTTATATACTGCTCTTTTTTTTTATTATTTTATTATTTTACCTGCATAGCAGATTCAAAGGAACCAGCAGCGATATGATCAGCAGCCAATGGAGAGTTTTGGGTCCATTGAGCACTTTCAGCGGTTCCAGGCGTAGGAGGTACAAACTCAGCGGTTTCTTTAGCAGCAGCACGACTAATTTCAACATCAATATCAGCTTTAATATCACCATCAAAGTCCCATCCACCGCCTTCTTCTTCATCACCATGAAGGTTGAATGTTTCTTGTTCATCTACATCAAGGAATTCGTCATCTCCTTTATTCTTATTTGATGCACCAGTAGCACCATTTACATCAAATACATCATCATCGGCTCCCCATTCACCTCCAATTTCATCAATATTATCAATACCTTCTTCAAATTTGAATGTAGGTCCAACAGCAGGATGAGCAGGCCCATTGTTATCCACAGCTTTAGTAAATGCAGTTTCAAAGAAGCTCTTTGATACAGTTAATAATGGCCAATTAGGATCTTCAAGCTGAATAACAGGTTTAGGTTGTTTTTTAGATGCTTGAAGGGGTGATGTTGGAAGTGTAATATCTTCTTCAGTCTTTCCAGCAGCTGCAAGAATAGCTTGAGCACGATCATGAAGTCCATTTGATTTTGCGGTCATATAAGCAAGTGGTACTATTTTTTAAAAAAATAAGAAAAATAAAAATAAAACATACATACGTTAATTATTTAATACTAAATAATATTTATTATGGCTTTATATATACTTACATTGACCAACGTCTTGGAGTAAACGAATACGTTCTTCAACTTCGCCAAGATATAATGCATTTTGGAATCTAGACATAGGATCACCACGGAGTTCAGCGATTTTCATCATTTGACGAAGATTATTTTCATTGCCGGTAGATAAATATAAGAATGAGAGACGATCATAGTTTTGAGTGCGTTGATAAGCTAACTCTACAATCTACATAATTATAAAGATATATATAAAAAGATATATAATAATTATTATTATCATTAATATTAATATTATATGTATTCGTTTATATATTCATTTATACCTTATAATTTCCTTGACGTAAAGCTTCAGCGCTTAATTTACCCCAACATTCAGCCTTATCCAATGATTTGGCAGTTTCCAAAGCAATATCTAAATTACCACATTCTAATGCAAGTTCAAAACGTGTTTTTTCATCACGAACAAAATGTAATGCAATCTATAAATATAATGGAAGCATATTAATTATTAGTTATGCATACATTCTTAAAAAATGTTTCATATGTACTTAAAAAAAGTTATTATAATCATTATTACTTCAGGATATCCCTTCTTTTGTAAGTAAGCGATGATAGATTGACCGACTAAATTAGAATTACGAATAATGTGGAGTACTTCTTCGTATTGGCGTTTAATAAGGGCCAACTTGAAACGATATTCTGTAGGATCAATTAAGATAGAGCGAGCTTTACCGTCACGGTCCAAAATGTATAACGTTTTTCCTTTTACACGAGTTAAATAGACAGGTTGATCTAAAGTACGAATAATACCATTATCCCTATTTGGAAAAAAAAAGTAATAATAGTAATAATAATAATTAATATAGGATGATTGATATAGGATGATAATGATAATGATAATGATAGTTGGATGATACTTACCCTTGTGATAATGCATATTTAATATGATTCAAAGTGCAATAAATAAAAACACCGGAATCATCCCATGTACCGCTCTTAATACGAATAGTCTCATGAATTTGACAGATTTGTTTCAAATTTTTGTCAGCAATAGTAATTGCTATTAAAAAAATATAAAGTAAATAAATAATTAATATAAATACATGATATATAATTTTATACAAATTAAAAAAAAGACTTACTATGTTTGCTAAGTAAAGCTACCATATTTTGATCATTAGACCAGACAACATATTTCACAGAAGCGACAGGAAGCTCAGCTAAAACACGGCGTTGTTGAAGATCGTATAAGATAACAGATGTTTGGGTGGCCATAATTAAACCTCCAGTACCAGCATAAAAGATTTCATTCACAGGAATAGGTGTTTTAAAAGATTTAGTGACAGTATTAGTAAGGTCACGAATTTGAATTTGTTGATTTGTTTTATCTAATACTGCAAAACGATTACGAGCAATGAAAAGTGCTGAATGTCCTGTTCCTCGTTTTGATTCATCTGAAGGTTCTTTTAATGATCCAGATAAATTTTTGGGTATATGATAAAGTTCATATATACCACCATCGTGAGGCTAATAAAAAATATTGACTTAGTTTCAATATTCATTTTCTTAATTTCTTTTTTTATTTATTTAGCTTATTTTATTATTTTATTATTTTGTATTTTATCTCTTACAGAGGTTATCAAAATAGCACGTTCAGCAGGATTATAAGATAATGTACGAGGTTGGATATACTGTGAGCCTAATTTACGTACGCTAAGAACTTCTTGATCAGCGGTGCTGCTGAAATCATGAACATGTACAATTTTATCTTTTACATAATAAAGTTGATTTTGATGAACTTGGAATGCTGGTCGTTCGCGTTCTAACTTGAAAACAATTAAACCACTATCATGACCTATTTAAAAAAAGCAATAAGATTAATAAATTCATCATAATAGTTATATAACCATATATATATATATATATATATATATATATATATATATATATTACCCGCAGCAAAAAGATTTAATTCAGGATGAGCTGTTAAAACCCAGAAACGATCATGATCTCTTCTAAACGTAGCGACAGCAGTACGCTTTGTCATATCCCATACACGAATAGATTTATCTTCACCATCAGATAAAATTAATTCTTGACGAGGATGGAAAATAGCACTCGAGACGTTATTAAAATGACCACGACAACTATCTACCTCCCATGCCTTAGTATCTATATAAGCAAAATAAAATAAAAAAATAAAAAAAAGGTATATTTTTTAAAATTGTTTTTCTCAATAAAATATATATATATATCGCTATTACCATTCATTCTCCAAAGTTTAACTTGACGATCATCACCAGAAGAGACAATTAAAGGAAGAGTAGGATGGAAAGAAGCCCAGTTAACACCATGATCATGACCTTCTAAGACATATTTTACCATAACATCTGTAGAACCAAATAAATCAGCTTGTGAGCTTTGTCTTGCAAAAGGATCTTCAAAAGACATGGCAGAAGGAGCTTGGTTCTTTTTAACAAGACCAGAAATATCCCAAACACGTACAGTTTGATCCATAGAAGCAGATACTACAAGATCATTTTTAGGATGAAATTGAGCACACATAACATAATGATTATGACCTGTAAGAATAGCGATACAAGTTCTTGATTGCCAATTCCAAATACGAATGGTTTGATCATCAGAAGCTGAAATAATCCAAGGGTATTCATGATGAAAAAAGACGGTACGTACATAATCCAAATGTCCATTTAAAGTGAATAAACAACGACGGGTTTTATAGTTCCATACTTTAATTTTATAATCATCACCACCAGATACAAATAATGGTTGAGTTGGGTGAAATGCGATACCACGGACGGGTCCTGTATTATATAAATAGTAGCCATATAGTTTTATATATATTAATTAATGTATTCGTATTTATTCATATTATTATATTTTATTATTATTAGCAGTATTATTATTGTGATATTATTATAATATTATTTTTGTTTACCATCATGTTCATCAAAACGTTCTAATAATGTACCCATACGATAATCCCATAATTGTACACAACCATTATGTAAAGAAGCTAAAATCCAAGGTCGTTTATGATGAAAAGCAATTCCTTTGACGCGATTACTTTTGGATTCAAACTATAGCATGTAAACAACATGTACATATATATTGTAAATAAATAAACTGTAAAGCATTGTTTTCATTTTATAATAATAATAATAAATATACATATATATATATTACCTTAGTTAGCATCTGCATTTTGTAATAAATAACCTACTTTCAATTATATAAATATATAGATGTTTGTTATTATATTAAATTATTGGTTGTTACTATAGCTATTATCCGTACACGTATAACAATAATATATATATATATATATTGTTGGATGAAGTCTTAATAAGATGGGTTTTTTAATTCGTACCTTTTTTTCAATCGAGTTTTAATAAAAATAATTAATATAATGATATAGGAAAAAACACGTAATAAAAAAAAGGAAGAAGAATATAGGAAGAAGTATTTAACAACTGCTTATATAAAACTTTAGAGCAGATGTGCGATGAATATATTCACGAGATGAAAAAAAAAAAAAAAAAAAAAAAGAGAGAATGAAAAAAAAATTAGAGCAAAGAAAACAAAACCAGCAAATTGTTTAACGTGTCATTTGAAATTCAAACGCCGACATTTTCATATTAATTTTTTTCAGTCCAAATTTTTTTTCGCCCTTCTTTTTTCTTTTTGCCTCTACTTTTTTTTGCTTTAATAAAAATAAAATGCATAACACGATAGATTTATAATGATGATATATAGAAAAAATATTATTTAATAAAATAAACAATACATAGAAAAAATCTTATTTAATAAATAAACTAAAAAAATTAAAAACTGTTTTTTACATTGATTTGGGATAAATAACTTTACAGTAGATGGTATATTTATTTTAACAATACTATAAACATCAACTGGTCAATAGCAAAGATTATAATAATATTAATATTTGAATAATATCAGTATTGAAAAAAGAAAAAGAAAATAACACATAAGAGAAAAAAAAGAGACAGAGGGAAAGAGAAAATAGAAAGTTTGGATAAAAAAAGAATAAAGTTACAAGTGATACGTGTGATATATTGGATAGACTTTAAAGGCCAGTGGTGTGTGAGTGTTTTTTATAAAAAGGAGAATATTTTTAAAATCAAATCAAATAAAAAAAAAAGATAGAAGGGGGCAGTATAGGTTTTTTTTTAATGATCGGGAAAATACAAACCGAGTATAACGTGGGTAAAGTGGAATAAAAAGTATTAATTATAGGGTGTGAAAAGGGTGATGATTTAAACATGTCAAAATATTTACATTTACTATTGGATAATTAAGTTATTATACTTCATAACATGTTGGGTTATGTATCAACAATGATTGGTGGATTTTCTTTTTACATTTCCTTCTTTGGTAATCTATGCAAGTGAAAAAAAAACGAAAATCATTTTTATTTTTAAATATAAAGAAAAAAACATTTTTTCATTTTTATTTTTTTCTTTTCTTTATTTTTTCTCATTTATTTTCTTTTTTTTATTATTATAGAACGCCCATATAGATATAATAAATTATTTATTATTATAAATCAAAATGGCTGAATTACAAGTGAATAACATTATTAATCATCCCATTATTATGGATCAAGATAATCACAAAGAAGAAGAACATGCCCATAAAAAAAGAAGAAGAGACTCTGTATCTGCTAAATCTGCTCCTTCTCCTCCTAGAACTCCTCCACAAGAAATTAATAATGAATTACGTCTTATAAGTCAAGGTGAATTTGAATCTAATTTACATTTTTATCCAAGATGTTTAAATGCCCAAATCCACCCTTTGGTTCAATCTTTCTTTTCTCTTGGTAATGATCGGATTATTGCCCGCTATACCCATTTAAATCCTCAAGTAAAACCCGACTATCTCAAGGAAATATTATCTTATCGTCCAGTACATTTCCAATGGGCAGGTAAAATAATAATAGTAATAATAATATGGAGAAAAAAAGAAAAAAGAAAAAACCAAACTAAAAAAAAAAAATAGACTCAAAAAAATTAAAAACTTTACTAAAATGACTTTTTTTAATTTTTTGGTTTTAGGGTCTGATTTATTTAATGTAACCACAGCATCTGGGCAAAAACAGATGATTGTTATCGAAACTAACTCATGTCCTTCTGGGCAAAAATCCATGCCGCTGTTATCGGAAACAGATGAACATAATGAACAAGGAGGATATAGGTTAGTGATTGAATCCGCATTCCAAGAACAACTTTCCAAAGCTGATAAATCTTTAGGTGGATTGGCTGTAATTTATGATAAAAACTTGATGGAATCTTCTGGCTATGCTTCTGTTTTAGCTGATGTTGCCCAAGAAGATGTATGGTTAGTGGAATGGAAGATCGATGATATGGATCCCAACGTGAAATGGGTAGATAAAGTACTTTACATTCGTAATGATGATCAAGAATGGCTTCCAATTCGTGCTTGTTTCCGTTATCTAACTCAAAAACCGTGGAATCGATTCCCATTAAATACAAAAACCATTGTAATGAATAAAATTATTAGTTGTTTGGCTGGGGGTCGTAATAAAATGATGGCGGCTCGTGCTTATGAATTTTATAACTCTGAATTGGTCGATACTGGTTTAAACATACGTACTCCCGAAACTATTAACAATGTGACTCTTGGTGAAATTCCTCTTTGGATCCAATCAATGGGTGGACACGCTGTTTTGAAAGTGCCTTATAGTAATGCAGGTGAGACGAATATTCTATAAAAGGAAATTTGCGCGATATATAAAAAAACCCTGTATTCATTTTTTTTATTTATAATTTTTTATTTTATTTTGTTTTATTTTAAAAATAACTCATAAATAAATAGGTCAAGGTGTATATACTATTACAAATGATGGTGAATTATCAGACTTTTTAGACCAAGATCACCATTACGATAAAGTAAAAAATAAATAAAATAAGTAACAATGATAAAGAGTACTATTGTTTAGTTGCAGACGTATTCACACGTACCCTTTTTTCTTTTTTTTTTCTTTTTTCTATAGTTTATCGTTCAATCATTAGTTGGTAATGCCTCATGGTCAAGCGTTACTAGAAGCGGAAAGTTCTACCATGTCGGAACTATACCAAACAAAAAGAATAAAACCTATGTTAGTGATCTTAGAATGATGGTGACTGGTAATAACACAAAAAAATTTAATCACTGAATTTTTAAAAATTAAAATAACAACTAAAATATTATTTTTATATGCATTTGTTTATTTATTTATTATTTAATTTTTAAATAGGAAATTCTAATGGGTTTCGACCTATTTGTATTTATGGCCGTAAAGCAAGATTACCATTAACATCAAAATTAGACCCTGAAGGTACGCTTCATTATATTTACTATATAGAGAAAAAGTGAAAGTGAAAAAAAAAATTAAATCGATGATGATCTGATCTTCTTCCCTCCCTCTCTATTTGCCATTATCATAACTATTAGCTAATACATGGGATATGCTTGGTACTAATTTATCTGTCAAGTTACCTGATGGTGGGTGGACAACAGATACTTCCAGATTAATCTTAATGGATAGGAAAGATTTTAATCAATTGGGTCTTGGTATTGATGATTTGATTGATGCTTATATTCAAACTGTGTTGGCTGTTATTGCTATAGATAAGATGTCTGATCGCTTAATGGCTAATGGTAAATTCGATTATCAATTATTTGGTAGTTTAAATCCTGATGATGCTTTATTACATGAAATTAAGGAAGCTAATGAAGATTTTTAAAAACACATACATACCTATTCATCTATTTTTTTTTAAAATAATAGTAATACAATTATACGTAATATACATGATTTTTTCTATACTGTTTTTTTTATATATTGTTTTCTCTTTTTTTTTGTTTTTCCTTTTTTATTAATATTATTATTATCTTATTTTTTATCCATATCAAAGTTTTAATTTATATATATTTTCATTTTTTATCTTTATTATATAACTATTTTTTTTATTTTTTGTTACATCAATTTTTGATAAGGATCTTTTCCCTAAATCTCACTCTCTTCCCCCAATTGCGGTGTTTAAATGTTTGTGCATAATAAAAAAAAAGTGCAAAAAGGGTTATCATTTCTTTCCTTCTCTTTTTATTTTTTCTTTATTATTAATTTATAACATGGAAGTAAAAATAGAAAGCTACATATCTTCTGATGATGATATTAATAATACAGCAACTTCAACGAAACCAGGAATACCTTCTTCATTTTCAATATATAATTGGCGTAATTATATCATTCATTATTTTCCTCATTATAAACTTCAAACACAAACAGGCAAATAGATAAAAAAAAATAAGATATACATACGTATACACAAATATATACATTTATAAATTATTTTATTTATTTTATTTATTTTATTTATTTTATTTATTTTATTTATTTTATTTATTTTATTTATTTTATTTATTCCTTAGATACTGCTATTAAAATTGAAGAACGCCCACCGTTTACTAAATGCTTAATATTCGGATTACAACACGTTTTAGCCATGTTTAGTGGTACTATTTTTGTTCGTAAGTTTTGAAAATTAAAATAAACTTTCCTTCAAACAAAATTATCAACTTTAATTTTATTATATTTTTATTTCTTATCAAACTATCTTATAGCATTACAAATGGGTTTTGACGTGAATAGTAAATAAAAATGATATATTGGCTTTAACAAAAAAAAAAGAAAAGAAAAAAGAAAAAGGAAAAAAGGAAAAAAAAAAAAAAAAAAAAGGATGAAAGGGGATAAATATGTAGGTATATATTGACTTACATGTATATACATATTTGCTTTTATTACTTTGATTATTATAGCTGCATTATTTTTTTCGGGGATTAGTACAATGATATTTTTTATTATTACAAAAGGCCGTATACCAGCTTACTTAGGCTCTTCTGGAAGTGCTATTAGTGCTGTTTTAACAATTACTCAATATAAGTATCAAGCGGGGTCACTTAATCCAGATATTTCTTTAGTTCAAGGCGCTTTAGTAACATTAGGTTTAATTTATATGACTATTTCTTTTTTGGTGATGACTTTTGGTTATAAAATTATTTCGGCAATCATGCCTCCTGGTAATATATATATATATATATATGTGTGTGTGTGTGTGTAAATAAAATTATTTATCTATAGAACTAATGACGATATATATTTTTGCTAATTTATAGTCGTAACCGGTTCAATAGTGGCTTCGATAGGTATTCACCTTATTTTTTCATCTTACCACCAAGTTACTTCGACTTCTTTCGATACATATATGGCACTTGCCACTGTTTTATCCATCATGATCATCTCTATTTATGCACCTCTACCTTTGTTACGCCGTCTGTAAGTATATGAATATATATATATATATATATATATAATATATTATAAAGAGAATAAATTAATTATTGGTATGTATACATATTTTAGCTGTTTATTATTAGGCACTATTATAGGTTATATTATCCATCTTATATGCGGCATTAAAGGTATTGGTAAATCTATTGATTTTAGCCAGGTAGTCTCTTCACCATGGTTTAGTGCCCCACAAATACATTCTCCTGTTACCTTTGATCCTCAAGCTATTAGTACTATGGCGCCAGTTGTGATTGTTCTTTTAGCTGAAAATATGGGGTGATATATATAAATATACTTTTATGATTATAACTTACTAATTAATTAATAAAAACGATTTTATTATTATTATTATTATTAACACTATATAGTCATCTTAAGGCCTTAAGCTCAATTACAGAAAATTCTCTAGATCATTACCTTGGAAGGACTTATCTTGGGGATGCAATATCAATTATAATGTGTGGATCTGTTGGTACTTCTGTAATAAAATAATAATAAGGATGATAATAATAACAAAAAAAAAAGATTATTTACTTTATTTATTTTCTTTAATAATGGACTATTTTAATTTTACGCATACTTTACGCATACTTTATCAAATATATTAAAGCCGATGACAACCTATGCTGAAAATCTAATCATGTTGAAAGTTACCAATATCTACTCTCCTTTAGTTATTCTGTTTGCTGCTTTTGTTGCTGTTATATTAGGCTTTATTAGTAAATTTGGTGCCGTAGTGAAAACCATACCTGAAGGTAATTACAATAGAACATATACACAATTCTATCAAACAATTCATTTGTTATCTATCATACTAAATTGGGTATGGTTATTTTTTTATCTATCTTTTTTAAAAAAAAATAGGTGTTTTTGGTGGAACTTCAATTATTTTATACACTTATATTTTTATTACAGGCATTAAAATATGGTTGGATAATAGAATTGATCTTTCAGGTAATTTATTTTTAGTATTTATTAAGTTTATAGAGAAATGAATACACACATTTACACGATAAGAACGATATATATTGATAGATAAATAGATGAATATATAATTAATAATAATCATTTTATTTCTTATTATATTTTAACATCATTAGATCCAAGAAACATCTTTATAGGTGGACTTCCTTTAATGCTGGCTGCCATAATCCAAGAAGAGGTTAAATTAAACTCGTTCCAATTAGATGGTATTGGTGCCGCAACATTTAGTTCAATTATTCTATATCAATTATTAAGAGGGGTGGATGGATTCAAAGAGTGTGCTAATTCTATGAAATTATTTTTTACTTCGCATAAACAACATAAAAAACGAATGGATACCAATGTATAATACTACTATTATTTTATTTATTAATTTATTTATATTTGTTTATAATAAATTTTTATTTAATTTTTATGTATATTTTTTTATAAATAATGATATTTATTAAACAAATTGGGAACCTTGTCTTTTTTTTTTTGTTGCTATATATTACAGAAAAAAAAAATGTTGATGATAATAAAGATAAAAAAAAAAAAGATAAAAAAAGGATAAAAAAGATAAAAAAAGTCGATAATATTCAGCATTTTAGAATATAAAATAATAATAATAAAGAAATGTGATGATGAGTAATAAACCTATCAAACAAAATTAAAAAAAATTCATTTGGTAGAGGATATATGATTATTTATAATGTTGATCAACTAAGTTTATTGACTTTCTACTTGTTGCTGTTGCTGTTGTTGATGTTGTTGTTGCTGTTGTTGGTGTTGGGGCTATAATAGATAAATTAAAATTAAAAAATAGGATTAAAATCAATTACGATGTATAAACTTTTATTCTATATATATATATATATATATATATATTATTTATTATTATTATATCCTAGTATTCTTTTTCTTGTTACTACTACTTACTCTATATCCATAATTATTTCTATTATTATGATTATGATTACGATTACCACCACGATGACCATGGTAACCACGATAATTTCCACCACGATGACCACCACGACCTCTGAAGTTACGGAATCTAGATTGATCTACAGATGCTTGTCCAAAAGTTTCCATATTAAGTCTACGTTCTTCATGGAATTTGCCACGACGATCGCCACTTCTATATGAGAAATAATATATATTTGTTAATCATCGATATTTGCATAAATAAACATTGATATATCTATTTATAAATATATATATGTACGTATGTATGTATGTATATATTTAAAAACTTACGATTCTTGATCTTGGCGTTCTTTAGATTCGCATGAAATATTATCAAAGAAACTCTTGCTCTATAAAAAAAAAAAAAAGAAGGAAAAAAAATAAAAAGAGACAAAGATGTTAAAAAAGATTCAAATATTAATTTTTTTAAGATACATATATAATAATATTAATAACAATTAATATATAAGCTTACCTTATCATAAAATTCTTCATCATTAGGAGGAATAATAACTTTTTCTTCTTTTTGTTCAGTATTGGTATTGACAACTTCAGCCTCTTCATTAGCGCCACCACCCATTAATTCTTTAAGCAAATCATTTTTACTGAATTTAGCATTAGAAGATTCAAAATCGAAATCAGATTGAGGAACATGAACACGTTGCTGTTTTCCAGGTTGATTACGTGTTCCATTTGTATGGCCAGAATTATTTTGACGATAGTTATTATTATTAGCATTAGTGTTAGTATTAGTGTTGTTATGACGAGGACCACGATAATTATTTTGACGATGGTGAGATTGTTGTTGTTGTTGTTGTGATGAGGATGTAACACTTTCTTCAGGTTCTGTAGAATCAACATCTAATTCACTTACTTGTTTAGCCAAATTTTCAACAGCAGCACCATCAATTTCATTTTGGTCTAATTGTTCCGTAAGGTTATTTTGTACATCATTAACATTAGTAGTAGATTGTTGTTGAGACGATTGAGGCTCATTATTATTAGGAGTAGGAACTGGTTGAGGCATAGTAGTAGGTAATGTAGGTAAAGAAGAAGAGGGAGAAATGGATGATTGTTGAGGTTGCTGTTGTTGATTAGATGGAGGCATTGGAGGTTGACCAAGAGGCATTTGTTGACCATACATGGGTGTTTGCCAATACATTGCTTGAGGAGGAGGATAGTTAGGCATCATATAAGGATTCATAGGGGGAGGATACCCCTTTACAGAGTGCTATAAATACATGTATAAAAAAGAAAAAGAAAATAACACAGGTAGAGAAAAGTTAATAATTATTTTTTTAAATAATACGTAACTTTTTATCGCTATTGTGATTCTTTATATATATTATTTACATTAATAGCAGGATCAACTATTGCTTGAGCATGTTGTTGTGGAGCAGGTGGAGCAGGTTTTGAGGGAGCTTCGAAAACTTGCAAGTCTTTAATATCAGAACCTCGGAAGACAACAAAATCAAAAACAGTATCGGAAGCTGCAACTTCATCATCAGGATTCCCACGACGACCTTCAGTACCAAAGGATCGTACTATAAATGAAATAATAAATATATGTATAGAATATATTATTATTATTATTATTAATATAAAGATGAAACTTGGTAATCACTGTTCTCTTATTCTTTTCCTTTTCCTTTACTCTTGTTCTTTTTATTATTAATATATTCATTTTATAAATATATTTAAGAGTATTATTATTTACCATTTTCCAAAGATACTGTAGAATCGTTAGTGTTTATACTGTGAAGAGTACCAACATATCTAATATCACTTAAACTGATAAGCTAATAATATGAAATAAAATCATAAGTAAAAAATTAGATCACTCCATCTATACTTGAGAAAAAAAAAAAAAAAAAAAAAAATACAAATGTAAATAAACATTAATATTATTATTACCGATATCTTTGAGCCAATATAATTTTGCCCACTCATTCTTATTCAATAATAAAATAAAAAAGAAGACAAAAGTTAATAAAAAAAGAAAAGAAAAAGAAAAAGAAAAAGAAAAAGGAAGAGAGAAAGAAAGGAGATGTTATTTAAGAGGGAAAGAAAAAGTGAAAGAAAGTAAAAGAAAAAAAGGGAGGTAGAAAAGGTTGAATTTTTACAACGGGGTGACGTTTTTAAATTTTTCTTTAGAAGCGCGTCTGAATTTAAAAATTGGTTAACACACCTATTTTTATGCTATTTGAATTATATGATTCATTTTCTTTGTTTTACTGACTATTTTTTATATGTATAAAAATAACAGTAACAACACAAAAAATATAACAATAATCAACTTTTAATTTAATCACTATTTTTAAATATGTAATATGTATATAGCTACTACAAAGATATATGTATTTACTTTTTAAATATTAATATTTAAAAAAAAGATAAAAGAACATGTATCACATTCATATTAATTTTACTTTATAAAAGCATTTTGCTCTCTTATATTATTATTATTATTATTATGAGCTATGTGTTTCAAATAGGTTTATGAAATAATGTATATAATCTATGAAAATAAAAGGAAGCAACTTTAATGATCGAAAAAAAAAAAAAAAAAATTAAAACATAAATAATTTATTGATCAAAAACGATTATCTGTTTAGAAATAATATTTATGAAATATATACAATATGAAATACTATTTAATCTCGAAAAAACATTTAGATAATTAACATAAAAAAGTTTAAATTTATTAAATATTCCATAAAGTTTCGAATTTTCTGCAATGTCAATCATTCCATAAGGGTGGTTTAGATTAGATAAATAAAAAAACACGTCGCAAGTTTTTTTTAACAATTTCCAACTTTAATGATAACAGAAAATTAAATAATTCCTGTAATAAAATATATACTAATTGATAATTTATAAAGTAAGTAATGATAGTTATTTTTTTCAATGAATTGACAATAAAAAACAATAAAATATAAGGTCAAATAGACAAGGTAGAAGAAAAATCAATTTTAAACTAAAAATTTCCAAGTACTGGAGTCAATCTTCCAAATTCCATCAAGATTTTAAATGCCGTCCATGATCTCGAAGAGTGTTAGGTTATTCTGGAAGCCGTCTTCTATTTCCTTAGACTTTGAACCAAAAACTATATATTAATATTGATTTAAAAGTAAAAAAAATAAAAACAAAAAAAATATCTATCTTAAAAAAACTTTAATTAATATATTTTTTATATTCATCTATAGTGATTGTGTAATATTCTATTTAAAACCATAAAAACCAATTTTATTTTTGTTTTTATACTTTACTATGATCAAAATTGTAAATTTTCCCACACACTCAACAAGTGCCTTCTTGGCTCAGTTGGCAGAGCGTCTGCCTAGTAAGCAGAAGGTCGCCAGTTCGATTCTGGCAGAAGGCATTCATTTTTTGTAACTTTTTGTAAAATAAGGTTCAATAGTTTAGCCATTAATAAGCAAAAAAGTATATCCTTGATTTGGTTTTCCTTTTTTGGAATTTTTTGAAAGCTTTAACTTTTATAACCTTAAGATATAATAATGTTGTGTAGTTTTTGGTTAAAAAAAATTTTTTTAAAAAATAAGGAATAAATATTTGAAGTATATTTTATAATTAGAACGATTTAATATAAAGAAATATAAATTTAAAGGGAAAAAGATTTATATACAAATAAACTTTAAGGTCAGTGGGATCATTATTATATAAAAAAAAAAGAGTAATAATCAAAAGTAAAGTAAAATGGATAATAGGAATTTATATATGTCATGAAAAAAAAAAAATTAGTTTAGAAGTAAAACAAAATTGGTCAAGATAAAAATACTATTTAATAATTTGACAAAAAAGAAAAATATCTAACCTATTTATATTTAAAGTAAAATTTAATCTTTTTTCAAGAGAGAGAAGAAGGAAAATGGATGTACGAATAAGAGTGTACAGTGAGGATATACAATCAAGGATGTAAGTATGGATTTAAATATATGATTATAGCCATATAAATATATCTATATCTATATCTATCTATCTATCTATCTATCTATCTATATATATATATAAACATAAATTTTACACACTGGCAGGATCATTATCTTCATCAGTTCTTTGTATTATTGTTTTTTTCCTGTCGGGTAGTGCTTATGCTTAATTAAAGCAAACAAATATCATATTTCTTTTTAATATGGATAATGTAAAAAGATCTAAAGGATCCAGTTACAATTTTTTAAGGGGAATTATTAAAAAATAAATATAGGTTCGTAATGACACTAGTAAATCCCGGAGCAAATAAATGATGTATTAATTTAGTTTATTTTTATTTTTATTTTTTTACGAGATATTCTCCCAAAAACCAATATGACGGTATAAAATCAATTAAATCAACAACAGTGATTACTATATATTAAACGTTTAAAATGAAATATAAACGTATATAATAAAAAAATATTAGGTATAGATACAATGGATTTTATCTGTATTAATAAGTAATTTTGAAATAAAAAAAAAAAAAATGCTCTATTCTAATTTTGGGCAAGTCTATAAATTTTAAAAAAGGCGCTAGTTTTTTTTTTTTTTCTCTTTCTCTCTCTTTATTTTATTTATTTTATTTTATGTTTTCTGTAACTCGCAACTATTTTCTTTCTTTCTCTTTTCATCTACCTTTTTTACTTTATTATAATTATTTTCTTCATACTTTATTTATTACTTTTCAATAAATGTTATTCCACTAAATATATATATATATAATATATATTTATTTATATAAAAAAAGAAAGAATTCAAACTTTACTTGTAATAAACTATTATTCTTTTTAATGGTAACAATTCTATATTTCTCCTTTTTTTCTTTCATTTTTCTGTATTCACTTTTTTTTTTTTTTTTTTATCCATTGAAAAAATGCTGGATCATGAATAATAAAATATTAAAATAAAATAAAAACAAAATGTATATAATAGGAACCTACGAGAAAGAGTATATCAAATAAAGGAATAAAACATGAACAAAACTTACAGGCTAATAATAATAATAATCAACATGAAAATTATTATTATACTACCAAACGTTTTCAACAAAGTAATCCAAGCCAATATCACAATCATACCACCAATACTATATTATACCAACCGTCTCATATTAATTCATTAATAACAACAACAGTAGCAAGTACTATGAGCAGTAAGTGATGTTATGACAATGATATCAATTAGTAAAATGAAATATTTAACCATTTTCCATGTTTAATTTATTTACCATAGACCCATCATACTCCAATGTAAACTTACTTGACTTATCTTATATTCCACTCCAAACACAATGGAATATTCAACTGCGTGATAATTTATTGCAATATGCTCATACTATTTATTCGACCACACCACAAAATCCATTATTACTTACCATATTACATTCAATTCATAATGCTTATCCAACTCATTTGCCAACTTTGTTATTGCTTGCTTGTGTTTATTATTCTCGGCAAGATTATAATGCATCTTTACGTTATAATCAGCTTATCTTGAAATATGATCCAATTTATGTCGAAGCGATGAGTAATATTGGTACTACTTTAAAAGTGTTGGGTAAAATAACTGAGGCGGAAGATTGGTGGTATAAAGCAATCAAAATAAGACCTAATTATTGGGATGCTATTGAAAATTTGGTCGGTAATCTTTGTTCATCAGCAGCTTCATCTATAATTAAAAACGGTTCTGCCGCTTCAACAACAACAACAGCAAATAGACAGCAATCTAATTTATTAATAAGGCGCTACAATGAAGCTATTGATCTATGTAATTTTATAGAAAATTATTTTTTTAAATCAGATGTCATCTCTCCTCCAAAACATTTTCCTCTGCTTCAACTTCCACGGTTACAAAATATATTTTATATGAAAGGGAATCTCAAATTAGCCTTAGGAGATTTGGATGGGGCTCAAGTTGAATATGAAAAAGCTCTGGAACTTGTATTTGGTGGTGCCAATTTGTTATCTATTATCCAACATATGGCTTTAATTTGTGGTTCCTCTGTAGCTATCCAAGCATCTCAGTCCAAATTAACTTTAGATAGTCACTCTCTTCCTTTGATTTTATTGCAACCAGTTCAAGCAATTCAAATTTTACAATTCATGTATCCTCATACAAATGGTTTATTACCAAGTGTTGTTCTTACCAATCTTAATTTACCATCATCATCATCATCATCATCATCATCGTCATCATCACCATCATCCAAAGACTCCAATATAGTATTAGATACAGCAGTAACAGAAACAGCATTAAAAAAATTATTACAATCTACATCGTCAGTTTTATTATCTTTAGCAAAATTAATTCAAGATAAAATGAATTCACCTTTACCTACTGTTCCTCATCATTCAATTTATAACAATAAAAATAATATCAAATACAACAATGACAGTAATAATAAAAAAAAGAAATCAATCAAAAGAATACCTACTGCATCTTCCATGTCAGTATTATTACCATTATATTATTTAAGTTTAGCTTTAAATCCTAATCCTTCCACCATTAATAATCTTGGTATTCTTCTTACTAATATATCTGGGGTTTCAAACACTGTTCAATTAAATACAAATATAAATACAAATACTACCGCCACTAATACAAATGCAGCTACAACAACAAATGCTCCTTTATCAGGTATAATGCTTGCTATGCAGTATTATATGTATGGTCTTCAACTTGATCATAAGCACTCACATCTTTATACAAACCTTGGTTCTCTTTTAAAGGATATGGGTCATCTACAAGAGGCAGTACGTATGTATGAAAAGGCAATAGAAATAAATCCTCAGTTTGATGTTGCTTTAGCTAATTTGGGAAACGCTCTAAAAGATATGGGAAAAATACAAGATTCTATACAATGGTATCAACGGGCCATTCAAATCAATCCTAGTTTTATAGATGCTATTTGTGGTTTAGTGAATTCTCTTATGGCTGTTTGCGATTGGCGTGGCAGAGGTATTGTTTATGATAATGATCAGCAACAACTTCAATCTACATCATCTTCACCAACAGCAGTTTATTTTAATAATAATAATAATAATAATAATAATACTGAATTTGGTACTGGATGGATGGGTCAAATTGTATCTATTGTAGAAAAACATTTAAACGAAGGTGCTCAATGGGGAATTGGTATATTAAATACATCAATACAACAGGAATCATTAAGTAATCATTTGATAAACACTTTGACAACAATCTCATCGTCCGATCATCATATATCGATATTAAAAAATAGATTGTATAAATGGGTGTTGTTAAAAAATGATAAAAAAAGAAAAAAGAAAAATGAAGGTGGTTGGTTAATTAGATTAATAGAAAGATTAATAAGACGCATGCAGCGTTATTGGTATTTACAACATTATGGAAATGTTAAAGTAATTAAAAATAATGAACATCATCATTCTCAAAAAATAAATAGTATAGTAGTGAATGAACAACTCGCCAAAAAATACAAACGACCTTCTATACCTGATCAATTAGCTACACCACCTATTCCAGCCGTATTGCCTTTCCATGCATTCACATATCCTTTATCAGCAAGACAAATTAGATTGATTTCTCATAGAAATGCTCTACGTATATCACATACAACATTAACTTCTTCTTGGATTTCTCCATATGTTTACCCACCTCCACCTCCACCATGTCCTAGAATTAAAGTTGGTTATGTATCGTCTGATTTTAATAACCATCCGTTATCTCATTTAATGCAATCCGTCTTTGGTTTTCATAATCGACATTTATTTGATATCTTTTGTTATGCATTGACTCCTTCCGATCAATCGAACTATCGACTTAAAATCGAAAATGATGCTGAACATTTTTTAGATGTATCTCAATGGACAAATCAGCATATTGTAGAACAAATTCAAAAGGATCAAATTCATATTTTAGTTAATTTAAATGGTTATACAAAGGGTGGTAGGAATGAAATCTTTGCTGCAAGACCTTGCCCTGTTCAATGCTCTTTTATGGGTTTTGCTTCAACTTTAGGTGGTGGTTGGTGTGATTGGATTATTGCAGACCCTATCGTCTGTCCTCCTACTATGGTATCATGCGAAGTTTGGAGAAAAAGAAATCTGCAGCAACAACAAAAAGTAAAAAATGACGACAGCAACGATATATTAAGTGATTTTGATGGTGATATTGATCCTGAAGAATTGTCCAATGATTTTGTTTATACTGAAAAATTTATTTATATGCCCCATTCTTATTTTGTCAATGATCATAAACAAGGATTTCAAGATGAAGACGAAGGTGATGATAAAAATAGTGTAGATGATGAAGAGTTATTATGGATCAATGAAAAAGAAAAAAGAAAAAAAATGCGACACGAATTATTTCCAAATATATCAGATACTACAGTGATCTTTGCCAATTTTAATCAGCTTTATAAATTAGAACCAAACACCTTCCATATGTGGTTAAGTATATTAAAAAGGGTACCTGATTCATTATTATGGTTATTAAAATTTCCTCCTGCTGGTGAAGAGCATTTAAAACGTACCGTCTCTAAATGGGCCTCTACACCTCAGCAAGCTAATAATATCATCAATCGGATTGTTTTTACAGACGTAGCACCTAAAAAAGTACATATTCAACGTGGCCGTGTTGTAGATATTTTTTTAGACACACCTGAATGTAATGCTCATACCACAGCAGCTGATATTTTATGGTCCGGAACGCCGGTAGTTACTTTTCCAAAACATCAGCATAAAATGTGTTCTCGTGTAGGTGCAAGTATTGCTTATGCTACCGGATTTGGACAGGAAATGGTTGTGTATTCGGAAAAAGAGTACGAAGATCAAGCGGTTCAATGGGCTCAAAGTTTATCACCTTCACCTGACCCTATCATTCATGAAGAAAAAGAAGAAATTACAATATCATTATCAACAAATGGTCAAACAATAAAAAAAGGTTATTTGATGGATTTAAGAAAGCGATTATTTTTATCTAGAACAAAAAATCCTTTATTTGATACAAAAAGGTGGACTAGGAACTTGGAAAAAGGATACCAAGAAGCTTGGAAAAGATGGATCTCTGGGGAAGAAATGGAAGATATCACTTCAAACCCAATCACTACTTCTGGTTGTATATGGATTGACGATCCTGATTCTGATGAACAAGCACATCTTTGATGGATTTTATTGTTATTATTACCATATTATTATTATTATTATTATCAAAATATAATACTAATAATAATTAATATTATATATATACATATATATAAAGGCAAACAAATATGAAACATGACTTAAAAATATATCTTTTTTTTTTTTGTTGTTATTTATTGTTATTTTACAGTGATCACCTTTTATATACAAAGCGGCGGGGAGAAAACTACACAGCGGGGAGAAACTTTTTCCATTTTACTTAATTTGGAATTGGGCACATGTATAGCAATGATTTGGATAGTATATGCTAGAGTAATTTTATATAAATATATATTTTCGAATGGGGTAAAGCGTTTATTTAATATATGAAATTACAATCATAGTATATTATGTAGATATACGTTATTTATTTATTATTTTTTCTCTCTTTTTTCTTTTATTTTACAGTTATTGAGCATAACTTTTTGGAAAAGTCTTTAGAGTTAAGATTTAGTGTAACAGGTAAATAAATTTATCCTTCCCGTTCATAAATAGAATATATTTAAAAAAATCTTTTTGATTTTCTTTCTTTTTTTGATTTATTTAAAGCTGTTCATATATATCCTTTAATACCAATAAATATATCTATTTTTTACTTTATTTTATTTTAATTTTTATATATACACAGGTGATAAGTTAGATAGATATATTATAACAAAACAATTTAGAAAATCAATAAAATATGTCAAGTTCGGAAAAAAGAGAAGATATTATTACAATTGAAGAAATAAAAGAAAATGATCATACTACGATATGTGAAGAAATGAATACGACTAAAAATACAAACGAGTTATCTTCAACAACAATACAATCGATAGAAGAAAAAAAAATGAATAATAAAAAAAAATGGTGGGAATTTTGGAAGCAAGATCCTGAACAGTTGGCTATGAATCCACAAGATTTTTCTCAAGCCAAAAAAAATATGATTTTGTTGACAATCGCTCTTGCAACTTTAGTGTAAGAAGTAATAATGATAATATTATCATCATTAATGCTATTTTTTTTTTATTAATATTCACTGATTTGTTTATTATCATTATCATTATGTAGTGCACCAATTTCAACTACTATTTATGTAATACTAATAATGGCGATCATTTTATATTCAGATTATTGGTTTGATTAATAAGATATACCTTTTTATATACATATATATTTAGGTTCCAGCATTAGTAACGATTCAAAATGCTTTTAATACAGATGATACTTCAATGAATGCTACATGTAAGAAAATAAAATTATATATTTTAAAGAATAAAAAATAAAATAATAAATCACATAGTCAGTGATTATTTATTCATCTTTTTTTTTCTTTATTTCAATTTATATATATATACTTTACAGTATCGGCTTTTACTTTTACAATTGCTGTGTTTGTAAGTTATTGTCGCGCAGTTTAAAAGTGATTAGATCAGTTTAATAAATAGCTATTTAACAAACTAATTTGATTTCATTTTCAATTTTTTTTTATTTTGTTATAGCCCTTATTCTGGAGTAGTGTTGGCGAAGTGTATGGTAGACGCCGTGTTTACTTAATATCGTTCCTTATTTATATTATTGGTGCAATAGCTTGTGCCCTTGCTGTGAATATCCAAATGTTTATTGCCTTTCGTGTTGTTACTGCCATTGGATCATCATCTGTAATTGTTATATATATATATATATATATATATATATATCAAATAAACTTTTTTATGAATTTTATTTTATTTAACCAATATAGGTTTTGTCAATGGGTGCTGGTACAATCCAAGACTGTTTTAAATCACATGAACGTGGAAGAGCTTTTGCTTTGTGAGTGGAGAAAAAAAAAAGAAATTATGAAAAGAATAATTGTAGTAATATAGCTATAATCATTATTTTTTAATGTTCACTTATTTATTTATTAACATTACTATCATTTTAGATATGCTTCTGGGCCTTTACTGGTAATAATAAAAAATATAATAATCATATCAACAATTTATATAACGATTAATTATATTTTATTCATTAAAATGATTTTTAATTTTATTATTGTATTAATAGGGGCCTGCACTTGGTATATATATATATATAGACATATAGTGAAGTTAATATTGTTTTTTAAATAGTATATTAATTATTGTTGTTTATTTTTTCTTCTTCTTTTACTCTTATTATTATTACCGTTACCCAAACAACAGGACCCATTATAGGTAAAAAGCAATAATATCAATTTTGGTAGAAATAAATAAATAAATAAAATTAACTAACAATAACAATAAATTGTTCATTATTATAAATATTACTTAGGTGGTTATCTGAATATAGGATTAGGTACGTATAAAAATGTGCTTTTTTAAAAAGTGTTAAATCAAAGAAATAGGGCAGAATGTAGTCTTAATTTATTGATTTAACTCTTGATTTTTATTTTTAATTTTTTAAAAAAGGTTGGCGAAGTAATTTGGCATTTGTGGCTATATATGGAAGTGTGATCTGGCTTTGCATTTTATTCTTCCTTCCTGAAACTTCTCGCCCTATGCCTGCATTACCTGGCCAAGAGCCAACTAAACCCAAGCTCAGAAATCCTCTATCTGCATTAATCTTTTTTAAATATTTCAATGTAATTCTAATTGTGATTTATTCTGGAATAGCGTAGGTTATATATATTATCATCCTTTTATTTATTTTTCTGGGTATTAATTAAAACGTATCTTTATTTTATTTTTATTTTTTTAAATAATTATATATATAGGTTCATGATGTTTTTTTTAGTAAATACAACTTTTACAAGAATTTTAACTATTCAATATAAAATGGATACTGGTACTATTGGTTTATGCTATTTACCGCTTGCTGGGGGTGCTATGATTGGCAATCAAATAGGTATTTCTATAATACTCTTTTTATTAAAAAAAAAATAGAACTTAAATAAATCAGTTTTATTTTTTATCTTTTATTTTTCTATTTAACATTTAGGTGGTAGATTCTCAGACTATAATTTTGTTAAAAATTCTACGGCTGCAAAAAAAAATGGTCAAGAAGTTTATCCTGAAATGAGAATAAGTGCTACTATTATTGCTTTAGCTGCTATTTTGGCCTGTTGCGGATTCATTTCTTATGGTTGGTGTATGGAGAAAAATGTTCATTATGCATATTCTTTGGTTTGCATTTTTTTTTGTAGGTGTTTTAAATGATAATAATATACATAAAAAATATCTCTTTATGATGTTATTTTTTTTATAAATCCATAATTACTGAATTCATTTTTTTATTATTTATTTTTGATGTATAGTGGCCATTGGTTTAATGATTCCTACTTTAACAATAGCAACTTATTTAATCGACGCATTTAAATCAAAAGCTTCTGCTGTAACAGGTAAATTTTCTTAAAAAAAAAATAGAGCAAAAAAGGGAATTTTAGATGTTAATGGAGTAGATTCATTTTAAGGTTATTCCTAACGCCGATTTAACCATTATCTTTTTTTTCTCTCTTTTTCTTCTTCTTCATCTTCGGTACGTTATCATTAGCATGTGTTAGTTTAGCTAGATTTGCCATGGCTGGAGTGGGTTCTATAATAGCATCGCCTTTAGTAAATGCCCTTGGAAAAGGGATATTGTTTAGTATTTGTGGGGGCCTTTTATTTTGTTTGGCTTTCTTAATTTTTTATGTGAAATATAATCCAAAAAAATGGGCTGCACAACTTGCCAAAAATGGTTTATAGATAATTATTAAAAATTATAATAATAATCACTTATTATTATTATTAAAGTTTTATTATTATCATTATTATTTTGATAATGTGATCTAGTATCTTTTTGTATATTTTAGACATATTTATAATATTAAATCTTAATAAAATTCGTTTGTATCATCGTTTTTTTTTTTAATGTTATCGAAACATTTGAAAATAAATGATTATATTAAAAAAAAAAAATGTTGTGCCACGTCAACAGCATCATTTGTATTTTTATTGGGAGATAATCATCAAGGAGGTGGAAAAAAAAATAAAAACAAAAAAAAATAACAGCAACAAATATATAAATATACAAGTGAAAACTACTATATAATGTATATGATGTATCTATATATTATGTACGATGGGTAATATAGTTCTCCTTTTTTCTCTTTTTCTTTCTCTTTTTTATTTTATTTTCATTATCATTTTATCGTGATCATCATTTAATTTTTTTTTTTATTTCCTTGCTAATTTGTTTTATTTAAAAATCCTTCTTCTTTTCATCGATAGAGTAACTACCAGCACCAACACTAACTAATAAAAGGAAACCCTATTTATTGTAATAATAAATAAATAAGTAATCATTGTCCAATTAATATATTGATGTTTTTTTTTCAATAAATAATAGTATTCCTTTTTTTCTTATTTTTTATAACTTACTCCAACGGTTGATAATGTTTGGAAGAAATCATATTTCAAGAAGTCGCGTTTATAATGAGTATGAGAGACAGACCAAAAGTTATTGATAAAGACATTAAAGATGGATAAGAAAAGAACGAGGAACATGGCGGACCATCTAGCTTTAAACCCAATAGCAACCATAACACAGGCAACCAAACCATAGACAGAAACGAAGATACGTAAAAGAGACCATTCTCCATGGAAAGCAGAACCAATAAATAAAAAGATTAAAAGGATACGACCAGCTAATTGCAAATAAGTGCGTCGATTGTTTTCAGTCATTTGAGGTAAAGCAGCAAACATTTGTTTTTGTTTCACAATAGAATCCGATAATACCATCATTAATCCTCCCATCACTGATAAGTTACGAAGAAAGAATTGCATATCAAAGACAAGACCATATCCAAGTGCTTGTGATACGACTACACCCATTAAACCATATACAGCAAGATCTTGATGTTTTTTAGCAATAACTAATACAGAGCAAACAAGCATGGCCTATATATAAATGTATGATTATTATTTTGTATCCATCTACTTTTTTGTTTTTTCTCATCTAGTTTTATTTATTTATATTATATACCCCCTTCTCCTTTTATTATTATTATTTACGATTGGTATTTTATACTATAAGATATAAATAAAAAAACTTACAATAATATTAGCACCAAGGAAAAGATGACTAAGGAAGGAGGGGAAACCTCTTGATTGTTCCATATAAAATATTTGATCTTCCCATTGGGTAATAATACGAAGAGCGTCTTCAAGGAAAGTAGCAACGATTAAAAATCGTGCAATAAGAGGAATATAAGGCTTTAAAGGTTGACCAATTTTGTCAACTACATCTTCAGCTTTAGAACTGAATGATTCTATTTGTTGTTTAATATCTGACATATTTATTATTATTATATATATATAAAATAAAAAAAAGGAGAGTGGGTGGTTTAATAATAATAAAAAAAAGTGAAGAACAGAAAAAAGAAAGAAATAAATAGGGCAATTGGAAAAAAAATTATATATAAAATATTTAAATCCCGCTACTCGCTCCATTTCTTTTTTTAAGCAAATAAAGTTTATTCTATTTTTTTTAATTAAAAATTTTAATAGTTCCTGATTATTTTTTTATTATGATGTTTAATTATTATTGTTATTATTTTCTTCTTCCCTCTTCTTTTTTAAATATTCATCTTCTAAAACTTGTTCTTCATCACCTACAGGGGCTACTTCATTATATTCAGATTCTTCCAAGGTGCCAGGTTCATGATTGCGTTCAATATCAAGTGTTGTTTCACCATTGTCCAACGTTTTCACTCTAACTCGACAAACTTCATTACTTCTGATTGAGCCATCAATTAATAATCTTGCAAATGGGTTTAATAATGATTTTTGAATTAATCGATTAAGTGGACGAGCTCCTAAAGCTGGATCATATCCTCTTTCTCCTAACCAATTACGTGCTGCTTCATCCACATCCAAAGTAATACGTCTATCTTTAATTCTTTCTTGTACTTCTTTAAGTCGGACATCTACTATTTGTCGTAAAGCTGATTTTGATAGGCGATTAAAGACAACCTGTTTATATAAAAAAATAAAAAAAATTAATATAGATAATAATTATAAATTATACATATACATTTATATGTTGTTCTATATTTCATTTATTAATTACCAATTCATCTATACGATTTATAAATTCAGGAGCAAATGCTTGACGGACTGCTTGCATAACTGATTCGCGAGCCCGTTTACTTACTGTTTGCTCATCTTTAGCATCCATAGCTAATGCTTCGCTTCCAAGATTGGATGTCATAATAATTATTGTATTTTTAAAATCAACCTTTCTTCCTTGACCTTCATAATTTTTTTAAAATAAAAAGAAATTGAAGAAAGAGAGTTAATGTATTTGGAATATTATTATTATTATATGGTTTTTCTTATTATATCCATATTTTCATTTTATTATTATTGTCACTTACTATCGGTTAAAACACCATCATCAAGTACTTGTAAAAGAATGTTCGATACTATATATAAAAAAAGAAAAAGAAATGACCAAAAAAATAAAAAAATCATGTTAAAAGTTTTTTTTCTTTTTACTTTTTTAAAAAATTAACTCGGTTATTCAAAAATTACCATCTCTATGTGCTTTTTCAATTTCATCCAATAAGATAACCGCCGCTGCTCTTTTACGAACCGCTTCAGTAAGTTGTCCAGCCTCTTCATAACCTACATAACCTGGAGGTGCACCAATTAATCGACTAATAGAGAATTTTTCCCTGTAATTGACATTAATAAAGTAAATAAAATTCAATAGAATATATATATATATACATAATTATATTAGTATATCAATTTTGAACGCTTTTTATTGCATTTTATTTTTTTAGTACTTACATATATTCTGACATATCAATTCTAACAAGGGCCTTTTCTGTATCGAATAAAAACTTGGCGAGTGTTTTACATAATTCAGTTTTACCAGTACCAGTAGAACCCAAGAACATGAAGGAAGCAATTGGGCGAGAAGGATTTTGAAGACCAGCTCGACTAAGACGGACAGCTTCAGAAACAGACTAATATAAATATATAAAATATAGATAAGTTGGGAGATTGAATAATAACTTTATTATGTACTTGTATTGTAAGAGTTACATACCCTAATGGCTTCGTCTTGACCAACGACATGTTTAGAAAGAACATCTTCCATATGCAATAGTCTTTCCCGTTCTCCTTTCATCAAATTCTATTGTATTTTAATAAATAAGTAAATAAATAGATAAGTAGGAATAGTAATAGTAATTTATAAACAGCAACAGTTGAGAATTGCTATTTTTAAAAAAAAGCAACTAAAAGAATATTACTTACAGTAACAGGAATGCCTGTCCAACGGGATACTACACGAGCAATATCATCGCTGGTTACACGTTCATGTACGAGTGAATCTGGACTTTCATCATCAGAACTATCATTAAAAAAATAAAAAATAAAAACGGAAAAATAGTGATAGTTTAATAGAATAATCAATTATTGTAATTTTTATATTATTGTCATTATATTTTACCCTGGTAATTTTTTTTCTAAGTTTGGAATGACACCATATCGTAATTCAGACGCACGTTGGAAATTGCCATTTCTTTGAGCTATCGTTTAAATTAACAAATATATATATATACATATATATATATTATTTATGAATAAAGATAATATGGTTATATATATAAATTATAAATTATTATTGTTATTATTACTATTAATAGTATTGTTTTACCAGCTTCTAAATCAACGCGTGCTTGTTCCAAATCTTGTTTTACCAGTTTAATATTTTCCAATTTTTCACGTTCTTTATTCCAAATATCATTGAGACGTTTACTTTCTTCTTGTTTTGATTTTAAATCAGTTTCTAAAGATTCTTTTCTTTCCAAGGATGATATATCAGTTTCTTTACGTAAAGATTCTAATTCTATTTGTATTGTCATAATTTGTCGGTCTAAATTTTCTAACGCTTCAGGTTTACTTTCTTGTTGTAATCTTAATTTAGAGCATGCTTCATCTACTAAGTCAATAGCTTTGTCGGGGAGAAATCTAATTAATAATATATATATATATATATATAATTAAATTTAAGCAGTTTATTCATTTATAATGTATTTTTTTTTCACAATTTGTATTTACCTATCAGCAATATATCGATTGGAATGAATAGCTGCGGCAACTAATGCAGAATCCTATAAGGTATCATATGTAAAAGTTTAGTTCATCAGTGGTGATTATATACATAGTTGATATCATATGTTTATATATATATTGTATAGCTTACGGAAATTCTAACTCCATGATGTACTTCATAACGCTCCTTAAGACCACGAAGGATAGAAATAGTATCTTGTACAGTAGGCTCGCTTACCTATAATTTTTTTAGAAAAATATTATTGAATATACAAATATATGTAGGTATAAAACTTTTTTGTTCCATTTTCGTTTTTTTATTATATAACTATTTTGCTTATTTACCATGACTTGTTGAAATCGTCTTGCTAAAGCTGGATCGGACATAATGTACTATATATAATAATAGTAATTAAATAACAGTAATAATAATAAAAAATATCAATTAATTAACTTGGCTAGATGAACATATAATAATACAATAAGGATTATAAAGATGTTAATACCTTACGATATTCATCAATTGTAGTAGCACCCACACAGCGAAGTTGACCTCTTGCAAGAGCAGGCTATGATAAAATATATTTGGTATAGAATTAATTTCATATAATAGCAGTGATGTTTATGAAATGTGTATTAATTACAATTTTTTTTTAATGTAATTACTTTGATTAAATTTGCAGCATCCATAGCGCCTTCAGATTTTCCCAATCCAAGTAATGTGTGTATTTCATCAATAAAAAGAATAATCTTTCCTTCAGCTTCTGTTACTTCTTTAAGAACTGCTTTTAATCGATCTTCGAATTCACCTCTATAAAAAATAAATAAGTAAGTAAATAATATATATATTGCTTTTTTTTATTTATAAAGCACTCATGATTCTTTCATACTATTACCGATATTTTGCACCAGCGACCAAACTCTATATTAAAGAAGGCAAGAAAATTTAATAAAAATATACATATATTTATAAAAAATATTGATTATATTATATATTATATATATATCCATCCACTTACTCCCAAGTCCAAAGCAATTACTTTGCGATTTTGAATGGATTCAGGGACTTCATTAGCTACTATTCTTTGAGCAAGACCCTGTATATAAATAAAACAATAAAAAATATACATAATTTAATCAAATCTTATCTTTTTAAACCCAGTTCTATTGTATTATATGTATAATGCATTACTTCAGCAATAGCAGTTTTACCGACACTATATTAACTCACGTAAAAAATAAATTAATATTCAATATTTTTATTTCATTTAATTTTGTATTTAAATGTATAGATTTGAATATATAAATATACACTTACCCAGCTTCACCAATTAAGACTGGGTTATTTTTTGTTCTTCGAGCCAAACTATTTTAATACCAATATTGATGTATTACTTTATCTGATCTAACTCTGTATGTATTCATATATTTTTAAACACACTTACACTGGAAGTCAAAAAAAAAAAGTTATTTATACGGTTACTTATATTTATTACCAGTATAAGTATTTTCATTTATTTAATTTACCTTCAAGAGTTCGTCTGATTTCTTCGTCTCTTCCTATAAAAAAGAATTATAATCGTGAAAAAAACAAATAAATAATAATATTCAAAGAATGGGCGCTTTTTTTATTAGTATTAGAGAATATATATATATATATATATAAACTTACCGATAACTGGATCCAATTTTCCTTTTTCTGCCATAGCTGTCAGATCCAAACCCTTGAAAAAAATAGTAAAAAACGCGTGATTAAAATGGTCATGTATATTGCCGTTATTATTATTATTATTATTATTGTATAATTTATATACTTACATATTTTTCCAAGGCTTTTTCCTCAGTTTGTTCTTGGTTAGGATTTAAACGAAAACCTCCTTGGCCACCTGGATTACCACCTACATGAATAGGATAAGAGTATAAAGGCTTACAAGCATTAATTATATTAACGGTTGTAATATAGATATATATATATTATATTACCATTATATAATCTTTTAGTGACAATAGGTAAATATAAAGCTTTATTAAACTTTAAAGGTGTTTGAGTTGATAAAATAGTACGAGAGTTTTGTTTTATGATTAATCTTGAAGAAGAAGGTCGTGTAAAATGATATGAACGTATGGAATAAGAAGCTTCCTTGACGGTACGTAACGGGGAAATAAGATTCAATGGTTTTTGAGAAATATTTCTTATCATTGCTATTATTATATAAAAATATAAATAATATTTTTATAAAAAAGAAAAGGAAAAAGGAAAAAGAACGAAAAAGAATTCAACAGAAAAAATTTTGCTAAATAATGCCAGCTGACTTTTAATTTTCTTATTTGCCATAGTGGTGATTCTCTCCCTTGCATTAAAGATATATAAAATGGTTAGTTGATTTTGTATGTATTTGTTTATTATATATTATATGTATACATATTAAAACAGAAGTATTATAAAAATAAAAAAATACTTGACTATTAAATTGAGGATAGCGAATACTATATTTAATAAAAAAAGATTTGCTTTGTTAGTAATATGTAATAAATCTGTCATAATTATTTTTTTATACTCAATTTTCTTTTTTAAGAATTAACTCGTCAGGTGATTTTCAATTTTAAATTTAAATAATATTATTTTTTCCTTTTTTCTCTTTTTTCTTTTCCTCTTTACTATTTTTTTCTATTTCTCCTCTTTCTATTTTTTTTTTTTAAAAGTGAAATAATGATATATAAGAATAAATTTGTTGGCTTACCACCTGAAATATTAGCACATATATTTTCTTATCTATCAAGACAGAGTCTAAATCAACTTAGTTTAACATGTCATTGTTTACACGATATTGTACTTCCTTCTTTATATAAAACCATTAGCCTTAGTTTTAGAACTCATATTCGTCAACTTGAACTAGGCATTGAGAAAGAACAAGAGGATAATATCTTAAAATCAACTGTTTCTCATTGTACAAAACATTTAATATTAAAAAGTAAACAGAGTGGCCAACATCGTTTAATACAAGATATACGTTCTTTGGCTATTCATTACTTACCCCATCTTAAAATACTAACTCTTACGGACTTTCATATGTTATCTATTCACCGTATTACGCCTTTATTATCCCTTTTGCCCCAACTTGAAAAAATAAACATTAATTATTGTGACCTTACAAATACTACTTCTACTTCTATTACCACTTTTATCAATGCTCCTTTCTTTTTGCAAATACCACCAACTACAGCTACTACTACAACTGTACAACAACAGCAACATGACAGTAATACTAATAAAATGATAAAAAAGTATAACAACATCACTTCATTAGAACTTTATTGGACTGATTTTACAAAATCATCCATGATCACTTTATTATCCTGTTTACCATCTCTTACCTCTATTCATTTAAATGCAAACCATAATCGATACGTGTCAGCTAATAATCAAATTTTACAAATCCTTCCAACTCATTGTCCTTTAATTAAGGATTTAGAAATTGGTTTGCAAGAGGTAGACGAACAAACATTGACTGATTGTGTTGCCTTTTATGGTCATCAACTTGAAAGGTTAAGTATCCGAAGTCATGGCCCTTTGGTCTTATTTGCTATTGCTAAACATGCTACTCAAGTTAAAGATCTTACAATTCGATTTTCTTTGGAAACAAAATGGTATGGCTATTTTAACGATCAGGATGACCACGGCAACAATAATAACAACAGCAGCCACCAAAGCAATGACAATATTAATAATCAAGATCGAGATCATCATGATAGGCAAGGATCGCTTAATCCTATTATTAATCGGTTATCCACCATTAATGAATTAAACCAACAGCAACAGCGATTAGAAGAACAAGAACAAATGGATGATAGCAATAACAATAACAATAATGGTGAAATAGAAAAAGTAGGTGGGTTATTAGATATTTTATATTGGTGTCAGAACTTGGTGCGTGTACAAGTAGTATCTATGTATAACAAAACTGAAAATCATCAACAAACGTCAAATCAAATTCCAACCATTGTCAAAAAAGCTTTAATGATTGTAGAACATCGACGCCAAAAAATGAAAACAGATCATCATCATTATAATGGAAATAAATTATTCGCTTTGGATAAAGAAAATAATAACCAACAAGAAGAAGAGGATGAAAATGATAAAATAGAACCATCTCCATCAATAAATGATGTATCCTTGGAACATTTAGCAAGTCAATCAAGAGGATCTTTTCATATCCAACCTCCTACTACATCAAATGGTGGTGCTTGGATTTATCATTTTGATGAAAATATGGCTAGACAACAATATAATGATCGTTCTGGAAAATCCATTTTAATGGAAAAAATTTTAACT
Organism: Cunninghamella blakesleeana; assembly: GCA_017871115.1. NCBI lineage: Eukaryota > Fungi > Mucoromycota > Mucoromycetes > Mucorales > Cunninghamellaceae > Cunninghamella > Cunninghamella blakesleeana. The sequence continues at coordinate 2,670,208 of JAFCIZ010000006.1, forward strand.
TTTGATGATGAACAATTGCATGAAATTAGAATGCAATTTGCTACTTTAAGTGTGTGATGGAAGAATGGAGATATAGATTATCGTTATTATTATTTTAGATCACTTTCCTACAATACAATTTTTTTTTTAAAAAACAAACAAACAAACGTATATTATATACCATTATATTTTTATAATTTTTTACCCTCCTCTTTCTTTCTTTTTTTCTTAATACTTTTTAGATTATGTAAATAACCCTCCCTCTTTCACATAAACAAGCTTATTTTTTTTTTTTTTTTTGATAATTCCAACATTTATTATTTTTAATTTATTATTATTTTTATTTTAATTTCATTCTTTTTCGTTTTTATTTTTAAATAAAAACAAACATACTTTATTTTAAATACAATTGTAATATACAATTTTTATTTTTTCGCAGAATTTTATTTTTATTATTTTTGTTGATAAAGTTGAGAGCCCTTTGGTATTAATTTTAAAAAAACGTAACCTTCTTTTTCTAAATCCCAAGCTAAATGTTGTATTTGTTTCAAAGTGAAATCATTTAACAAAATAACAATGGCACCCTAAAAAATATATAATTTATATAAGGAAAATGATATTTATTTTAATTTTAATTAATAGGTATATTTTTTTTAAATGTATTTTAAAAAATATTTTATTTTTGATTTTCACTTACCCCACTGCCACTAAATTTTGCATGGCCACCATGTTTTCTAACAATTTCAACCATTCTTAAATTTTTTTCTCCTACTACTTGATCACCATAAGTTTTTCTACGTAATTCAAAATTTTGCGTCATAAGAGAACCAAATAAAGAATAATCTTTTTCTTTTAATGCTTGAATTGATTTTTCAGTTAATTGAGCAAATTGTTTCATAGCTTCAATAATCTACACACAAGCACACACGCATATATATATTAAAAATCAATCAATCAAAAAGTTAATATGCATATTGTATCGTATAATCTTTATATATATACCTCATTATCACCACTTAAAAACCGTTGTTTAACAGAACTATGAACTTTTCCTGAATCTTCTGGGTGAGCTACATAAGCCAAATACAAAGGGGGTAGCAAATGTTCATCTAAAACGGTATATTGGCCATACCCATGCTGATCCATAAATGATTTTTCAAAATCCATAAATACTAATCCACCAAACGATTGAATAACCCTATCTTGTAATCCAGCAGCAATCCCCAGTTCGTCCACTTCAACCGATAAAATCAAACTAGCTTGGCGTTCTAAGGTTAATAAAGAAGTAGGGTGATGACGGTCAGAAAGTTGATAAAAAGAAAATAAACATTTCCAAAAAGCAGTGATTATAGCAGAGGATCCAGCTAAACCTACTTGACGTGGGATATTGGTATTAAAAAGAAGTTTAAAGCCAATAGTGGTGTTGATAGGAATGTCTTCTTGTTGACAATATTGATAAAATACTTTACAGGTAGCTAAAAATAAACGATCGGCATTATTATACCCATTTTGTTCACATATGTTGATTAAGGATGGCAAACTATTAAATTGTTGCATATCTGCCATAGGGTTTGAAATGAGTTGAATGGACGATAAAGGTTGATTGCTTGCTTGATAGTGATGCTGATTTTTATAATTGTTAGGTATTAATGTCACTTCTGCCCAAAAATTTGATATCAAAAGGGACATTGTTTTACCGTAAAATCCATCGCTTGGGTTTCCCATAAGACCTACACGAGCATAGGCCTTTTTACGAATAATTTCTGATAATGATGTTACTAGTTCTTTTTCTTTTTTTTCTTCTTCTTGATCAAAAATGGATTTCCAATGATGTAAATAGTCTGATAATGTTAATTGGTAATCTAAGTATTCATAGTGAGAGGATGTTTTTATTGTTAAAATGGTTGAATCATTTTTGGATTGAATATAATTAAATAGTTGATCATTCATATCTTTCACACCTATTTGCTCGAATGTTGGTGTTGATGTTTTTGATTCTATCATGTTTTCAAGTGATTGGATATTGTTCAATGAAAGACAAAATGCCAAAGGAATATCATTTTTATTTTGACTATGCCCATATATAATTTGATTTGGATATTGATTCATACCACTTATGATAGGCATCACGTCTTCTTTTTTACATAAAATGTCAGATAAAACAATTACAGTATCTTTTTGACAAGGTTTGACACGATTTAAAAATGCCAAATCTCCAAGAGCTCCAGAACTATTGTTATTAATATATATATCATTAATCAGTCTTCCACTTTTATTTTTTCTTCATATATATTATATTATATTATATTATATTATTCAAGTATATATATATTTATATTATTTACCTTAGCCCACAATTTATTATATTTTCCCTTGGAAACCCATATTCACTTGCCCAACGTTCATAATATTTATCACTTTAGATCCAATATAAATTCGCGTTTATTATATAATAAATAAAATAAAAAAATAAAATAGTGGTAGTAGATAGTTAGTTATGTCCAGTCTTTTCTTTCTTTCTCTTTCTCTTTCCTTTTATCTATATTTGTCTTTATGTTTTATATGAAAAGATAATAAAAAAGAATCTTACTTGTAAGCATTTGATATTATGTAGATTTCAGGTACATAAGTATCAAAATATTCTAAAAACCAACCAAGTGATGACTTTTTGGATAAAGGTAATAAAGATTTCGGTATTCCACTCCATTTTAAAAGTTCTACATCAGTTTGGTCCTATTTTTTTTTTTTTAAAAAAAATAAATTAGTAAAAAAAGGTGTTAAGTGTAAAAGAAGAAGAGAAGGAGAAAAAGAAAAAAAAATACTAAGTCAAATTTATATATAAATATAATGTTTACCTACAGATATATCTTTTTCAAGTTGGCTTGGTGTTGAATAAGAGGCTAGAATGATAAGTGTTTTATTCATCATAACTAAAAAAATAGGTAAAAAAATAAATAAATGAAAGAAAAAGAAGAGTGTTACAAAAATAAAATAAGTATTTTTATTTTTTAACTGAAAAAAAATTGAAACTTATTTTTATGCTTCCCAAAAAGGAATAAACTTTTCTTATATCAAACATAATTAAATATTTGTATTAATATAATAAGTCATTTATAAAATAAAGGCAGGTTACGTATTTACGTATTTATTTATTTGTACATAAAAAAAATATTATTATAACTTATATGGGGGATATATATATATATATATAATAGAGATAATATGTATGTATTTATCTACCAAAAACAACAGAATCACTTGGGTATTCAATTTCGTTATCACCATCAGGAGAAAACACAATATCGCCAAAATCTTTATCATCATCATCCCCAACTAATCGAATGGAATCATCGCCATCATCAAGACCTTGTATACCAAAGCTTCCGAGTAATGAAGAAGATGAAGCTATATTTACATTATTTTCACTTCGTTGATCTTCCATAATCATCATCTTTGACATTGAGTTATTTAAACTATTATCATTATTATTACTATTTACATTTGTTGTTGTTGTTGATGAATGATTCATGATGTTACTATTAATACTATTATTACTATTCATATCAATATCATTGTCAGAGTCAAACTGAATTAAAGAGCTTCCTTGCATAGAAGTTGATAAATGAACAGGACTGGATGTTGATGTTGTAGGTTGATATATTCTATTGATATTATTGTTATTGTTATTATTTTCATCATCGTCTTCATCATTTTGTTTCTGATAATTGTTATGGTTAGTTGCGCGATAAACTGGTACGCCACCCATACTAATCAAATAGGCATTTTCAAAAGAGAGTGATGATATTTGATCTGATCTTGATTTCCTTTGGATACTGGATTGTGTACCAGCACTTGAAGATAATTTCATACTACTATGTCTTGGACTTGCTGTTGTAGAAGAAGGTACAAAAGACGTTTGCATGGCAGTAGATAAGTTTTCTATTTTGATATTATAATGAATAGAAATAAATATAATAGTTATAATATTAGATTCAAGTTTTTATTTTATTATTATTGTCCTTTTTTTTTTGTTTTTGTTTTAATTTTTAATTTTATTCCATTATTTCACTCTTTTATTTTTATTTTTACCTTCTAATTCAGCTAATGCATCATCCATATTTTCTTCATTATCCAAACTGCGAGCAACAGCGTTCGTTTTTCCTATTCTATTAATTCGACTTGTATAAGGTTCAGGAGTTTCTGACCGAACAACTAAAGGAGCAGTAGGTGGAACAATACCAGAGGATAGCATGGATGCAATGGAGGAGGATGAAGGTGTTTTGGATTCTTTGTTGTTAGATTCAGTGTAAATTTGAAATGTAAATTGAGGATTGGACCATAAAGGGGGATCTTGTGTCGTTGTATTATTTGCATAAGTCATGATTTCTGCATGACTTAGCCAATGGTTTGTTACTTGTTGCAACATATTGTTATTATCTTTATTGTTATTATTATTAGATGACGATGACGATGACGATGGTGATGGATCTATATTTTTATTTTTATTGTTATCATTACTATTTTGATCATTTTTATTTTGAGTTTTTTGTTTCTTTTTCTTCTTAGTTGACGATGTGTTGTTGTTATGATGGCTATTATTACTACTATCTGTTAATTCTTCAGGTTCTTGAATTTCTGATAAAATATTTTTTTCTTCATATATAGTATTTTTATTATTGCTATCATCTTCATCTTCATCACTATCATCCTTCCATAAAGTTGTACCCAAAGAAGAAGAGGAATTGGAACCATATATAGGAATAGTTACTTCTTGCCAATCTAAACTGCGAGCTATTTGCCATTCAGCAATATCTTCTTCTTTTACAGATAAATCCCACTTACCTACGGTACGACCTTGAACACGTTTTTTCACCATGGATTTTGTTACCCATAATCGATGTAAAGTCAATACACCAGTAGGATGAAATGAGTAAACATCTTGATATCCAGTACTATCATTAATTATTTTTGTAGCTGAATCGTCATCCAAGGTGGATTCTTCTTCATCAAATCCAAACATACGGTTATCATTTGATTTATCCTTTGCCCAGGTCCAATCACGTTGTGCATTAGGTAAATAGGATGACACTTGTGATACAAGTGTAGAGGCTTGATTTTTGATAGACGTTAAAGTAGCTGGAGGAGGTAATGGTGAGCTTACTTTGGATAATTGGTTTGAATTGGGTATATGCGATGATTGAGGTGATGTATGGTGATGATGATGGTTTTGGTTTCCTTGTAAAGTAGTAGGCACATGTGTAACGGATAAAAACATAGTTGTTAAATCTGCTCGATGTGGTTTTATTGTTTTTGTTGTTGTGGTAGTAGGTTGCCATCTCTGGGAATTATAAAATAATGGTGGTGATGGAGAGGAAGATGATATAGCCGATGAAGGGTAAATTCCATTAGATGGTGCTGAATTTGTTTCTAATCCTTGGTTTTCTGAAAGAGCTGATGAATCTGTAGATAAAGGTCTACGTTGTTTTACTCTAACTGCTGGTCCAAGGGATGTTACCTTTTATATATATAAAATACACAATTAAACAAAATGAATAAGATGGAAAAAAAATAATAATATAATAAATATACTATAATAATCTATGATTGTCTTTTTTCTTTTCATTTTTTAAAAATAAAATAAAATGATGTCATGTCACTTACGAAAGGCTTTTTTTTAGTTACAAAAGGAGGATTCACCAAATTATTGATTTTTCCATTCACATGAGCATTGATTTCAGGTTTTCCACCATAAGGATTAATGGTATACATATGCGTTGTTCCTCTAGCAGTTGTCACAGCACACCAGGTAGAATCGATTGAAAATTGACAATCCACTACACGAGCATCCGTATAACCTCTCGATAAATTATATAAATGAGCAGCATTGGCAAGATGTCTATCTGTGGGATACATGGAAAAAATATGGAATGTGTGGCCTTGCTTTGAAACAGACATTAAAAGATTACCGGCAGCATTAAAGGATAAGATGACAATAGGATGAGAGTGTGGTTTAAAATGGGCAACGGTCGAAAGTGAAAGTGTGTTGGATTTTATTGAAGAAGTTGGTAATTTTGAAATATCACGGATAATTACCATACCTGTTGGAGTTTGCTTTTGTATAGAGGTTGATGTTGTAGATGAGGAGGAGATTGATGGCATATCACGAGATTCAGATGATGGTGAGGACATGGACGGGTTATAGTAAGGTGATGTTGTTGGGTTATTCATGTTAATGTTGTTTATATTACTACCATTGCTATTCATAGATGCCATTTCTTGATTATTTTGTGAAAAATAATTGGATAAACGATTATAGCCGAATTCACCTAATGATTTCACTCCGTTAACCATTTCTTTTGCAATGTCTTTAGCAGCCTCTTTTACATCTTTATCAGCATTAGTGTTATTTGTATCATTGTTAAGTACTTGTAAAGTGGTGGCATAGGCTAATAAACGTGATCCTAAGGTAAATACAGGTCCATCAGGTTGGTGAGAAACGTCGGTTAATGTAGTGTAAGCTGTTGATAGATCATAAGAAGATAATAATTGGATAGAAGATTGATTTTGATTTTTACATCCCTATTATAAATATACAGCGTTATATTATTGCTGGATAATTTTTTTTAAATATGTATCTTTTTTTTTCTCTTTTTTTCAACATATTCCAATTACCAAAACAATGATTTTTCCATTACTTTTCACATCAGTTATAACAGTATCTTCAGAAATATTTAAATTTAAGGGAATAAATTCATGAGTTTTTAATGAATAAAGGTGAAATGAAGATTTGACTGTTTTTGAAGTAGAATCTTGAGGAGGAAGTGATGGAGAAAGTTGGTTTGAAGTAGTACCTGCTGATTCATGCGGAGTTTTTGCATCTTGATTAATAGAGCTATGATAGAGTATATAAATATAGGTAAATAAATATGAATTTAAATATAGATTTTATACATAAAAAAGATACATACATACATACATACATACATACATACATACATATATATATGTATATGTTATTTAAAAAATTACTTACATTATTGCCAACAAAGGACGTTTGTCTTTATACTGATCTTGTTTAGAAGGAGAAAGAGCTGGAGTAGATAATACATGTAATTTTGTTACAATTCCAATATTATCTAAACGAATAGAAGCCAATTCATGGACATTATCAGGCTGAGAGACATTCCAGAGTTGGAAACCTTGTTCATAACCCAGTAACAAACAAGAAACTTTACCTAAATGACTATCAAACTTCTCAAAAGAAGCAAAAGTAATAGTTTCTGTAGAATCATTATCTTCATCCTTATTTGTTGTAGTAGTAGTATTATTATCAGTCGTCAAATTATTATTATTGTTATTATTATTTATAGCTGCGGTTGAACGTTGTTGTTGTAATAATTGTTGTTGATAAAATAATAATTGAGGATCCTGGGCTGGTAAATAAGGTGGAAAGGTGGGTTTTCTTTTTGGAAGATTAGAAGTGACATAGGATGATAGTCGGGATAAACCAGATGATAAAGTTTCAAAAGAAGTGGGATCACTAAAAAAGAATGAAGAAAAGGAAAGGTAAAGAAAATAAAAATAAGCAAGTGTTATTTGTTTCTCTTTTTATTATTATTTTTATTTATATTCGTATTGTTATTACCGAAGATATTTTGGTTCAGCACGAACGCCCGTCATTAATTGAACTATTTTTTTACTTTATGAAGTTGTAGTAGTTGTTTTTATTGTTGAAGGTACTTTAATGTAATTTGTAATTAAAACTGATAAGAAAAATAAATAAAATAAAAGTAAAAAGTTATATAATAGAAAGAGGAAAAAAAGGGATTTACAAAATAAAAAATGAGAGAAAAGGGTAACTAAATTTAAAATGATATAATTATATAAATGATATTTTAATTTTTATAATAAATATAAAAAATAATAACAATAAAAAAAAAAAAAGAAAGAGTGTACTTTTTTTTTTTTTGCTCGTAGTATTTTTTTAAAATAATAATAAAAGGGAAAGAAAAAGATTATTGCATAAAATAATGACGTTAAATAAAATTATTAAACTTAGGTCATGTGAATTTCGATATATGACCAATCAGGTGATTTTTAATTTTTTATATATTTTAATACAATCACTTATCTTTACCCTTCCATCTTCCTTTTTTTTCTTAATGTTATATATTATAACTATAAATATATATAATAATATTTTAACTTATTTTTTCAATTTTTTTTTATTATAATAAAATAAAATAAAATAAAAGAAACAGTACTATTATTGAAAAATTTAGTAAAAGAATCAAAAGTTACATACTTTTTAATAAAATAAATTTACTTTTTTTAAATACATGATTGAAAAATTATCAGGACAAAACAAATAATAAAATGGTATAATTATTTTGGAGGGACAATATTGATTTGAATATCAGGTACAGATGGGTGTTGTTGTTGATGGTGATAGGTTGGTTGTAGAATGGGTAGTGTTGAAGTAGAAGACCATGTCGAGTCACGATTGGAAGGAGCATAAGTAGAATAACGTGATGATGCGATTAAGTTAGAATTACCATTATTATTACTATTACTATTATTGTTATTATTATTATGTATATTATTTTGTAAAGTATGTTGTGACATATTTTGTTGTTGTGTTAGTTGAGCGGTAGTGGTAGGTTGTGATCGATAACTTACTCGTCTTTTTAATTTTCCACAGTATAATATCATAAAAACAATGACCATTAATCCTATAGCTATCCCTATTCCTAAAGGTCCAACCGTTGATGTTGGTACAGAGTTGATGGGTGGATGAACATAGTGAGTAGTGGGTGTTGCTGTAAAACTAGAAGTTGATACTAAAAATCCATTCAAGGAAGCATTATGTTGAGTATCCATTGATTCAAAATATTAAAGGAAATAAAAGAGAAAATAAAGAAAATGAAAATCTTTTTCACTTCATTTTTTTTAAGGGAGTAAAATAAAAAAAAAAAAAGTAGTGGTGTACTGAAGAAAAGGAGAAATAGAGTGAATTTATTATTTTTTATAAATTTTAAGTTCAGATATGGTTTTTTTTGTATGTGTGTATATATATATGATAATTATAAAAAAAAAGCTATACAAATGGTACATTATATTTATCGGATAGTGGGCATAGATACAGAAGCACGGCTATGAGAAGCATCAGATTCCTTCCATAAAGATGTAACAGTCTTGGGTTTAGTATAGAATTCTAAACCACTCTTACCATAGAAGTTCAAATCACCAAGAATAGAGCCACGGCTACCAGTGAAACTGAAGCTAGGAACAGGTACAGGAATCTGGGATAATAATATATACATAGGATGAATAAATATGTTTTTTTATTTTATTTTATCTCTTTTGTGTTTTCTTTTATTTTTTTTATTTCAATAAACTTACAGGAACATTAATACCAACTTGACCAACATCAATTTCATGTTCAAACTTGCGAGCAGCAGCACCAGAATTTGTAAAGACAGCAGTACCGTTACCATAAGGATTGTTGTTAATGAGTTCAATAGCTTCGTCCATAGTATCAGCAGTTAAACATACTAAAACAGGACCGAAGATTTCTTCGCGGTAGCATTCCATGGAAGGTTTAACATCAGTAAGAATAGTAGGACCTTTAAAATTTTAAAAAAATTTAAGGAGGAAAAAATCAGTATTAAACGTTTAGCCAGCATATAAAAATATGGTTAAAAAATATTCTATGTGTAACTTACCAACAAAATTTCCTTTTTCGTAACCCTTTACAACTACGTTACGACCATCTAATAATAAATCAGCACCTTCATCCACACCACTTTGAATAAGACGGTGAATACGTTCTTTAGATTGGACAGAGATAACAGGACCAACGTCAGTATCTTGTTCCATACCATAACCTACTTTAAGTTGTTGAGCACGTTCTACTAAATCAGGTAACCATTCTTTAGCTTCACCTACTAATACCAAAGTACTTAAAGCCATACAACGTTGACCAGCAGCACCAAAGGCAGCACCAGCTACAGCATTTAAGGTAGCTTGTTTATTAGCATCAGGAAGAATGACAGCATGGTTCTTGGCACCTAAATTGGCTTGGACACGTTTACCATTAGCATTACCACGGGTATAGATATGTTTACCAGCAACATCAGATCCAACAAAGGAAATAGCTTTAATACGAGGTTCATCACAAATATAATTGACACAATCAACTGAACCATGAATGATATTTAATACACCTTTAGGAACACCAGCTTCAGCAGCAAGTTCAGCAAGCATCATCATAGCACCAGGGTCCTTTTCAGAGGGTTTCATTACAATGGAATTACCAGTAGCAATGGCTAAGGGGAACATCCATAAAGGAATCATAGCTGGGAAATTGAAAGGACAAATACCAGCAACAACACCTAAAGGTTCACGGTAGGTATCTATCAAAAATAAATAAATAAAAATAAAATATATACAAAAGAAAGTTTAGATTGTATTTCCAAAATAAGAGGATTGTCAATTGGGTAATATAAATATTAGATTCATATATATCAATCTATATCTACTCCGCTAATCACTTTTATATTTTTATCTATTTTAACATATGAACGACAACTTACAAGTTTCCATATCTTTAGCAACGGTAAGATGGCTACCCATAAGCATAGTAGTTAAAGAACAAGCTTGTTCAACAACTTGTAAACCACGGAAAACATCACCTTTAGCATCAACAAAAGTTTTACCTTGTTCTTCAACAATATTTTTAGCGATACGATCTTGATGTTGGCGAATCAAGTATTGTAAATCCATCATAATCTTTTGACGTTGAATAACGGTAGATTTACGCCATGTTTTAGCAGCTTCTTCAGCGCTATCAGTAGCAGCTTTTAATTCATCAGGAGTGGTTTCAGGTACTAAGGAAATAACTTCTTGAGTGGCCTGATAAATAAATAAATAAGTTACTTCGTGTTTGAATAAAATTCAATACCACTTATATTTATCTATTTATATTGTTTTTAAAACTCTTTGTTTTTTTCTCTTTCTCCCCTTAAAAATAAAATAAACAAATAAAATAACGACTTACAGGATTACGAAGTTCAATCCATTTAGTTGTTTTAGAATCAACGAATTCACCATTAATATAATTCTTGACTTTATTAGGGACAGCTTGTTGTAACACTGGGAAGTTGGTAGAAAAAGCTCTACGACTGACAGCTTTGGTGCTACAAATATAATATATATTTAAGATGAATGATAGATTAATAACGGGCCACTTTATTTTTAAAACGGTTTACATATATATATATATAAATACAAATATAAAGAAATAAAAGTATAATCTTACCCTAAAAGAGTGGATGATTTTAAAACGGAAGATAACATCCTATTTTATAAAAATATTAAAAAGAGAAGGGTTGAAGAAAAAAAAAAAAAAAAGAAAAGAGAAAGGAAAAAAGAAAGTTAAAAAAAAAATTAGGATTTTATATGGCCGTGAGAAAAATTTGCATAGGAAAGGAAAAAAAACGGTGGAAAAGGTTTAGGAGAGAGGGAAGGTTAGGTAAATCAATTTTATTGGTTAAAATAATATGTTACAGTGTGAGCGTTAGTGTTAAATAAATCTACATCGGAAGGTAATTGATTGGGTTCCCATTTATCATCTATTTTAGTTTGATAATCCAAATGGTTATCTTGTCTTCCACTGGCTTCTTCATTATATTGAATTTTTATTTGCATATACTTGTTAGATGGTCCAAATTCATTTGGTCGAGAGATGTATAAATCCAAGATTTTCCTTCCTATATCTGAGTTCATAAAGTTTGTAATTTTTTTTTTTTTGATTAATATCTAGATTTGGACGTGTGAAAGGTAGGGTTTACCATTTTATTATATAATATATTTGTATTTTTTGTGTTCGTGTTTATGTTTATGTTTAAGTTTATTTTTATATTTCTATATTTTTATATAGCATACCTTCAATATCTTCTAATCTTGATAAAAATACTTTATCCCATGAATGATGATTTAATCCTTTGAATGATTCGTCTTCGTGCTGCCATAATTTACTTGCTAAATAAAGGCATCCTGCTGCTATGGTGTGAGCTGGATATTCAAGACATAAAGTGATCCTATAACTATTTATATAAAAAATATATACTTTATGTTTAATATCACATTTTATACCATAATATGGTTTGTATTGTCTCATTTTATGTATTACCTATCAATTGCCAATGAATAAGCTTTTCGAGCTAATAACTTTCCATTTATATTTTGAATTTCTAAATAATGATCAATAGTTTATTCATTTACCCATTACTATTAAATCTTCCTTTTATTTTTTATTTTCCATATCTATTTTATTTTACGACTCGCGTATTGTTATTCTCATTACTGTTTTTATTGTATTACCTTGGATCCTTCTTGAAAATTTAACAATATATTCGTATGGATGTTTGATTTGAAAATTGTAGCATAATATTTCTAAAAGCAATTTTTCATATTCTATAATTTTCGATAAACGGTCATCTGAAATCTATTATTAATTTGTTTTTTGTAATGCAAAATAGTAATAATAATTGAAAAGTGCCAAAAGGAGAGGTTAATCATCTATCTCTATTTTCTTTTTTATTGTATATATTTATTTATACATCAACTTACGTTTTCTGGATCAAGCTCTTGTTGTTTTGGGTTTCTTACACTATGTGCTACAATGTATATATCTCTCAGTTTTTTGATAGTTTCTTCAATTTTTGATCCTACAAACAGACATGTTATACAAACTTCCTATAAAAATAAAATAGTAATAGCAATAAGTAAATAAATGGATTTTTTTTTAAATATATCATTGTGTTTCATTCCTTGAAATTAGTAAATTATGATATTTTTTTTAATATATTACCAATAGCGAATATGTACGAGGGGAATAATATAAATAAAATCGATGATATAGTGATTGAGAAGTGCTAATAGTTGTTTGAGGGCTATATAAATATAAATATAAATATATATATATATATATGAGCAATAAAAACAGAGAGTTAATTTAAAACAAGTTTATATATTTTGTGTTTTCATATATAAATTTCTTAAAAAAACATATATTATTATTTATGATTTACAATCCAAGACTTTTTCCAACTTCCTGCATAAATTTGCAACTTGAAGCATGAGTATTTATTGATTGTGAACTGCGTAAAGATTGCTCGTTGAGTTGATCGATGGTTGCTAGTTGTTTCTTTGTAAAATAAGGACGAAATCTTCTTTTATAATATGAGCCAAAAGCTAATGGTGTTGTTGGTGTAGTTGCTTTTGGTGAAAGTGAAGATGCTGCCATGTTATTATATTGAGATAATTATATATAGTAATATGAAATAAAAATGAATATTTTATTTTCGATAGAAAAGAGAAGGAACAGAAACGCAGACTTGGAAAAAAAAAATATGTTTAAAAAAATTCCCGGAGTTTATATTTTGAAAAATTCTCAATTTGGTTAAGAATTTTCTTTTTTTAAGCCATTATTATTCGATTTGGTTATATTTATTTAATTAAATATATATATACAACTATAATATCATGGATCATTCTTCTTTTACAATTGATATTTAAAATATATGTTTTATAAAGGTTGCTTTATTAATTGATGATGTGTTGAGAATTTTTTTTTACTACAAACACTCTATACAAGTGGATTTAATAGGAACACGTAAAGGATACTCAAACACTATAATAGAAAAACAGTAAAAGGTTAATTTGATTTTTTTTTAATGATTTTTAAAAGCACAGCGGTCATTAGGTAAGGTATAAAAGTAAAAGAGTGAGGATGAAAAAAAGAAGGTGTGGTGATATTTGAATATTTCAATTTTGTTAATTTTTTTAACAATGTATATTTTATAATCAATAACCATTTGATTTTCTATTTCTTTTTCTTATTATTTCTTTTTTCTCATTTCTTTTGGTCATATCATTATTTAAAAAACACTTATAAAAAATAATTATTTATCTAAATTAAAAAGAGAATGTAATTTATTAATGAATGATAAAAAATAAGTTATTATGAAAACTGTAAAAATTCTACTCTTGCTTAAGAAAAAAATAAATGCAATGGAGGGCATATTGAACTTGTGCTTACAATAAATCAAATAATATGTTGAAAAAACCTTAGGAAAGAAAATATACGAGATCGTCCTAGTGTAGGGAAATTTCTCTCTTACCTCCGATGTTGGCTTCATAAATGAGTTTCACAGTGAGTAGGCGCTTTCTGGTAGACCCATTGGTGATGGTGAGTTCCTTCATAGGTTTCATGGATAAGTACTCTAACATTTATATAGAAGAATTAATGTACATTATCTACTTATTTTTTGCAATAATAAAATATTCATTTATATAACTACAGTACAACTATATTATAAATTCATTCAATACATTTATTGTTGTATTTGGCATAAAAAATAATAATACTAAGGATTTAAATACTAATATAATATCGATATATCGAGATGTTTGTGAGCGACACCCCGTTAGTAGAGGAAAAATTCGACAAGGTTTATGAAGCCAGCTGTACTGCTATGTTTTTGGCCACACTCTTTATAGAGCACATAAGTTTGCTAATGAAAAGTTGAATAAAAAAAAAAGTATAGCAAAGTCATATATAAAGTAAAAGTAATAAAAAACATAAATATAATAATAGTTATACCACTATAAAAATAGAATTAAAGACATAGAAGAAAGAAAAATATAAAGGAAAAACCAAAAACAAAGATAAAAAAGACAATGTAAATAGAAAAAAAAACGTTAGCACTTTGGTTTTCATTTATATGTATAAATAATCATTTATTTTATTATGAAATCATGTATATTGTCTTTTATATAGTTTTCCAATTTAAAGAAACTAGTAACAATGGAAAATTAAAATTACAAGACAAAGGATAGTAATTAAATATGAAGGTAGCAAAGGAATATATCTCGTGATTTTTTATGTTGATTAAAACTAAAGAAAAAAAGTAATTTCAAATTGATATTTATGTTTTTTTTGGTTTAAAACTTATATATTTTTATTTTTTAAAAAAAATGATGAACTTTTGCACCTATTACTTGTTACTTTTATTTTAATGACTTTGATTATTAGTGTTTTAAAAATTTCGCTTTAATCAATATAGATTTTTACTTGCTTTTATAAGTTTTCTTTATCAATAAAAAAACTTAATAAATGTTCCAAAAGTTTGATAGAGAAAAAAGATTTATTTTATGATAAATAAGGTATAATTTAATAAAAATAATAGAAATAATACATAATAATACAAGCATGTAAAAAAAAAGATACAATATACAAAAGTAAATATAACAATACAAAATAGATCATACTAATATATATATATATATATATATATATATAATTGTTAATGAGTGAACTTAAGAGTTGGTTTTTGAATTTTTGGAGATTTTAGTTTTTAACTTTCTTTTGTAGGGATAGGAGGTGGTGGGTGATTTGGAGGGGGGAAAGGGGCCTGATACAATAATTCAGTAGGCATGGAATGCATAGAGGAATTTGGAAAAGAAGTTGATAAATCATGATAGGCAGATAATGAGCGTGGTATGGTTTTAGGCATATATATAGATGCTGCCGCTGATGAATGGGATCGTTTTTTGTTTTTAGGCCTTATAGGAGGAGGAGAAGAAGAAGAAGAAGAATGAGTGTTACGATGTGATTTTACTGACTTTTGGTGAAAAGAAGAAGAGGATGGTGATTCTTGTGGAGTTGGCCAATAAGGTTGGACAGCAATATGTTTTGATCTTTGTTGATATAATTTTTTATTTGATTTTACTCTTTGGTCTAATTGATCAGCAACAATAGGTAATTGAGATCTATCAATCATAATGGCTTCTCTAGCAGATGACCTTGATTCTATCAATGATTTTGCAATACGGTTATCATCACCCATCATATAAATAGCCATGTAGTGTAATTCACCTTCACTTTCTTGTAATTGAAATATCTTTTCTTCTAAACGATGTATTTCTCTTCTAAAATCATTTTCTGGTCTAGGAAGATCGTGTATAGATGAGCTGTTTTTTACAAGATCCAATAGTGTTCTAAATCCATTTATAGTAAGCTATAAACGAATATGAATAATATATATATATATGTTTATTATTTAGTAAATGTGTTGTTACCCGCTATATTTTTTTTCAGCACTTACCAAATTTCCATCAACATGTAATGATTCTAAAGTAGGGCATGATTTACACCAATTACATAAAATTTGAATTCCTTCATCGCCAAGACATTGATTTTTAACAGAGAGAGTAGTAAGGGTAGATGAGGTAGAAGAGAGAGTTGATAAAATATTAATGGTGGATAATAATAATTTCCCTATTTCGGTTATTTCTCTTGTTTTTTTCTTTTTTTTATTAGCCATCATCAAAGTAGCTTTAATATTAGTAAAAGCAGAAGAATAGGTATCATCTTGTTGTTCATACCCATCCATTCGTATTTCAGTTAAATTTGGCATTTTAATAATCATATTAGCAAATGATTGTGGAGTAGATGAATCGATGGTAGATGCTACTACTATATCTGTAGAAGTTCTTGGAGGACTATCATTGGTTAATAATAATGTTGATTTTTCAGCAGCAGATATTGGCATTGTCAGAGAATGTTGATTATTATTTTTGCTATTGCCGTTATTGTTGGTAGCAGCGCCATTGAATTGAATCATTTTTTTTTCTTCCTCTTGCTGTTTTTGATCTTCTTCCACTTCTTGGAAATAATTATCAGATGTACCATAAGATAAATCAATTTTTTCAATTGTTTTATTTTGAACCAGGGCATCGAACAATTCCTTTAGAGAATTTGAATCCCATTTGATACATTGAAGAGACAAAGAAGTAGGACCACCTTTTGCAATGGATGGCCATAACCAAGGTTGATGAACGACTTGTTTAATTAAAGGATTGTCACCCACCTTTAAATTAAACTGTAAGCGGCGATGATGGGGGACGGAGACAGCATGCATTAAACGATGAATATGTTGACCATGTAATCCACAACATTGTAAAGCTAAGCAAAGTTCAAATTGTGTTTTAGTAGGAGGTTTTAATGTATTGGCATGGTAGACTAACCATGAACATAATTCTTGAAAATGAGTATCACTAAATTCACTACCGCTAAGATCCAATAAATTTAATAATTTAGGTTGTTGATTGATAATATTTATACTTTCATCGGGTTTAAAGAAACATGGGATGGATAAGTGTGTCAATGCCGTACATTCTTCCCATACTTCTGTAAAAATCTCTGTTGAAACCCACCCATCATTATCTTGTAAATCAATACGTTGTAAGACCGTTTTCATTTGTCCATGTGTAACACTTGATAATAAATCATCCATCATTATACTTGTCAATCCAGCTTTACGTAAACTTAAACGTTGAAGCCCCATCCATTTAGAAGAAGAAGGTCTTGGTGAAGAATTGATCTGAGTCAAAGATGTGTTGGAAACTATTAAATGAGCTAATAAATCTACATCACAATCATGAACATGATGGCCATCAAGCAACAAGGAAGATAGTCTAAGCATACTATTTTTTTGAATGGCTAATAGAATACCTTGTATAGCACACTGTTGACAATGAATAGTTGAGCTGTTGCTGCTTGTATAGGATTGTGTTGTGACTGGCTGATTATCACCTGAGCTTACATCTGAGGAGGTATTGATTTGAGATAATGATACTGATGTAGGAAACCTTGAAAGGCTAATAGGAAAGGTGGGTGAAGAAGGTTCAGCAACATTTGGTGATGATGGTAGTGAAATGATGTTACAACCACTAAGATCCAAGGTTCTGATTCGATTATTGGAAGTTAATAATAGATATAATTCTTTGGCTAACATTGTTGGAAAAGACATGGAATTAATATCATGTTGTGACCAGCTATCTTCATTTGTTATCATCCAATTGGCTAATGGTGTTAATGGTATCTTTTTGAATGAAACAGAATCAAAATAATCCTATATATATAAAAAATTCATAAAAATAAATGAATAAGCAATAATAATAGTTAATATTAGCTTAAATAATATTTTTTTTTTTTTTTTTTGAGAATATAAATATAAACAATTTATATTTTAATATCACTTACAATATGACGAATAGTACGGAAAAAGACCAATAGTTCAAAACGCGAATAACTTGTAAAATTTTCATTGATTTCATTAGGAGGCAAAAAAGTAATAGAATAAGTAGTAGTTGATAAAGGATCATTATTAATATGTGCTGAAAAAGAAGAATGATCATTAGATTTTTCTATAAGGAATTTAAATCGTTGAGTATTTAAATTAAAAGCTGCACAATAAGCCAATAAGATATTATCAAAAAGAGATATTACAGCATCGCGATGAGAATCACTATTTAACAGAGCATTTGAATCTATTGAAATAATATCTTGTTGCTGCCATGGCTGAGAGAGGTACTGTAACCAATGTGAAATGGGTGATGAATTAGATAAGTGGCTATTATTACTGTTACTATATTGTACTGTATTTGTTGAGATGATAGATGAAGGTGATAATGAGGATGCTGTAGATAAATGATTGTTTTTGATGGCGTTACTACGGTGACTTATTAATGAAGGACATATTAAATTATAAGGAGCACGAGGAAAATGTGGTACTAATTGTTGAATAGCTTTGTGAATTGCGCATACTAATAAACGACCCACAGAAGATATAATGATTAAACGATGAGAAGGGCCATTTACAGTACATAGTTCTATAGAAATTGTATCGTCTGATTCATGTACAGTAATATTTTTAATAGCCAGTAAACCATATCTATCACGTAAAAGATAACGTTGAAAATCATCACGATACGATTTTGCTGGTAAAATATAAAGACTGCTGTGACCTAAATGAAAAATAACAGGGATATATATATCTTTATGTTCTAAATTAGATGATGATGTTGATGATAATGATGATGAATTGGATGATGTTGGTGTAATATTATTAGAAGAAGCTGAAGAAGAAGAAGTGGATGATGGATCTTTTGTTAAAGGTGTAGATGACGATGAAGAGACTGGAATTGTATTACTATTATTATTTGTTGCCATGGCAAGAGAAGCTCTAGGGTTTACTTTTTTTGTTTTTAAAATAACTTTATGAGTTATTTCACATTGTGATTCATTGGCTCGATCATTATGTCTTTTTGTTCTTTCAATGGCTGAGAGGCTTTCTTGAGGAGTAGCTGAGACAAGGCCAGGTATATAAGGCTCCATAGCTGTACGTAAAGCATGTATCCAAATTGGAATTAGCGGATTATTATTGTTATTGTTATTGCTTTTATCATTTGGTACAAAAGTAGGAATAAGAGTGATGAATCCTAAAGGTTTAGCTGATTCTTCAGGATTTAAATATTGTATGCGTATAGCTGATTGAGAAGAAGAGGTGTTGATTTTATATATAGCAATAACACGCTCTAAAGAAACAATTACTTTTTGATCTTGTATATAAAGTTGCTGAGGTGCATAGTAGTTGGAAACATCGTTAGTAGACTTGATGGAAGGAAAGGATTTGCAAGCTTTTTCAAATGATTTAAATCTTATTAAACTAGAAGGTGTAAGAACGCAATAATTTTTCTTTTGACGATTGAATCTTGAATCAGGACTAGTGTATGCTAATTCACCTGAATAAAGAACAGTGTTTTGATCCATTGAATTAATAGATAAAGGTGGCGGTAGTTCACTATTATTATTATTATTACTGTTGTTATTGTTTGGTGATCTTGTTAAAGAGTGTAAAGGTGATATAGGTGGTGATATTATGGGTACAGTGTGATTCGGAGTTTTAGGTGGTTTACTAAGATATTCTTCATTTGAATCATATATACTGTTGTTACTATGGTGGCCATTATTATATAGAGAAGGTGAAGCTGGAGGAGTTGTTAGCAATTGTGTTGATTTAAACATATTTATATATAATAAATAAAATAAAAACAATATGATTTATATCATATATATAAATAAAAGAGAAAGAGAGAGAGAAAGAAAAGAAAGAAAAAAAAAAAAATTGAAAGGATATATTAAAAAAAAAAAATAGGAACAGAAAAAAAAGAAGATTAACTGAGTTTTATTTTTCGCTTTTAACTATATAAAATGCAAAACTCTAAAATCTAGAAACCCTATTATGTTTTATCACCCAATCAATAATTAGGATCGATTGGCATGGAATAATGGATGGTAACACAATAGACAAGTTATCCGTTTATAATACTATTCCTTTTTTTATTTTAATATAATACTTTTTATTTATATATAAAAAAAACACACGTGTGGCATGATGATCAAAAAAATATAGATAAAAAAGACCTATTGTGATTAAACATATTCCAATTAACACTATTGATTTATTTAATAACTATATATATATATATATATATATAAATATAATAAATAAATATATATACATATATATATAAAATACAACAACAATTACGTATAATAATAAAAACATATCAAGTACAAATAAAAAAAGTAATAAATACGGTTAATAATCACAAATCTATACTTCGTCATCTTCTTCCCCTTCCATGATTTTAACTTCAGTGAGGATTTCAACCTTCCAACGATTAACAATTGTATTGACTGCACTATCAATATCCCAATAAAAATAAGGATATCTATCTTGTGGCAAGCAGCTAATACTATCTCTACTAACACAACTATCCTTTTTTCTACCATTGGATGACGGAGGAGAAAGGAGTGAAGGGACATGATGATGATGGCTGATTTCAATAGATCGAGAATTGCTATTTAAGGAAGGATTACCATTTGTTTCAATTTGTATTTTATTATTTTTTTCACAAGATCGGTCATCTTTAGTAGTTTTTTTCTTGTAATTCTTTTTTTCTTTTTCCTTTTGATCAACATTCTCCCCAAATCCATAAAAAATAAGTCCATCCCTTATACGGTGATTTTGGATCCCAACTATATACCAATCTACATGATTTCCCGCGTATCGATTAATAGCGATACGTAAATTCACCAAAGTATGCAATGCTGTGGAATCTATACGTCGAACGGCAGCAAAATCCAAAACAAGTGCTTTCAAGATTGGTAGTTGTAATTGCGTTTCTTCTATATTTTTATCCACTCCTTGGTTCCATGGTAATTTATCAATCATATTTGATATATCTCCACATCTTGTTCTTGATTTAATGACGGTTAAAATTTGATCTGATATATGTTCTGCATTAGGATAAACAATGGATTCGTATATACGGAAAACCATAATTCCAGGTGGTAAAGGATGACAATAACGTTTGAAATTCATATCTTTTTCATCAACATAAATATATTGTTGCTGATTTTCTTTTAATGAGTCACGCTTCAATATAGGTTTATCCTGTGTTTGAGACAGATTATTGTTATCATTATCAGGATATATGTTGGAATATGTAGGTGCTAGTGGTATACGAGCTAATGTTTTTACTGGTGGTCTTGATGTTCTAAGAAGCATGATTAATAAGGATAAACCGACCGAAGTGTAAATCTATATAGAATAAAGAAATAACATGAAAAAATAAGGGATTGAGTATATAAAGCAGTTATATATATGTACAGTAAATAAAAGCCATCTTACCCCAGTTTCAACATCAACAAATACAATGATAAGAACAGCACTAAGCCAAATAAATAATTCTATAATGCTAGTTTTATAAAGTTTGATGAGATAGGATGGTTTAGAGACAAGATCTGCTACTGCATGAATTACCACAGCTGATAAGATGGCATCAGGAATATAATAAAAGGCAGCTGTTAATACATATAAAGCTAAAATAACGACCAATCCAGTAAATAGACCTGCCATAGGTGTTTTGGAACCAGATCTTGACATTACAGCTGTTCTAGAAAATGCTCCACTTTGAGGTGCAGAACTATTTATTATTATTATTTTTAGAAAAAAAAAAAAAAAGAGAGAGAAAGGATAAAAAGTCAATAAATTTATCATTATTAACCATTAGCTCAGTTTTTTTTTTTTTTTAAAAATATATATATATATATGTATATTAATACCTAAAGAAAGCGCCTATGATATTACTAATTCCTACTGCAAAGATTTCTTGATTAGGGTTAATAGCATAGCCAGATAATTGACTAAAGGATTTTGCAGCTGATAAATGTTCCAAAATCATAATGAGGATGATAGATGGTAAAGAACTTGAGGAAGCGCTAATGATTCTTGTATCAAACGTTGGTATACGAATATCATTTAAACCTGCTGGTACATTTTTAATAATAGAGACGAGGGGCATAGTTTTCCCACGGTTAATCAAGAAAGAAATGAGAGTAGCAAAAATCACAAGGAGTCCATTTCGCATGATACCAAAGTAAAATACTATTTTTTTTGTGCGATTAGAGATATTTTTTTTTCTTGCGAGAATATTGCATCCGTATTTTATCATGTATAAAATCACTAATCCAGTAATACCAAAAGCTGCGTCTAATTTTGTATATTGGATATTTTTAAAAAAATCGATAAAGATTTCATAAGGAGGGTTGTGGGTGTCGATTTGCTTTAATCCAAATATCTTTGGCCACTATTTAATAGAATAAAAAAGAAAAAGAGAATAAAAAGAGGATTAAATAAATTGCGATCCTTTTTTTATTATTTCTATTTCTATTTTAAATTAAACAATAATGCATTTATTACCTGTCCCATAACAATAGTAATAGCAGAGCCAGTCATATATCCAGCAATTGCTGGGCCTTTATTTTAATTTTTTTTAAAAAAAAAAAGCAACCAAAAATTAATAAATATTAAACCAAAGTTCATTAAAATAAAATGATACTTGAAAACTATATATTCTATTTATTTACCAGGAATAAAATCTACTATAATACCCAAACGAATCATACCAATGACAGACATAATAATACCTGTAAAAAGAGAAATAGTTATTGCCACTTGAGGTCCGGTGATATCCGGATATAGACTTGTTACATCTTGAATTGCATTTCCGACAAGTAAGCAAACGACGGCTATGTAGCAAAAGAAACAATATAAACATAGATATGAATATATGGATATATATAACAATAATAATAATTCTATATCTTGTTTTTTTATTTTTGATAGTATATATATGAAGGACTAATTCTAGCTTACATATTAACCCTAAACTAATATCTTTAGAAGTACCAAATATAACATAAAGAATTACACCAACAAAAGAAGAACTGGATCATTAAATAATAATAAATTATTGATGAATAAACGGATCATCATTCTTATCATTCTTATTGATTTATTTTTATTTCTTTTACTTACTATAAGCCATATTGTGGATCTAAATTAGCGATTTTTGAATAAGCAATTGATTGAGGAACAGTAATCATTCCTACAGTGACACCGGCTATGACATCTTGAAATAACCACTATATATTTATTTTTTTTTAAAAAAAAAGAGTAAGTGTTTATATATGAATAGTTTGAAAAAAGATATATCTATAATAATAATAATAAAGCAGAGTTGACATACTGATAAATTATAACGATAAATCCATTGTATGATAGGAAAGAAACTTAATATATAAGAGCTTAAGTAAGAGGGTATTTGTAAACATCTACTATGAATTCGTTTTTTATATGACTCTGGTTGATAGTCTATTATAATAGTATCCATACTTTATTTTTATGATTTAAGAAACAGAAAGAAACATTTTTATTTTATTTCAATTTTTAAAAAAAAGCTTTTATACTAAAAAAAAGAATAGAGAAAGAGAAAAGAAAAAAATTTAAAGTTTACGCATATTGATTTATTTTTTTAAAAAAGGAAAATTAAAAAAAAAAAATGGTAGGGGTTTTTCGGTAATTAAAAGAAGGGATTAAGCAACAGGGTGGGCCGTCCCGATCTAATCATAAAACAGCATATATACAACGCTTTAAATGTTTTAACTATAATTCTTATTTATATTATAAACCATGCATAGTTATGCTTTTATTAATTTGCCTAAAAGGAAAAATTATACAAAAGAGTAGTTGCATTAGTTTTTATTAATCTATAGGTAGGATGCATATGTTTATATTTATATATATTTATATATATATATATATATATATAAATATATATATATAAATATATATAAACAATAGATTTAAACCGAATAAATAGGAGTATTTAATAACCACTTATATGTTTATGTTTATATTTATATCAGATGAGTTCATTACTAAGTAATAATAATAATAATAAAAAGTAAAGGAAGCTTTTTATCCTCATTATTTGATATGATTCACATCATGTACATCGTTTACCTAATTCCTTTTTTAACACCGACTTTCAGAAAAAAAAAGTTTCATATCATGTACAAATTAATATTTATTAAAACAATATGATTTCACTGATATTGAACCTAGTCTTCGATAATAAAAGTTATATTTATTGTTGTTAATTATTATTGTTTCTCTTATTATAAGAAACAAATTATGTATATATATATATATATAAATAGAAATTAATAAATAGAGAAGGGAATGAAAAAATAAAATAAATATACAATAAATGATGAGTATAAAGAATTAAAAATAAAATCTATTAAAACAATGAGTTTGGTTGATATTGAACCATATTTGGTACAGGGCTGTAGATATACTATTTATTAAAAATAAAATAGAAAATTTAATATTAAAATCAAGTCAGCTGATGAACATATTGATCTTTCTTTTCTTTTTATATATATATATATATATATAATCACTTACGTCTCTATATAATTCTTCAATCTTCATTCTAACCAAACATTTACCAGGTACTTTATCATCTTCCATAAATGATTTCCACATATAATGATCTTTTGGAATTAAATTAGATAAATGTTTACGAACCATAGCCCAACCACGACCATCATAATGAAGATCTAATACACGGATTAAACGTTGGATTTGTGAATGAATTAAAGTATGATATAAAAGTTTAAATACCTATTTAAAACACAAGAGAAAAATAAGTAAATAAAAAGATTAAAAAAATGGGACACGATATATATATATATATATACTAAACTTACTTCATCTTTAGTTTCTGCTACTACACAACTTTCTGGTAATACATCAATATCTACACCAGCTGATTTCTTAAGGGTTTCACGATGTACCTTCACACCACCAAAATCACGAATAACAAAACCTTTAAGTAACCCAGTCTTTTTATCAAATCTAGCCAAAGTATTTTGTCCATGAGCTTCAAAAGCAACACCATTAATTAAAGCAGGAGGTAAAAAGGCTTTGAAAGCTAATTCGATGTAGCGGTCCAAGAATTCAACTCTTTTTTCATCAGTATCCAAACCCCACACATGTTTCACCAAAGTAATATCGGTATCGGGACGTTGGATCTTTTCTACTAAAGCTGCACAAGGCACAATAGTATCTTCATTATCGGTACTATATTCTACAGCTTCACGTAATACACAACTACAGTGCTTGGCAATATCTGTGTCTTCATGAATAAACACAGCACTGGCTAATTCACGTTCAATAGTTAAAACATCGGCGTTGTAAGTTAAACGAGGGACTACATCAAAAGAAAAACCAGGTCCAAAATATGTACTGAAGGGGGTAATGGTTCTTAAAGCTGAAGAGACTTTAATACCAAGGCAAAGTTTAAGACTAATGCCGGGATAAAGATCAGGAAGAGCAACAGAACGAATGGATGTTAAACTTTCTACAGTGACATGAATGGATTCAGGGAAGATATGTGCTTGAGGGAATAACGCTTTTGTATTAGGAAGTTGGAGTTCATGAACTGGCATGAGGATATGGTTGGCCCATTCTTCACGGAATTTTTTGTTATCTTGGTCTGCTGATAACATAAGATCTATTAATGGTTTGGATAATTCTTCAAAATCACCTCTTAATTGAATATTTTCTTTGGGTATAGCAAGTAAACGGACTTTTGGGTGTTCTAAATTAGTTTCTTCAGGGTTCAATGGAGGCATAGGGGCAAAACTTTTTCTTGCTTTATGCATCTATATTTATATAATAATAATAATAATAATAATAATAATAATAATAATAATAATAATACATTAGTAAACATACAATAATAATAATAATAATAATAATAATAAATAAATAAAGTTATAGTTGTAAAAAAAATTAGGGTTAAATCGCCGACAAAACCTATTGTGTAATCTTTTTCGCTTTATCTGTTGTTGTTTTTTTTTATAATAACAATAATAAAAGTCCTCTAATATATATATATTTATATATATATACTTACAGGGTGAGTAGCGTGACCTTCCAAGATAATTTGTTCCCAATGTACGGTTGAAGATTCTAATGTAGGTAAAGCCTTTGGATTATTGTATGTATAAGCTAATAAATAAAATAACAAAAAATAAAAAAAATTTCAATTAATGACACCATATTATTTAATGATAGACAATACCGCGTCTATACACATTATACAATATATACTTTTATTTTCAATTTTTTATAATTTACCTTGGTTAATCATAGAAGAATCTAATTCTTGACCAATAAGTTGAATAAGTTTTTCAGTAACCTTATAGTCGGTTGCAAATTTGTTCCATAATTGTACAGCATCAAAACCGTCTACTAATTGTGTAGATTCAACAAGATCTTGAAGTAAAGAGGATAAAGTAGTAGCAACTTCAGTACGAGTGGCTTGAGCATTGGTAACAGGAGGTAAATAACTATCTTGTTTATTATTTGATAAAGAATAAATATGGGGCAACATATCCCAACCATCGACTAAAATAATTTCACCACACTTGGTACCTTTTATATCCACTTGCTTTTCAATAATGGGAACTCCTCTTAATGGAACTGCAGCCAAGATGTCATCTACAGTAGAGAGAGTGGATACGGTAGGTCTTAATAAAACACAAACGCCTTTTACCAACCCTTGATCTCCAGTGGCAGGTACATAAATGGCTTTGACTAAAGATTCAGATACCAAACAAGCGATTAATCGAGATGTCGTGGCAAACTTGGCAAAATGAGTATTTTTTATTTCAGAAGTTAAAGCAGGCATAGTATATATAGTTATAATTTATTATTAATATAAATAAATATTTATTATTATTATAATAAAAAGAAAAGAGAAAGAAAAAAAAAATTGAAACCGACCTAAAAAGAAACCCTTTTATAAAATGGAAATACTAGTAACGGCGTTTTAAAATATAAATCTGATAAAAAAAATAATAATAATAAATAGTAATATAATCAAATATGATCAAAACATACCATCAATCTACCCCAAAAAAGAAATTTCACCACTTTTTAATATATTAAGTATTATAAACTTTATATATTTATATATAAACATAACATTACTTATATATACATATATAAACTCATTTTTTTTATTTCTTATTCTAACATAATATGAAAAGATTACTATGTAGTCATATCTTTTGATCAAGATCTTTTTTTTTTTTTAAAAAAAAAAAGATCTTTTCTTTTAAAAAAATGAGGGAGGAATATTGTTAAGTATATAAAAGTGTTGCTCATCTATTATCACTTCCATATTTTCCCATTGATTTGTTAATATATTTATATATAAATACGTAAACATTTCATATTTATTCCTTTTTAAAATAAAAAAAGATATATAAAGTAAAAATATCATCTTGTCACAGGTCAAGGATATACGTACCTATTTTTTTAATTTTTTTTTGTTACCAAAGATGTATTGATTATTTTTTTTTTCACATTAAATATATAAATGGAATGGAATCTTAAGAATCTGATAAAAACGGAATCTTAGGTTACGCCAAGTATACTCGAGTTAAAAGTTGGTGGATTTTTTAAGTTTTTTTTTTTTTTTTTATCTATGGATAAAAGCCTTTAAGTCCGATCAAATTAAACTGTACTCTTTTTTTTTTTTTTTTTTTTTTTGGAGATCAGATAAGTAACATATGATATATTATAAATCTAGTTTTTATTTTATTTAAAAAAAATATAGAGATTCAGTAATGTTTTACAACGATCTGATATAATAGTGACTGGATTTTTTTAAACATATATCTAATATCAATATCAAAAAGCAAGAGATAAGAAAAAAACCAAAAAAAATCAACGTGTGAAATCATTTCATCTCTTTTTAACGTAAAAAATATGATCTTTATTAATTTCTTTTTTTATCTGAAATGTATAACCGTGATCATTTTTGATCTTTCAATGTAGAGAGAGAGAGAGAGAGAGAGAGAAAGAATGTGATCAATTAAAGTTCTAGGTTTTATATATAGAACTTACGGAATGGCGGATCGACAACTAAAAAAAAAAGAAAAAAAGAAAAACAAAATATTACTAATAGTAATTTTCAGTCATTAGTAAATCATGTTCATCTATCAATTTTTTTTTTAAAAAAAGAATGGATTATTGATTAAAAAGTAAATGAAATGAATTAAATTTATACATATATATAAAGAATATATGGTTAGTGTTGGTAAGTACTTAAAACAATATTTAGATGAAAATTTTTTCACAAAAGAACCCGAAAGAAAGTACACAAGAAAAATATATAGATGAAACCTTTTATAGAAAAAATAAAGTCAAATGAGGTAACAACTATAGTAGCTTGTTGATTTTAATGATAATTTTTTTTTTTTTTGATATTATTATATTGGGTTGAATCTAAATATTGCAGCTACCCTTTTTTATAATAACTAATTATTATTATTATTATTTTAAAAAAAAGTGCAAACGTATGTAGCATAGTATATTTTTTCTTAAAATTGATTCTGAAATTTAAAAAAATTAGATTAATGTACATATGTACTTAAGATAAATAAACACCTAGTTAAAACCCAGTTTCCAATTCCTAGTTTGTCTTTCTGATTACATTTAAGTATATACACGTTTTTGAAGGAGTTTTTTTTATTAAAATGATGTCATGTATATATATATATATATCTATTTCAGTTGAATATTGTATATAATAGGTGAAATAATAAGAATAACTTTTATAAAAATCAAAATCAGCTCATTTTATAGACATCAATGCTTAGTTGAGATAAACACCGATGGTTAATTGTTTTTATTGGTTATACATATTTATATTGTGATATTAATTGTATTATACATAAAAATTTTTGGGGCGGATATAAATTTGAAGTTGTATTTTATTATTTTTAGTTGCATATAATAGTACAAAGGCGTTTTTAAGGCAAAGAAGTGAGAGAGAGCGATATAATTTGACTTTAATTTTTATTAGTTCAAGTTATTCATGAATAAGATGAAAATTATATATATATATCGGTTGATTATACAATATATAACTTTTGATGTTATTGTTATTATTTTGGATTGGGTTTTAGTCATTCAAGATAATTTTAGCCGAAAAACAAAATACTGAGTGCGCGCTTTTTTATTTCATGATATAAATCTTTTTTATTTTTTCTATTGTTTCTTCAATTTCTACTATAAATAATAATTTACTTTTTTAAAAAGTACAAGTACATAAAATATTATTATTTATAATATATATATATACGTATATGGTTGAAAAAAAAGGGAAAAGAAAAAGAAGGTAGTAAAAATATGTCTGTCAAAATTTTAAAAATTAAAAAAACATCGCGGAGTTTTAATTTTTAAATTTTAACTGTTTCTAAAAAAACTTTCAGCTTTTTCACTCTTTATTATTATTATTATTATTATACTATGGAAGATTTTAACTTTGACGACGATGTATTTACTGCTTCTATTGAACGCAAACATATACCTTTAGCTATTAATTATCAAGCAAAGCAAGATTATGATGGTGTAATAATAATTTAATAATAGTTTAATACTAGATTTTTTTTTCTTCACCTAACTAATAATTATATTATATACTACATGCTTTTTATTTAGTGGTTTCATGATCTTGGAGATCCTCGTCAACTTATGCTTGAAAAGTTAGGTCCAATACAGTTCAAAAGTGCCATTGAACATGACTATTATCATGAAGAGTATCAAAAAGCTTTCGATAAGGCCCTCATATATATTGATATTGCTGAAACTGAAGAGCGCTGTAAAATTATCAACACTAGGGAAATAACAGAAATTGCCATCTTTTCAGCTGCTCACTTGGAAAAATGGGATCAAGTAAAAAATCTTTTAGAACGTAAACAGGTAATATTTAATATAGAAAAACTTTTATAAAAATATAGAAATAAGAAAATCAACTTTTATTCATGTATTTATATTATAAATATACATATTATTTCTATTATTATTATTAAACAAAATATAGAATACATACGAAGTCGGTAGTCTTTTAGTAAAAGGAAAATTTTATCCAAAATGTAAACTATATGGAAAAGGAATTTCAGCATTAGTAGAATATAGTAAACAACGAAAACGAGATTATGCTGCTTGGGGATTAAAAGCTGATGCCTTTTTAATGGATGCTATTCAAAACGATAAAATGAAAATGGATCAAAATATGGCTTTACATGTAGCTCATTTAGCCATCAAACGATGTTTGCGTATTATGGTATCCTTTCAATGGAAATTGGACATTCCTGTAGTGAAAAAAAGATATCAAACCGAAAAAAAGAAATTAGATGCAGTGTGTCAACAGATTGAACAGCTGGGTGGTAATTTGGATTTATTTTTAAATTGGATGAAGGATGAAAGTGCATCGCTTAATTCACAAGTTGGTTTGGATAATTATCATTGGGATGATTTGAAGTGGATATATCAAGAATGGATCAATCATATTAATGATACTGATACAACTCTTGATGAACAGGATGATGTGAAAGCTGTGAAAGATTTGTAAATATATATAAAGTTAGTTGAATAATGATTGTATTTTAAGAAATAAAAATAAAAATTAATAGATAAATGGAATAGCCATATAGGCATGTAGACAAGTATATAGTATTTTAATTATTTATATATAATTATTTGATGTACGTACATAAAAGAGAACATAAAATAAAATTGAAAAGTAGATCAGGTTAATATATATATGTGAATGCATGTATGTATGGAAACTAAAAAGGTTTTTCCTTTTTTGTAAATTTTAATAGTAAAAGTTGAGTTCGGCTTTTGTTATATATTAAGATTATTTTTATTTGAATTAATCTTGATATTATCGTGAATAAAGAAGTAAATTGATCATTTTTTTGGGATGCATTTGAGTGGTATATTTTAAAAAAATGATATATTTTTGATGAAGCTAAATTCAATACTTATGTTAATAGTCCAAAATCACCAATAAATAAATAAATAAATATCACAGATAATAGTTTGAGGAATATAATTTTCAATCACTTCATCATAAATTATACGTTTTTTTTTATGCTTTTACATATCCTGTTTCAACAGGTAAGAATTAACAAGTTGCTTCTAATTTTCCAATAACGACTTTATACTTATTGTTTAGATGAAATTTTTCGATTTTTTTTAAGAATTACTATTCAAGTTGAATGTTTGTTTATTTGTATAGATAATAAATCAACCAACCAACTTGAAGTTTTAACGTATTCAAAACAAAGAATTCTTTACATACAGACAAATATTAATATACAAAGATTTCCTGAATATTCAGTCTTTTAGTTTATAAATGGCGTTTGAGTTGATTAATATTTTAAATTTACAATTTATAGATTAATATGATATGAAATTTTAACAACTCAACAACATTAACATTATATATATATATGCATAAGAAATTTTTAATGGGTTGATTCTGAATATTGATTGATTAAATTAAAGAGTCAAAATGAAACTGTATATTCATTTTTTATAGATAGTAGATAGATTTACCTAGAATACTAACTGACTAATAATATAGTAATTCTTTATATGTAGGTAATTTTCACATAGCGGTTTTAAATATTGAGCAATTTGTTTAAAATGATCATACCCAAGCTAAATATTTAATTATTTTCGCGAGTAAAAAACCGAAAAATATTAAATACCAACGTATCAATAGCATTAGTCATTCTCTATGAATTGATAAAATGGTAAGACAAGTTTGTTTAGTATAAAATCAAGTTAAATAGAAGATAAAATAATTAATAATAATAATCATCAAATATATAATTATTTTTTTTATAATGCATATATTTAAAAAAAGAAATGTTTTATACTTTGTTCTTTAAAATGCGAGCCAAGTCTACTATTTGTTCATCTTCGAAAGTGCCGTTAGTGTAGTATATAATTTAAAAAAAGTTCATGAACCCAATTTAGGCAACAAAAAAAATAAAAATTTAATCTCAGCTTGTAACGTTAAAAAAATATTTTTTTTATTTCGCTTTCTTCCTTCTTTTCCTTCCCTATTTATTTTTCCTATATATACATATATACATACATATATTTGTATTTTATCTAATCTTTCAAAGTAATATATCTATATACCTATATAAATTAAAATAATATGGCACGACAATATATACATAGGATATCTCAAGTATCTAATTTAGTAAACACTTCCAGTAAATCTATCATAACACCAATAAATTATATACGACCAACAATAAGTACACATAGATCTTTACACTCTTCTCAATATACTTCTAAAACAGTCTTAAATAATACAAAAGAAAATGTTGGTGGAAATTTATCAAAGAATCATAACAATAACAATAATAATACCACGTCTACTACTACAAATAGTAAAAACTTTTATTCAACAGCAACAGCAGCTCTAAGACCTACACCTTCCTTAGCTTTAAAACATGATTCTGACACACTTATTAATGATAATGAAGATGGTACCAATGATACAAGCCCAAAAGCACAAGCTTTTAATTTTTTTGCTTATGCAGCTTGGCATCCTAAAAATCGTTCTAGTAGAAGAAGAAAGTCAGATAATCAAATACCTTATTGGAAGCAAGGGAAAGTTGGGAAAGTAGATGCTGGTGAAGATGCCTTTTTTCAAACTTGTACACCTACTGGGTTGGCATTAGGTGTTGCTGATGGTGTTGGTGGTTGGGCCGATGTCGGTGTTGATCCAGGTATAAATGGATTAAATGATAATGATCATATATATATATATAACAAGTTAAAATCATGGCCTTTTTTTTTTTTTACTAATAATATTCCTATAAATAAATATTTTTTATTTATTTCATTTTATATATCTATTTATTTGTTAGCTCTTTTTTCATGGACATTAATGAATAACGCCGCTGTTGCAGCAAAAGATTCTTCACCTTCAGCAGATGCTCACCATATATTAGATATTGCTTTTAAACAATTAAGACAAAGTGGAAAGGTGAAAGCTGGAAGTAGTACTGCTTGTATCCTCAATTTATGCAAACAAACAGGTAAAATGACAACATGCAATCTAGGGGATAGTGCTTTTATATTAATTCGAGATCAAAAGGTAGTATATGAAAGCCCAAGTCAACAGCATTATTTTAACTGCCCGTAAGTTTTGATTAAAAGTTTAAAATAAAAAAGTCAAAATAAGTGTATCATATGAAATGATGATTCATATTTTATTATTTTTATACCCGATTTCCTCCATTTGGTTTTCAATAGATATCAGCTGACCGTAGTACCTGAAAGTTATCCCAATCGTGAATTATATGTGACAGATTTGCCTAAGGATGCAGATCAAAAATCTTTCTATTTAAAGGATGGTGATGTGATTTTATTAGGAACAGATGGATTTTTTGATAATATGTACTCTCATGAAACATTAGCATTGGTCAATACATCGATGGCTGAATTACATCCTGATACAGATGACGATACAATTATGTCAATGGTACGTGGGTTAGCTAAAACTTTAACTGATACTGCAAAAAGATTAAGTTTGGATCCAAAGCGTTTGTCTCCTTGGGCAAAAGAAGCACAGCATCATGGAAGTCAATATAGAGGTGGAAAGGAAGATGATATCGTGCTTATTGCTACTTTAGTTCGTGGTATTAATAATGAAGAACAGAAACAATAAGCCAATTTCATTTTTATAAATTATTATTTATTATACATCATGTTAATATTCTCAAAAAAAAAGTCTATATCATAAAGCACCTTATTTAGATAGATATATATTTGAAATTAATGCATAATTCTATTGTAATATAAATTTTTAATTCGTGCATCATTTAAAAAATAATAATAGATATAATAATCAATGCGCCAAAATAAAATAAAAATGCTGTTTTAAAAAAAAAGTCAAACTTATAAGATGATTTTTTTTGTTTTTTATTTATGATCAATTAAGAGGTGATACTAAAAAAAATAATCTAGAATCTGAGCTTGTTGAAGAACCACTTGTTCTTACCAGTTTGGTAACGTTCTTGGAACAATTTCTTGATGACCTGTATTAAATTAATAAAATATTCAAAGTTAGTTAACTATATTCTTATATATATATATATATATATATTATACTCCTTTATATGTATTTCTTATATCCTATTATTATTATTATTATTATTTTACCTTCTTAGCTTCAACACGTTCGGAAGGTTCCTTGAAGGTTTCAGCAGAAATAGTACCCTTGATTTGTTCCATATCCAAAGCATAACTATATAAATAAATATATATAAAAGAAGTTAGTATATATGATTAAATTATATACATACATATAAATATATATATAGAAAAGTAGTAATAATATTGGTGATGTTGATGATCCATTTTTTTAATATTTTACCGAGTAGGCATCATGTGGTTATAGTTGATGATCTTGATGAAAGGCTTTACGCGAGAGCGTTTAGCGATTTTCTTCTTGTTCATGGAACGAGTAACCTTTAAGGGAGCACGTTCAACACCGGCAACAACAGCATAACCGTAAGGTCTATCTTTAGTACCTTCATCGAAGTCTATTTTTTTATAAAAAAAATAAGATAAAATAAAATATTATATTTAATACAAGTTTTAAATAAAAAAATGTATATTTATGTGTATAATATATTAGTATATATATATTAAAATATAAAATAAATACGTACTGCGAACAACGACGGCTTTTTTACCAGCATAACGACCTTGTAAAAGAATGACAACCTATTTATATACAAGATATTCATTATTAAATATGTTCTTATTTTTTTTGGTAGCCTCTGTATATTTTTTTATTTCATCTTCTGATCATTGTATTTCCAAAAATAAAAATAAAAATCCATCCATTCCCATTATTTAATTTGAATCATCCATCCATTAATTATATTATCTATCCATATTCGTTTGATGAGTTGATACATACTTTTCCAGCCTTGATGAACTTGACCATGGTGAGCTGTTAAATAAAAATGAAAAAGAGAAAGAAAATTGTAATGAGTATTGAACTTCATTTTAGAAAATCCAAAAAAAAAATCCGGGCGGGGATTTAAATTCCACTTTTTTTAAAAAAATATTGAAGTGCCTAATTTTTTTTCTTTTCATTTCATTTTTATTTTTATGTTAGAAAAAAAGTCAACTTATAAAACAAATGATAAAAAAAGAAAAAGTATTTTATCTCTAAAACGATCTGATAAAAAAATAAAACTCGATAGTAAAAATATTAATGAATTGTTATCCAATGCGCAGCAACAAAGTATACTATCTCCTGTAACTGAAAGACCAACGTCTTCTCTTTCTTCTACTACTACTACTACTACTACTACTACTTCTCCTTCTTCTTCTTCTTCTTCTTCTTCTTCTTCTTCAAATATCACTAATAATACTGACACTATTTTTATAAATAACAGTAGTAACAACAATGCAATCGATTATAAAAATAATGTCAATATAGAATCTTTTACGTCATCATCCACTACATCATTAGGGGAATATCAATGCCCAATTTGTAATACAGATTTAACTCACATAAAAACAAGTTATAGTAGACAATCACATGTCGACCAGTGTTTATCAGAAATGGCGACAGAAACTAATGGAAATGACACTAATAATAATGATATAGCTCAAGAAAATACAGAGGAAGATTTATTTTTGGATTATTGCCATTTTTGTGGAAAAGATATATCACAGCTATTAGGGAAACGTAAAGAAAATCATTATGATCAATGTTTAAATACACTTGAAAAAGAACAGGAAATGGAGGCATATATAAAAAAACAAGAAAAACTTAACACATTTGCTGGCCAATCGTTACCTTTTCTTCAAAAGCTTGATATTTGTCCATCCTGCCATGATATAATGAAGCCTAAAGATCTTCGTAGTAAAATAACACATATTAAAAAATGTATTAAGCAACACCATGTATCTATTCAACAAATCATTCAAAAAATTCATTGGATGCAATGGGATCATTTACCAATTAAAAAAAAAACACTGCTATCATCATCGTTACCTTCATCACCAGCATGTACATTAGATTATACAACAACTTCTACACCTAATTTATCTCAACCTTCTACCTTTTCCGTCAATTTTATAGAAAACAGCGCTAGTAATAATAATAAAAAGACTATAATAGATAATCATCATGATAATGGTAATGATGATGATTTCAGTGATAATATATTAATGTATAAAGTAGCAGCTTGGAAAAAATCAAAAGCTGAAAAATCATTACCACCAAGTGAAGATGAACTTGTTGCAATGGCATTATCTCGATCTTTATTGCCAACTGACTCTTCCTCTTCACTATCTTCATCATCTTTAAAAAAAAAGAATGGAAAATCTGATTTAAATGTATCCAATATATTATCTAACTTGGAATCTAAAAATATGGCATTGAAAGCATTAGAA
This sequence comes from Cunninghamella blakesleeana, assembly GCA_017871115.1. NCBI lineage: Eukaryota > Fungi > Mucoromycota > Mucoromycetes > Mucorales > Cunninghamellaceae > Cunninghamella > Cunninghamella blakesleeana. Next base: position 2,706,825 of record JAFCIZ010000006.1, read on the forward strand.
AAAATGATCAATAAAAAACCCCTCACAGTACATAATCATTATTCTTATATCAGTAATCAAATTCCTCTAGTGGTTTCAAAATATTCAACATTAGCATCATCTACTACAACTTCATCACTATGGAAAGCTGCCTCTAAATAAAATAATGATCCACAGATATTTATTTGCTTTTTTTCCTTGTTTTTTTTATATATACATGGAATATATTAATAAAGAAAAATTGTATTATATAATTTATGAATGAATTTGTTGTTATATATTTTCTCTTTAGATTCCATAAAAAAAACTGTAAAAACTGTAATGTGACTCATTTTGAAGTTCTGCATAAAAATGATTTTTAGTTCGAATTTTTTCCTCTTTCATTATTATTATTTTTTTTTGTATTGCCATGTCCTACTATCCTCAATCCAAAGATAATTCCGTATGTATTAACCGATATATATATAACTTTCTTTTATTTGTATTTATTATATTTATTAAAAACTAATAAATACTATAATTATTTTATTTTATTCTATTTTAGAATAATACTTGGCGAAATTATTCACATCAAGATCAAAGAAAAAGTATATAAAGGAATAGAAAACATTACTCGAGAGCCCTTTTTTTTTACTTAAAAAAATTAACGCCTTATTTTACATATACTATTATTATTATTATTGTTATTATTAGAAATGGATATGAATTCTAACTGGCGAAAAAATAATAGTGGTAATAGTGGTAATGTACCAGCTTTTGGATTATCCTCGACTACTTGGCAAAATTCACGATCATTTATTACTGAGCATGATTTAATTGATCGTCAAGAAAGAGAGGGAATGAATTTATTAGAAAAATCTATTAATGCCCCCCAGGAATCACTTAGCAGTACAGAGGCAAATAATAATAATTTCAACGATCAATCAAAAATGGCTTTTAGTGAACAACAAATCTTGCCTCAATCACAAAAAGGTATTTACAATGCTTTTACTTCAACAGTTGAAAGTAGTAATGATATTTATGAACATACTATGGCTACACTTAATTTTACTGATCATGAGTTTGAACTCATATATCCTTCTCAGCAATATTCGGGTAAATCTATACAATTACATCATTATCATTAGTATTGTAATTATTTATTGATTGTCTACTAATGATATGTATTTTTTTATTTTTTATTTTTTAAAAAACTATTATTAGAAAACCAACAGGATTATTTAGAGTATGACCAAAACAGTCAGAATTTTTTAATACAAGATAACAGCAGTTATTATGATTGGAATAATAACGATCCAAAAATAAATTATAATCATGATTATGGCCAATATCAGTACAATGGAAGGCAACAGCAATATCAGCGTAGATATATACATCCTGATGATAAGCATTTTAAAGGGTCAAAATTGCACTATCATCCTTTTATGGAACGTTCGATTGCCCTTAAAAAAGTTGAACAGGGGCAGTTATATACAGGTCAATTAAGAATTAATCAAAGGAAGCGGTTAGAAGCCTATGCAGTATGTGATGGATTGGATGATGATGTATTTATTTATGGATTAAATGCAAGAAATAGAGCTTTAGAAGGAGATACAGTGATTGTCGAATTAGTTGATCTTGAACAAGTGCTTGAAAAAAAAAGTAAATACGAACAACGTCAACGAGAACAACAGAATTCATCAAAACAAAAACAGCCATCATATCAAGAAGAAGAAAAATCAAAGCAAGCAGATCAAAATGAAAAAGGATCTGATCAAAATCAATCGAATGATACATCACAATTATCTGAAAATGAAAAAAACATAACAAATAATTCAAATTATAACGACAAAGTATATGTGAAATCATTGGAAAATAAGGATGTAGAGAATTTAAATAATAATAATAATAATGATGATGATGATGATGAAGGTAATGATGATTATGACACCAACAATAATAAAGAATGCGATAATAATGTAACTACCGTTGCCTCACTTATTGAAGATGATTCTACTAATGTAAAAGATAATGATGCAATAACGAATCAAGTTGGAGATGACAATGTATCTTTGAAACAACGTTTTGCTGGAAAAGTTGTTCATATTTTAAGTCGTCATCAAGATTCATTTACTGGGTAAAATAATATAATTACAGTTATATAGTACATGCAACCTTGAAGTATATGTATTTATGCTATTTTTTTTATCCTTATCTTTTTTTCACTTTTTTTTTATTTGATTTTATAATTACTATTATAGAGTGTTATCTATAGATTATCCTGTAGGATCATCATCATCAGTAAATGAAATTACAAAACAAGAAAATCAATTTGATGAAAATAGAAAGTATGTTTGGTTTAAACCTAATGATATACGTATTCCATTTTTTTGTGTCGAACTTAATGATATTTCAAATGGTATCTTCTATGATCCTGACTTTTTCAAGGAAAATCTAGTAGAAGTAATAGCAACAATAATAATAACAAAAATATTAATAAAAATAATAATATGAGGGAAGAGAGCAAGTAAATTAATATATAATATATAATTTATTTTAATAGGTAGCGTTATTAAGGTGGCCAATCACATCTAAATATCCTATTGGTGAAGCAATTAAATATTTAGGTCCCATTGGATCAATGTTTACAGAAGAACAAGCTATACTTTTAGATAATTCCATCAAAGATATGCCATTTGACAACGCAATTACACAAGCTGCAAACGAAGTATCAAAAAATATACCACCGTTTGAATACAAATGTCGCCGTGATCTACGGAATGAAGTAGTGTATACAATAGACCCAAGTACAGCAAAAGGTAAATAAATATATTAGTATTATTATTACTGTTTTTAAGAATACCTGTATATATATATATATATATATATATTTATTTATTTTGCATATTTTAAATTTAGATTTGGATGATGCTTTGCATATTAAGCGTCTAGATGATGGAACATTTGAAGTTGGTGTACATATAGCAGATGTATCATATTATATTAAAAAACATACTCTTCTAGACACAGAAGCCGAGGAAAGAGGAACGACAACATATTTAGTAGGAAGATCAATTCCAATGCTTCCAGCAGTTTTATGTGAAAAAGTTTGTAGTTTAACTCCATTAACAGATAAGTAAGTGTTTTATATTCGTATTTATTTTGGTTTAAAAAATAAATAAATAAATAGTAATAATCCTAAGAACATTGATATTCATATTGGTTTTCTTCTATTTGATATTATTTGATATTATTAGGCTGACATTCTCCGTTATTTGGAAAATGGATAATGGTGGCAATGTACTTGATACTTGGTTTGGACGTACAGTTATTAGGTATAAATAAGTAGAGAAATAAAATAAATATAGAAATACAATAATGACCATAATAAGCATACACATATAAGTTAATTAGTATCTTAATTGGTTCTATTCAATATTTTAAACAGATCTTGTGCAAAACTTTCTTATGAGGATGCTCAAAAAGTAATTGAAGGTGATCATATTTCAGATTCTACAATCATTTACGGCGTAATCCAATCAGATATAGAAGCCAATATTTTGAATTTGTATCAACTTTCATCCAAAATGCGACAAAAACGATATGAAAATGGTGCTCTCTCATTGAATTCTGTCAAATTACAATTTGAATTAGATGAATATAATGAACCTAAGGGGGTTAGTAATTTCGTGTCTAAAGAAGCCAATGAATTAGTTGAAGAATTTATGTTACTTGCCAATATGAGTGTCGCGGAAAAAATTGCTAAATCATTTCCTGATACAGCGCTATTAAGACGCCATGAACCGCCTATTGAACGAAGAATGGTAATATATAAAATAACCTTTATTGTTTATTTCCATATAGATCTAATTCTTTATTCATTATATATATACTTTTTTTATTTTGCGTATTTTTATAGGAAGGATTTTTGAAAACAACAATGGAGCTGGGTTATGAATTTGATGGCTCGAGTTCAGCTGCTTTACAAAAATCTTTTAACAATTTGAATGATAAGGAAGTAAAAGAAGTATTGTTAAACTTGGCTATTCAACCCATGAAACGGGCAAAATACTTTTCAGCTGGAACTCTGAAAGTGGATAAATATCTTCATTATGCGTTAAATGTTGGTTATTATACACATTTTACATCACCCATTCGTCGATATGCTGATATCATTGTACACAGACAATTGGCTGCTAGTTTGTGTGGTCAAAGTAGGAAAATCAATATATATTATATTATATTATATAATTATATGTTTTAATTTTATTAACTCTCATTTTACACTATTTATTTTTAAAAATTTTAGAGGATTGTGGTTATACAAATAAAGCAATACAACAAATAGCATTATCTTGTAATCAAAGAAAAGATGCTGCTAAAAATGCTCAAGACGGTAGTATTATACTTCACTTGGTTAATTATCTTGAAAAACTACCAAAAGAGGGTGGAGCATTGGTAGAGGATGCGGTAGTTATTGGTACTAATAAAAAGGCATTTGATATATATGTTCCAAAATATGGCTTAGAATATCATGTCAACTTGAATAGTTTACCATTAAAGCAATCGGTTTACAATAATGGACGGTTAGTGCTACAGTGGAATACAGGTATCGAAGCAACGCATGAAAGAGCAATAGAAAGCTATCTTCAAAAAAAGAATTATAATAACAATAATAGTAACGATAATCAGTGTAATGAAAATGAAAATGATGATGACGACGAAAATATAGAAGAAGTCAACGAAAATCATAATAGTAATATGGAACAGTTAATAAATGAATTATCAACACTTGGGTTTATTGATGAAACTTCAATAAATACACCACGTTGTATACATTCAAGTATATTAAATAAGGATAAGTGTACTCAAGTCATTGATATTTTAACGAAGTTAAATGTCAGTTTATTTCCAGATAAATCTCGCTCACCTTCTCAAATACAAATATATCCTATTAATCCCTTCTAAAACATAGTTTGCCTACTCAATATATTAGAGTTTCTATTTTTTGTAGGGATTTTAATTTTTTAAGTATAAGATAATCATTTTTTTTTTAAAAAAAAAAAAAAAAAAAAAAAAAAAACAAATACATATTTTTTATAAATAATACAAGTAATAGTAATAATAAAAAGTGTGTATATATATTGAAAATAATAACAGAATAAAATATATATTGTTCACATTATATTAAAGTTGATATTAACAATAATAAATAAATATACTAAATATTAAATAATAAAAAAGAGGAACAAAAAGAATAAAGCTTATTCATGAATATCTATTTACCTTTTTGGAAGAGAAATGACGGCTTAATGGGAGGTATTAAAATGTTTACCAATTGTTTTTAATTTTCATTGGTTCAATCATCCTTTTTCACTACTATTCTCATCGTAGTCTGAAAATATTTAGCCAACCGATCCGTTTATTAACCATTATTCATCTTTTTTTTTCTATTTAATTGATTTTAAAAAACGAATTAGAAAAATAGAACAAAAATAAAAATAAAATACAATCCATAAAAAAAATAATAGAGTAGGTAGTATTTTATTTTTATATCTATTTTTTAAAATAAAAAACATATCATCTTTTAATATATTATATGCTTGGTTTATATATATATTTCTTTAGAAGATTGTATGTTGGTAATGCTGAATAAAAAGAATCATGTGAAGTATAAGTAGCATGTGAAGATGATTTAACATTATAGTAAGTTATATGTTTGCGGGGAAAACTCCGACCAATTATTTTTCTAATAGGGTAAATAGATTTTTATTTAATTTCCCCAGTTTTCCTTTTTTTTTCTTTCTCTCTTTTTTCCTTTTCTTTTTTTTTATACATATACATTTTTTTTTTTTTTTAGTGTACATACTTTTATTATATAATGTCTAACGATATTAGATTTGACGGACGTGTAGCCATTGTCACTGGTGCTGGTGGTGGTAAGTGGATTAAACAAATAATAAAGATAAACGATTTGCTATTTCTTAGAGTCAATTTTAATCAATATATATATTTATATATTTCTTTTTAATAATAATAAAAATAAACTATAATAATTAGGTCTTGGTAAAGCATATGCTCTTTTCTTCGCTAAACGTGGTGCTAGCGTAGTTGTTAATGATCTTGGTGTCTCTCATACTGGCCAAGGAGGTGATGCTCGTGCTGCTGATGTCGTTGTTGACGAAATTATTAAAGCTGGTGGTAAAGCCGTTGCTAACTATGATTCTGTAGAATTTGGTCAAAAGATTGTTGATACTGCTATGAAAGCCTTTGGACGCGTTGATATTATTATTAATAATGCTGGTATTCTCCGTGATAAATCTTTTGCTCGTATTACTGATGCCGATTGGGATATTATTCAAGCTGTACATGTAAAGGGTTCTTACTCTGTTACCAAAGCTGCTTGGCCTATTATGAGAAAGCAAAAGTATGGTCGTATCATCATGACCGCTTCTGCTGCTGGTTTATATGGTAATTTTGGTCAAGCCAATTACTCTGCTGCTAAATTAGCTTTAGCTAGTTTTGGTTTCTCTCTTGCTCGTGAAGGTATTGTCTATAATAACAATAATCATAATCATATTGGAAATAAACAGGATGATGAAATGTTTTTTTTTTATTAAAAACCGAATATTAACTATTATATATTATTATATTAATTAGGTGCTAAGGATAATATCCACGCTAATACTATTGCTCCCATGGCCGCTTCTAGAATGTAAGTTTAAACATATATGTATATATATATATACATTTTTATGATGGTTATAGTTTATTATTGTTTATTTTTTTTTTGTAACACTTATGCATTTCCTTTATGTACTTATATTTATATTTATAAAGGACCGAAACTGTATTGCCTCCTGAAATTCTTGCATCTCTTAAACCTGAATTTGTTACACCCGTTGTTGGTTACCTTTGTCACGAAAATACTGAAGAAAATGGTGGCGTTTTTGAAGTTGGAGGTGGTTTTGTTTCTAAATTACGTTGGGAACGTTCTGCTGGTAGTGTTTTCAAGGCTGATGATACTTTCACTCCTGACGCTGTAGGTGCTAAATGGGAAGAAATTACTAGCTTTGATAAGCCTGAATACCCTGAATCTATTATGGATACCAACTTCCTTGAACTTTTAGAACGTGCTAAGGCTGCTCCTCCTAATCCTAAAGGTGAACCTTTATCTTTTGAAGGTCAAGTTGCTATTGTTACTGGTGCTGGTGGAGGTAAATAATTATATTCATATATATATAGATAATTATTTATTTAACATAATTAAGTTGGGAAAAAAGAAAAAGGATAGAATGAAAAGATTAATTTTTTATTTATTATTATTATTATTATAGGTCTTGGTAAAGCCTATGCTTTACTTTTAGCTAAATTAGGTGCTTCAGTTGGTAAGTAATCATAAAAGGAATTATTTTGGAAAAGTTGGAGGAGGTTGAATTTTTTTTAAAAAAATAAAAACTAATTTAATATTGTGTCATGTTTATTATCTTTTTGGTAGTTGTCAATGATCTTGGTGTATCCCATACCGGTCAAGGCGCTGATTCCCGTGCTGCTGACCTTGTTGTTAACGAAATTGTTAAAGCTGGTGGTAAAGCCGTCGCTAATTATGACTCTGTAGAAGATGGTGATAAAGTCGTTGAAACTGCTCTTAAAGCCTTTGGTCGTATTGATATTCTTGTAAACAATGCTGGTATTCTCCGCGATAAATCCTTTGCTCGCTTAACCGACGATGATTGGGATCTTGTTCAAAAAGTCCATTTACGTGGTACCTATAAAGTTATTAAAGCTGCATGGCCTCATTTCGTCAAACAAAAATACGGTCGTATCATCAATACTGCTTCCGCTGTTGGTTTATATGGTAACTTTGGTCAAACTAATTACTCTACTGCCAAACTCGGTATTGTTGGTTTAACCAAGACTTTAGCATTAGAAGGTGAACGTAAGAATATTCTCTGTAACGTTATTGCTCCTAACGCTGGTACTCGTATGACTGCTACTGTCATGCCCCCAGAAATGGTTGAAGCTTTTAAACCTGAATATGTTGCTCCTCTTATTGCTTACTTGGGTCACAGCAGCAACGAAGAAAACGGTAGTATCTTTGAAGTTGGTAGTGGATGGATTGCTAAGGTACACTGGCAACGTACTGGTGGTGTTGGATTCCCCTCTAACCGTGAATTAACACCTGAACAAGTTGCTAAGGAATGGGCTCGTATCACCGATTTCGAAGATGGTCGTGCTACTAATCCTGAAACTACCCAAGACTCCTTCCAAGGTTTCATGGATAATGTTGGTAATGTTGCTGAAGAAGAAGAAGAATCCAACGATGTTGTTGCTAAAGCCAAGAAGATTGACTTTGAAGAATTAGAATTCACTTATGAAGAACGTGATGTTGTTTTATATGCTCTTGGTGTTGGCTGTAAGCGTCAAGACCTCCAATGGGTTTATGAAAACTCTGCCGAATTTGCTGCTCTTCCTACCTTTGGTGTCATTCCTTCCTTCTTATCTATGAACAGTGTTCCATTTGGTGATGTTGTACCTAACTTCAACCCTGTAAGTTTTTTTAAAAAAAAATTCTAGTAAAAAAAATAATTAAAGTAAAATATATTATTTTATTTATAAAATATTTTTTTATTATTTTTCTCAAAATTAATAGATGATGTTATTACATGGTGAACAATTCTTAGAATTGAAGAAAGCTATCCCTACCAGCGGTACATTAAAATCCAAAGCTCGTATTGTTGATATTTTAGATAAGGGTAAAGGTGCTACCGTTGTTGTTGGTATTACTACTAGAGATGAAAGTGGTGAAGTTGTATTTGAAAATGAATTTACATTATTCATCCGTGGTAGTGGTGGATTTGGTGGTGACAAGAAGGGTTCTGATCGTGGTGCTGCTACAGCTGCCAATACCCCTCCTAACCGTAAACCTGATGTCATTGTTACTGAAAAGACTAACGAAGATCAAGCTGCTCTTTACAGATTAAGTGGTGATTATAATCCTTTACATATTGATCCTGATATGTCTGCTATTGGTGGATTTGAAGTACCTATTCTTCATGGTCTCTGTTCTTTCGGTATCTCCGGTAAGCACGTATTAAAGGCCTTTGGTAACAATGACCCTGCATCCTTCAAGAATATCAAGGTCCGTTTCGCTAAACACGTCTTCCCTGGAGAAACTTTAGAAACTCAAATGTGGAAGGAAGGTAACAAGGTTATTTTCCAAACTCGTGTTGTTGAACGTGATGTTATTGCTATCTCTAATGCTGCTGTTGAACTTAATGGTGATGCTCGTGAAAGCAAATTGTAAATTTAGTTATATCTTTATTTTTATTTTTTCTTTCTATTCCTTAATCTATCAATCTTTTTTTTATATGAAATATTATTCTTTTGTGTTTTTATTTTGATAATAAAAAAAATCAAGTAAATAAATTACTTTTTATGTATAAAGTAATATATATGTATTTATATATTAAAAAAAATCATGTCATTTTATTTTTATGTTTGTAAAAAAGTTTACCACATTTTAAAAAATAAGCATAATTTTTTTTTTGCAAAAAAAGTTTCTTCACTTTTTTTTTCAACTTTAATAATTTAAAGTAACATCATATTATATTGATAAACCTTTGATTATATTTATACAGGTTGTTCTGATCTTATTCTTATTATTCAGTAATGCCTTTTTTCAATTATCTATTCTATATATCAATAAAGGCATAGCATATAATAGAAAGTAGTTCACTGCCTATATTATTCAATTATTAAATTGACTACTTGAAAAGCTTTTGTATGAAGCTTTAAGAAACTGGCTTTATCAATGTAATGACGTTTTTCTTTTTTTCTTTATTTTTAAAAAAAAAGTATTTGAAAAACATACTACTGGATTGCTATCGGACTGAAATATAAAAATGAATAATGATAATAAATATTATTATAGTATCTAGTGTATATTACTGATGCTGGTTTATTCTCACACACTTTCTCACTTTTTTTTTTTTTTTTTTTTTTTTTTTTACTTTAGGGCACTAATACCATATTTCTATATGACTGGTATTATCACGAAAAAATGGATTTTATTTAAAATGTTTTCAACAAAAAAATCTATAATATAGAAAAGGTAAAAAGTGATATATTATTAGCTTATATAGTATTATTTGTAATAAATTTCCTGAAAGCACTAATGAAATGATGTTCTCTAACTATAAAAGCAATTATAATGATGATGAAGTAACCGCCATATATAACACAGACATGAAAGAGTTATTCATTCAGTCGATTGCATAATGGAAACACTCGATGAATTCAGTTTTTAAGAGAAATGTTTAAAACAGTTCTTGGTGATGTATTTCTATTTTATCGAGTTATACATGCATGAAATGGATTATGAAATGTATTTAAAGATTATAAAAAAATATATCATGATAGACTATCTTCTCAACCATGTCAGGTCATACATTAGTATTTGCAGCCGATGGACAAGCTCTTTTTTGCCATATAGCTAATTCCAATTTTTAATTTGCTCTTCACTAAAACCAAATTGAAGGTGCTTATTTAGTAAGATTAATACATGATAATATAATGAATCATAATATAGATGTAAAAGGAAGGAGGAGGTTATGTTCTATTTTATTTATGTATATCTACAGAGCTGTCTTTATATTTATTTATACATTATATTATATTAGAACTCAACATTATGAAATCAAAAAATACTAATGATTTTTGCAGAGTTAGGTTGCCAAAGGTAACTGTTTATCCATAATTATTATTATATCTTTTATTGCTTATGTATTTTTTTTCTTAATATATGTGCTTGTTTAACCCACTTTTTTATTCATGCTTCACTTATTTTACTTTTGCTAATTATAAATTAAAATTTAACATATATGTATATATATATATCCTGCATTATCTTTTTTTTTTTCTCTACTATTTGATATGATAAAAGTTAGTATTTTGTCATAAATCAAAATGTATTTTCTTCTTTCTCTTATTTTTAAAAAAAAGAGTGCAAGGAAAAATTAAAATAAGAACACTGAAATTGTATTTGACAGGTTTGAATTTATTTTTGACAGTTTGATACAAAAACAGTATATTTTAAGGGAAAAAAAGGAATACAGTTTATTTCTTTTTATTTTTTTTTAAAAAAAGCCATGTTTCATTTTCAAAAATAGTTTTTAAAAAAAATCATAAAAGAATATCAATAGATAAGAATATGTACATGAAAAAAGAAAAAAAATGTTATATATATATATATATATATAACAAAAAAAAAAGGCTATCTTGAAGAATTAAAGTCGAGAAAGTAATTTTGATATGTTTTCGGATTCTTTTTGCAAGTAAGCCATACTTTCACTCACTAATTGAACTGCTCTTTTTGAAGATCCCCAACTTGATTGAAACCCATCATGACCGTAGTTATGAGTGATGGCTACTTTACTTCCTAATGGAGTAGCTAAAAAAAATGAAAAAATATATATATAAGTATATATTAAATAAAAAAAGTAAAAAAATATATGGCTACTTTTTTAATGTATACCTATAAATTGATTTTCAATACGGGGACCATGCTCGGATAATATTTCCGTTAATTCTTCTTGGTTTAAAATATCAGATGATTTTAAACCTCTGCCACCCCAAGTTAATTCCGGACAATATTCAGAAATAGTTTTTAATATTTGATGAGCATCTAATTTGTGATGGTTGTGATGATGTTTTGAAGAAACATCCTTTTGCACCATTCCGACAGATACAGTGCCATCCATACGAGGGTAAACATAATAAAATTGGTTATCCTTTGTTTTAATTTCCACTGATTTTCTTACTGCAGGAGCATTGATGGTCCATCGTTGTTGAATTCTTTTTGTTAATGGGTTTAATTTTTGTTCCATCCCTAAAGAACTACAACAATTGACTATAATATTGGCATGTTCAACTTCATTAATGGCATCCAAAACATTGTTTAATGTAGATCTCCGCCTTTTACCACCCATTGCTAAAAACTGAGCTTGTAACCAACCGATATATCGTTTAGGATTAACTAAGACTATATATATATATATATTAAAAATAAAAAACACATATACAAATAGATATATAAATGAATAAAAAAGGAATATATACAAACCATTCTTTTTTTCTTTTTTCTCATTTTATTTACCTGTAGTATAATAAAATCCTGCTTGCATATTTTTAGGTAAATCCTTTTTATGTATAGTTTGGTACTATAAAAATACAGAAATAATAAGAGGATCCCCCCTTTTAGTATTTCAATCAATCATTCTATTTATCCCTAGTTTTATTTTATTTTTTTCCCTTAAATATATTTTTTATATTACTTACACTAGGTACAAAATGTTTCCACCATGGATTTGAATGAGAGTTTAAAGACGAATCCTGATAATATTTAAATGCATCAGTAATCATTACTCCAGCTTCAGAAGCTCTACATTTTGCTAATTTCATAAGCATATTAAAAGTAGTAATATCATAATCTATTTAAATAAAGTAATACCGATGAATAAACCGTTACTATAATCTATTATATATATATATATATATATATTTATCCCTTACGTTGTAAACTAGTATCTAAAGTAGAGGCTCGTGTTTTCCAATGAAGGGAAGACCAATGGTTTGTATAGTTAGTATCACCAGGAAAAGAACTTGAAATGAGGGTTACCTTATAACCTTTTTGTAAAAGTAGAATGGCAGTTGTAAAGCCATATACGTTAGCACCAATAACAATAACTCTAGGTAAAGAATTTGAACTCATATTAATGAAATAAATAATAAAAATATAAAGAAATAAATAAAATTGAAAAAAGGAAAGAAAGAAAAAGAAAGGAAAGAAAAAAAAGCGTGATGTTTTTAATTTTTTATTTATTTATTTATGCTTTAAATAAAATTTTTCGCCTCTTGAAATTCCCATAAGCATAAATAAAATTATTATCCTCTTATCTTAACAAAGATTTTATTAAGATCCAAGCATGTTTATATGTTTGTTAAAAGTATATATTGCTATTTATTTATTTTTTTTCTCTCACGCCGCCTATCAATTTTAACCCCACATGAACAGATCTATATAATGTTTGTATACCCTTCATCTCCTTTTTCACTCATTCCACGAATTACGTCGTGCGGGGTATCTCTAACCAATCAAATCCTTTTATTTCATCTTTTTTTTTTTTTTTAAAAAAAAAAAAGGTGGTATAATTTTGTATTTTAATGAAAAAGAATAAATACTTATATTGTATGACTTTTTTAAAGTTTAAAAAAGCTTTTAAAATGTTGTCATAATAAACATATTTTTAGTTATACTTTTATAGTAATTAAATTATGTGAAATAAAATAAACTAGAAAAATGAGAAAGCTCTTGTTATAATAAACTTTATACATTATCGATACGCTAATTGTTTTTATTTTTTAAAAAAAAATTCGCTTTTTTTTTAACTTTAATTAATGGTTGTAACATAAAAGATTCAAATTAGAAAAACTTTTCTTTATATGTATTGTACCTTGATTTTAATATATGAAAAAATAATAATTATAAAAGTATTATTTTTTTTTTAAAAAAAAGCCACTTTTTTATCTCAAAAAAAAAAAAATAAGTATAATAAAGATTTTAATGGTCATTTTTTACAGAAAACACTAGACGCACGGATTACCGGCCAAATGATACATATATTATTGTGTGAACACTTTATAATATAATACTGTTGGTTTATAGTAATAATAATAATAATAATAATAACAATATATATATATATATATATATACATATATATATATACATATTGTTTATAGTTTGAAATGTTGTGTTTTTTCTTAATTTTCTTATAAAAGAAATAAAAGAGATCAAAGAAAATTGAGGGTATAAGAATATCCATTTGATATATGATGATATGGGCCGTATCATCTTATTACTTTGGTTTTTCAATCTATCCACTTTGATGTTGGAAATATATTGATAGAATTACTTGCCAAATTAAATTATTTACCTATTGATTATACCCATTAAACTTTTCCTGGTATGTAAAAACGGCCAATGCTTTAGAGTAAGTTAACCATACTCTTATAAGTATATGCAATATCTTTTTAATCTCAGGTCAATTTTGTTTTTTATTATATTTTTCCCGTGTATGTAAGAAACCTTAATTTACCCAGTGTATAAATAACCACTCTTTTATTTTTATTTATGGTACAATAGTCTTGGCAATAAAATTTTAAATCTCAGTCCAATATTTTTATTAATTATCTATTTTGGGTTAATTTTTTTTTTCTCTTTCCCTCTTTTTTTTTTTAATACCATTCATCTTTTTACATATATATATTCATTTATATTATAATATATATTATTTTTATAAATATATATATATTGATGAATATATATAATAATAAATTAGTTTGGCAACAGTTCTGCCTACTTTTATTATTTTACTTTCCAATTTTTATTGATTGCTCTATTATATGCATTGAACATAATAATCCTTTACCAAATTCTCCACAACAGCCACAGCCTTCAATAGTAAAACTATGTGACACTTTATCAGCTCATGAAAAGAGGGAAGAAAAACATAAGCATTTATCAAATAAAATTTATTATGATTTACACTGTTTAGATGATGACGATACTTGTGATGATGTAAATGAAACCTTATATAAAGCAATAAATATGACAGTACAAGCCATTCAGCTAGAACAGCCTTTATATATGAATGTATCATTTTTTTCCTTTTGTGAACAATTTAATGAATGTGTTATAAAAGATGATGAAATATCTATTGCTCAAGCCTATCCATCTGTTTCTTATTTGATGACAGATCAATCAGATAATACAACAAGACTATATCCTCAACCAATTTTAAAACAATTTATCAAATTAGAGTCAAAACCACAATGGTATAAATATGATATTATTGTTCAATTCAATAGTGATATCGATTGGTATTTTGAGGTATATATTTTCTTTTTATTTATTTTAAATTTAACAATCAAAAATACATAAATAATAGCTCTGAAGCTTTTTGGGATTGGTTGAACGATTTCTAATCTTTCTTTTTTTTTTTTTTTATTTCATATATATATATATATATATATATATAATTCAATAGAGTAATAATACACCCATCACCCCAACACAATGCGATATACTAAGATCAATGTTGCATGAAATCACTCATGGATTGGGCTTTATGAGTTCTTGGTCTGATGATTTATATCAAAAATTTAAACCTTATGTTGATCATTTGCCACCGTTTTTAACACCAATGTTATTGGACCCACCAAAAGAACTAAATACAATGAATTATGATATTGATTCCACCAAAGGTCATCAACCATTTTGGGGGTTTGTTGAATATCCTTTAGATAAATATTTAACATATGAAACTATTCATTTAACTGTCATCACCAATTTATTAACTACATGGGGGAATAGTAATATTTTATTCAAAACCATTTATGATATGATTAATGCATGGACCATGGACAACGATCTTTATTTGTATGCTCAGTCTGTTTATCAAGGATCCATTACAGCAAAAGATGTCACTCTTTCTTTACCTAATCAACCTGATTTATTGATAATGGAAACATCTTTAAACCCATTTTCGCCTGGATCCACTTTATCTCATGTTGATTATACCCATTATCATCAAAGCCCCGATTATTTAATGACTTATACTTCAAGTCCTGGCGTAGCTATATCTGATTTGAAGCATTCAGCAACACCTTTCAGCCCTCGATTATTACATGTGCTTGCTGCTTTGGG
Source organism: Cunninghamella blakesleeana (assembly GCA_017871115.1). NCBI lineage: Eukaryota > Fungi > Mucoromycota > Mucoromycetes > Mucorales > Cunninghamellaceae > Cunninghamella > Cunninghamella blakesleeana. The sequence goes on from JAFCIZ010000006.1 coordinate 2,722,552, forward strand.
CTATTGTATCCATCCTTCTAACCAACAACAAAAATACATTACTTTACGTCCAGATTTAAACTTTTGGGATCCTCCTACTAATATGGTTGGTACTACTCATAATCCTTCACCCAGTGCGATTGTTGTACCAAATGGTCCCGCTCGTACTCCTTCACCTCGTATATCAAATTCGGCAACTATTTCTTCTGCATCGTCAATATCATCTAAATCAGCATCATTTTATTTTATTTATCATAAACATCCAATTTCTTTGATGATCTATTCATTCATTTTACTCATTTTCATTAATTATCTTTTTTAAATCTATTTACTCTGTATATTATTTATTCATTCTTATTGTATAATTATTATTTATTATTATTTATTATTATTTATTTGTACTGATTTAATCTTATTTTATTTTATTTTGCATATCAAAACTTTTTTTTTTAAAAAAAAACTATAAAACTATTCATTAAATCTATTTTTTTTTTTTTTAAAAAAAAAAGTTAAATACACTTTAAAATATATAGCCATCCAACTCCTTTTTTTATTCTAATTATTTTTTTTATTAAACATTCTATGATACTTTTTGTATGTTGACTATTTAATGTACAATGAATATTGAATAAATATTTAAAAAATAAAAAATAATTATATAAAAAAGAGAAAGATGACCGATTATTATCCATTGCTTTTCATAATAATGATTTTATTCCAAACGATGGTTGATAAATAATAATAAAAAAATGCTTTTTGGTGGTGATCGATTAAAAGTAAAATTTAACGATACTATATATATATATAAAAATGGGTAAGTATATAAAAAATAAAAATTAATATATACGCACAGAAAAAAATTTTTATCTCTCAAATATGTTAAGCCCCCTTCCCCTCTGGTTATATATATATAGTATTAATATACCTTGTGGAAACCAATATCATTGGCATATTCACGGAAGCATTGACGGCAGATATTAAGGTTATATTTGCGAATCAAACCAGCACGGTGAGCGCATACACGACTATAAATTACATTTCATTGAATAAAAAAAATACATGTATAAAAACAATAATAATTTTAATATTAATATCCAAGATAAAAAAATATGTATTGGTTTTTTAAAAAAAAAACATTTATTATTTCATGTATATATATATATATATTTGTCTCTTCCTTCTTCTTACCATTGGCGAGAACCTTTACCGTAGGTCTTGGGGCGAGAATTCCAAACGTTAGCGTGAGCCATGATTACTATATGCTACTGTATTAGTTATAAAAAAGGAAGAAAGAGGAAGAAGAAAGAGGGAAAAAGAAAAAAAGAGGAGGAGGCTTTTTTTCTGGTTTTGTTTTTTACAACAATTTTTTTTTTCAATTGCTCAATAATAAAAATCGTCACATCCCAAAATAGGAAAGTATATTCAAATTTACAGTAGAGTATTTTCGAATTGTATTTATTTTTTAATTATATATATCTTTATTATATATTTATATATATGTACGTATACTTGTGTATGTATATATGTTATTTATTAATATAATTTAGATATTGAATGATTATGTACAAAGGGAGAAAGAGAGAGAAAGAGAGGTGATACCAAAATGTTACAAAAAAAAAGTGATAGATGAATAGATATAATAATATTTATATATACATTCACTATGTATGGTATAAATATATATACATATATATATATATATATATATATATTTATATTTACAATGTATTTTGTAAGGACTGACTATGAGTATACCATCTTACAACTTCTTCATAGATAGTCCAAGATATTGCAGAATTCAAAGGTTTTCTTAATATTCTTACGCTAATGCCATCAAAGAATCCTTTAGCTCCTTCCTCCTATATATATCAATGCATAACAAAAACATAAATATAAATAAATAATATAAATATAAACATAAATAAACTCTCTAAAATCTCCTCAAACATTAATTCCTATGTTTATTTTTATAAATATACTAAAACTTACTTTGAGTACTTTCCCAGCAGCTTGTAAAACATGCTTATATACATTTGGTTTTAATTGCATTCTAGTCTTTAACATATCAAATGGATGAGTGATAATTGTTGCAGTAATTCCAGCTACTACACCAGAACCAAGATTGATCATATAGTTGGCAACATTATAATTATTCACGACTGTCCATGCTAATAAATATATATATTTAATTAAAAAGATTATTTTTTTAAAAAAAATCAGTCAACCAGTTTATATTGCCTATTTATTTATTTATTATTATTTTTTAATATTATGTTGATTATTACCATTGGCCTTCTTTTTACAATTTTCATAAAAAAATAAATAAATACCAGCAAAAGGAGCATCACGAATAAATGTTGCACCATAACCAGCAAATAATCCTCTAATACCATCGTGTTTAACAATTGAAGTAAAAGCTTCTGTTATTGTTTTATAATTATAAAAATTACTCTATTATTAAAAAAGAAATAAGAATCATAAGATGGTAAATGTTTCATATTGTTTTAAAAAGTTATTTCTATCTATTCACATTTCTATGCATAATTTTTTTTTTTTTTTTACCTCATATCGTACTTTCACCACGGTAACAGGCATCATAATATATCCCACCCCGCCACGAGCAAGCATGCCAGACACTAAATTTTCCCATTGCTTTTGTTCTAATGACGTTGAATCCTTTTTTGATATCCATGGTTGCCAAATATGTCGAGATTTTGCAAGTGTTTCACGAGTTTTTGCTAAGGCATAAAAGTACATAGCTGACCCTGGTACATTTCTAGTAGGGAATAAAATATAGTTATATTAAAAAAAGAAAAGAAAAGATAAGAATAAATATATAATAATCAAAGTGACTAATATTAAAAAGTCATTTATTATTTCCCCTTATTTCATTTTTTTGCCTTCTCTATTTACCTTAATATGGTTGGAACAGTACCTCTCCAAAGTCCAGTTATTCCATTGGTTTTAACAATATCACGAACAGTTGAATAAATTGTACTGTAATATTATATATATATATATATATATATATAAATATTATTAATAAGTATGGTTATTTTATCATTATTTTAAAAGAATAAGAATATATATATACATATATATAATACCTATTTTGAGGAGCAACAAGTAAACGATTGAGTTTCTTTGCTTCACGAGCTAGATCTAGTCGTTGTTGGTGTTGTTGCTGTAAGCGTGTTTTAATTAGATCGAATGGTTGTAAAGTAACACAGGCCACCATACCAGATATTGCCCCACCTGTCAAATTGAGTAGAGGCGAAGCGTTATTATCGTGCTTTGGCATTTATGTTAATTAAATCGGGTATGTATTTTATTTTTTTAGGAGATAAAGAGAAAAGAGAAGGAAAAAAAAGGTAAAAAAAAAAATTAAGATTTTTTTTAACCAGCCTCAAAAATTGAAATTGACATGATCGGTATTTAAAATATTAGTCATTCATTTTGCTTTTTTTATTATAATATAAAAGGCAATTATTATATAATACAATATATATTATATAGAATAAATACATATATGAATTTTATTGTTCAATTTCTATATTAAAAGTACCATCATCTAATTTAATAACATTTACTTTAGTTAAATCAGATACAATATAATCAGCACCAGTTTCTTGTAATTGCTCTTTTGTATGTGTTGTACAACATGCTATCACTTTCATGCCTCCAGATTTTCCTGCTTGAATACCTTAAAAAAAGTATTATATAATCAATTTAGTAAATTGGAAAAAACCTCTTCTATTTTTATACACCATTTACTAACTATATAATATATATATTTATTACCTGCTGGAGCATCTTCAAATACTATACAATCTTTTGGTTCCAAGTTAAGTAATTCTGCAGCCCTAATATATCCTTCAGGGTGGGGTTTACCATGTTCCACCTATTATTTTTTTATATAATATAATCAAAATGTCATTTTCATTATTGCTCTATTCATTTATTTATTTATTACTTTTATTACTATTACTTACTTTACAACCAGTCATTAAACCTTTTGGAATAAACATATTTAATTGCTTTAATCGAGTTTCAGCCATTAAAATAGTTCCTGATGTGTAAATATTCATATTTTCATTTGGAATTTGCTTTAATAATTCAGTTACACCAGGGAGAACTACACAGCAAAATAAATAAATAAATAAAAAAGATCACAATGGTAAAAATAAATATGAGGCACAGTTTAATTTTAATTATTATTATTATTATTTATTACGTACTTGTTAAACCATCCGTTTCATCGGCAAGTCTTTGTTCATAAAAGTTAACTTGTTCTAATGTAGCCAATTCAGGTTTCCATTGAGCAATAGTTTCAATAGTTCTCTAAGAAAAATAAAAATAAAAGAAATAAAAACGATTTTCCATATTTAAAATTAATAACTATAATAAAGAAATAAACTACCTCTCTTTTCCATCAAGTTCTATCATTTTTTTAATAATATTAATAACAACAATTATAATAATATTAATAATAATAATTAAAAAACACTTTACCTTGCCATGGGAAGTTTCAAGAATTTTTTCAGCATCTAACCCATTTTCTTGAGCAAATCGTTGCCAGTGTTTTATGACTAAAGGGGTAGTATCAATCTTTTATAATGGATAGCATATAACAACATTAATAGAGAAAATGTTAAAAAAATGTCTTTTTTTAATAAAAAAAATAAACTGTATAAACTTTTATTATTATTTTTATTACAAGTGTCCCATCCAAATCAAAGATAAACCCTTTAACGTTGTTGATAATAGTTTTGCCTGTCATGTCAAATAAAAAGCTTGTTTTAATATTTATAAAAAGAATAAGTAAGAGAGGAAGAGAAAGAAAAAGAGCGCAGAAAAAAATTAGCACCTAATCTTATTTTAAAAAATTCCGCATTTTTTTTTCCGAATAGGTACAAATTCGATTCCACGGATCAAATTTTGTCCAATAAAATATTAATGTTATCTACTAAGCAAAAAAAATATTTGTATATACTTACACCTCCAAAAATTATATGGAAAATCATTCGCTCTTCATCCCACCAATGAATAAATCTAAATTTTTGTTTCAATCTTCATTTAAAAAGTTATCCTAGTTTTTATCTTACTTTAAATATAGTAATATTATAATAATTTATATATAAATTAAACAGTAAAAAATGTCCATATGTATAAAGAAAAATAAATCATCATTATAATATATATATTAAGGTCTTTAGAAATGAGTGATTTTTACACATTTCGTAGGCATGTATTCACCTACAAACTAGTAAAGAAATTGAGCCAAGTTTTCTCAGTACGTAAAAAATTAAGATAGATATATGTGAACGTATATATCTAATAAAATAATAATTAAATACGTACAAATAAATAAATAATATAAAATAATATAAAATAAAATAATAACATTATGTATAAAAAGCATTTGACATGTTGTGCAATATAGATAAAATATGACATGTAATTTTATTATTATTATTTGTTGGTTATTAAAATTAAATGATTGCAGTATAATATAATAATAAAAATAATAATGATAGTAATAGTAATAATAATAATTATAAAAAATATATAATATTAACGAAAGGGTATGAATTATCATTATAACTGAAAGTTTCTATGTTCGGTGGCTAATACATTGCTTCACAGGATCTATAAAATCTGCTGAATTCCATTGACTTAAAGTTGATGTGGCAACCCATATCATACTATTAAACAAAACAAGTATATCAATTATAACATATAATTATTATTATTATTATTATATATATATATACGATGACACTTAATAATACTTACCAAATAATTCCAAAGATGATTAAAAGATAATTTGCAAATCTTCGAATAGGAGGAAGCGATAAAGCTCTTAAGTGAAACAAAGGTGGGAATACAAAACATAAAGGAATACAAAACAAGGCACCAATCAAAGGAACAAATTTATCCAATTTATCTTTTGAACCAACAATACCGATCCAGGCACACAAAAAGACGACCAACACACGAAATACATTTTTTTGCCATTTAACAATTGCATTGTTTTTTCCTGACCTTGTGGTAAATAATCCATTTTCCATAATTCTAATAGCTGGGAATAGTTGGAGGGGAATAGATAAGCATATAGCCAATGAATATAAAGTTTGAATAGATGATACCATAGGATCATTACTTGGTAAATTTAATAAAATAATGGTTTGGACTTGATCACCAAAGGTCATATAAGAAAGGGCACCCATAGACACAAAAAGTAACGTAATAATAAAAAGTGCACGCCTTAAAACTATTGGAAATTGTTGAGGTTCTTTCATGGATTCTGTAATAGGTATCACTAAAAAAAAGTTTGTAAAACAAATAAACAAATAAAAAAAAAGTTTAGTTTGATCCTTATTTTTGTATCTTTTGTTTATTTTACTTTTTTATGATGGTAAAGCTTTTTTTTATTTTTCTTTTTTATTTTTTATAATGATGATGGTTATTTACCTAAACCAATGCCTTCATAGGTGAAGGCAGCAGTACCAATAAATAAAGGAAAATGAGTAGAATTCCATAAGGAAACTGTGTTTGCCACGCCAATCGTTGTTAATTGCTTGATATCAAAATAAAATAAATAAGATAGACCAATTACAATAAATACATCCGCAATAAGGGCAAACACAGATAAGCGTTGAATTTTACGAATCATCGCCAGTGGAATAAAAGCAAAACTTTGAGCAAGAATTAAAAGATGCATAGGTATCAGTAAACGGCATTTTGAGAACGTTAATACGAGCGATTGTAAATTTTCTGCTACGAAAACCATATAGGCACAAACAAAACCAATTTGTGATAATGTAATAGCTATTAAAACTGCCATTCTCATTTTGGAACCATAAAGTACACTTCCCATATCACTAAAACTTGCTGGAATCACCAATCGAGTTTGTACTAAAAGCAAAAATGACCATAAGGATATCAAAGCCCACGCAATCATTGCCAAAATAGAGAATAATAATCCACCATTTTCAAACCTAAAAAAATTGAGAGTAAAAAAAAAAAAGAGTTTTAAAAAAAATGACACCATACATTTTTTTTAAATTACACCGAGAGGAAGGATAAAATAATAAATAAAAAAAAATTAAAACTTACGCTTTAGGCAAGAACATGATACCTTAATCCAATGAAATAAGTATACATAAAAATGATAATAAAATTAAGTGATCTATATTATACCCATTTATATTTTTATATTGTGCATATACAAATATTTTTATATAAAAAATTATTACCAGTAGTGACAAAAGATTTTAATAATAAAAACATTGCTTTTCCAGGAGTTGCTTTTCCTTGGAGTGTTTGACCAGGTCTTGACCTAGAAAGTAGAGGCTGTGTCTCACGAGCATGCAGATGACGATACTGTAACGGTTGATGGTGATCCCCAGATTTGATTGTAACAGGTAAAGGTAAAGATGAGGTGGATGCTATTTGAGTTGAATCATATCGCTGTTTTTGTTTCGATTGAGAATTTTTATATTTATTTTTATTTTTGTAAGAAACCGATGATCCATGATGTAATATAGGGCCATTGTAGGCTTTTATATTTCCTTCTGATTGTCTATAATTATCTTCTTCTTCTCCCTCTTCTTCTTCTTCTTGCTGCTGTTGTTGTTGTCGTTGTTGTTCATGTCCATATTCGTGTTCTTCCTCTTCGTTATTATCTTCAGCACCGGAACTTTCTGTTTCACTTGACTCACTAGAATGAAAATACTCATCGTCTTCTTCATCAGTACCTTCATTATCAGAGGAAGAATCATCCGTATCACTTAAATCTTCGCCTCCAAAATGGCCATATAAACATAAAAATTCCACAAAGCTACTTGTAACAAAATTTGGTGGTTGTTTTCCTTGGCGTGCCGCTTTGGTAAGGACATGATAACGTCGAAAACCTCCTGGTTGTTTAAGTGATTGAAGTAGAGGATCTAAAGTAGAAGGGCGTGTTGCTGGTAAAGAGATGGATTGTGTACGTCTTCTACGCTGTTGTTCTACATTTGCTGTCCATTTGTAAATTTCGTCAAGAATAGAACCACTTGGTAAAAGAAGATGAGTATTGTGATGTGATGGTTGTGGTTGCTGCTGCTGTTGTAATTCCGGTTGTACTTGTTTTTGTAGTTGCTCTGGTTGTTGCTGTTGCTGTTGTTTTTGCTGATATAATTGCTGATCACGTTGTTTTTTATTTATTTTTTTACGTGGACGAGAGGGTATTTTTGACGAATCACCACTTCCTTTCAATGAAGGTATCGAAGATTGAGGGTAGACAAGATGCCGTTTTACTACTTTTGCAACTTGTTCCACTGGTAAATCAAGTGGTCTTTCCATTTAATTAGTAAAACCAATTAAATAAAAATAATAAATATATAAAGTACTACAATGTATTATTAAAAGAATAAAAAAAGAAATAAGAAAAGGAAAAATTATAAAACAAGTAACGAAAAGAAAAGGATTTTTTTTTCGGTGGGGCAACATTACTTTTAAAAAAAATCGGAATTTTAAATCCTTTATAGTCTTTTCTTACTTATATAATTTTTATTGGCACCATTTTTTTTCTTCTCTTTCTACCTTTTTCTCGTATTTTTTTTATCTTTTAAAAAAATAAAGATAATAAATAAATAAAAGCTTAAAATCAACTCCATTATTTGATTTAAATACTTGGTGATGGATCAGGAAGGTAATTATTTGCGTTAATAATTATATTAAAAATAAACTGAAAGATGTACATCTATAGAAAAAAAAACTGTACTACCCTATCTATACTCACAACTGTTTTATTTATTATTATTATTATTATATTTTTATGCTATAGCCATATGCCGTGTTTGTCGTTGCGAAGGTACTGATGAACAACCATTATTCTATCCTTGTAAATGCTCTGGAAGTATTCGCTACGTACACCAAGAATGGTAAACGATAATACAGTATATATATAAATACATATATATTACTTGCAAAAGACAATAAAAGTATAGAAATATTAATCATCTCTTTTGTGTTTTTTCAATAGTTTAATGGAATGGCTTTCTCATAGTAGAAAAAAATACTGTGAGCTATGCGAACATCCTTATAAATTCTCGCCAGGTAAAGACTATTATTATTAATTCTATTATTATTAATTCTATTATTATTATTATTATTATTATTATTATTATTATTATTATTATTATTATTATTATTATTATTATTATTATTATTATTTTTATTATTATTTTTATTATTATTATTATTTTTTATTATTATCAACAACAACACTAATAATATTAATAGCAATAATAATACATATATATATAAATGTATATTATTATTTCATTAAAGAAATACTAAAGAAATTTTTATACCTATATATATTTATATACTTGCGTCGATAGTGTATCGTACGGATATGCCGGAAAACATCCCACTGAGTTTGTTTATCATTCAGCTTGGAAAAAAAATAACGAATATGATTTCGTTGCTTCTACGTGTTTGTTTGGTTACTTGTGTATGGTTATTTATATTACCTTACTTTACTGTTACAGTATGGCGTTTTTATTTTTGGAGTGGAAAAGTTTTATCATCTCAAATTTTAAGACTACAGCAAATGACCAATCATTCAATTATTATGCATCTTTATCATACATCCATTAATAATAATACTAGTACTACCACTTTAAATAATGGGCAAACAGTAACATCAACAATAGCTTCGGCATTAGCAGGATACACTCTAGAATCAGTAAAAGCCACTGGGGCAGCTTTAGCAACAAACCAAACCTTAAGCAAAAATGAATCATCAATATTACCATTGCAGTACAACATATTTGGCATACCATTTACTGCTGCAGATATAAAGTAATAATAGTAACAAAATGATAGTAATAGTAATATTAAATATGACTGAATAGACTTGGTTCATGTAAAAAAATATTTATTTTATTTTTTATTTTTTATTCTTTTATGCATTTTTTTTTTAAAAAAAAAAAAAAAACAAATAGGACTATACTTTTAGATTGTTTTCAAGGGCAGCTCATTACCTGCGTTGTTGTAATTGTGTTTATTGCTATGTTTCATTTGCGTGAATGGATTGTACAGAATATACCAGAAGAACTATTAGAAGATGGTGATAATAATATAATTGTAGACGATATTAATATTGACCAAGATATAAATATGCCTTTAAATGAAAATCATGATATTCAGCAACAAGATGAAGAAGTGGAGCAAGAAGATCTGGAAGTAGAAATGAATTATACAACTTCTGAAAGACAAGATTTAGAACATACTTGGTATTCGACAACTAGGAACATAAATGTAGATTATGAAACAACAGATGAACCTAGACGATTTTTACGTACTGCATCAGAACCACCACCTTCAATAAACTTTACAAACAGTGATAGTAATGACCATAATAATAATAATCACCATCATCACATCATGTGGCAACGTCGCGGTGCTAGTGCAGAGCCTCAATTAGAATCTTGGCAAGATACTTCTTATAATGAACCTTCAAGATATACAGCAGAAACATCATTTGGTAGACCTCCTCATGCTCCACGTTTAAGACATGCACAAACAGTTATTGATCATGAAGCAACAAATTCAGCTTTTGGCAACCATTCATCCTCATCACAGCCACCATTACCAACAGTAATTGACTTAACGGATGAAAATAATAGACAGCATGGGTCAATAGAAAATTTACTAAATGGACATCAAACCAATCATCTTGATGATATACATCAAGCAAATTTACCGCCATTCCATCTTGGACAGCAACCTATTTTAGAAGAAGAAGAGAATGAAAGGGAAGACGACGAAGAAGAAGAAAATGAAAATGAAATGGGTGATGACGATGATGCAGATGAAGATGAAGATGAAGATGATGAAGATGATGACGATGATGATGATGTAGAAATCCAAGTTCAGCTGCAACCTAATGATAATGAAGACGAAAATGGAGCCGATGAAATTTTAGACGTATTAGATGCAGTTGGAATGCGTGGAAGTTTATGGACATTGATACAAAATCTAGTACTTATTGCATTATTGATAAGTCTTTGTCTTGGAGCTTCAGTATGGATGCCTTATTTAATTGGAATGACTTTTGTAATGGTAAGTTTTGTGTATCAATAAATAGTCCTAATATGGAAATTACACTCATAAATGGTGTTAACTTTTTGTTTTATTTTTTTTTATTTTTTTTATAGGCTGATCTTTTTGATTTAGTAAGGATACCATTACTTATTACACGAATGATCACGGATCCAATCATTGATTGGCTGATTAGTTTCTCTATTAACATGGTTTGGCCAACTATTATATCAACTACTGAAACAGTTTATTTAACATTATCAAATTATTATGTATCCTTAACTCCTGAATCTTTACAACATGTTTTAAATATTATTTGTAAAAACTTTATATCGTTATTGGATGATGTATTATCTACATCCTCTATCCCTACAGTACATGACTCAAATATTGTTCATAACAGTACTACCATCGTAGGTACAGGGATTAACAATTATATAAATGAAGGTTTCACAACAGTTTTACATTTGATTAATCAAGTGGAACCAACAACAAAAGCTATTGTAACATGGTATAAGCATCTTGCTGTGGGAACTTCAGCTATGGACCGTCTTATGTGCATCGTTATTGGCTATTTTGTTGTCTTGGTGATGAGTTCAAGTTATTTATCTCGCACTGTGGCTCAAGTTATCTTTGGTGATCGTGCAGAAGGAACCTTACGACAACAGTTTTTAATTTTAAAAGTTGGCATGTTTTTAACTATTGAGTTATTCATGTTTCCTGTTGCTTGTGGTATCCTTCTTAACATCTCTATCATGCCATTATTTAGTGTGACAGGATCAAAATGGAGGGTGATCCAATACATCCTTGATTTTCCTGTAACTGCGACGTTTGTTCATTGGATTATTGGTACTTCTTTTATGTTTTTATTTGCTTTGCTAATAACTTCTTGTCGTAACATTTTAAGACCTGGTGTGATGTGGTTTATTAGAGATCCAAACAATCCTCAATTTCATCCTATTAAAGAAATTGTTGAAAGACCTGTATGGGACCAGTTAAAGAAACTAGGTGCAAGTGGTATCATGTATACTATTATTGTTATTGTTGGTGTTGGTGGTGTTATTCATGCTATTCCATTCTTAATGAAAGATATGCTTCCGTTGCAATGGAACTCATCGTAAGTTAATAAATATGTATTATTTTAGTATAAAATCTGAACAAGATTTGATACTTATTTTTATCTTTTCGTTTCCTTAAAAAATAGGAAAACATTGTCGGCAGTGCCTTTTGATCTTATACTTTTGCAAATCGCCATACCTGCAGCAATTCGTTATTTTAAACCCAAACGGCTTATCAAAGCTTTAAGTATTAAATGGATGAAATATTTATGTAGACAACTTAGATTAACATCATTTATGTTTGGTATACGAAGGTTTGATGAAGAAGGCATTATACGATACTCAACATGGTCAGGGTGGTTCAAAAGCTGGTTCAGTAGCCCTGTTTTATTCATCACATGGACGAATTCATCCACTACTACTGTCAGTAGTACTTCTGGTGTCTATGAATGGAACGGACAAATGGTACGTGCCCCTAAACATGATGGTGTTAAATTTATTCCCGGTAGACGAATGTTAATCCCTGTGGATCCAGTTACACTTTTACCTTTAAACGAAAGAGAACGATTATTAGGACACCCTGCATCACGTGGTGATGGTGGAGAAGCTGCCAATACGGTTATTGTTTATACACCTCCTCGATTCAAACAACGCGTTTTATTATTTATTATTCTTTTATGGCTCTCTGGAAGTATTTTTCTTTGTTCCTTCACTATCTTGCCTATCTTTATCGGCAGACACGTTTTCAAGAATGGTTTTAATGTGACAGAACCAATCCATGATATATACGCCTTCGCTATCGGTGGCATTATTATGTTGATTTTGGGTACGATTATTACCCGTATCATTCTAGCTGTGAAAGATGCTATCTCTGAAGCGAATCCTAATACTAGACTCCTCCGTTTTTTTAAACATCTTTATCAATTATGCACTTTAGTAAGTTTTTTTTTTTTTTAAAAAAAAAAAAAAACTAGTATTAAACATGAAAAAGAAAACATAATATTTTATATATAGTTTGCTTACTTTTTGTTTTTATTTATTTTATTTGATATATTAATTTTTCAATAGGGTTTTAAATGGGTATTCTTTATTGCTAACTTTGGTGTCATTATACCAATCTTGTTGGGATCAATCATGGAACTTTACTTCATATTTCCTATACGTGATTTTGGTGATAAAACAATAGTATTTGATTTCTTACCATTATGGGCCCGTGGTTTTGTTTGTATGAACATACTTCATGGAACTTTACGAGTACTAGCTAATCCTTTACAAGCTAATTTGAGATCAGTAAGTTGTAAAATAAAAAAATAACAATTTTACTTAAGTGGGTATATAATGGCTTAATTGATTGTTTATACTAATTATTTATTTATTTTAAAACATCAATCTATTTTTTTAGGCTTTTAGGCGCGGAATTACCGAAATGAACATAAAATTTGTCTTTACGCATATATTAATGCACATATACCTTGGATGTCTCTCTGCAATTGTATTTCCACTTGCTATTGCTTATATTAACATTAAGCTATGGGGTAAGCATACAATCATTATATATATAATATTTTTTATCTATCAATAACAATATATTAACTTTCTTTTATATTTTACTTTTTATATTCTCTATCTTTTTTTAGAACCAGAGGGTTTTAGTAATCAAATCAAATTAATTCAAACCATGTACCCAATTACATTATTAGGATTTGTGGCGTATCATATAATGCGAGCTTTTACCAAACTAATTGATAGATGGGTTCAAAATATTCGAGAAGACCACTATTTAGTTGGGCAAACATTACATAATATGGAAGATTAATAACAACAACAAAAAAGTAATATTCTCGTGTATATAAAAAAACAAAAAAATAACTATTTTATAAATATATATCATTTATTTATTTCTTTGAATTAAACTAATAAAATCAAATCAAATAAAACTATATATATATATATTTTTTATTACGTATTATAACAATAATAGCAACTTAATCATTTGTTTATTTTTATAAATGAAACAGGAGTTTCTTATGAAATTGGAAAGTTCTTATATCCAACATTACCATCACCACTTTCCTTTTCTTCTATTGTTTAAATAGGACGCCGATTTAATTTTTTTCCTTTTCTTTTTTTTTTTTGGATTAACTCAAAACCACTTTTTTTATTATTCACGCATAAAAAAAATACGTGTAGGATTTTCATTATGCTTATACTTGTTTGTTTTTATATATAATATATTTCATTGCATTCATCATAAACAAATAAATAAATACGTAAAAAGAAAATCATTTACTATTAAATGAATGAATCCCGATAATATATATATATTTAATTATTTTTATTTATTTATTTCTATTATTATTACTGCGTTATTACCATATTTAATAATAATAATAATAATGGATAATTAATTTTATCAAAAAAGAGATCAGAATCAAAAAAAAAGAAAAAGAAAAAGAATGTTTACATAAAAATAAATTCAATTTGGAAATACACCGATCCGATTAAAAGATAGAGAGAGAGCAAAGGTTACTACTGCATCTTTTTTATTTATTTATTTATTGTTCTCTGACGGGGCCCTTTCACTTAAGGTAGGTGCAAAAAAGTCTCTGAACCTCAGTCTTGTCAAACGTATAAATTTTGAAAGTCAAATCTAGGGGAATGAGCTCCCTGATCAAAAAAAAAATACAAAGAAAAAAGTATTTTATTGGCGGTATTAAAAAAAATAATAATAAAAGACAAAGTGCCACCGAAAAATATATATATATATATTGGGATTATGGTAATTAAGAGTTTTGGCCATCTTTATTGTTTAACCTTATGAAAATTAAAAAAGAAAGGTACCCTTGCCATGTGTAGTTACACAGCTGTCATTAAATATTAAAAAAGGAAATCTGGATCCTGTCCTTCTTCTTTAATTAGTTGGATCAATTTAAAAAATATATAAAAGTAACACTTCATTAAAAAAAATTTTATTTCACTTCTTTTTTCTTCTTCTTTAATATACTTTATTTGTAAATAGTACATTTTTAAAAAAAAAATCATATAACTATAATCATAATGTATTCCTATAAATTATCTATTATTGTCTTTTTGGCGCTGGTCGTATTGAATGTCATGGCTGCTCCCATCCCACATAAGAATAATAACATTGATGTTACCTTTTTAAATAAGAATGTTGATGAAATAGAAAATCTTAATGATATAGTTTTAAATGCTGAAATTAAGAATGATGGTACTTTTATTTATGAAGATGACGAAGAAGAAAAACCACATAATCCAAAATCTACTCCTTCTATTAAACCCACTGCTACCACTACTACATCTACCAGTACATCTACTACTACCTCTACCTCTACCTCTACTAAATCAACACCCAAATCTTCTCCTAAATCTGATGATAATAGTAATGATGATGATGACAACTCTTCTTCTTCTTCTTCATCATCATCATCTGGTAGTAATAGTGGAAGAATGACTTTTTATACAGTTGGTATGGGAAGCTGTGGTCAAACCAATAGTGATACTGAATTAGTAGTTGCTTTAAATCATATTGATATGGCCAATGGAAGCAATCCAAATAAAAACCCAAAGTGTGGTAAAAAAATCAATATTTTCCATGGTGGAAAAACTGTTCAAGCTACAATTGTTGATACTTGCCCAGTTTGTGATAAAGGTGCCATTGATGTATCTCCTGCTGTCTTTAGTAAATTTGCTGATTTCGATGTTGGTGTTCTTACTGCTTCTTGGGACTATGCTTAAATATACATATAAATATTTTGCTGTGCAAAAAAAAAAGACTGTACTTTTTATTATTATTGACTATCTGTGATAGCGAAAACATTTACATACATACTATTTTCTTGATAAAAAATACATATATATATTCATAAGTTAGATACTTCTGTTTATATAATTATTATAGATTATTTTATTGAATAAAATATTTTATTACCTGCATGGTCAGGTAAAGACGAAAAATCTCTTTGACTTTTATTTGATGTTGGTTGCAAACAAATATAATAAAATATGTGCGTATATTTGTTAATTGTATTATTTAATATTGTATCCCTGCTGAAATACTCTATAAAGCAACATATATTGTACTTATCTTTTAGTTTTGGTAGTAAAGATCCTCTAATTAAGCCAACCCATTTTAAAATATGTACTATTTTTCCTTGTAATAAAGAGTTTATAACACTGTATAAATGCATTATGGCATTAATAAGTAAATCTATGCTATATGGTTGAAAGCATAATATTAAAAAATAGATAGAAAAAAACTGAAAAAAAATTCAATGCCCTTCTGTCGGAAAACAAAATTTTGCTAGTGATTTTTATAAAAAGAATTTACCATGGTCTAATTTTCTTCCAATTCTTCTCTTCTTTCTTAAATGGGGTTCATCATATATAGATAAAAAATATTATTTTGATCAAGATTATATTCAATTTGATAATACATATAAGCTCATATAATTTATTTTTTACTGTATTTCTATTTTAAGTAACCTTAATAAAAATATTCTATTTATGTATATAGATACTATATTGACTAGTAAAAAACCATTTTTATCTTTAAACACGTACACATATATTTATATATTTTTATATGATATTAGTGGTAACGATAGACGTAGAATTTCTCTCGCTAACAATATCGATGGTTCGACTAAAGTAATCAGTGGCAGTAATAGAAGTAATATCAATATCAACTGTAGTAACTTTAATCTATGAAATATTGTTATTGTTATTAAATATTCGATAATTCAAAGAGAAAGTAGAGGCAAGGAAGTCAGTAGTGGAAGAACTTTCAATGAAAAAGATCAAATCGTTTTGAAGGAGAGAGGGGGATAAGAAGAGAGAGATGGGATAATTTTTTTCTTTTTTTGATACTCTTAACATTTTTAAAGAAAAATACGATAAAAAATGATTGCTTTTTACTAAAATGGTAAGTTCATGCAAGAGTTTTTAAAACTCTTAAAAGATTATAACTTTGGGAAAAAAAGAGAAGGTACATGCACCCTATGCTTTTTTTTTTTTTTTTTTTTTTTTTTTTTGGTTTTTTGATTTAGTGAAATAAATAAAAGCATAGTTAGACGATCAGTATTTTTTATTTGTCAAGAGCAATAAAAAAATAAAATTACAATAATAAAACAATTAATGATATTTTTTTAAAAAATAAAATAGTAATAGTAATGATAATAATAATACAATATAATAATAATAATAATAAATAAATAGTAAAGAAAAATAATTAATAATGATTAAAAAATAGTATAATAATAATAAATGTTATTATGATAAAAGTTAAATAAATTAAATTAAGTAATATTACATTTAATATATGTATATGTATATATATATATTAACTTTTGTTTAAAAACAAGACCACCATTTGTTATTTTGTTTTTTCTTTAATTTATCATGTAATTCAATATGACGGACACTATGCATAATATCAGTAAACCACCATTGAACAATAAAGGTACATAAGAAGCGAGGTAAAAATGCGACAACAATGGTAACAAAAAAGGTTAACCAAAAGGACCATTCTCCAAAGACCATATGAGCCATACCGTAAATAGTGGAAGATTTAAATGCACCATAAATAACCACCCATAAAAACACGGCTAATAATTCAATAGATATAAATACATATTGCCACCAAGTCCAGTAGTAAGTATTAAATCCTGGCATCATATTAGCAATCACAATGGCAGTGACAGCTACAGATGTAGATAACTGAAGTCCGGATTCAGGGACACCATTTGCATTAGGGCTGTTACCATATAAAAAGAAAAAGGAAAAAAAGACAACTGTAGATTGCCATATACCATCCGCAAAATAAAGCCAAAATCGAAACTTGTTATATATTTTATGTTTGATTCCAATTTCATAAACTTGAGGATATTTTTTCAAATAAGCTGAAGTAATGGCTTGATCCGTTGCACCTTTTTTTTTTTTAAAAAAAAAAGAAAGAATTAAAAAAATGATCAAACATATATAAATTTTTTAAAAAAATAAAAATAAAATAAACACTTTTTATCAGTGTATTACCTAAGATCACTACAGGAGCCACAGTAAATATGACATTATATAATTGTAAGAAAGAATAGTCATAAAAGATATTCCCAGAAAATTGACTATAAATTTGGAACCATAGAGAAGGAAAAACCCAAAAGATATTTTTAAAGAAAAATGTTAAAATCATTTCTCCAACACGTTCGTAACTCCAAAATCCTTGTACCAATAAAAGTTTATGAAGGAATCTAAATTGAGCAATAGCATAATCTGCTGCCATAGATGCTTGAACACCTTCTTGACCCGCAATACCTACACCAACATTTGCCGCTTGAATCATGGATACATCATTAGCGCCATCCCCAACGGCTAAAGTTACTGCATCTTGATTTTTACGAACCAAATCCACCATCAATGCCTTTTGTAATGGACTAACACGACAACAGACTACGCTTTTACACTGTAATGCCAATTGAAGTAATTTTAATTTCACCTCTTCTGATTCATAAATTTCCGTTAATGCTGCCCCTTCAATAATCAATGCATCTTCTTTTTCTTGATCTTCATCTTCATCGTGATGATGTCCATCTGCTGCAACCTGAATAGATTTTTGTGATAACTTTTCCAAGATGGTATCTAATTGTTGTTCAACTGTTTTATTATCATCATTACTACCACCGCGAACAACCCATAATTTCATATCACCATCCAACAAATTACTTGCATAACCGATATTTATAGCAGTTTCCAATTTATCACCCGTCAAGACCCAAATTTTAATTCCAGCATGTCTTAAATCTTCAATGCACTGAGGAACTCCTTCTTGTAGCTTATCTTCAATAGCTGTAGCACCTAATAAAATAAGCTCCTGTTCCATTTCATCCTGTAAAGCACTTAGCTTTTCAGCCCTTCCTTCTACTAATGTACTTGCTTCCTGCATACGATGTTGCCAATCTTGGAAAGAAGGGTCTTGTTCATCAAGGATACGATAAGCCAACACCAAAGTACGTAAACCATCATTAGAATAATTATCAATATCTTCTTGTGTTTTTTCCATACGTGTTTTATTCTCTTCTAAATCAGGATTCAAACGGGAAAACATGATGTTATCAGCACCTTTACTATATAAGACAACATCGTTCCATGGAGCAGGCCGTTTTACAATCACGCTCATTCTTTTTCTTGTTGAAGTAAAATCAAAGACATGTAATAATTCATAGGTATATTCTTGTCCAAAAATGTCGACCACTAAGCGTCTGTTGGGTTTTCTTCCTATAAATGCAAATCCTACATTTCGAGCAGCTAAAACCAAGGCGGCTTCATCAGGAGATTCAGCTTTATATTCAATTTGAACTTGCAATGTATTATCCACACGATCCATTAAAAGACTATCATTATCATCTTCTTCTAAAATTTTTATAGAGGATGCTCTACTACCTCTTTTTTTGTTTTTCTTATTTTTTTTCTTTAAAGATTTAATAGGATTCCATTTTTTTTTCTTTTGTTGTAATTGGTGTTGAATAATATTATCAGAATCTGGAAGAACGCGTGGTTTAGAAGTGGTATCTTTATCATTATCATGTTCATTTAATTCATCAGGATTATCATTGTCATTATCATCTTCTTCATCACTATCATCATCATTTTTTTGCTCTTCCTCAACTACTTTACCATCACTTCCAATACGTTCTACCATGACAGTATGACATACAGCAAGAGAAGTAAAAAATTCAGTTAAAATAGTAGATCCTTGATGAT
Organism: Cunninghamella blakesleeana; assembly: GCA_017871115.1. Lineage (NCBI taxonomy): Eukaryota > Fungi > Mucoromycota > Mucoromycetes > Mucorales > Cunninghamellaceae > Cunninghamella > Cunninghamella blakesleeana. The sequence continues at coordinate 2,742,459 of JAFCIZ010000006.1, forward strand.
TATCTTTCTTATCTATATTTTTTTCATTAGGGTGTGGAGCAATAGGTAGGGAAGATAAATTGTTGATTAAATCAGGATCAGCAAATGATAATCGATTAATATCTGTACTAGAATATTTTGGTGTGAAAATACTTTCGAGAGATTGTTTATATTCGTTAAAGATATCTAATCGTTGTTGTTCTTGTTGGTGTTGTTTTTGTGAGAGATCTTCAATTCTAATGCCTTCTAATTGTTCCTGATCAAGGTTTTTATTAGATTCGTTTTTTTCTGATGATTGTTGCTGTTGTTGTTCTTGTTGTTCACGTCTTAATCTAGCTCCTACAGCGCCTTCCGTTTCAGGCGCAAATCCATTATTTCCGTATCGTATGCCGTTAATTGTACATTCTCGAAATTCCATCACATTACGTGTTAATGTTCCAGTCTTATCCGAAAATAAATATTCAACCTGTCCAAGATCATCCGATAAATTCCACTGTTCATCATTGTCCAAAAATAAATAAATAATAAAAATTAATGGTAAATAAATAAATGCAAATAAATTTTTATTAGAAATATATGTCTGTTTATATTTATTACCGATTTAGGCACACAAGTAGTTTGAGAATCTTCATCCCACATATCCAGATCACTCCAAATAAAATAAGCCTGACGATTTTTTTTTTAAAAAAATAAATAAATAAATAAATAAATATCAAAAAGGAAATATCAAAAAATAAGGTTACTATATTTGTATTAATATGTATAAATATATTATATTATATGTATGCATGCATGCATATAGCTTACTTGAAAAGTTTTGACAAATTCAATAGAAACGTATAATGAGATAGGAATAATATTTTGAAAAATAATAAGACTTGACCTATAAAAATAATAAATAAATAATAATAATAGAAAAAATCAATATACAAAATTATAAATAGATGAAATATATATATATATATATATAGATTGTATTTCATACCAAAAATTCATAAAACCAGCAAAAGTAGGGGAACCTTCTTGTTGAGAATATAGTTGAGACCCACCATCTTGATCATCTTGAAGTTTTAGTACACCAGCCATAATAGCACAGACTAAACATAATATAACTAAAATAACAAAGGCAATAATGATCTATTTAAAATGAGAAAAAGAGTAGATAAAAATAAAAACAAGTTAGTCACCTTTTTTTTTTTTTTTTTTTTCTTTCTTTCTCTAAATCTTAATATATTTTTAGATTAAGATTTTTCAAAGGCTTTTTATTTTTATTTATATTTATATTTTTATTCATTACTTCGATATTCATTTCTTTTTCAATACGGCTACGCTTACTTGGCGTTTCCCCTGAGTTTAGCATAATTTTGGTATCAGTTCCAGTAAAAACAACAAAAACAATAGCCCATTGAGTATTTCTTACAACATGACCACGTAAAATCAAATTGTCAATAGATAGAGGAGATTTTGATTTTTCTTTTAAAAGCATATTACTGTTATCATCATTATTTTCATGGGCATTAGGGGCAGAAAAAGAAGGTGAAAGTTGCTTATCTAATTCTACCAAGGTCCCTTCATAAGCATATAAATCAGGAGTAGGTGCAGGGCTTTCAATATAAAAATGTTGTTGAAAACAATCATCGCCCGATTGAATATGCATCAAGCTGGCAACAGCGTTTCTTGGTTTTAAATTTGTTTCACCATCTAAATCTTTGGATTCTACAAAGCAAATTCCATTTTCTTCATCAGAACTTGATAATAAAATGCAATCTGCTGGGCAACTTTCTCCATTTCTTAATAAAAGGATATCCCCAACTCTGACATCTTGCGATAATAAAGGGCCAAAGTAGCCATGGTGTTCTCTATTACTATTGTTGTTATCATTTTCTGTTGTTGTTTGTATATAGTTGGGGTTGGTATAATCCAATAAAGAATGAGTAACGGTTCCATTATACTTTGCATCTACTTTATGACGTTGATAATCTTCAAATCCATCTTTCAAAGCTGATATGAAAACAACCACGCAGATAGGTAGTAAAGTCAATGCTGGAGATCGAACACCAAAATAAGGCAATAATTGAATAATGGCCATAGCAAGGAAATAAAGATTAGCTGCTCTTCTAAATTGTTCAAATAAATTTTTAGGTATAAAAGTCCACCAAGTATATTTGGAAGTGCGGATTCTATTGGTGACATAACGTTTCTTGGGTTGTCCTTTTTTATCTTTTTCGTAATTTGGTAAAGGCAAATTGAAGAATACTCTTCTTCCACCTGTTGGTACTTGGCGTAATTTGACTGTTGTGTTTGTCCTTTTTAATGAAGTGGTTGCCGACTTTAAGGAAAATCTTTTATTATCATGTTCAAGCTGATCCAGTTCAAGCTGTTTTATATTATTATTATCAGATATCGTTATATTTTTTGCTGTTGGTGTGGTTGTTAGCTGGTGTGATAAAGAACGCTGGCTAAGCATTTCTTCATAGTGCTCATCTCTTTGTGGTACTTTACTATGTTTATTTTTTGCTCCACTAAGTTGAGTTGTGTGAAACAAGTTTTTTATTGAATCCAGTAAGGTCATTCTTTTATCTTTTATTTTTAAAAAAATGATATAAATTATATATACATTTATATAATAATAATAATAATAATAATAAAAAAGGAATATGAAAAAAAAAAAAAAAAAAAGACCAAATGAATATATAAAAATGAAAAAGAAATAGAGAAATGACCTTATTAAAAAAATAAAAATAAAAGGATATAAATGAGAAAAGAAGTGAAAAATTAAAAAAAGATTAACCAATAAAATTAATAAAATTTGATAGGCAAGCTCGGCGGTGTCAGCGGAGCCTATAAATAAGTTTTTTGGCTTAGAAAAGAAAGATATTATAGTGCGGCGGAGCTTTGGTGATACTAATTGTTAAACTTTCACGGTTTAAAATAAAAAAAAATATAAATAAGCTTATTTATATTTAAATATAGGTAATATGAAGAAAAAAATAAAAAATAAAAAAAACTCCTAGAGGACTCATATTAAAAAGGGAGACTACTTTTTTTTTTCATTTTATTTTATGATTAATGAAAAAACATTTTCATTACTTTATTACAAGCGTTGTATATTATATATTTTATGTAACAATATCGATAGTTTGTTTTATCTTGAGGTCTTACATATCGTTTTTTGATTTTTGATTTTTTGAAAAATACAGTATAATATAATAAATTTTATATATGATTTGATCGGCTCCTATTTTATATGGTTATATTAAACGTTATTGTAAATTATCATTAAACTTTATTTTTATAATGATCGAGTTGATGAAAAGCGATTAAAAAAGACCATGTTTTTTATACATACCCATGAATAGAAAAAAGAGGCAAGTTTTTTTATATGGACGGTTTCATGATAATTATTTCCTGTTTAAGTGGAATCCTTGCTGAGATTAAAATTATCGAAGTTTCTTTTTTAATCAAAAAATATATTTATTTATTGATCAGCATCCCTAATTAAATATATAGTAATAATATTACTTTAATAATATTATTTTGGGTGATGGAGATTAGTGATTTTTTTGAAAATAAAAAATAATTAATAGCTCGAGTAAATTCTTGTATATTTGTATTATAAAATTACTATATAGCCAATAAATATTAGCTAAAGGGTTTTAAACTATTCAAAACAAAGTGGTGAAGATAGATATGTAATTCCAAACTATAAAAAAAAAGATGACATACACGTTCCTTTTGAAAAAACCATCTCACTATACATAGTGACGAATTTTTATTTTTTCTCATGTAAATAAATATGTCAAAGTATGTAGTTTACGAGGATATTATGCAATTAGATTACATTTTCTTCTTTTTCTCCATAAAGAGTAATAAAAAGATGTTGTGAGTGTGTCAGATGATAAAATAAAGTATAATGCTGTTTTTTTTTAAAAAAAAAAAAAAGCTTTACGAAGAAATACGCGTTTATGAAATTTAGAATAAATATATTTCAGACTTATAGAATTTATCATTTATAAATATTTTCAAGACTTATTATTATTCCCATACATATGTGATTTTATACCTAATTAAAAAACCCCCCCTCTCAATATCAACTTTTAATCGAAAAACAACTTTTTAAAAGTTTACATGTGTACTTTTTTTTTTTTTTTTTCGCATCAGATGACGAGTGAGTTGATTGCATTATGATAACCACTTTTTTTTATTTTGTTTTATTTACATTTTTAAAGAATATTTATTATTATTGTTTTACCAAAAATGAATTATACCCGATAAAAGTATACTGTATTTATCAATTTGCAGTTTTTTTTTCAGAAAAGTGTTTCGTAACAAGTTGACATTTATATTTCTTAATATTTTTTTAAAACACAAGGACCATGAGAATAATTATATACATATACACAAGTAACAATTGTTTTTTTATTTATTTATTTATTTACTTTTTGCTGATTCAAGTGTAAGCCATTACACAACCCAAAAATAAAAATAAAAAAAAATGCATGGCGTAAAATGATAACAAAATATTTTTAATGCAAAATGGCATGAAACGACAATTTTTAAAAAGACTATTTTATATATAAATAGTTCATTTTTCCACTCTTTTCTCTCATCTCTCTTCTTTACATTATATTATAATATCAATTGATTAAGTAAATAATTGCTATTATATATATATACTATTGTTATTATTTTTAGTTTTCTCTTAGTTTATCTTATAAAAATGCAAGCGATAAAATATATTGTGGTATTCGCGATGATCTTCGGGCTAACTTTGGCACAAAGTTATGATGAAAGTTATAAAATTACCTACCAAGGAAAACCTATGGGCCATAGTGATGCCTGCATTGGATTTGGGCCTGCCTATCCTGAACGAACCTATACGATTAAAAGAGTGGCCAACTGTGATTCCCATTTGTTTTATTTAAAAGATGATACCAATGGTAAGTATATCCAATTCACGGATGTTTATGGTGGTTGTTTAGGTGTAACTTATCCTGGGCCATTGGCTTATTTTGAGATTATCAATCAAGATGGTAAACAGTGTTTGAAGGCATATAAACACGATGATATTGACAATCGTATTTCATTAAAAATTACGGATTGGTGGACTACTTGGAAATACTTGAAGCCTGTGGATGATGTAGATGTCTGTTTACCTGTTAAATTCAAACAGAACAGTTTTACCAATGCATTTTTTGATCACCAGGTTTCTATTCGCCAAATTAATGCTATCGAACAAACTTTTTTTGAACATAAATAGTTATATAGCTAATTAGTATTATATTGTCTTTTGTTTTTATTTGATGTTATATATATAAATTATCTATTTAAAATTGCTGGTTTATTTTATATAAAATAATAAAATTGCAGTAATATTCGTAATATTTGAAATGGATGGTTTTATTCGTGAAAAAATCAATGCCAATTTTTTTTTTTTTTTTTTTTTTTCGATTATTTATTTATGTAATTACTTTTATTATTATTATTATTATTATTTGTTAAAGTAGATCTATTGGTGAATAGATTATATATCAATTGTGACGTAAAAGGATGGCTGTATAATTTATTCGTTCCAGGATTTAAATGCTCATGCACAAGTTGCTGTTTGTCTATATGATAGACGTGATGTAATATTTTAATATTTCAAGAAATAAGATATCCATAATTATTTATTCATTCATGAAATTAAACGGTATTTTTTTTAAAGGAAAAAAAAAATAATTAAAAAAAGAGAGTAAAGAAATAAAAAAAAGAGCGGCAATTGAAATACGCTTTTAATAATTAAATAAACGTTTGATCATTTTTTTTTCTCTCTTGTATTATTTATATATTTTTTGTAATAATAAAAATATACGTTAAAATAAATATAAAAATATAATAAACCATTATTTTTATTAATTAAATCTATTTTTTATAATTTAACACAAATATATACATAAATACATATACATATACTAAAAATTATAATATTCACATAGAAATATAGAATAGATATGGCGAACCAAGACGAATTGGAAATAGAAAGTTTAATTGAACTTCAACAACGAGAAATTCAGCTAATAGCAGAAATCAAATCTTTGGAAGGGAGTGATGTAGAAGATGGGGATGATGATGATTATGATGCAAGAGGAAGCCTCGGCCATTTACGACCACCTATCCCCGATATGCGGTTTGCCAAACAATACGAACGATCAGTAGAGGTGTTAAAAGAAAAAGGTGCCTCCAATACAGCTATATTTTTATCAACAGTTGTTAAAGATCAAATTATTATGCAATTTATTACTGGATTCACATGGAGTTTGGCTGGACATTTATGGCGTTGGTATAAACTTCCAAAACAACGTGTTTATACTAGTAATAAAAAGGAATCTTTTTCTTATTTACGTGGTGTTAAATATGGCGTTGGCCGCTGGTTATCGTAAGTCAATAAAATTAGTATATACAGAATTTGAATAAGACTATATAAAAACATGCATACACGTACAGATGAATAAATTGTTTTTTTTTTAATTTATTTTTGATAGAAATACATACCATAATTTGGTACATCTTCCTTCTTTAACAAGTTCTGCCCCTGTAGCATAAATAATATAATATAATCATCCTTTTTATTATTGTTATATACAAGTATTAGGATTAATATTTAGTAAATAAAAAAAATATTTTTACTTATTTAAATTGATTATATATATATATATATATATATACACATATATATGTATATTTACAATTCTCTATACTATATTGGTTTTCTATTCTATATATTTTATTTTTTATTTTTTATTTTCGTATCTTTAAAATATATTGTTTTTCTCGGCCTGCTCTTCTTTGCATCATAATCTCTGATTTCAACCCATATGTTTCAAGTATACCCATTACTTCTTGTGGTTTGTTTTCATTGATTAATAAAAGATAAAAAATACCATTTGGAGATAATAAATCCTAATATTAGATAGTAATAAAAATTAACAAACAAAAATAAATAAATAATAAATAAATAAATAAATCATCATATAATTATATTTATATGTGCTATATACGAACAGATGGTAATAATAATTGGATGAATCGTCATTATCATCTTAATTACCCATCTTTTATTTGTTTATACACTTACTACTGCTACTATTATTGTTTAATAATATATATGCTACTTACTTTTACCATAGGTAATAATTGGTCCGTCACTTCCCGCCCATCAATACCACCTGCCCAGGAAGCTTCAATCCCTAAACTACCGACTTCCTCAGAAGGAGTGACAACATACGGAGGATTAAAACAAAGTATATCCACATTTTGATATAACCGAGAGAAAAGTCCATCCACTAATGAAGTTTGTATAGGCTCAATATCCACGTGATTCTTTTTCCCTGTATAATAGGTAGCTTGGCATGCTTTAGGATTTAAATCACTTGTTAAATAAACTATTTAAAACCATCCTCAACCCCCATACACACCAAAAAAAGTAAAGATAGAATAAATAGAATATAATGATATAAAAATGATTTAATACAGTGAATACACTTCAAAAAGTAAAACAATAAAATTGATAATAGTGACTGATACATATAATATATTATTTATGCATAAATCCATGTTTATCTACTTACGTGCTTGATTTCCAATTATTTTGCCTAATAAAGTTATAACACAACCTGATCCAGATCTAACATATATAAAAAATAGATTTATATTAATATGTGTTTATGAATGGATAAATAAAATAATAGTTGTCAAAATAGTATGTGTTACCCTATTTCTAAACAAAGACTTGGTTTTAAAGATTTTATTAATTCTTGATCTTCTTCTAAAGCATCCAATAATAGAAAGGTATCCTCTTTTTTATAATAGTAAATAGCAAAATATAAATATATAATGAATATTTGTCATTATTATTACTATTGTTATTATTATTATTATTATTATTATTATATATTTAACTAAATATTTACCAGCAGGTTCATATATGTTGTCAAAATCTTTTGCTGATAAATGAGATAAATCAGGTGTTGGTATCATTTTAGCTATAAAAAAAAAGGAACACAAGAGCGAGAGAAAAAAAATAGACAACAAAAAACTTAGTGAATGAATGAAAAATAAAATCGTTTTCAAAAAAAAAATATCCGGGGTTTCAATTTCTTTATTTGTCAAATTATCGCAAATTTTTTTTTATTTAGCTCATATTAAAAGGAGAGACCCTTATTTAATTATCAAATCCATAAAATTTAAAAAGTCCTTCTTGTTCTTTTTTTCATTTTTCATCCTTCTTTTTCTTTTTAAATTATAAATAAATATACATTATTATTATCCTTTTTTATTATATATATATATTTTAAAAAAAAACCAATAGCAATTACTTAATTTAGTATATAAAATAAATATGACTGACGTTCGTATTAAAGGTTATACTGCTTTACTTACGCCTAACTTTGTTTCTGAAGAGTTTCCTTTGGTAAAAAAAAAAAAAAAAAAAGATAAAAAAAGTTTTTTTTTTTTCCGTTTCATTTACAAATATAGTGAAAAAAAAATCTTACATGTCAATTTTTTTATATTTTATTTTTATAGTCAGCAAAAGCTGAAAAGGTAGTAGTAGAAACAAGAGAAGAAATATCAAATATTGTGCATCAAAAAGATGACCGTTTATTAGTTATTGTTGGTCCTTGTTCTATACATGATACGATAGCTGCTAGAGAATATGGTACAAAAAAAAAAAGATTATTTACGTTTATATAAATTGATTAAGTAAATTAATCATTACTTGTTTTTTTTTTAATTGACAGCTGCTTTATTATTACAGGCTAAAGAAAGACTTAAAGACGATCTTTTAATTGTAATGAGATCTTATTTTGAAAAACCAAGAACAACAGTTGGATGGAAAGGTTTAATCAATGATCCAGATATTGATGAAAGGTAAAAAAAAAAAAAAACCAGTAAAGTTTTTTTCATTTATGCAAAAAATGACTATATAATTTTAAACTCCGTTATTCGCTCTATTTCTATTTTTTTAATAATAGTTTTGATATTAATAAAGGATTACGAATTGCTAGAGGATTACTTTTAACATTGACAGAAATGGGAATGCCTGTTGCGGTTGAATTATTAGATACAATTTCACCACAGTACTTGGCCGATTTAATATCGTGGGGAGCTATAGGAGCAAGAACTACTGAATCTCAACTACACCGTGAGCTAGCCTCTGGATGTTCATTTCCAATTGGATTTAAAAATGGCACTGATGGTAATTTGAATATAGCCTTTGATGGTATTCGGTCTGCTTCAGTACCTCATCATTTTCTTGGTATGACCCATGCTGGTGTAGTAGCTGTAACCCATACAAAAGGAAATCAAGATTGTCATGTTATTTTACGAGGAGGATGTAATGGGCCTAATTTTTCATCCAATCACGTTCAACAAGCCAAATATCAATTAAAAAAACATCAATTGACACCTTCTTCTATTATGATTGATTGTTCACATGGTAATTCAAATAAGGATCATCGGAATCAACCTAAAGTTGCTAAATATATTGCTGATCAAATTGCTCAAGGTGAAGATGGGATTACGGGGATCATGCTGGAATCACATCTATTTGAAGGAAAACAATCTATTCCTGAAGATGGTCCTGCTGCTCTTAAATATGGTGTATCCATTACTGATGGCTGTATCGATTGGGATACGACAGAAGATGTTTTAGATTTATTGGCTGATGCTGTGAAAGCTAGACGATTAAAAAGGAAATCAAGTGTTAAAGAATGAATCATATAGTTATATTTCGTTTTTTTTTTCTTTTTTATTATGCAATTATTTTTTATTATTAAATATCCAATTTTTTTTTTCACTATTTCATTTTATCTTTTTTTTTTTTTGTTACTATTATATACTAACTCTTATCTTTTTATAACATGATTTAGAAGTTAATAAAGTTGTATTAATTTTAAATCATTTTTATTTGAAAAAAATTAATTACATAATGAAGATTGATTGATTTATTTTTTTTTAAAAAAAAAGATGAATGAATCGATAAAAGTTTAATAGATAAAGCAATAGTAATAAAAAAAAAAAATACACAACAGGTAGAAAAAAATGAATAATGTATATAATATATGAAATGTGTTGATGGCGAAAAGGTAAAAAAAATAATATAAAAGTAAATAATAGTAACAGGGGTCTAGAGTGTTATAAGATAATAATATAATCTTTACATTTCAGAAGCAATTTTTTCAATTGCTGGTTGTAACAACTTGATTTTTTCTAAAAGAACATTAACAGCAATAACGAAAAGATCTTGAGCAGGGATAATACCAGTGGTTTCAACTTTAACTATAATGTTTTTTTTTTTAAAAAAAAAGAAAAAATATTAATCATAAGTTTCTTTTCATTTTTTTTAAAACTCTTTTTTTTCTCCATTTTTTAAATAACTAATACTTACAGATAAAATGATCACGTACTCTTGTTAATCGTACTTTATCTTCAAATTCTTTATGCCGTAATACTTCTCTGCTTACAGTATCTTTACGGGGATTGATCACTTTAGCCGTTTGAACACCATCCTTATTAACAATATCTACAACACCTTCAGGGAAACAATTTTTGAATTTAATAGCATCATCACCGGTTATAGGTTTAAGAATTGTGATTTCTGGAAGTAAACGATAAGAGGCTGTAGAAACAGGTGACCATTTAGCATGTTCTTTTCCACGTCCTTTAGTACAATGTAATTCCACATCAATTTCTTGTCCTGGTCGTAATTTAGCGATTAAAATGTCATCATGTACTGGTCGAATAGGGTCATCTGCAAATTTTTCTTCTTGATCACCTTTAGGTTCCCAAACTAATTGGCCAGAATAAACTATTATATAAAGATTATTATATAAGCCATTTATACGTGTTTCATAACATGCTGTGTATCTTTATTTCATTTTATTAACCTATATTTACCATGACTGTTGATATATAATTTTTTAGGATCAGTTTCATCGGCAGCTGCATTAGGGTTTCTTTCACATTTAACCTTAAGTTTGAAAACAATAGTGTTTAAATCAGTTGGTCCATCATCAGCTATATTATTGTCATTTTTGTAAAATAGAATACAATAAAATAGAATTGTATAATATTAATATTTCATGCTTTGTCCAACTATATGAGTATATATACACTTTTTTATTTGTTTATTTCTCTCTCTACAACTATATACCTGATTTAAAATCAAATTCATGAGGAGGTGCTTTTATTGGGATTAAACCTAAGCGATGTGCTAAAACTTCATCTTGAATAATAGAAGTATTGTTCATAACATAAACATGTTCAATTGCCATAGTAGGAACCTATTTATATTGTTGATAATGAAAATAAAAAAAAGAAAGAGAAAAAGTGAAAACAATATAAATAAAAAATGTAAAAGCCATATATTTATCATTGCATTTGTATATTTAATATATATTCTTACTTCAGCTATTAATATACGTCTAAAAGCATTGGCAATAGAAGCGTCGATGCCAATAAGATCAAATTCTACACTATGTTCAGAAAGACTGTTGATAGTAACTTTAAAATTCTATTTTATTTTTAATAACCGTAAATAAACATTAAATAAATATTAATATCGTTTCTACAGTCCAAAATAATGTACAGAACAAGTAAAATGATATATATATATATATTATGATTCATTCTACCTTTTTAAATTCTTCAAGATTCCAAGTATTGTCGATACCAGGATATTGGTGAGGGTAATCACTACCACTAACCTATTAAATATATGGGAGGTTTAACTATTAGTTTTGTCGACATATGAGATGATATTAATGTATATATAAGTAATCATAATAAAATAAAATATACATACGCTTGTAACTCTATCACGTTCTACAAGGACGCGAGTACGTAATAATTCAACGTTATCAGGTAATGTGGTACTAGGCATATTTTTTTATACAGTTTTTTAAAAAAAAAAGAGTAAAAAAGAAAGACGAAAGAAAAAAAAAAAATTCAACGACAGATTAAAATAAAAAAAATGGCAGCTTTTTTTAAGCCACTGACAGGATATTTGCGGAGACAAAGTAATGCATTTTATAAAAGTACCTATTGGTTGGTGAAAGAAGTTATTTAATTTTATATACTAACCTTTTCTCTTTTTTTCTATTTTCTTTTTTAATTTTGAGGATGCTGAGATTCAGAACACCAAACACTTTGTTCATCATTATTTTTCTTCCTCTGTAGATTATTTTTTGTATCACGAAACTTTTAATAATAATATTTTTTTTAAAATAGTATAAATTAAAAAATCTATTATATTGTCAATATATACACATGTCCGTAAAAAATATCATAATATTGTATTTTATACAAGTATATGCTAGCTTATAATCTTTTTTATTTACTTATTTATTTATTTTTGACAAAAATACTGTATTGAAAATATATAAATATATAATAACGACCAACACATTTAACTGGAATTTTAATAAAATAATATGAATAAAAGTACAAAAAGTAATTATAATAGTTATGATGATAATAAAGCATTCGTATAAAAAGATAGGCAGCGATCTTTTTTTTAAAATTATTGTAGCATCATCATCATTTATTGATTATTAAAATGAATAAATAAGTAGCTATCAAAGAAATTAAAAATTAAAATATATTGCATAATTATTAAATATGATATAATAATCAAAACTTTTTCGCATTATATAAAGTATGGTCATTTTAGCTTGCTTTTTAATGTTCAATTGGATAAAATATCATGGTGCAATAGTTGTATTTGGTGAAAAAATTTTTTTTTTCAATTGTATATATATTTATATATATATATATATATATATATATATATATATATTATTACTAGTATCTTTTTTACTTTTTATTTTGTAATCAGAAAGCATAAAAGTGCTTCAATAGGTGTAGATAAAATTGGGCACAGTTTGGAACGCTGATTATGATTAAAAGTTTGAATTGTTTTACTACTGAATAAAACCAGCTATCTAAAAGAGTAGAATCTCTATATCAAAAATATAATTTGATTGGTGTATATATTTAAGTCGCGTAAAACTATGGTTAAACAGTAGCTCATTCTAGTTGTTTATATTTTAAGATGTTTATTTATTATTATTAGTTTTTTATTTTTAATTTTTTTGTGTGTGTGTAGTTGTGATATAATAATGAATAAAATAAAGGGAAACATATTAAAAAAAAAGGACTGTATTTATTTTGATTTTTTAGTTTGTTTTGTTTTTTGTTTAGCAGAAGCATAAGCGAAAAAGGCTACAATACTGACGATCCCGGCGATAAGGGTGTAAAACGGTAAAAGAATAGCATATTCAAAAGGTGGGAAATATTGTTGCAATGTGTTTGTTTCATCAAGCAATGGCTGGTTCATAGATAATAATAATGAAGTAAATATAGTATATATATATATATTAATATAAAAAATAAAATATAATAAATAATATTTGTATAATAGTTAGTAATAAAACAGTTTCTTTTTTTATCTATATCATACCATTACGAGAGCCCATGAAGTATAATAGATGAAGATGACCCAGGCACTAAGAAAAGCTCCACCTCCGACTAATTTATCTACGCTCTACATAAATATTCTAGTCAGTACATGTATAGAAAAATAATTGTATGATATAGTAAATACTAATATGGAGTAGGCCATTTTACTTTCTTTTTATTATTACCATAATGTTTATACTCTTTTTAATCCTTTATATAGGAGAAAAAGAAAATAATATTTCATTTTTTTAAAAAATATTAAAAAAATTTAAACCCAGTAATATATAAAATTTATGATCAATATAAATATATATATATTGTATATGTTTATATACTTTCTCTTCTGCATAATCTCTTTTCTTTTGCAATAACATTAAAGAAAAATATAATCCTCTTTTCAAAATATCATATAATGCAAGTTACATAACTGATTGTATTTAAAAAAAAATAAAAATTGTAATTAAAAAATCAAACACATAATCCAGTTTTTTTTTAAATAATGCATTAATTTATTTATGTATTTTTTTATTTTATTTTGTATTAAAAACATATCATCCACTATAAATAAAATAAAAGTAAAAACCCTCCAAAAAAAAGGCACAATAATGATAAAAATAATAATAACAAGAAAAAAATAAAAAAAGAAGAACAATTTGTTTTTTATTATTATTTTATTTCAAATCATTTTAATATTTAAGCTTCAGTCTTACGGGGACCACGACGACCACCACGACGAGCATCAGCATTAGCAGCACTGGGGTTAGTGACAGAGACACCAGCTAAATCACCAAAGTTAAGGGATTGTAATAATTCCTTGGTATCGGGATCAATTTCAATGCTAGAGGTTTCCAAAGCAGAGGTTTCGGGAACGTAGTTATCACGACGTTCACGTTCTTCTTCTTGTAACTTGAAGGAGATACCACGAACAGGACCACGAGAAATACGACGCATCAAGTGAGTAGTGAAACCAGCGATCTTGTTACGGAGACGCTTGGAAGTAATAATGGCTACTTCATCACAGATCTTTTTGTTGGTTTGGAAATCAACAGTAAGACGAGGGTAGTACTTTTCAATTAAGACACGAGAAGCCTTCTTGACAGTCTTAGTTCTAACGCGACCCTATTATATATATAAATAATAATAACAATGATGGTGGTGATGATGATTAGTCCAAAAAATGAATAAATAAATGGCTATGTATTTAGTTTATCATGTATATGTCGCTTTTGTTAAATTTTATGTTGATACTGGTCCTCTTTTAAATAGTTGAGATCTTTTTTTAAAAAATAGTCTGTCCATCCATCCATCCATCCATCCATTCATTTATCCAATCTGAACCATCTTTCTTTACATTTATATATTATTTTTATCTTTGAATGTCTTCAGTGTGTATTATTACTTTTATTTTATTTTATTGTCATTATTGATATACGTACCATATTGAGATTTTTTTAAGAAAAGAGGAGGTTTATACAATTGATTAAGCCGAGCACTTTTTTTGTTTTTTGTTTTTAAACACCGCCCTGGACTTTAAATGCGATCAGTGCAAATTTAGATTAAAAAAAAAAAAGCCATATATTTTTTTGCCAATCATATATATATATGAATATTAATAAGGCCATTGATTTATTCTATTTACATATTATTTTATGCAAAAATTTATATTATCTAATATTTTCTAAGTTCTAGTACTATATGTGTTTTCACTTTAAAAATACATGGTCCCAAGGTTATTCATTTTTTTTATATTCCAAAAGCTTTTCTAATACAACAGCAACACCATCTTCTTCATTTGTTAAAGTAACGTAATCTAAATAATTGAACAAATAAAAAATTAATGGATCAAAAATGAATACATGCATAATAAGAAAAAAAAAATCAATTGAGATTTATTTTTATTACCAGCTATTTTTTTAACTTCGTCAAGGGCATTTTCCATAGCGATACCGATTCCTAAAAGTAAAAATATATAAAATAAAAATATACACAAAGTGTTAAAAACGAATCGAAATTTATCAATAATTTATTCCTATTTTATTTTTACCAGCATATTCAAGCATTTGTAAATCATTAGGCATATCACCAAAAGCAATGAGATTCTTAGAATTTAAACCCAGTTGTTCTTCTGTAATTGACTTTATAGTTGTACCTTTTGATATACTAACCGCAGAGATTTCAATAAAATGAGGATTTGAATAGGTAATATGAATTACTCTATCCCATACGGCATCGTTAAAAATAACTGTTTTTAAATAATGGTCCAATTGATTTGCTGGCCATTCTTTGTGAACAACGACTATTTTTTCTACAGGTTCCGTCACAAATTCTTCCAATTCGTCAACAATAATATAATCGTGATTCATATTTTCAGGTCCACGTTTTAGAGCATATCCTTGTTCACATTTAAATAACAAGCCCGATTCTACACCAATATAAATATCGTTTCCTAATGTATCTTTCATTTTTTTTAACAAGTTGAATAAATACTCTTGAGCTATGGTGAAGGACTTGATGATTTTTTTCTTTTTATGATCTAAAACGACGGCTCCGTTACAGCATAATACTAAAGGATGAGATAGCTTAATCATATCAAGAATCAATGCCATACTCCGGGGTGGTCCTATATAGTTTATAGACAAACCGATATATATAAGTTAATTTAGTTAGTTTATCTCTATATTATTGTTATTTATTTCGTAGTTGCTGTTTTTTTTTTTTTTACTTCATATATCTATTACTTCCAGAGGCTAATATAATTTGAAAACCTATATCTTCAAGTTCTTTTAATACTTTAATTGCTCTAGCCGACACTTCAAAGCTGTATAAAATAAGAATAAATAAACAATATCAATGTTATTTTAATACAAATAGAAAAGTAAAAATAAGTATGATTTATTACATTTATATATATATATATACTTACCCATGAGATACAAGTGTACCATCTAAATCGCTTGCTACCATTTTTATTTGGGAAAAGTCCAAGTTATTGACCATCGTTACTATTGTCACTATAAAAGTTATAATTAAAAAATTGTAAAAAGTAACAAGCTAAAAAAAAAAGAGGTGGCCAGAAATAAATCTAATTTTTTTTTGATCAGCCAATAGTTTAAGATCATGCCTATTGTAATCCCCGACATAATCCGTTTTGCCAAATAAAAGCTTTTTTCCCGTAAAATTTTAAATTTTTCACTTTCCTTTCTTTTTTTCATAAATAACTTTTTCTACTTTTACTATATAAATAAATAGAGTTACTTTTTTTTATTAATTTTGTTACAATAATATAATAAAAAAAAGCACGCGACCTCTACCAAAAAAGAAAAACACGACCATGGCTTCAACTGACCCATTCACAGAAACCAATGAAAAAAGGTTATCACGTTCTTCTTTTACTCCTGAAACCACAAATATACATGATATGGTAGATTCTAGTATATTAGGGCCAAAAAGTATTCCTGCTGATTTGTTACCAGATTTACATACACTCTCTTCTAATCCACAAGGTGTACAAACTGAATTATCAACTCATCAAACAGATTCTATTGTTCAAGCAGTTACTGCAGCGGAAAATAAACCCATAGCGCAACCTTTAACAACTTCTTCAAAACCAACAGCAGCAGATAATAATGATAAAAAGAAAAATAGAAATAGTACAGTAGCAACAAAGGAAGAATTATCGCAAGAAGAATTACAAATGGTAGGTGCTTTCTTTACTCCCAACCCCACTCGTATTCCTCAGTGGTACCGTGTTGGTTGGCAAGCTTTTTCAAAGGCAGATACGTCTTCCGTAGCAAATGACGGTAAGTCAAGACTTATTCGACATAATGATTTTTTGGATGAAATTTTACCTAATGCTATTTATGGTGAATGGTATCACAATTTGGCTATTGTTTTTATTACGGCTATATCAAGTTGGATCCTTGCAAAATCAAGTGCTGGACTTGGTACTGTAATTGTTGTATGTCTTATATTAGGTAATATATATTTTTATATAGAGACGATTGAAAATATAAAATAGAATATGCATTCTTTATATTACTTCGCTACGATATAATTTATTAATTAATTTTATTTATATATCTATTTTTATTAATATATAGGCACTTACTATCAAACAAGTATGAGACGGTTTAGAATTAATGCAAGGGATGATATTCAAAGAGAATTAGCTAAAATTAAACTAGAAGCAGATGAAGAACCAGTGGAATGGATTAATAGTTTTTTACAAAAATTTTGGCTTATTTTTGAGCCTGTACTTAGTGCCTTGGTAGTTGAAAACTTGGATACTTACATTAATGATTATTTACCCAGTTATGTTGATTCGGTTAAATTAACTACACTTACTCTTGGAACGAAACCTTTTCGTGTTGAAAGTGTCAAAACTTATCGAAATACTGAGCCTGACACAGTGGTAATATTTCTTTCTACTATTAATTAAATGAAGTTATTTTTTTTTTTTTATTTATGCATATATATACCTAATTGTTAATATTTTTTATTATAATTATTTTGTTTGTATTACATATAGTGTATGGATTGGAAGGTGTCTTTTACGCCTAATGATTTAACTGATTTATCACCAAAAGAATTAGACCTTAAAGTAAATCCTCGTATCACCATCAATGTGCGTTTTGGAAAAAGAATGGTTGGTGCTGGTTTCCCGTGCTTAGTTGAAGATATGACGTTTAATGGCCACATGCGTGTCAAGATTAAATTTATTTCCCGTTTCCCTTTTGCTAAAATGGTAGATGCTTGTTTTCTTGAAAAACCTGCTTTTGACTATGTATTAAAACCTCTTGGAAGTGACTCTTTTGGATTTGATGTGAACTATGTAAGTAGCAAATAATAACAACATAATTATAGTCCATACTTGATCGGTAGTTTCATATACTAATTCATATGTTATATTCATTAATTTATAGATTCCAGGTTTACACAGCTTTATTCGTGAACAAGTGCATGCTATTCTTGGACCAATGTTATATGCTCCTAATACATTCACTTTAGATATTGAAAAATTAATGGCTGGCGAACTTGATATTAGTAAGTTTTATAAAAATGGATGAACCTAAATGATATGAATAAAAATGTATAAAATATATCTCTTTTCTCATTTTTATTTTTATTTTTGCTATTTTCCTTAGCTCAAGCAAATGGCGTATTGGCTGTCACAATTTACAATGTTTCTAATATTAAAAATGTTGAGCATTTAACAAATGGTACACCTAACCCGTATATTCGATTTTATTTAGATAATGGTCAAGAATTAGGACGTACAAGCATTAAAGAAAATACAAATCAACCACAATGGAATGAAACACGATTTTTATTGCTTAATAACTTATCAGCACAGTTATGTATGGAACTTCGAACACATAATCCCGATGCAAAAGATAGACGCCTTGCTACAGCTCAATTTGATTTAAGACAAATGGATGATGATAAAATGGAATATGAGGGATTGTAAGTTTTTAGTAATCTTTAATTTAATATTGTAAATTACAGCTATTTTTTAAAATTATTAAAAATAGGAAGATGAATCTAATATATTTTTATGCACTTTTTTTTTTTGAATAATATTCATTACTATTATTATTATAATCAGGGACTTATTACTTTTAAATACTGGTAAGGTAGTTAGCGATTTAAGGGCTGATATTCGTTACTTGCCTGTCTCCAAACCATTTAAACGATTGGATGGTACAATTGAACCTGCTATTGAATCTAGTAAGTAGTGATTTATTTTATATAATATTTACATATATATATATATATATAGATGATTTAATAATTTAATAATTTATAAAAAATTATTTTAATATTATCATTATTATTATTTTTATCATTCTAGATTCTGGTATTTTAAGATTAAATGTGCCTGAATGTAGAAATCTAAATGAATCAAGACCTAATACTTATGTTCGAGTTATTGTTAATGGAAAAGAGAAATTCAAAACCAAAGTGATTAAACGCAGTTCAGACCCAGTCTATGCTCATACTGAAGAATTTGTTATTTTAGATAAATCTGATGTTCTTTTACGTTTGGAAGTACGCAATGTGGATAAAAAACAAAAGGATACGCTTATTGGAGTACATACAACACAATTAGTAGATTTAATGCGTTTACAAGAGAGCCAAAATGGATGGTTCCCAATAAAGGATAAAGATGATAATACAAAACAAGTAGCTGAAATTCATTTGAAAGCAGATTGGAAACCAGTGATGATGGCAGGTTTAGCTGATAGGGTTGGACAACGTGGTTTTGAAGAACCTCCAGTAGGTGCTATTCGATTTACTTTCTGGCAAGCTAGAGATTTGAAGAATGTGGAAGCAGTAACCAATGGAAAATCGGATCCTTATGTACGTGTTTTATCAGGTAGTCAAATTCGAGGTCGCACTGAAGTAATTGATAACGATTTGAACCCTGAATGGGGTGAAACTATATATGTACCTGTTCATTCTTCAAAGGAAAATATGGTCATTGAAGTCATGGATTGGAATGCTAGAACAAGCGATAAATCTTTAGGTGTAACAAACCTTAATATGGTAGATCTTATTCGTCAACATGTTGGTAATCAGAGTGTTGATCCTGATAGATGGTATGAAGCTTCTGGTGCACCTATTGAAAGGTAAATTTTTACATAATTATAAAATATAGTGGTTACATATATATACATATATATATTAAAAAAATATCAATGATTTATTCAGTTATTTGTTCATTTTTTTTATTATATATATGTAATAGACATGCTCAATTACGTTCTGTTGATCGACGTGTTGCTAAAGGTGAATTACATTATCGTGCTGAATTCTTACCTATATTATCGCCACCTATTCAAAGAAAACCTACACCCACTACACCGGATGTATTATCTGACAAACAGTTGACATCATTATCATCATTAGCCTCAGTACCCATTAAAGATTTACATGGTAATTACATTAAGTATACACCAGATGATTTAATTGATTTTGCAGCTTATACATCTGGTGTCATTCGTGTTAAAATTCATGAGGTTCATATGCCTAGTGTCACTTATGCATATGCTCAATTAGCGGTGGATTCTTTATTACCTCAATTCAAAACTGCTAAACTTCGTGGCCGCGAACTTGTCTTTAAAGAAACAGGGGATGCCTTTATTAAAGAGACTGATTTTTCACGCATTGCTGTGGAACTTAAATATGCTGATTCAGATGAAAAAGACGAAAGAAAATTAGGTTATTGGGTAAGCCCAGCAAAGAGTATTCTTAAACATATTCAACGAAAGAGACGCGAATTACGTCAATTGCAATCCGAATACAAATGGGAAGAAGATGAAGGAGATTGGTATGATCTTTTGGGAACCCAAGAACAAGGTGCTGCTATTCGACTTAGTTTTGATTTCCTTCCTTGTACCGATTTTGTTTTAAATCCTGATGAAAGTTTAGATAGTAAGTTTTATATATTAATTGTTTTATTTTATTTTTTCAAAAAAGAAAAGATTTTTTATTTATCAATTTTTATTTTTATTTTATTTTATTTTCTTTTCTTTTCTATTTAGATCAAGGTAATTTGACAGTGACCTTATTAAGTGCAAGCAATTTAATGGCAGCAGATAAAAATGGATTAAGTGATCCTTATGTAACATTTATTGTTAATGGTGTTCGTGAATTCAAGAGTACTGTTATTAAGAAGACCTTAAATCCTGTATGGAGAAATGAATCTTTCAAAGTACCTATTGTAAGTAAAATAACTTAATATATATAAAACTACATCTTTTGATATATAAACAAACTAATATGTAATTAACCATGTTGTATATTAGCAATCTCGTGTAACTGCAAGTTTCCGTGTCGAAGTTTTAGATTGGAATCATATCAAGGGACATACTCCTATAGGTATATACATATACATACATACATATATATATATATATATATTTAAAATATAGTCATTATCATTATTATTGTGATGGTTGAATTAACTTTTTTTATGATAAATACCATTATTTTATTTTATATTTATTTATTTTTATTTAATTATTTAATGAAAAGGTTCTGGTGGTATTACAATTCGTGGGGATAATGTAGAAGGATTCACAACACATGATATGGATATTCCATTAGATGGTGGTGCTGGTGTTTCTGGTAGTGTTCGCGTAAGATTTTTATGGCATCCTCAATTATTGACAAATAAAAAAACATATACATCAGCAGTATTAGGAGATGCAAATATATATAATGGCCCTGGAAGTGATATTGAACCGTTACCAAGAACGTCTATATCTTCTACCGAAGGTGAAAATCAAGAAAATATCTATTCACACTTAGGATCAACACTTTCATCCGATATTGTGAGTGGAAGATCAAGAGCATCGAGCGTTAACACTAGTGGATCCTTAGGCGAACTTATGGATTTTGGAAGTGCATCTAATACTGGAGGAATTGCTGGATCAGTGTCAGTGAAAATAGTAGAAGCTCGTGGTATAAGAGGTGTTGATAGAAGTGGTACATCTGATCCATTTGTAAGAGTAAGAATAGATAAACAGCAAGTCTATAAAACAAGAACTATCAAGAAAACCTTACGACCTGAATGGTAATATACACATATACATAAATTAACAATAACGATAATAGCTGACTATTTTATTCATCACATATGATTTTTATTTTATTTTATTTATTTTTTTTTATTTTTTTATTTAGGAATGAAACATTTGTTAATTCTATTACCGGAGAACCTACACTAATTGATTTTAAAGTGAAAGATTATAATCGATTAAAGAGCGCAGTAGATTTAGGGCAATATCAAGTGAATATTTGGGATTTGATTCAACCAAACCAACGAAGCTATGATGATTGGGTACCATTATATCCTAAAGGCTCAGGGGATTTACACATTCGTATTGATTTCGAAGTAACTCCAACAGTATAAATCTAATGGTTTCAGTTCTTTTATTTTTGTTTGTGTAAAATAAATAATAAATAAACTCTTTTGTGCAATCTAAAAAGATAATTATTGATTAATTTAGCCTGTCCCCTTAAAATATGCTTTTATTTTTATTTTTTGCTAATCTATACATTTTTTTATCACTACCACCATTTCTCTTTTTACTTTGTTTTTCTTTCTTCCTTTTTTATTTATTTATTTATTTTTATAAAAGTAAAACATGTTATTTAATAGCATAACCTCCATTAATTTATTAGCATGGTGTAAAAAAAAATTACAAAAAATCACACCTAAATCAACATCAAAAACCAATACAAGTATGGAAGAAAAATATCATCATGCATCCACTTTATCATATTCATCCTCTATTGTTTTTGAAAGAGATGTTCGTCAACTTAGCTCACCATCGCCACCACCATGGATCTTTCGTACTGGATTTTCACCTAACCCAGATAGTGTAAATCACCATATCAATATATCCAATTAAAAATATAGAATGATATTAAAATTTTCCATTTTAATTACTACTATTGTCTTTCCCCTTTTTATACTAATTCGTTTTTTATTTATTTATTGTTTATGATTCATATCGTATATTATTGTTTTATAAAAAAAATCTTTTTTATCAACTTTGTATTTTATATAAAAAAATAAAAATATGACCATGCTTATTATTTATTTTGTAGATATCTCAAATTTTTTTAAGCAATTTTGCCCAATTTTTATTAATCAATTCTATTTAGTTATCGAGCTTTGTACAGCACAGTACATACAAGGATCGCCAACTTTCGAAGTTTTTTTTGGGATGGGGCGGTGATCATCACACTTGAAAATAAGCCTCTCCATTTCCTTATCACAGATAGGACTTTTCGCCTCTTTTTTTTATTTAACTTATATACTTGTAGAATAACAAATACTTATATTTACTACATGATGTAATGCTTTACTTGTAATTTTACAAAAGATTTCCTATATATATATACATATTCCCATATGAAGAAAAAAGAGTTAAAATAATCGGAGTTGAAATGTTCTTGAAAGGTTTTCGGGTAGAGTATAGATGCATCAATGCAGATTATTATTAAAATCTAATATATACTATTATTATTATTGTTATTATTACTATTGTTATTATTGTTATTATTGTTATTATTAAATTATACTTATTAGTAACAAATTTTATTATAATATATATTTAAAATAAATAATTGTATTGACTACTTACTAAAAAAATAACCTCTATTAAAAATTTTTTTGCGGGAAATTGAATTTTTTTTAGCGCGGCTAAATTTTTTTTTAAGGTTTTTCCTTTTTTCTTTCCTATTCCTCTCTCTTTCTCTTTTATTTTACTCTATTTTTACTTAGTCTGTTTTATTTATTTGTTAAACTTGAAAAATAAAAATAAAAGAAAGGAATAGATATGCCAGAAAGTGTGCCTCAAGAAGGTAATGTCAAAATAAAATGAAGTGCTATATAGAATAGCGGTAAAAGACATAAATAATAATAATAAAGGGTTGATATTGAAATAAAAAAAAAAATTATATATAAATATATTAAAATATTAAAATATAGAAAAACCTATTTTATTGAAGCTATTGAATCTTCGTATGCGATTATCGGCCTTAAAGCGAGACAGATCGATACAAGTAGATTATGATCAATTAGAATTATTGAGACAGGAAACAGCAGAAATCTTAAATGGATTAATGATTGCACGAAATGGTATATTGTTGGACGATCAACGAAAACCGAATAGAGTGGATGACTTGGTAAACGAAGTATGTCAAATTATCAGTTTATTTTTGCTCTCCCTTGGAAAAACTAGAGAAAGTAAGAGAATATATATTAATATACGTAACTTTTTATTGTTTAATATACTTTTTATTATCGCTTTTTATTAATATGATACTTTTAATATTTATTTTGCTTATTCATCAATTTCCTTTTCTAGCTCCTGCCATTTATGCTAAAGTGAATGCCATTTATGTAAGTTATATAATATACATGTATGTATATATAATATTTTATTATATAAGGGAGTTAATATTAATCGTATATATTGTTTATTATTTTTACTATTATTTTTTTTAAAATAAAGAACTGTTTTGATAGGCTGAATGAATTTGGAATTTATGCTGAAGAATTTTTAGAACCTTATGCAAAAATGTTAAAAGATATTAAAAATGTTTTAGAAATTGATGAACGTCATGAAGCTGTAGGCAAGCCTATTTTACAAATATTGTGGTATAAATTTCATCAGTGTGGTAAGATAATAGTAATAATAATAATAATAATGATAATAATAATTGCCGTACAAAATAAGCATATATTTAAGAGATCCATTATTTAATTAGCTATAAAATTATTGTTTTAAATTATATATAGAAACTATTTACAACAAGCTTTTAGACACTATTCATGAAGTATCGCCTGAATTGTAAATATATACCTATATACTATTATACGTTCATTTATATATTAATGTTAATATTTATATTCAATTCTTTTTTTAATAACTCTTATTCCTATTTTTTTTTTTAAAATAGATTACCAATTCGAGATCAATTACTTCGTATCCGACGACAATTGTTGACTGTAGCATGTAAAAGTCACTTTACTGCCAAAGACATCACACCATTACAAGAAGAATTACAAACCATTGATGAAAAACGAGTAGATGGTAAATTTCTTTCGGAAAAAGATGGTAGTATCCCAGCAGGTCAAGCTGTGATTGTTGAATTATTAGATCAAGTTCATGCCTATTCTCATGATTTAATTATTGTAACCACCTCTGATTTCTCACCTTCTCTTCAATCTTTACGCGAACGACTTGTTGAGATCAAATCTCAATTAGAAAGGTTGGAATTAACACAAAAATGGACAATGCGACAAACGGATTTATTTACTTATCAACACCAATTGCATGATATCGTGAAGTTAAGATATACAGGGGAAAATCAAAATATGAATCAAAATCAAGAAATAATAGATGATGAGAAAATACAAGAAAAAGATAAAAATATAGATGAAAATAAACTTGGAAAATTTTTGGACCAGTCTGGCAACGCACCTGAAGGACAAACTGTTATTCATTTTTTACTTCATAAATGCTACCGAATGATTTTGATACTTTTAAATGAAAGCGTACCTGTGGCCGAATCTTTAACTCCTGTATATAATCAACTAACTACTGTTAAAAAATGTTTAGAAGCTGTTAAAATGACTGGGTCTCCTTGTTCTGATGAAGAACTATATCCGTAAGTTTAAATATATATATATATATATATATATACGGTGAAGAAAGAAAGAGGAAGAGAGGCAAATCGATTGAAAAATCAATTTATGTTTTTATTTATATATTAATTTTATCTACTTTGCTTATCATATTTTTATTTTAGTTACCAAATGAAATTAGCAAGTATTGAAAATTCACGAAAAGATGGTAAATTTTATGATTGTAAAGGTTTTATTCCTGAAGGCCAAGCATTATGTGTATCTACTTTAGAAGAATGCTATCAAATATTGGATAGTTTACGTCAAGTAGAAAAAGTGGATGATGATACTTAATTATTTATTTATTTATATATATATATAGTATTAAAAAAAAAAAAAAAGCTTATTAGATATATATTATTTATTAGTATAATCATCATCTTCATTAAATATATGTAATAATTATTATTTAGATCTTTATTTTTTGTCTTTTTATCTATTAAAAATTTGTAAATCTTAAATCTTTATTGGAAGAAAAAATTGTGCAACTCCGACTTTTTTTTAACACTCCTATTTTTTCCTTTCTTTTCCTTTTCTTTACTCTTTTTTTAACTACTTAATTTATTGGTAATGGATAATGTGGATATACAACAAGATAGTGGAAGATATTTACAAGAATACATACAAAGTAACTATTAAAATAAATCTACTTACATATAAATAAACATTATATATAAATAAACATTATATATACATATACATATACATTACATACATATAAATATATATATATATATAAATTTTTCGGTTTTTTTTAATATTATTGCTTATCCATAACTTACATACATATATTTTTTATGATTGTTTTCGATCTATTAGGTTTAGAAAATCTTCCGAGTGAAATCAATTATCATTGGGCTGAAATACAAAATAGAGAAGATCAAGGAAAAAGTAAATAATAACAATTATTTGGGAATACAATTAGTACTTTAAAAAAATGTGTGTGCTCACTATATCTTATTTTTTCTTTTTACTTTTCTTTTTTTATAAATAGATTTGGAAAAACGAGTGCATGCACAACAACTTGATTTAACTAAACTTCATAGACAATGGTTCCACCAAGAATCAGAAAAACGCGAAAAGATATTAAAACATGAACCAAATATTATAAAACGAATACGACGTGATTATGATAAATTAGAAGACTTGGCTACAGAAAGGATTCAACTTGCTGAAAATGCTCTTCATTTGGTAATAGTCATATATATATGCGTGTATACGTGTATATATATATATATATATATATATATATATATATATATGTGTGTGTGTGTGTGTGTATGTATGAAACCCTTAGTTTAAATATATTTCTAAATTGAATATATATATATATATACCCATATACATATTTATATTAGGTCGATCGACACTTGGAAAGACTTAGTCAAGACTTGGACTTACTAAATAAAACAAATCCTGAATTACTAACTTTACCAAATATGCAACATTTATTACCAAGAAGTAAGTGACAAATAAGGAAATCCTATTTATATAATATAAAAATAATTGCAAATATTTATTTATTAGTATATTATTTTATTTACTTTTATTTTTATATGTATATTAAAATAGATGGCGTAAATGAAACAGAGACAGAAGAGGAAGAAGAGGAAGAACATGATGAAGAAGCTTATATTGCAGCAATGATAGCTAATCGACAAAAGAAACGTAAAAAGAAAGAAACTAGGGATGGTGAGGAAAATGCAGAAGAGCCTTTGTATTGTTATTGTAGACAAGTTTCATATGGTGAAATGGTTGGCTGTGATGGCGAAGTAATTTGAATAAATTATAAGTGTTTTATTATTTTTATTACTACTATCACTAAAAAAAATGGTAGATAGAGTATTAACGTTATTTGTTATTTTATTATTATGATTATTATTATTTTAGCATTGTCCCTATGAATGGTTCCATATGGAATGTACAGGATTAGATGCTCCTCCTAAAGGTGAATGGTTTTGTAAACATTGTATTGAAAGCGAGAACTCAAGAAAAATCAAAAAAATGAAACGAAAGAAAGAATCATCATCAACTACTTCTTAAGTTATTAGAATTGAAAGGTATTATTATTATTATTATTATTATGCTATTTAAATTATTTTCTTCATTTTTATTATTTTCTTCATGATTTTTATATTTAGTACTTTTTTTTTAGTTGCTTATTTTATTATTTAACTTTTATACTTTATTACTGTATATAATACTTCATATGTATATATATATATATATATATATATAATTTTTTTATCTTGTATTTTTAAACATTATCATCATCTTCATTATCTTTATGATTATTTTAATCTTTTTTCTTTATCTTTACCTTTCTCTTTTTTGTTTTTTTTACTTTAATAATACTTGTAGTCTAGAGCTCAAAGGATTTGATTACTGACTATTATAATCAATATTTTTATACGGAATAAATATTATATAGTAATTATATATATATGTATATATGTATATTTATATAAGTATTTATATATATATATATATATATATATATATAAAGTTGATATATTTGAATCATTTTTATTATTTATACAAATATAATATAATACAATATAATGCAAAATAAAAAAGAATAAAAAAACAAAAAAAAAAAAACTATGGCGTAGAATAAGAGTAAAGTATTGGTTTTTTACCAAAAAAATAATATAGATAGCACGGAAGATTTTGATTAACAAACAACATATAAAATTAGTTTAATAGTTTAAAACACATGATAAAAAACAATCAAAAAATAAAAAAATAAAAAAAAATAAAAAATAGAATAGATAGACCTAAAATTCTTTTCGTTATTTTGTTTTTTTTTTAATTCTTATTTCTCTTTTTCTATTTTATTTTACTTTATTTTATTTTACATCTTTAATTAGAAAAAAAAACATCAGCATTTTTTTTTTTTAAAAAAAAAAGTTATGATGAGAGCTCATTTTTTATTCCTTACAATTTGCTTCATTTGTGTCAATCACATATATGCTAAGGAATATAATAAAACAGGTAACAAAACATGACAATGATTATATAGATGTTATTTTTTTTTTTTTTTAATATTATATTTTTATTGAATAGTAACGATCCATCCCACTGTTACTGTTATAGTCGATGGTAAAAAAATCAATATAAAAAAAAATTAGATAACATATTTTTTTTTAATAGTAATAAGTATGATATACTAATATCTTAAATATAATAATAGGTGATAAAGTACCGACGCCATCAGTAGATATAGTCGATGTAGTTGATGTAGTCGATATAGCACAAGCGGATGCCAGTGGAAAAAAATTCTTTAAACATACCACTTTACCCAATTTATCTAAACCCGATGTTGAAATTCCTACAAAACCTGGAGAAATCGTTAAAATTACATCTTCTCCAACTCCAACTCCAGCAGCAGGCGGAGGAGGATCACCAAGCAATTCACCATCATCATCTCCATTACCTACAGCCTCTGCATCCGCATCTGATAGTAATAAAATTAATTCATCTTTAAATAAATATTCAGAAGTGGCCAAGCCAACAAATGGTGTCAAAATGCAACCCGATAAAAATCAACCAAAAACATCTTTTGCTATGCATAATGCTGTTGTTCCTTCTTGGATTCAATATATCGGTCTTGCCTTCTTTGCTTTTATTCAGTTTACTCATAATTAATATACTAGTTTTATCCCTGTCTTTCTATTCTTTTTTTTTTTTTTTTTTACTTTATATTAGCTTAATATCAAACTATGTTAAAAATAAATAATAAAATAAATAGGTCAATTGGTGAGAATGAATTAAATAAACAAATATATGAAAACGGAATATTTTTTTTTATGTACCAGTATCTTGATTTTATTTGCTTTTATTTTTTAACGTATGTATATAAACTAATAAATCAATTTTGTATAAGTATATATGGTAGTGTAAAATGGATACTGAAAAAAATAAGAGGAAGAAAAACGATTTGGTTTTTTAATAATTAATGGGTTTAAATTTAATCGGTTATCAAAAAAAATTAAAGCATAATTTTTTTTTTTTTTTGATTTTTGTACTTCCTTTCACTATTTGTTTTTAACTATTAAAATAATAATGGATTTATATTATAACATGAATAATGAAGAACTTTGTAGATGGTTAGAACAAAAAGAAGCATTTCTTTCTCAATCTAGTTCTGTAAAAGTAATTGATTATTAATATATATATATATATATATCTTTTTCACACAAAGACTTTCATATTTAGTTTATATTTCATTTCTGACCATGTTTAAATATATATAAACAGGAACCAATATTAGAAACGAATACATCATTATTGAATATAAATAGAAATTACAATCAAAGGCTAGAAGATACCATTACATCGACTAGACACATAAATTATTCCATCAATCCAGTTAATTTGCAATCGCCATCTCAGGCTTTACCCATGAATACTATTATGCTTAATCATAGCAAGAATAACAATCTAAGATCTATAATGGAAATACGTAAATAATATATATATATATATATTATATTCACGTTATTTATGTTTATCAAAATAGAATACTTATATCTATACATATATATATATATATTTATATACGTATCTATTATAGCTGAGCATTATAGGTCCATTTTTTCGTATCCATATTTTAATAGAATGCAGTCAGAAGCTATGGATAAAGTAAAAAGATGCTTAAAATTAATATAAACTACTAAAAATAAGTATACACAGACACACACACATATATATATAATTGAAAACTTATATAAAACCATATGCGTTGTGTTTTTATTTTGTCTTGTTATAAAAAAATTCATTATAATAATCATAGGTATTTTATACAGATGAAAATATAGTGATTGCAGCTCCAACTGGTGCAGGAAAAACCGTTTTAATGGAATTAGCAATGATTCGATGCTTTATAAATAGTCCACGCTATATTAAAATAATTTATATGGCGCCAACAAAAAGTCTTTGTTCAGAACGAGTTAGAGATTGGAAAGAAAAATGGAGTCCTTTTGGTATTACATGTAATGAATTCACGGGTGATACTACTTTTATAAATGTGGAGCATATACGTGATAGTAATATTATGTAGGTATATTATTTTTTTACTTATTCTTTTTACCTTAGTTGAATATAGAGATATTCATTCTCATTTTCATCATCATTATTATTATTTTTAATTTGGAATGCCTTTATTTTTTTATCTACTTTTTTTATATATGAAATAGAGTAACAACACCTGAAAAATGGGATGTAATGACAAGAAGATGGGTGGATCACAAAAAACTTATTCAATTAATTAAATTAATTATGGTAAGTTTATATAAATATAATAATTTAGAATTAGTGACTAATTCAATATTTGTATAAATATATTAAACCTATTCCGATCCTTTTATTTTTTTTATTTGATATATTTAGATTGATGAGGTCCATATCCTTAGAGAACCACGAGGTGCTACAATAGAAGTCTGTGTTAGTCGTATGAAGGTATACTTATATATAGTTTTATATTCAAAAAAAAGCAGATAAATATTTAGATAATTAACTTATATAATATAACAATATTTTTTTTTCCTTTTGTTTTATCACTATAGGCTATGAAACATAAATTACGATATGTAGCTACTTCAGCCACTCTACCAAATATACAAGACATTGCAAACTGGTTAGATGCAACGCGTAAGCATATATATATATACCGCTGATGGTGATAACGATTGATTTTTTATACTATAAATTCTAATTATTAATTTATCTCTCTCTTTTGTTTTTTTTTATTCGTTACTTCATTTTTGTTTTCTTAAAAATATAGCCTTGGAATTTTCTGAAGAATATCGACCTATCCCTTTGGATCGTTATGTTTATGGTTATCCTTGTAAAACCAGTTTGTTTTCCTTTGAAAAAACTTTGGACTGGAAGTAAGTTATAATTTCAATAACAATTATGATGATAATAATACATTGATATGATATATAATATAAGGATAAAAAATTACATCGTTTTGTACTATTTTTCATTATTATTATATTTTTTTATCTTAGACTTTTAAATATAATAGAAAAACATAGTAATAACAAGCCAGTTCTTGTTGTAAGTACTAAAAAATAAAAACAACGACGATTAACTTTAACTGTTTACATATGTATATATTTACAATTACAATAGTTTTGTTCAACTCGTAAATCGGCTGAATCAACTTGTGAAACTTTGCTTAAATTAATGTCGCAAAACTATGTGGATTCGCTTAGGTACTTTTCTTGTTTATTATTTTTCTTTTTTCTTTTTTTTCTTCTTTTTTTTAAAAAAAGGATATAAGGGAAGAGAAGAAGGAAAAGTAATAAAGTATGATTTATTCAAGGAATATCTTTTTCTCATTCACTACCAGTTCTATCAGAGATACAAAATATCATAAATGTAAAAACAAAAAGCTCTCCATCTTCATACAGCATGGAATTGGGTTTCATCATGGTAAATCTTAATCAAAAATATATAAACAAAATAATATCACAATACAAATGTTATAGTTGCTTCATTTAATATGACCGATCTTTTTTTTATTTTATACCTATAGCTGGCCTAGATACTGAAGATCGACAATTGGTAGAAAAATTATTTTCGGAAAAACTTATTCGAGTTATTGGTAAAAACATATATAATAGATATACCCTTATAATTATTAACTGTAATATACTTTTCATAATTTTTAATAATTATTTATTTATTTATAAATAATTATTTTTTTAGCAACCACTTCTACTCTTGCTATCGGTGTAAGTATAAAATCGGTTTAACAACTTAACAATATATAGTTTTTCATTGCTTAAAAATTACTATATATTACCTTTTTAAATGAACTTGCTATTAGGTTAATTTACCAGCTCACTTAGTGATTATAAAGTCAACGAAACGTGAGTTTAAAATCAACATAATTATATAAAAAGCATATATCACTATAAATAGAGTACTTGGCAACAGTAAAGTCTCATCAATATATATATATATAGGTTATCAAAATTGCAAGATGATTGAATATTCTGATATAGATATACTACAAATGATGGGACGTGCTGGTAGGCCTGGTTTAGATACCTCTGGATGTGCTGTAATTATGACAACAATGGATATGGAATATAAATATAAATTATTGATCACTTGTCAGAGCACTATTGAAAGCAGGTATTTAAAATAAAACAAGATAACACACCATATGTACAATAAATATAATAATAAATTTATTTAATACCGCTCTCTTTTTGTCCTATTATAGTTTGCATCAAAACCTGATTGAACACTTAATGTCTGAAGTGTGTCTAGGAACAATTGTTGATATAGAGTCTGGAACTAAATGGTAAAAAAATAAAGCAAAAATAAACAAATAAAATAAAATTAGTATATATATGCTTTCATATATTACTGGCTATCGATATGTATTTATATTTTATTTTTTATCATTTTAATTTTAAAAATTAATAGGTTAAAATCAACATTTTTATACACACGTGTCAAAAGAAATCCATTCTTTTATCAACTAGATGATGGAACTAACTCAAAAGAGCCAGATAAAATTATGCAAGGTAATTAGTTTAAGAATAAAATGTATTTTTTATTACTACTATTTGTATCATTACTAAAACTTTCCTAATTTCTAAATTTTTTTCGCCTATTAATGCAGATATATCAATAAAATATTTAAATATACTCACAGACAATAATTTAGTTTCAATGAGCAAAAATCCACAATCTAAAGGCTTTTATATATCAACGTGTAAGCTTGAGAAAGAAATTATCAAGAGCATGTCATTAGCTACTTTAATGATTATTATCTATATTATTTTTATTTTATTAATACAGTTTATGGAGAAAAGATGGATCGTTATTGTATTAAGTTTGATACAATGGCTAAAATAATGCGACATGATAATTGGGGCTCGATAAAAGATGTGGTAAATATATACATATATATATATATATATTAGTAATAGTTAGTGTTTTATTGTTGAACATATAATTTAGTCACCATAATATTTTTTTTCTTTTTAAGCTGGAATTGGTTTGTCAAGCACAAGAGTTTGAAATTAATAATAAGTTTAATGCTAATGAAAGACCCTTTCTCAATGAATTAAGAAAAAACACTTCTATTCGATTTATATTAAAAGATAAAGTGTCAAGTGTTAGTGAAAGAATATTTTTGCTAATACAGGTATTCAGTTAAAAAATAGTAATTATAAAATAAGCAAATAAACCATTAAATAATACAATATGTAATCATAGTATTAAAATTTGATTTTGTAGTGTGTATTAGGTGATATTTATTTATATCATGGTACTCTAGGAAATAGCTTAGTAATAGAATGTTATAGTATATTTCAAACAGCAGGTAGAATAGTAAAATGTAATTTTAAAATTGAAATAAAAGAAAAAGCGATTATAATATATCACAAACAACAGATAGTTTATTTACTGTTTCAATTTTTTATTTCATTTAATTTTATTTTAAAAAATAGGTATTATTGAATGTGGTGTCTTTGAAAAAAATGGATTAAAAGTTAAACATTCGTTAGATCTCTACAGTAGTCTACAAGCCAGAATGTGGTCAACAAGTCAACACCTACTTAAACAAGTAGAGTATATTGGAACTTCTTTTGCTAATAGTTTGGCAAAAAATGGTATCAATACTTTCCAAGATTTATTAAAGTGTGATCCTGAATATATAGAAATGGTAAACTCAGCAAAAATAAATTAACATCAAATCTAATATCACATGTCCTTATATTAATATTAATATTTCCTTCTCTGAATACGTATATTAATTAGGTATTACATAGGAATCCTCCTATTGGTACGAAAATAAAGAATGCTTTAGCCGTGATACCTCAATTTAATTTAGATGTACAAATCAACGAAAATGATCCTTTTGCTAATTCTTCTACTATAATAAGTTTTTCTGTCACTATAAGTTTATTATATACACCCAACTTTAAAAAAATGTCAAAGTATGGAAAAGGCTATCATGCTGTATTATGGATTGAAACAAACAGCCATTATTTGATAGATTTTAAAAGAATACTGTAAGTTTAAACTTTTTTCAAAAAAGTAAAAAGAAAAGGAGAGAGAAGAAAGAAAGAAAAATAAAGATAAAAGAATGAATATTTAAAAAAAATACTCATATGC
This sequence comes from Cunninghamella blakesleeana, assembly GCA_017871115.1. NCBI lineage: Eukaryota > Fungi > Mucoromycota > Mucoromycetes > Mucorales > Cunninghamellaceae > Cunninghamella > Cunninghamella blakesleeana. The sequence continues at coordinate 2,777,287 of JAFCIZ010000006.1, forward strand.
ATATATTAGCATTCATCAATTAGTGAATACACCACAAAAATATGAATATACAGTAAAAGCAGACTCTGCTAACATGTCAATCAAGTGTCAAGTTCAAAGTGAAGATTATGGTAAATTTATAGATAAATTTAACAAAATAATAATATATATGATATATATTATTAGTACTTATATATCCTATCTTATCATTCTATTTTTTAGCTGGGTTACAAGTATCAAAAGAGTTAAAATCAAAATGTAATGCTGATTTGTTAATAACCAAGTTAGCCAGTAGGGAAATGGGAACTAACGATTTAATATCAGATTCGCAAAATAAGAAAATTATTGAAATCATTGACTTAGAAGCAGATCTACAAAAAAGGGGAAAAAATGTCAATAAAAAGGATGAAAATGATATTCATATGATAAAGAAAGTAAATAATAATGAAGATGAGGATGAAGATATATCAGTATGGGTTAATATTGCTAATTCTTTATCAGAAGTTGAAAATAAAGGCATGTTTTAATAATAAAAAAAAAATTGAAACTATGATAAGCTAAATACAAATACATATTTTGTAAAATACTAATAATACAATATTTTTCTTATAAAAAATACTTAGTAGCCAATAAGAAAGATTTTAAGAAATCAGCTATCAATTCTTCAGTTCTTTGCAAGCATATATGCAAAAACAAGCGCATGTACGTAATGAATAAACAATTATATTAATATTAATATAATTATCAATAATTTAATTATACATTCATTCATTAACTTATACTGTATATTTTTTATTTTATTTTATTTATTTATTTTTTGTTTATATAGATGCAAACATCAATGTTGTAAAAAAGGGTTGGACTTGGCTATAATAAATGAAACAAGAACAGGGACAAAAAGAATACGGGACGATGATGACAATGATGACGATGATATTAGTTATCCAACTAACAAAAAGAAAATTTCATCCAAACAACAAATTAATAATAAAACATCTTTAAGTAAATCGTCATCTCAACAGCCTTTCACTTCACCAAAAATTCAACGACAATCATCATTATCGTCATTAAAATTAGACCCTTGGGAAATACCTGACGATAAAATGTTTGATTTATTATTTGATATGACTAGTGGTACTACTAATTTCACCACTGAGACTCGAATCAATAAAAAATCGTTTATTCCTTCAACTTCTTCACCCTCTTCATCCAAATTAGCATTAGAACAGCAAAATTTTCAGCAATCACCACCTCTACAACATCAAGTATTACAACATAAGCTGCCTCCTTCTAAAAACATAAAAAATATAAATCTTAAGAAAAATAATGATTATAATGACCTAAGCTTAACTCACTTTATACTTAATATGAATAACTATTCCCCCCTCTCAAAATTCGAAAAATCACTACCACTAAACATATTAAACTCTACTGACAACTACGATCCTTGCGATTGGTTATGGGAAAAATTAGGTGATTTGATATATTCAAAATTTTATCTGAATAAATATAAATATAAAAATATAGAGGAAATGAATGTTGATGCAAAAGCCGATAATATTATTAAATACACCAAAAATGGCAACAATAGCAATATTAGTCAATTGTTATTAACAACTTATGACTTTGAACACTGGTTATTAACACATTAATTATAATATGCATTTCGAATCAATATATACGCTAATTAAAAGATTTATTGAAAGCTATATATTACAAAATAGTAATAATAATAATAATAATAATAGATAAATTACTTGAACATATTTAAAAATAAAAGTCTGTCCAAAATTGTTCAAATAAAATAATATGAAATTAGGATTTATTACTCGCATCTAAAAAATTTATGGATTTCATAAAAGAAAATCACACAGTATATCATTTTTTTATAAATAGCTTATCAATTGACTATTATATTAAATAAAATAATAGAATTACAGTAAAATAGTAAATAAAATAAAGAGATAAAAAAAAAAGTAAAGGGTTTGTTGGATATTTTTTAGGTATTAATAAACCTATTTATTTTTTCTAATCTTCACTTTTCTATATTCAAGATGGTGATTTATTTTTGGTTTAAAATATTGCTTTTTTATTGAATCTAGCGTTTTAATTATGAGGTTAGTTCTTCTTTTTACTAAACTATTCTGATTTAATTTATTAATCAGCTAATAAGTAATTATTGAACTACAATAATATAAAAACTACCTAAATCAGAGAGCATATTTTTATGAGGTGAATGCAGTATATTAGAGATTTTTTATTAGTGATAATAATAGCTATATAAAACTACAATGAATGATTAAATTGAAATATATGCATTAAAAAACAATTTTATACATTTAGTATGTGTGTATTTTACTATTTTAAATTATATAAAGTTTGTTCTTACTAAAAATATAACTGCCACTGTAATAATATTTTTATCATTTAGGTGTTATTTATGCTTTTTTTAACTTTTAGATCGAGATATTAATATTTTTACTACAAAAAGTTTTTTCTTTCTAGTTGCCACAAACATTTCTCTTTGAAATTTCAAAATAATAACTTATTTTTCAACTTTCTAAAAAGCAATTATTTTGAAAGTAGGAAAAGCTCGCGTATGTGAAAAATATTTTTTTATTGTAATTGTTGATAATAAAAAATAGAATAGGGCTCTGTATAAGCAATTTTATTTGTTTATTTATTTTAGTACAATATATACATTTAAAAACAAAAATAAAAATAAAAAAAATTGTAGTTTTATTGGATACTGTATGAAGACTGTTTAAATAATATATTTATAATTCAAAAGTTCTTTCTATGATGTTGATCTAACATACTCATTAATAATTTTTTAAAGAAAATTACAAAATATATAAGGCGGGAGTGTGTAAAACAATTTAATCGTCCTAAATAAATAAAAATAAAAATAAAAATAAATCAAATATAAATATAACACGCTAAAATATCATTTATATATGATTTCGTTATATATTTAGAAAATATCTTACCCATTCATCCTCATCCACGTCATGATCTTCATTTTTAACTTCTTCACGTTTTTTTCTATCTTCTTCTTCTTTATCTACGTCCTTAGCATTAGCAAACATTCTATTCATTGTTTCTTGTCGCTGTTGATCTTCACTCACTTGACGCTTTCCTGATTCAAACTTAGCTTTTGATGCAGCAGCTTGAGGGGGTGGAGGTGCTTGCGATACTATTATTATTATTAAAGAAAAAGATATGTATATATATATATATATATAATTAAATTACGATACCATTCTTATTTGTATATATATATTCATTCATTATTATATAAATATATAATGGGCTTACATGGCTTGACTCCATCAGGTTGTAATGATATATATTCCAAGCTTTTATCATTTCCATTTAACCAACTGGATTCATCTTGAGCTTCATGCTCTATATCTAATGTTGGTACAAAGATATCATCTTGAAAATATTCAGGCTAACATATTAAAAAAAAATAATCAAATAACAGTAATAATAATAAATAATCACATTAAAAAAAAAAAAAAAAGATTTATATATATGTGTATGAAATTACCCTTGCTCTTGGTATACGAATACCGACTGGTTCAATAGATGTTGATGATAATCGATAAAATTTATCGATTTCGAGAGCCATTACATCACAATATCTTTTTGGTAAAAATGAAATCCCCTGCTGTAAACTTCCAAATTCCAATTTAACTAATGGGGTTAAGTTTACTGTTTTCTCATTTGTTTCAAGTTCAAAAGTATGAATGGTTCGATCACCCTATGAGAAGAAAAATGCAATATATATATAAAAGAGAAAAGATATGAATAATTGTCCTTTTATATATAAAGCCTCTCCTTTACCTCCCCCTTTTATTATTATATATATTTATATTACCTTTCCGGCAACAAATAATACTTGACAATCACGATCAAAATAAATATTCATGATACTTGGTGAGATATCAATGGATTTTTTAGCAAGAGATTGCTGAATAGATGGATCCGATGTATTAAACACTAATACTTCACGCATAGATCCTAATCCAAAACCAACGCTGATAAGTATATTATCATCCGCCCACACCAATCGACTTGGACGAATTCCATCGTGTGATTTGACTTTATAAAGTACTTCACCCGTTCTAGCATGAATTACACGTAACATTTTATCTTTACTAAACGTAGCTATTGCTTTCCCATCAGGACGCCAAATCATTGCTAAAATGGTTCCATCCCGTTTTTCAGAATCTATTTTAAAAGTAGAAACAACGCATTGTTCTTTAACATTCCAAATACGTATAGCTGGTTTGCCAATATCATATGAGGCAGTGGCTAAAATATTTTTGGTGGTTGGATGGTATGATAAAATATTAACTTTATCCATATGTGGATCTATGATAAATAAAATATACAATAATTATAAAAAAAAATAGATCAGTCAACATTAATATATAAACGTAGATTAGGCTTTGTTTTTACCGTGTAACGTAAGATTTGCTTCTAATAAATCCTCTTCTAAACCATTTTCAGGAATATTAAATAATTTAATCTTGTTATCATCTGAAGCCACAGCGATTGTATAAGGATCAAAAGGGTCAAATTGGTAATAAGTAATATCTGAACCTGTAATCAAGCTTGGTAAACGAGTAGGTAATCTTCCAGGTTTTGAAGCAAGTATAATACCAAGTCTACCACCACTACCAGAGAGAGCTACAGCTATAAACTGATGATTGGCTTGAAGCAATTCAGTAGTGCCGCTTTTATTAATATTCAATCCTTCTAAACTATCATAATGCGTACTTGGATGATAAACTTTATTATCGATATACTTATAAGGTGATAGGTGAGTGCTACCATATTTAGGCTGTTTTGCTATTATTGGTTTGGATGTTGTGGTTATTGTTGCTGTCGTAGACGATGGAGATAATGTTTTTATTTCTTCTTTAGGTATTTGAGAAGAATTGTCTGATGCAGCTGTAGTATTTTTATTAGTCGAGCCATTTGCGATTTCTTTTGCATTATTATTTGTATTCATGGCTGCATTATTATTATCATGCGATTTGGGTTCTGTAACAGGTGATTTATTATTATTTTCATTACTAACTTGGGTTAAATCACTATTATTATTTCCACTTATTGTAATATTATCTGCTTTTTTAATATTATCTTTATCGGTTTGATTGCTGTCGTTGGTGGTAATACTCGTAGAATTTTCAATAGTTGTATTGGTTATTTTTTGTTCTTGAGGTGCAGTATTATTATTATTTGTCTGCTTAATAAGATTATTACTTTTTGTTGTGGATGTTGGAGAAGAAATATTTTTTTTTGCTGGGTCTAATGATATTAATTTCACTTGATTTGTTTTACCACTGAACCAATCCGTACTACTTAATGCAGATTCTATGTAAACAAATAGATAAAAAAGGATATATATAAGATTTTGATCACTTACCATTTAACTCTTAAAATAAAAACTAAAAAATTACATATATATATATATATATATATATATATATTAATTATATTACCGTGCCCTTTTGTATCTGGGAATAAATCGGCATGAAAATCAATATATTGCTATTATAAAAATAAATAAAATAAAGTAAATAAAGTTTATATATATATATCAATCTTGTTACTAATATCATCTTTTAAGAAGTACTATATTACCTTTCGTGGAACTTCAAATGACACTGGGATAACAGCATTTTCAGTAACTGTCATCAAACGAGCAATTTCAGCATGCATGACATTAAGAGAAGATTTTGGTAATAATGCAGCACCTTGTAAAGAAACATTAGTTCCAAAAGCTAGATTTTCAGACACTGTTGGAGATGTGAAAGTATTACTAAATTGCAATGAGCGAATAGTAGAATCACCTTTACTAACTAAATACATCGTTTCTGTATCTTCATCATAAAGTGGCAATAAAGTTCCAGTAGACGAATCCAACGAATTTAATAAAATAGGTTTTGACAAGTTACGAGAATCCCATACTCCATATTGACGACTACGCATCTAAAAAAAAATATAACAAGGTAAAATAATTCACGTCACCATTACAATTACTAAATTATTGTTATTATTCCTTTATTATATTATACATTTCGGTATCATCATTGTTTATTTATTTATTATTATTTTACCATATCTGTACCAACAGTAAATATATGATTAGAATCACCAAGCCAGACAATACGTGAACCTTTTATACCATGATGTCCATTGCCGGTCTAATTATATATATATATATATATATGAATGATAAATATCAAAATAAATAATAAAATAAATAAATTATAATATTTTTATTCTTGTTATTTTTCTCATTATTTATTTTATTCTTATTTTGAATTCAGATTATTTATTTATATATTTTTACCTGTAAAACTTTATCTTGATCTGCGCGAGGATCCCAAATTTGCAAAACCCCTTTTCCGCAAGTTGCCAAGAGAGAACCATCAGATTTCCAAGAAAAATGTTGAAAAGGAGACTTTGTTGATAATAAATCATATACTGAAGTAGATTTTTCAATATCCCAAATACATACTTTTTTACCATCATTTCCTAAAGTTGTAACAATCTATAATATCATATATATGCACTTATTGTTGAATAACCTTTTTTTTTTCCTTCACATATAATTTTACTATTATTAAAATAAAACCTTACTTGATCAGTAGATGGATGAAAACGAACCATATCAACTCGTCTAGAGGAAATTGTTAAAGTTGATAAACAAGTTGCTTCTATATCATCAGGATCTTCTTTACCAGGTATTTTCCATAATTTAACCTATATAAATAAATGAATAAATATATAAGTAGAAGAAACTGATAATTACTATTATGGTGATATTTATTTATTTATTTAATAAATATAAGAATTAGTTAGTTTAAAAAAAAAATTACCATCGAATCTTCCGCGCCAGTTGCCAATAAATGATCGTCAAAAGGAGAAAGATGCCAATCAGATATACTGCATCCATGAGCATGAATTACCCTCGCTTGCTTTCCACAGGTTTTTCCCGGATTATCCAAAGCAAGTAAACCTATTGAACCAGGGCCTATTTTATTTATTTATTTTTAAAAAGGAAGAATATAGAATAAAAAAATAAAGCGTAATTTTCCTTTAATGGTTGGTTGCTATTATTTTTATTCTTCATCTTATATGTATATATATGTATACATAGATAACTTTCCTATTTTTTGGTTTTTTTTTTTTATCCTATATCCATGTATTTTTTTAAATTGTATTTCCTTTATATTATATATTACCAGACCACTTCGTTGCGATCCATGTACGATTCACTTGTATTAAAGTCGAACAATCAGATGATGAAGTACTAATGGGGATATCGCTATACCATAGCTTTATATAAAAAAAATAAAATAAAACATGTACAAAAAGTATTTATTGATATGAAAATAAGTATTGTTTTTTATTTATCACGTATATTATGTATAAATATAAATATATATATAGTTTATAGTAATATTACTTCTTTTTTAGAGGCACTACCAACTGAATTTCTATATTTATTAAGGTTTTGGAAACGATTACTCATGAATAAAATACGTGTATAATAAAAATAAAAGTGAAAGTGAAAAAAAAGAATTATGAATAAATTTGGAATTTTTTTTTTTTTTTTTTTTGTATGGTATTTAAATTTATTAAATTAAAATTCAGACGAAAGTTAATTGAAAAGTTAAATAAAATAAAGAAAAATTAAAAGAAAAATTTAAAGGTAAACACGTCATATTGAGAGGTGAAACACCGTTCTAAAATAGGATATACGATTACTATAAATCTAATCACTATAATATATTCTATAGACTATTCTACAATTATATAATCTAAAAATTATTATTACTATTCTTGAGAATACAATAATATTCAAGAATACTTTTGTATATATTGTTAGTAATAAATGGACGTTGATATATAATGACCTGCCATATAATTTTCCATATTTGCATGATTATACAGCTAACAACGACCATAGTTTCTTGATTTATCCTTGAGGAATTTGCACCTAGGTTAAATATAAGCTCATACAGATCATGTTCATCGATAGAAATGTTAATTTCATTGGAAGTTAATACTGAAGTCCATAATCTTTTAATTCTTTGACATTGGAAAAACAAATGTGAAAGATTACCTTTATCTATATTACAGAAAGGACATTGTTCAGTGCGATCTTTATTATATCTAGCAATTGATGATGGTGAGTTAAGTTTTTTGTTGATTAACCTGTACCAAATTGTTCTTGCTTCAGGATATGTTTTGATGCTCCAAAATTTTTTCCAAGATGATGATGATATATATTCAATAGGTGAAGGATGTAGAGTCGTGTAGATTATATTATACCTTAATGTCTTAGATGAATATTTTTTCCATGAATCCATCAACTGAAATTTGTGTAAAAAGTTGGTATCATTAATAATATTAACATCTTCATTATTTATCTTGATCATTGATGAAAAGGATGATGTTAGTATTATTGTCCTTTTTTCAATGTCTTTATGTAATCTTTTATTAAGACCAGGAAATGTTAGATTATCTGTTGTTTGTTTCTTCCTTATATTACCTATATCCTTATCAAACACGAAGAAGTCTGAGACAGTTTTCCTATAGTGTTGTTTAGAATATAACCAATGGTTAGGAGGTATGAATGCCATAATTTTGACAATTGGTAAATATAATGCAGTAGATGCTGAGCATTTTATATTTTTTCCAATGAAGCCAAAGTGATCGATAGTATCGCATATACCTGACAACATGTAGGGGAACTTATATAAATGATTTAAACGTAAACTTGGGAATAGTAAAGGTAACCAAATAGAGTCCGATCTAGCAGCCATTTTTAAGTGATGAAGTAAGATAGCCGAACACATAGAATGGTTGTTTACAGATTCTATTATTGATTTAATCCATCTTTGTTTCAGTACCATAGATTGAGCCAAAGGGTCTAGTACACCAAGGCCACCTTTATTAATAGGGAGGCAGAGGGAAGAGTAAGAAGCTTTAGGAGAAAACCGGTGCCATATAAAATTGTATATTATCGATCTTAACTTGTAAAAGAAAGATTTGTTTGGATTAAATAGACGAAGGTGATACCAAATCATAGATAATATTAACGTATTTAAAATAGTAACCCGGCCACGTAGTGATAGGTTTCTTTGTTTATATATGTTACATTTAATTTCAATATTATATAGCAACTTCTTTTGATAATACTTCCGTTGTGCATTTGTCATAATCATAGGAAAGCCCAGGTATGATAAAGGGATATCAAACTGTTGATCACACCATTGAGATATATTATAATCATTAAGAGCATTCACCCATACTAAATCCTTTTTACCAGAAAGAGGAAAAGCAATTGTTTTATCCACATTAACCTTTGCGTTTGATACTTTCATATAAGATGTTAGATGTGATTGTAGTGAGTTAAGATCATTTTGATTATCTATGAGAACACATATATCATCTGCGTAAGCTAAAAGTTTAATTTGTTGTACTGTATCATTATTATGTATTTTGTACCCACTAAAAGTTGAGTCCTGTAAAATGTGACATAATAGAGGTTCCAATACAAAATTAAATAATATAGGTGATAGAGGATCTCCCTGACGTAATCCACGTTGTTGAATGACTGATGATGTAAAATATCCATTGACATTTATTTTGACTTGATTACCAAAAAATAACCCATGTATACATTCTACAACTAAAGGAGGAAAGCCAAATTTCAAGAGTGTTTTTTTAAGATAAACATCATAAACCCTATCATAAGCCTTTTGCTGATCCAGAAGAAGACCAATACCATTGTATTTAGATTGTTGAGCTTGTTCCATAATTAATTTTAGTGTTAAACCATTTTCAGCAATAAAGCGTTTAGGGAGAAATCCCGATTGAAAAGGATTAATGAGTTTATTAGCAATAATCTTTATCCTATCGTTCAGTATTCTTGTAAATATTTTAGCATCGCAATTAATAAGAGAGATTGGACGCCAATTAGATAGTGAGGTAAGATCACCTTTCTTTGGTAGTAAACGTACCCGAATGTCTTGCCATGATTTAGGAAAATTCTGATGAGATAATGCTTCATTAAAGATTGACACCATCAAAGTTTTGATTTTATCATATTGAAATATGAACGATAGCATAGGGTAACCAAGTCCATCAGATCCCGGACTACTATTAGCAGGTAGTCTAGACGCATGGTATGTAATATCTTCAAAGGTTATTGCAGTAGTTAATGATTCTTGTTGAAATGAATTAAGAGTGGGAAGATCAACCGAGTTTAAATATGTATCAATATCAAGTTCATCCACCATGTCACTATCATAAAGTTGTTGGTAATATTGATGAGTTATATTTAACATCTGATCATGATTGTTTCCTTTTATATTATCACTATCTATATCAGGAGTATTATTCAAATTTTCAATGTGTTGTTGAATAGAACGTCGTTGGTGAATTTTTTTAAGATATTTTGGTGATTTTTCCCCCTTTTCACGCCAATTAGCACCCGATCTTAGAAAAGCGATCTCAGCCATTTCTGCTTGTAAGTGACCAATTTGTTCATGATAAAAAGGTAAACGTTGAAGTCTGATAGCCAAAGGAGGTTTACTGCGTAGGAAAGCATTTCGTTTCTTCTGTAGAAATTTTAAAAGCTTGGTTCTCCAGTTAATGTATTGTCGGCCAAACTTTTGAGAAAATTTCTTAATGTTAATCTTGATCAAATCCCATATTTCCTGAGGTGATTTTTTTTCATATTCAGTAGATGTTAAGTATTTGTCGATTATTTGGTGTAATTTATTTTGATAATCTTTATCCTTTAAGAAGAGAGGATTTGCTTTCCATAAACCAGGTCCACTTGGTGTAGATACATGTTCCATTTGGATTTTTACATTTAGAGAGTCATGATCCGTCCAATCATTGTTAATTTCATCAATAGCAAATGAAGTTATGTTATTTGCATAAGAGTGTTTACTGACAAAAATATAATCGATGGTAGAGTATGATGTATCAGATCTTCTAAAGGTAGGAATGTTTTGGTGACCATTTGAAGAAAAACAGTTGTAGAAGTGTTCCTCTAAAAAAGATAACCAGTCGCCGTCAGAATTGTTTAATATATAAGATCGATTATAGGAGTAGTTAAAGTCGCCCATAATGATCATATGATTAAAGTCAATACTTAGGTCTTGTTGATGTAGTAAAGAATATAGCTTCTTGAAGAAAGTCTTACGCAGAGCTATCTTCGCTGGAGCATAAATTACTAGTATATAGAAAGGAGTGTATATTTGTTGAGGGTGTGTTACTTGGCATAATATGGCCCGTTCTTCTTGAGGAAAAAGATTGGGAGATAATTGGTAATGATTGGAGAAGGATATAAGTCCACAATATTGTGTCCATAAACATTGCTGGGCTTGAAATTGATTAGTTATTCTATTAATGTTGGAATCGTTAATGTGAGTTTCTTGTAAGGCGAGGATAGATGAGTTTAAAAGACGAAGGTATCTGATGAAGCTTTTTTGAGTTTTTGATTTACCCGTTTTAATTAAACTATTACAGTTTAAAGAAAATAGGTTTAAACTATTATGTTGTTTAATCATTACGCAGAGTAACGGGCAGGTGTCCCAGCTTTACGTTTAAGGTGTTCCCTTGAAATACCAATATTTGCATGTTTCGACATTCTGGTTGATCTGTTGTCATTAGATTCAACCGTTGTATCATCAATGACATGTGTAGAGCTGATAGATGTAGTAATAACTCCGTCCATATTATTATCCTTTTCCAAGTTATCCAAGATGTCGGTGGTTTCTTTGTTAATGAATTCTTCAATATCATTGAATGCTGAATCATATTCATCATCTATATAATCCATATCATTAACGTATCGAACACTATCATCATCATTACCATTGTTGTTATCCAGAATATTATCCCTTGTATTTTTATCATCATTTGTTGAGGATGCTGAATTATAATCAGGGCGAGGTGAATTGCCTTCAGAATGATCTCCATTGCACTTTTGTATTTCCTTATCTGAGATATTATTATCTGTTCCATGCGTTTGATGTGTGCCATCCAAATCATTAACTATACTATGCCCTTCTCCTTCATGTGTACCAACACTTCCTATTTCTTTACAGTTTTCAGTATTGTTGTCATATTGTATTTCTTGATCCTTTTCATTGTCTTTATATTGTTTGTCTGTATCATCTATTTTGTTAGAAATGTTATTAACTTCTGGGTGAGAATCATCTTTGTTATTGGAAGGTGATTTCCTAACTTTTTTTGCAGGAGCTCCACGAGGACAAGTGGCTGCAACATGACCCGTTTGGTTACAGTTCCAACATAGTTTGGATCGACGACTAGCCGGGCAGTCTTTTATGATATGACCAATTTCATGACAGTATTTGCAGTAGGTTGGCATATTAGCCCAAGTGGCTTGAATAGTGAGTTTTCCTCCAAACCATTCTAATTTGTGTTGAAGTGGAGCATAATTATTTTCATTACCAATGTCAATAACTGCATATCCTGTACCCATAAATGTATCAGTGGTAGGTTCTTTGTTTACACCAAAATCAATAACTTCACCATACATGCTAAGAGTATATTTAAGACCTCTCATAATATCTTCTTCATCCATAAAAGGGATACCGGTTAAACTCAAGCGAACTAGGTTGGTAGCTTGATTAAGAGCAATAGTAGGGTATACAATAGTGTTTGCATTCTTGAAATAAAGACCTTTATTTCTAGCCCTGTCATAATTGTCGTCTTCAGGTTTAAAGTTTACTTCCGCAAAGTTTCTAGATCCTTGTTTTCCGGGTTTAAGACCTCTACGATTCGGATATTGTTCCAGGACTAATTCCATAAATTCTAGATGAGTTATCTTAATGTTAGTAACATCAAATATTAAGCTACCAACTGAAGGACTAGTAGCCCATATTTTTGTATAGATATGTTTTACTTTGTTTGTTTGTGTATCTGATTGTGAACTAAGCAATTGATGTTTTTTTAAATCTTCAGAGTGATTATAAGAATAAAGTAAAGAATGACGTTCAGTATTACGACTAGCAACCTGAGCCCAGGATTGCTTGTTAGAATTATTTTTATTAAATAGAGTGGAAGGAGTACCAACTCCATCCTTAGGTATGGATTTTGAAATAGAAAAAGCCATGAATGAATAAATTTGGAAGAAAAACTTTAAAGTGAAAATTTAGGGCGGAATTTGAAGATGTATTTAAATAATTTTTTTTAAAAAAAAATTCCTTTATCTCTTTTCTCTTTTTTATTTATTTTTTCTTCTTCATCTTTATTCTCATAGACACACACACACACACACACACATATATATATATATATAACTAAAAAGTAGCCCATTTCGATTTCACATCCCACTTTTTTTTTTCATGCGTTTTTTTAATTTAACTACACAAACTACAACAACAGCAGCCACTACCTCTTTTAAACAAAAAGCTTTCGTTGGAAGTACTTTTGGAATATGTGTTGGCTTTGCAGCTTTTTTTGGGTAAGTTATGAGAAAAAAATAAAAAATATTTGTCATAATATTCCTATTTGATATATATTTATAAATGAAGGGTATATATATATATATATATTTATATATATACTTACCCCTAAATATACTTGTTTCTTTTTATTTTTATTATTAATATATTAATATTCATATATTTATACATATTAATATATTTATATTTATTTATATATGTATATTTAGTTATAATGGAAAAACAGTATCACAATATATGGCCAGTTCAGCTGTTTCGATCGCTGCTTTATTAGGTAAAGATCCATGAACTTTGTTTTTATTATTATTATTATTTTAGTTACGTTTAAGATGAAACTAATAACTATTTACCTTTTTTATTTATTAAATTATTATTTTTTCACAGGTGCACAACAATTGTTAAATTCAAAAGAACCCTTTCCCGCTTTATTATATCAATCATCTGCTAGTCATGCCAACACCCCACTCCAACACCTTCGATTATTAAATAATGCCCCTCCTAGTATGTCGATTCAATCTAACTCACCTTTATTTGTACATATTCATAATAACACTTAGGGAAGAAAAAAAAATAGAGAGAGTCATTGCCATCTTCATTATCTTCATCATCATCATAAACAAAAAAAGAGAAAAAAACATTGATCTTCATATTATTTATCATTAATCATTTATATATCTTTCATAAGCACATGCTTTTTATTATTATTATTACTTTAATTTTTCTAAAAGGTTAGACATATGTGTAACTATATATATAATATTTATCTTATACCATTATAACATTTTTATTACCTTTATTTTTCTGATTTTGCTTCTTTTATATGTATATCTTTTTATTTATTTATTTTAAATAAATAACAATAATAAAAACTTGTAATTTAAAAGTAAATATAAATAAATAAAAGATAAGACCATGTTATTTTTATATGTGCCTGCAGCGTTAGAAAAGGATGCATACATATTTATTATAAAGTTAAATATTCGTCAAATTATAATCCTACTCCTATTTCTTAACACATCTCCCCCTCTCCAACTTTGAATCCCTTTATTGAACCTTTCGTATGAGAATGACTACAAAAAAAAAGAATAACATTTATATAAATATGGTTATAAAAAGAATTTGTTTGTTTACCTGTTTCATTGTTCAATAATAACCTTATAATATATATATATATATATATATTTATACAAATTTATATTAAATGAATTAATAGTACTAATGCTAATGCTAATACTAATGCCAATACTGTTATTAATATTAATAAAAAAGACTTGTATTAAATCTATAAAATGATAATCACAGTAGTATAATAAAAATGATAGCTTTTGAAAAATAGAAATTAAAATAGTTATAATTTTAAACCCAATAAAACGCGTGCCCAATTCTTTTTTTATAATTTTTTGCCACCCGTATTTTCTAATTTTTTTTTCCTTTTTTACTCTTTTTTTTATTTATTGTTATACACTATGAACTCGCTAGATATGCCCACTCCTTCTATATCTCATAAAGAGAATGAATCAAATGAAAACACCTATTTAATTCAAAACCAATCAGACAGTAAAATCAATAAGGATAGCACTAATTCATCTCAACCTACAGCATATAATAATAATAATAATAATGATAATGATACTATTGATAATAATGATAATAATGATAGTAAAGATTCAGAAATATCCCTTGATAATGATACTTTCGAAAGTAAGTAACTATAATAAAAATATTAAATTTACATTCGTGTACTTTAAAATATATAGAGTTTTATTTATTCTCTTTCACTCTCTTTTCTTTTTCCTTACTCTTATTTATTTTTAAGATTTAGAAACTTCAAATCTTGAAGTTAAAAAAAGAAAAAAACGTACATTAGTAGATGAAAAACTAATCATAGAAAAACCACGTAATAAAAAACAAACCCCTCCACCTCAATTATCTTCACTTCAACAAGCAATCACTAATACGCATAAAAAACGAAAGTATACCAAAAGAGCAAAAGTAAATAAAATTACTGACCATACGAATAAATATCAGGAACAAGAAAATCAAGAAAAATTTGAAGTAGAGGCTATAATACAGCACGTACTTTATAGAGTAAGTAGGACTAATAATACTATATTAAAAATTAAAAAGAAAAATAATAATACTGATATAAATATAGAATAGGGTATTACGATATATTGTCAAATGGAAAAACTACCCTGATTCTGAAAATACAAGAGAACCTGCAGCAATTTTACACGAGTATGCCTCATATAAATTAATAAATACAAAAGGATCATAAAAAAAAGGAAAATTAAAATAAATAAATAAAGATTGCTGATAAAAAATAATTGCCTTTTTTTTTATATTTTTATTTTTTAACAGAGATTGCCGAGATTTATGTATTGAATATTGGAGAAGACAACCATTAAAAGAACCTTTACCCGATAATGTGAAATCAACCTTTGGATTAACGGAAGCTGATAAATACGATATGGAACACATTGATACAATGCATGATAAAGAGGATGAGGAACAACAACAACAACAACAACAGCAACAAGAAGAAGAAGAAGAAGAACACTATCAATTCAATCACGACCATCAACATCAGTATTTCGATCATCAAGAATACAATGAAGATAGTGATATTAATACTACATTTACAAATCAAAGAAAACAAAAGACTAATCAACAATTAATAGAGCCCTACCCTTCATCAACTGATCCATTATTTTATACTCAACCTAACGACGGTAATTATAGTAACATAGATCTTCAATCAGATAATGAAAGTTTTGATTCCTTTTATTTTGGTGATGGCAATAAGACGGAAAAAGAAAAAGAAAAGAGAAATGGAAAAACGAAAAAAAACCAGCAAGATAAGAGAGAAAATGGAAATAAGAGAAATAAAAATGATAATTATTTTGAAGATCAAAATGGAGAACATGAAGATAATCTTAATGAAAACGATGATGATGTTGATGATGATGACGGTGATGAAGTTAATGATGATGACGACGATGATGAGAAGGATAGACAATGCTATCGTCTAAAATATAAACAAAATAAACTTAAGAAAGATGATATAGCAACCACTTATAGAAAGAATGGGTATGAGTGGGCTTATACAAAATCGCCTGATGTTTTTGATTGGAAAAAAGGTTCCTTTAAAATCCAAACCGTTCTACCTTTAAAAAATAGAGTAACTCAACTATTGGTCTATATTGAATGGTAAAAATAATCATAATCATAATTATAAACATAATCATATTATCTATATACTCATAAGTCTGTTTTTATTACTTTTATTATATTTTTATTTTATTTTTTTGTCGTTATTATTATTAGGTCTGACCATTTAAAAACAGTCCATTTTGTAGAGGAATTACACGAAAAGGCCCCTGTAAAGGTAAAAATATTAATATATAATATGAATTCATACTAATATTCTTCTCTCTTTCTTTTTTCTATATATAGCTTTGTTTATATTTTCAAGAACGTATTCGATACGAAAATTAAGCTTTTTTTTTTTTTTAGCAAAAAAAGACTATTGAACGACAATTTTGTATTATTCCTTTTGATAATAGTTTTATTATAAATAAAATATAAAAAAACACTGTATATATTTTTTATTAAATACAAATTGCATAAATGTTTTTTAAAGGCCAGCCGTTTCGTATATAAGAAAAAGTGTCGGAAAAAAAAGCTGGTGGCTTGCTTATTAGTCTTAAAAAAAAATAATTAAAGCAAAAAAACGAGGGGGACTTGTTTTTTATTTTCTCTCTTTTTTCTCTTTTTCCTTTTTATATAATACTTAAATATTTATTATGTCTCAACCTCAATTCAGTGAAAACGATCAACGTGAACTTGCTCAAGTAATATATAAATATATATATATACAAATAAACACAATAAAATATAGATAAAGAAAGAAAGAAAAAGGAGAATTTATATATTAATATATACGTAATATTTTATATTTTTATTGTATCTATTATTATTATTATTATTATTATTGTTATTATTATAGTTCCTTGAAGCTGAAAATGCCAAAGCTCGTATTCAACAAACTGTCCATACTTTAACCGATAGCTGTTGGGTAAATTAAATTAAAATAAATAAATACATAAATAGGTATAAACACAAGTTTTTTTTAAAAAAAATTGGTATACTTATTTACCTTTATTATCATATATTATATATAGGATAAATGCGTTAGCAAGGTTAACGCCAAGTTAGACCGTGGTGAAGAAGCTTGTTTATCTAACTGTGTTGAACGTTTCTTGGATACTAGTTTATTCATTGTTAAACGTCTCGAAGATTTAAGAAGCTCTGGTATTTAAATACAACAATACAAATAACAGCAACAACAATAATAAATAGGGAAAAGGAATATAGGATAAATAGAAAAAAAAATGGAACTATATGTATCATATTTTATATAAAAAAAATCACCATTTTATTCTATCTTTTACAACCTTATTCCTTTTTTTTATAATCAACTATTATATAGATTTGTTTTATTAAAAAAATGATAAATATATATATATGTATAAAAAACAATAAACTTAAAAAAAAAACGATCGTCTTATGTACATTCTATATATATACATATATATATAAAGCTTTGATGTCTTTCTATTTCGTATGCTATTTATCAACTTATTTATTTTATCTAAGAAAATGTAAAAGGCAAAAAAAAAGAATACGAGCACGATCCTATATGATCCAATCCAATCCATTCCAATTCACTATTTCACTTTTCAACTGAATAGGAAAGCTCCATTATTTCCGATCTTATTTCATCCCATATACTTTGTATATTAGTCAATGCAATTGATAATCTATAAAAAAAAAAAGATATTAACAGTATGTTTATACACATATATTACTTTTCTTTTGTTATTAATAGAATCAGTGATATATAAATTACCCATTTTTACTTTCATCGATGGCTGTATCATAATCCTTATCCCCTTTTTTTGATTCAATGGTATAAATTTGTAAATGGGCAGTCTAAAATAAATAAATACATATTATCCATTAATGAATGAAATGATGTACATATATTCTATTTAAAATATAAATATAAATTTCCATACATGATTTAATTTTTCTTTTTCTGCTTGTTGTAATTGTCGGACTAAAGAAGATAAATCAGGTCTTTGGCATACTTCCGTCAACTCTTTTTCAATAGCTTGAATTTCTAATGATACTTCTTGAAATCCTTCGGTTACTATTTTACAAATAGAATAATATTGTTCTGTTGGACATTTATCTCGAAGATAATCTTGATAGGCTCTAATATATATTCAAGATATATTTATTCACGTTAAAAAACACACAATAATAGTAATAATAATAATAATAGTAATGATAATAATAACAATAATATGTATGTATGTATGTATGTATGTGTATATGTATATATATATTTACTCTTCAAATTCTTGATATAAAGCTATACGAGTGTCTTGAGACTTGTTGAGCGATTTTAATTTTTTTAACACAATAATTGGATCTGACATTTTAATATTATGACAAAAAATAAAAGTAAAAAGATAAAAAAGTTGGGAGAAAAAATATCGTAACTAAAAAATTTAAATAACATGCCTGAAAAAGTCTGGGACGGGGTTTAAACTTAAAAATTAATTTCTTCATATTTCCTTTTTTTAAAAAAACCTCTCTTTTTTTTAGCTTTCTCTTTCTTTATCCTCTATCTCTTATTATTATTATTATTACTATTTTTATATATATATATATCTTATGACCACTTCGACTACTACAACAATTGCAACTACTATTGCGCAAATAATAGCTCCAGAAATACCTATTATCTTGTCACTTATATTTGGTGGCTGTTGTAGCAATGTATTTTCTCTTGAAGTTTTAGTAACGTATGAAAAAACAATAAAATAATAAAATAAAAAGAATATAAAGTAGATACATAGTAATATATGTGTATAAATTTATTTATTTATTTCTATTTCTATTATTTGACTTTTTGTATTAGAGATGCTCCTAAGAGTGGTAGAGTGATTATATATTTATTAAAAACATCTAAAACTTTTTAGGGATACTCTCATATACTCAATGAAATATATATTCTTTATTTTTTTAAAATAGGCAATCTTGTAACACTTGCACAGTTTATTTTTGTAGCTTTAGAAGGGATGCGACATCAAATAGAATGGAAAAATAGCAATGTACCTACTATTAAAAAAACAGTTGTGCCTATTAGCAATTGGATCTTTTTGGTAGTTTTGTTCTTTTTGGTATCTGTATTAAATAATATTGCTTTGGGTTATCATATTTCGGTACCTCTACATATCATCTTTCGAAGCGGCGGTTTAATAGTCAACATGATCATGGGAGCTATCATTCTAAAAAAAAGGTAAGAAATAGATGTATACATATATGGGTATATATGTGGATGGTCTACTGATATACTTATTATTATTGTTTTATTTATATTAACAAAAAGATATTCTTTTGGTCAAACTGTTGGTGTTATATGCGTAACAATTGGTGTCATTTTAGCTACTTTGGATAATACAAATTCAAAATCATCGGTAAGAATTTTTCCGTCCCTTTTTTTTAAAAAAAATTTCTTTATTTTTAATACAGATAATATGACATTTTTAATTAATATTTTTTTTAAAAAAAAAATTATTTAAATTAGGACGATAGTAGTACTGGTAGTGAGTTTTTTACTGGAATCACTTTATTAATTGTTGCTATGGTATTATCAGCTGGAATGGGATTATTTCAAGAAGTGACCTATAAAAAATATGGAAAACAATGGAGAGAGGGTTTATTCTACACTGTAAGTACATATATTTAAATGATTATAATAATATAAATTAATGTAGGATAAAAATAAATATTGACTTATTATATATACATAAAATTTATAGCATTTCTTGGCTTTACCTTTCTTTTTATTCTTCTTCTCGGATATCTCGTCTCAAATCAAAATATACAATCAATCTACACCTGCCCCATTAACTGTTTTATTCGAACAAGTACCTGTATTGGGTGATTTCTTTAGCTGGTTGCCTGCACCTATTCTACAATCTTTAGATCTTATTATTATGCCAAAATTATGGGCTTATTTAATTTTAAATGTGATTACCCAGTAAGTATATAATATATATGTATATATATAATAAAAATAATTGTAATCCTATATTTATATATATAATATCATTTTTTTTAGATACGTTTGTATTGCTGGTGTAAACAGAATGACAGCTACATGTTCTTCACTTACACTGAATTTAGTGTTAAACCTTCGTAAATTTACCTCATTATTGATATCAATTGTTTATTTTGAAAATGATTTTGGTTCTGCTGCAAAATTAGGTACACTAGTTGTCATTTTAGGTACAGTAATTTATACTTATGCTGGTATTAAAGAGAGTAGAAAACAAAAAGTAGACCCTAAACCAACAACAACAAAATCATCATAATACATCTATAGATTTTTTATACTATTACTGCTACTATTATTATTATCGTTGTAAAAAAGATTATGTATATCTAAAAATAAAATAAATAGAACAGGCAATTGATTTTTGATTTAAGATAAAATAAAATAAATAATCGACTTAAAATCAATTACATCTAATTTACTTTTTTTTATGATATAGATGGAACATAATAAATCATATTTAAAATAAAAATCATACTTGCTCAAAAAAAATATTACTTGATAAAAAAACCAAGTCGATTGTATTTTATTTCTTTTATTCCCATTATATTATCATTTAAAAATCACTTCATACCAACATTCAGAATAGCACCAAACGAGATTTTCGAAAGATTGAATTTGAGTCCACAAATGGACACTATGGGCGAACCAAGTTTTATTAAAAAAATATTGATATTTTTTTTTTTTTGAATTAATCTTTTTAAATAGAGTTATTTTATACTGTTGATATTAAGTATTTATTATTATTATAATATTATTGTTATTAATTAAAAAAAAAGTAAGCATTTGAAAATGTATATTAATTTTATTCACTACTATAAATCATACAACATTATTTATTTACTTTATTTTTAAATAAAAATTAATCACAAACAATTACACATTTATTTAAATACTATCAAAATCTAACTCTATACAAAGGTTTATGACTAACTCTGTATTAATCCTATTTTATTAAAATGATGGCCATATTTTTCTGATTTATAAGCCCAAGCTACACAATAATGGTCTGATAATAATACCCATTCTTCTAACTCATCCAATAATTCTAATTTACTAATCCTATAAATATTTGAACATATTATAAACAAATAAGAGTGAAATGAGTAAATAATCAAATCTTACAATTTTCTTATATTTTATATATATTGGTAATACCTTGCTTTATTTTCAGAATTTAAGAACGAATCATGAAGTGTGTTAATAGTTACTGCTTTTGCGTAATCCCAGCCTAAATCTTTAAATCGATTTTCTTGATGTAAAAGAGTAGGAAACGCATGAATTCCTTTCAATTCAATATTTTGATCCTATTTTTTTTTAATTATATATATTCAAAAAAAATTCAAGTTAATCATTACCATTAGCGTTATCATTTTTATTTTAAATAATGATTAATTTTTCATATTCCTTTTTTTTTTTCTTCTAAAAAAAAACCTACTTGTAAGTTCCGTATCATTACTTTTCCAAAACTATCATCAGGACGAATTTGTTCATAAAGAGTAAATAAAGGATGTGCCATTGATTGTGTGATCCATTGTAGTATATGAGTTGTATGTTCTGGCGGTAAATAAATAAAAACACATTCTGATATAAATAAAGTAGGTGCATTAACATCCAAACCATAATGAAGTAGTCTATCTACTATTTGCTCATTCCATTCTCTTAAATCGCCTCCAATTAAATGATAATCATGCCCTGACAATTCAGTTCCTCCACGTTCTAAAGTGATTTCATGTTTTTTACTATTGTTATTTTTATCAATGTCCTTTTGATCATTCTCTTCTTGTTTTTCAGAATGCTGCAATATTAAATCTTGGAAAATTTTCTTTTGTTTAATAATACGTGCTTTTTTCATAGTGTTTTCAGGAAAATCCAATTCAAAATAATGTTTACATGATCCTTTGATACTAGGTTTACCAAAGTCTAACATTCCAGACTATATATACACATATATAGCTATTTATTATTTTCTGTTCATAGTGCTTGATTTTTTTTATAATGCAGCTTTTTTGTTTACCTTGATCATAAAATATCGTGTATCAAAACCAGCTCCAAGACTAATAATTTGTTTATTTGGCATATCCTTCATAGATAAAAATCGATGCACTATTGTATCAATGGAATGACAACGCATAAACGTACCTATACAATAATTTAAACAATACCAATAAGTTGAATAAAAAAAAAATACACGGGTTTATATGCTTATTAGCCCCTCTTGTATTATTATTATTATTATCATTTATACATTTGTATATATATGTACATGTTTCTACCTCTATTTATAATAGGCATCCTTCTTTGAGGTCTTTTCACAAAATACTGTACAAAAGGATCTTCAAGATAACCTAAACGGGCTGCAGATCTATAATAAAAAATACATGTAAAAAAAGTAAAATCTTAATATTCATATTGTATTAATATCATGATATTATTATTGTCACCATTTTTATTATTGCTGACACTATTATTATTTATATTACAATCGGCTAACAGTAGCATCATCATTTGTACTTTGAACAACTTCATCCGAAGAAGTATTATTTTGTTTAAACATGTTATATATTAATGTTAATAATGATAATAGAGAAGAAAGAAAAAAGTGAAAAAGGGTGGCAAGAATTGATGAAAAAAAAATGCGGGATTTTAATTATAACTTTAAAAATTAATTTTCTTTACGCGATAGTTTCGCCTTTTTATCACTATTTTATTTTATCAATATTTTTATATCACTATCTCTATATTTACTATTTTTTTTATTATTCCTGATTAAAATTAGTATATAAAATTACTTGAATATAGTTTACTGAATCTAATTCACAAAAAAACGGTGTACAGTAAATATATGCAACTACAATGACGTTTTACAAAAGAACACAGCCCATATTACAATTGAAAATAAGATATACAGCTATTATTAACTCAAGCTTACACATCCTTGAAAAACATAATATACTTTAATTTCTATTACCATCTTTTCTATTAAGGGGATGATCAAATTCCATAAATGGACAATAATATGAATAAATTTAAAATTGTGTATATTATAAAATCAAAAGATAGGAAAAACAACAACGTAATAAAATATGAAATATATAACTAGGAAGAGCAAAAGCATTGGATACGAAACTTTCGATATCAACGCTCGAGAAAATACCCAACTGTAAAATAATCAAAAAAAGTGCCAAATTAAATAGCTTGGTTTAGAATTTGGTGATTATTGATCAAGCTTACATTATAGAATATCGAACCTTTATATAAAACCAACTGTCAATTATGCATTACACACTAATATCAATATGCAATTATTTTTTAAAAAATATATAAAAAAAAGAAATCTCAATTGAATAAAATGATAGTATAATGTCAAGCACCAAAGAGTCTTTTGTACATTTTAAACATGTTTATCAACTTGACGATTTATATCATAAATAAAAATAAAAGATTTAATTATATAACATTTACATCACACTTGGCTTCGTAAAATATAGTTAACTTTTTTGTTCTGATACCTGGATATATTTTCGCAGTCGATTCCCATCAAACAATCCTATGTAACCAAATATCACCAAATATCTTTATAATATAAAAAGATTGCTTAATGATGAAAATACTATAATGAAAATATTACAATTATTTTTACTCTTCAAAAATAAACTTATTTAATGTTAATATATTAAAACTACTATTAATTTATTTTATAGTAAACTATAACTATTGACCAACCTTAAATTATTTTATTTCGTATCATATATTTGTGAGAGAAAAATAAAAGGACTGGCACTACAATTTTTTTTATTTTTTCAATTTTTCTATCATGAAGAATTATTGTTTTTGTTCTTTATTTTCAACCACATTCTATCAAAAAATATATAAAAAAATAATCCTTTGATTTCTAATCATCAAGTGATTTATATCATTGTTTTAAAACAAATCATTTTATAATAGAAGTATAGAGAAATATGATTTATAATACAAACTGTGGAGCTTTTTTTTTTTTTTTTTTGAAATTTTTATAAATATTACAGAGCCTAGCCAACCTTGTTCTTTATAATAACTGAATTGCCAATTGTTTTATTATAAACGTTAAGCCTTCATGGATGCGAAAAAAATTACATTTAATTTTTTTAATGAGTACTAAAAGAACCTCATTCATTAAAACACTTTATTTTTTGTGGAAAAAAGTTATAAAGTTTTTTTTTTCAGTTCTAAAGCTAATAAATAAAGTAACATTTTATTTTAATTTTTTATTATGAATAAGAAAAATACATTATATAAAAAGAATCAGCACTGCTGAAACAATGAATAAGATAAAATTACACATATTACATTGTATATTTTTTTTTTCAAAGAAAAAAAAAATGATAATAAGATAAAAAAATAGATAATAATAAAGTATAAGAATAATAAGTAAATAAATAATAATTAATGGATAATGATAGAGTAATAAAAATAAAAATAAAAAGAAATTTATAAATTTATATTAATTTAAAGAGCACCCTTTTCAGCTTCATATTCAGAAATATTAGCTTTATGTTTGGTATATTCATTAAGTTGTTCATCGGTACGGCCAATAGCATCATCTTCAGCATCGGTTTTATCGTTCTTACCATGAATAGCATAAATAAGAATAGAACAAATGAAAGAAGCAATACCAATACCAGCGTACATCCATTCGAGTTTAGGATCAACGGCAACAGGGACGAGAGCAAAAGCTAAAATGGAAGAAACACAGTTGGTAAATAAGAATAAGGCCATAACCATAGATTTCATGGATTCAGGAGCTTTCTTGTAAGCATATTCTAAACCAGTAATGGAGGCAAATACTTCAGAAAGAGCTGTGAAGATATAGGCGGGTATTTGATAAGCAGCGGAAACATTGTTTTGACCGTTTGGAGCAGATGAAGGGTCATAGTAACCAGGACCGGTGGAATAAATTAAGTGTTGAATACCAGCGGAATAAGCCATAGCAAAAGAACTGAGTAAGAAACCTAAACTAATTCTAGTGATAGGACCAATTTGGAATCCCATACGACGGAAAGCAGGGTAAACAAGACGATCCATGATAGGGATGGCAATAATCAAGACAAGAGGATCGATGTTTTGCATAATATCATTAGGTACATTTCCTGTCAACATAGTACCGGCTTGAGAAATAAGATTGTTAGTCATTTGAGAGTAACATAACCAGAAAATAGGATACCAACAGAAGACAATACAGGCACGTAAAGCACGCTTTAATTCATCTACAAAAATATCATCCCAAGTAGCTTTAACAGCTAATTCGGGGTGGCTAACTTGAAGAAGAGAAGGCTTACAGGCATCTAAACCACCATTAACTTTAGTACTATAATAGAGAAGTTTACCGGTTTCAACAAAGATGGAACCACGAGGGGGAGCAGAGATATAATGGTTTCTTCCAGCAAGGACAACGATGATACCAGGTACAAACATACAGGTAGGTAAAAGGTAAGCACTCCAAAAACCAATGTTCTTTTCCATAGTTGTAGTAGCAATAGCGGATAAGGAACCGACGTTAATACTCCAGTAAAACATACTAAAGATCTTTTGATAGGTAGCTTGAGGAGTTACAATAGCCTTTGAACCATTGGGGAGAGTTTTAACATAAGCTTTTTTAATTGTATATTGTTCAGCAATCAAAGGACTATTTAGTTCAGGAAAAAAAATTTTTTTGTTAATTTCATCAAAATAACGTATATAAATATATATATATTGGTCAATAAATTAATAACTTACCTAACATTGGCTTTAATACCGCCAGTTCCAAGACCCAAAAAGATAATGGCGACAATAAAACCACCAAAAGTAGCACCACTTTCAATAGCAGCAGGGATAGAGGTACATGTTAAAATAATTAAACCGACCATATAGATAATAGCAAATAAAACAATGGTTTTATATTTACCAAGGTATTGATCAGCAATTACAGCACTAAAATATTATTAGAAATAAAACGAATGGGATTAATTTCTTGGTTTATTATTTATAAACCTCTATTTTTATATTTTATTTGTTAAGATTACTATATCTTACCCAATGATAGGAGTAATATAACACCAGAATTGGAAGAAAGTTGTTAAAGCAGTAGCAGTTTGTTGACCACGACCCATAGCACCAGGTTTTTTAGCAGGGACTATTTATATTATTAATCATAATCATATATATATATATAATTAATTACTGTTTTTCTTTATATTTTCATATTACAAGTATTTAATAAATGAAGTTAAAAAAAATATAGGAGGTATATATACTTACAGTCAGGTGTATATTCATTTTGAATATAATTTTGGAAAGGACCAGTAAGACCATAGTAAGTAAAACGTTCACAAAATTCAATTAAAAGTACAAAGAAAGCTGAAGTAGGAAGTGAATCAGCAATTTCAGGTAAAGTCTTCCAGTCTTCTTCGGTAGGATCTACAAGTCCGTCAGAACTTGTGTGAATATCTTGTTTATGAATAGAAGAGACTTCTCTTTTTTCTTGGACTACTTCATAAGAAGACTCAACAACCTGTGTTGTTTCTAATTTTTCTGACATTATTTTAATATAATAAAAAAAAAAGAAGAGGGAAAAAGAGTATGAAGAAAAAAAAGAGAACAAAGAGTGAAAAAATAAAAAAATTGCCAAAAAAGATTGATTTAAATAGAAAAAATAATTCAAAGTTGAAATACCGCTTTTTTTTTTTTATTATTTTTTAAACACGATATTTTTTTTTTTATAATGATAATAATAAAAAATATTATTATACAAAATGAAAACATACTAAAACTCTCTACCATTATTATCATTATCATTATTATTCCAATAATAAATAAAAAATTGATTTTATATATTGTTATTATTATTTCCATATATTTATGATTTTTTCTTAAAAACTATAAAATTATACTGAAAGAGATATATTTACAAGAAATAAGCTACCATTTAGGAAATTTTATAGTAACCTTGAATTCAAGGCACATGCCAATTAATTCATTTTTGGAAATATATATTTTTTTTTTTCACACAACAAAATAATGATCTATTCATCCTGGGAAATTCTAATTGGTACTCAGTTCTTGACATAATATAAAAAATGAAAATCATTTTTTTTTTTTTTTTTTGGTGTTTAGATAAGAAACTGAATTTAAATTTTACTTTTGGTTTTTTTTTTTTAATTCATTTTTTTTCTTTATAAATATGGAAATAATCACCAAATATATACTTGATCATTCTGTTTAGTAAAGTTTCAAAGGAAAATAAACATGATGCTATCTTTTTTAATTAAAAAAAAAAAGGATTTCTTTTATAAAATAAAGAATGATATTTCTTTATAATAATTCCATTTTTTTTTCTTTAAATAAAGAGGTAATACTAGAAATAAAACAACTCAGTTTTTTTTATAGCCGTTTTAAAAAAATAAAAGTTTATTTTGCAATAATTCTTAGACTTAATTGGTGAGAATCAATCTCCGCGGTAGTGGAATCACCTATCGGATCATATTAGAGTAAGTGTCGTGATCAAGAACAAAAAATAATACATTGTCGATAAACCTTTTTTATATTCATTAATAAATATATATTTATATATGATTACGTACGTACAATACAAATTTAAAATAAATCAAGTACCCCAATATTTTTATAACCAAAGAATCTTAGTTATTCTTCGAAATAAAACAATACAATATTGTATATACATATATATATCCATATATATATATTATTTTTATATAAAAAACAAAAAAATTACAAACAATAACCTTAGTATTTATAAACATCATGTGTATTTCAATTTATAAGCAAATAAATAGAAATATACAACATTCTTGAGTTTCTTTTTGTAAAAAAAAATAAAATAAAACAATATATATATATATAGTTCGTTTTTAAAAAAATAATAATAAAAAGAAGTAAAAAACACACAAAAAAGGAAAATGATATAAGATGAAAGAGTAGATCAGTAAGGTTTGAAAAAAATGTATTTTGTGGAACTTGAAATCAATATTAAATAATATTTTTATTAATATGTGTTACTTGTAATTTCAAGATAAAGTTTTTTTATTTCGAAAAAAAAAAAAAAAAAAAAAAAAAAAAAATAGGTTACATCCTTTTATGATCATTTTTTTATTTTATAAGAAAAAAAGTAATGTCATTCATATTTTCATTGTTTTATATCAAATAGATATTGAAAATAAAGTAAAAATAGAAGTAGATACATGGTAAATTATTTATAAATAATAAATGTTACTATTTGATCAAATGGTAGAACTTCACACAATCCAGTAAATATCGATTAGTCTTACCCAAAAAAAAAACAGCCGAAAGGTCAACAGACAGGGATCGTGAGAATAATATGGTAGGCTCGAGTCATATATAATTTTTTTTTTCTGGATGAACCCTACTTTTTTGAATAAAGGCCAAAAATAGTAATGAAAAGGAAACAAGGTAGCTATTATTATTTACTCTTAAAAGTAGATAGATGAAATTCTGATAACCTTTTTTTAAAGCTCATCTTTTTTTTTCGCGTTTAAAGTCTCTCTTTTTTTGTTTTTTGCTTTTTTTTTTTTGCATAAATCCAATTTTTAAAAAATAAATTAATTTATTACATATATATATGTATATTACAAGTTTGATTTTTTATCAAGCAAAGTTTTTGCATTAGCTGCACTACAAAGTTGATAAATCATTTCTAAGTGAGGTACCTCTAATCCTTTGGCTTTAGCATATCTTAAGGGTGCTCCGAGAATAGCACTTACTTCCATAGGTTGTTTTCTTTCAAAATCCAATTGCCTATATTAAACAATGTATATTTATAAACACATTGGTTAGTTTTAATTGAATATACACGCATGTTTTTTTTTTAAAAAAAAAAAAAGTATATATATATATTTATGTACTTACATGGAAGGTTTATAATTTACGGCTGTAGCTTCTGTTCTCTCAATCATAGCAGTCATTTGTTCTTCCAGTTCAAAATCATACCCATAAGCATTGGCAGCGGTAATCACTTCCTTCATAATATTCTTGACAGATGATAAAGCTTCTTTATTTCTTAAAAGTTCTGAAGTATTCATTCCAGTTAATGTACATACAGGTGAAAAAGCAGAATTCCTATTGTTATTTTTAAAAATATAATATTGATAAACAGATAAATGAATAGTCCAATTTTATTTTAACTTGTCAACCAAATATATATGTATATATATACTTTAAATTGCTTACCAGAACAACTTTTGCCATCTTACACGTTCTACATCATCCACGTCTACAACACTGACATCTCCTTTTTCAAGCAATTTCAAAAACTGCTGCTTTTCTTTACTATTATCTACCTTGGAACGTAAATAATTACCAACAATTAAATTTTCTGATCCAACCATTGAGATATAACCAGGTTTTATTTGTGATGTACCAATATAAGCAACAATGGAAATGATTGGGTTTTCTGGGAATCTTTCAGCAATAGCCTCCTCGACACCTAATTTATATATTCATGCACGTATATAGGTATGTATATATAAATGGATTAGAATGACTAAAATCTTCTTTCAAAATACCAAATAACACATATATTCACTTTTTCACCCTTACTCTTATTTATTTTTATTACTATCATTATATATATTTATAGTATTTTACCTAACCCATTTTGAATTAATACGATGGCTGTCTTTTTTGGTGTAATGGCAGATGAAATGATATCTGGTATATTGTAGACTTCTGGTAATGCCTTCAAAGTAACCATAACATAATCATAAGGTTTTCCATTACTAACGTCTACAGCTTCGTTAACTGTACGAACCACTATTCATTTTTTCAAAAAAAGGTAATAATAATAATTATAAAAAATAAAATAAAGATGTTAATTGATAGATGTATATATATATGGATATATAAAAAAGTAAATGATCATCATCTTATAATTTCTATTATTATTATTATTATTATTATTATTACCATGGTGAGGTTTAAATATGCCTTTTCCAAATTTTTTAGAATCTATATTAAACCCTTCAGAATCGACGATATTATAATTGGATCTACATACAGCAGTTATTTCTGAAGAAAGTGATAAACGCCAACTATAGATACCACCAATAGCACCAGTGCCGACTACCAAAAAAATATAGTAAAAAAAAGATTTATATTGGAAGTAATTACTTTTTTATTTTAATTTAATAATAATAATAAAAATTATATTACCAGTAAGTATACGAGGTAATTGTTGTTCAGTTGACATATTAGAATAAAAACGAAATGAATTAAAAGAAAGAAAAGATGAAATAGTCGGCTTTTGAAGGTTTGATTGGTATATTTTAGAGTAGTAAGGTATTTTCCCACACAAAGATAAAGTTTTTCTATAGATCATTAGTAAGGTATTATTTTTTTTAATCTATTTATTCTTTATAAATATGAATAAATTTCTTTACTTTGTAGATATTTATAAAGAATAAATAGACGCTGATAAAAATAAAAAAAAAAAGAAATGGAAAAAAGGGATAAAGAAAAAAACACACCTTTAAATTTTAATTTCTTATGCGGATATCGGAGATAGATCTCAATTATTTTTATTGACAATGACTAACAATTACTCGTAAATACACGTAAATAGATACTAAAGCTTCAAAAAAAAACTTTACATAAAAAATCATTTAAAATAAATATTATAAAAAATATAATACAACCAATTCGATTTATTTTATTAATAAAAATAAAGTGGTATCTAAAGCAATACTATGTATTATAAATATGTGGGGTATGTTACTTAAATTTCCATTAAAAGGAATTTATTGTTTTCAACAATAGCATCTATATATATAGTACATCATATCGTTCTCAAAATAATAGTTTTTTTTTATTACCAGTTTAATTACAATCATCATCTATATACATATATCATTATAAATTAAAATTGAGACCAATAAAAGATGTACCACATCCAGCACCTATTATAATATTTTTATTTTGATCACCCTCAATATCAAGTATTTTTATAGATTCAGGCGTCGATACATCATCTTTCTCTGTTGTACAATTACCATGCTCGTTCCAGCCCCAAGCAAATATTTCCCCATTACATAAAGTAGCAAGCATATGCTCAGATCCAGCAACAATATTTTTAATTTCCTTCAAACCGTGTTGTAATTGGGAATGGTCATCTCTACCCCACATGTATAATTCACCTTTAGTTGTTAGTATTAAACTTGAATGCCATCCTGTTGCTATTTTACATATCTGGCGGTGATTACCACCATCACTATCTTTGTAAAAATCATTATTTATACTAATGCTTTTTTCCAAAGTATCAATCACTCCATTCAATGGTGCTGATGTATCTACTTGCCCATATTTATTTGACCCACAACCATAAACTTTATTCCGTTCATGATTTAATAAAAGAGTATGAAGATGCCCACAAGCGATTTGAGTTATTTTTTCTGGCAAACATATTTTAAAAGGTGACACGATATAAGTAGGTTTGGTGATGCTTTTTTTTTCCTTGCCATTATCATCGCCAGTATAAATAGAATTAACTATATTGTCTAAAGGCCCGAGTTGACCATGCTTTCCCCATCCCCATCCATAAACGTTCCCATGTCTATCTAATGCTACACAGTGCCTCCAACCACAAGCAACTGATTGAATATCCTTTAATATGTCAGGCGCGATTCTCTTTAATTCTAATTGATCTTCTTTCATTATCGATCCTAATTCACCAAATTTACTACTACCTACTCCAAATACTTGTCCCTTATCATTTACTAATAAGGTGCTTGCCCATCCACAAGTCACATCTTGCCAAACATGCTGAGACCACCGCTCTTGGTATATTGTCCAAGGAAAGGTATATTCATTTTGATTTATCAAAGATGTAGTGGTAGCAGTAGTAGTAGTATTTTCTTGTTGTTTCTTTTCCCATATTTTTTGTTGTTGTGATCCTAGTTGTGAAGATCCAGTAATATATACTTTTCCCGATTCTGTTAATACAATAGAATGATTGCCTCCTCCTACTATTTTTTTTATTTTTTCGTTGGTGGGTATCCCTATACATGGCTGAGGTTTATTTATGTCTTCTAAATGCCCAATCCCTAATTGCCCATTTCCGTTTGAACCAAAACCATATAGTTTATTCATATAATGTAGTAGTATTATTAAATAATAAATATATTATACACGCTGAAAAAAAAAGAAAAAAAAATTGATAGAAAAGAAAGGGAAAGAAAAAAAATTCCGCCTAAAAATAAATTATATGCAAATTTTTCTTCGCGAAAAAATTTTAAGTAGCGCAATTTTTATTTCTCGCACTTCATATTTTTTTTCTTTCCTTTCATTTTTTAACAAGAGTCATGAGTTTTTATACATATATAACGACTATACAACCTCCTACCGCCGTTCATGATGCTGTGAAAGGCCCTTTTTTATCTTCTAATGAAACAAATTTAATAATTAGGTATAAAAAAAATAAACAACAACAGATTAGAGGGAAAAAAAAAATATTATTCACTTATTTTCAATTCGTAATACTAACTCTATTTTTTTGGCTATTGATTTATTTTTTAAAATGAACCAGTAAAGGGACACGTATAGAAATTTATACTGTAGAAAAAAATACACTTATACCAACTTTAGATTTCGACGTATACTGTCATATCGCAAAACTTCACATTATTCATTCCAAAGTACTATATAGGCTTATATACAAAGAATAGAGATAAACAGTCGATAAATGTATTGGGTAGTTTTATATATTAACCTTTTCTCTTTCTCTCTTTTTCTTCGTCCTTCTTTCTTTTTTTAGGATCAACAATTATGCTCTTTATTTATACTTAGCGAACAACGTTCATTTTATGTCATACGATACAATCCTTCAACCAAAACGATAATAACAGAGCACTGTGGATTTTTAGGTAAACAACTTACTGGCCGAGAAACAGATTATATTTTCGTCGTAAAAGATCCTGAAAATCAACTTTTAGCGGTTAGTACATTTTCTGGTACATTATGTATTATTCCTATCCAAGGTCGTAAGGCACCAACAAATAAAAAAGGAAAAGGAAGGGATATTGGCTATAATGGGCAAGCATATGACCCTTTTAATATAAAGTACGCAATATATATAGAATAAATAAACATACGATTGGTTATTAATTTTTTTTTTCATTTTCTCTTGTTATATTATTAATATTATTGTTGTTTAAAAAATAGGACTCAAGAATTTAACGTAAAATCAATGGT
This sequence comes from Cunninghamella blakesleeana, assembly GCA_017871115.1. Lineage (NCBI taxonomy): Eukaryota > Fungi > Mucoromycota > Mucoromycetes > Mucorales > Cunninghamellaceae > Cunninghamella > Cunninghamella blakesleeana. Next base: position 2,811,232 of record JAFCIZ010000006.1, read on the forward strand.
TGCTTTAAATAGTACCAGTGCACCAATGATTGCTATTTTAAATGAGGATTTAGATGGAATGCAAATAAAGTTTTACCAGATCAATTTATCGACACAGCATATGGATGAAAAATATAAAGTTAGGACTCCTATCAATGCTTCAACTCATTGTTTAATACCAATGCCACAACCTTTTGGTGGTGTGGTTGCCATTGCTGAACAATCCATAAGTTACTTTGATGCTCATGGCACCAATATTACCATTGATACAGATTTTTTAAATATTGTTTCGTAAGTATTATGTAAACATATATATATATATATATATATATATGGTATAATGAAGTTAATTATTATGATACATATATAAAAGAATACTAATATTATATTTATATGACAATTTAATAGATATGAAGTTTTAAGTGGATCATCATTGCAATTTTTATTAGGAGATAGCACAGGAACAATTTATTTACTCTCTATCAAATGTGCAAATACAAAAGTTACTGATTTATATGTTAAAAAGCTTTGCGAAGTGAGTTAAAACTTTCAACATTATTTAAATATATGGAAAAATAATAAATAAAAAAGAGAAGTAGTAGCTCTAATGTATAATCAAATATATATAATTCAGGCGCCTATATGTTCAACAATGGTTTATCTGGATTTTCATATGCTATATCTTGGGTCAGCTCATGGTGATTCTTTATTAATGAACATTCATGAAAAAAATGGAAAATTAAGGTTAAAAAAGGTAGATGAATATTCAAACCTTGGACCCATCACTGATTTTTGTATATTTGATTTGGATAAACAAGGAAAAGTAAGGATATATATAAATTGGATAAAATAATGAATTAAATATATATATATATATATATATAATATTAATTAGCTTTCTTTTATATTTCTTTCTATTTATTACAGCAAACATTAGTATGTTGTTCTGGGGCTAATAATGATGGATCACTAAGGATAGTACAAAATGGAATTGGATTTATTGAAAGAGCAAATATATCTATTACTGGTGTGCAGAATATATGGACACTCTCATCATCAGCACCATCGCCAGCTTATAATGACAGTTTCCAGCAAAAAAATGACAATGATATTATCGTTTTATCAACACTTGAAGATACTCGTATACTTTATCACCCTAATAAAGATAGTCATTGTATGAAGGAACTGGAAACTTACTCAATGTTTGATTTATCTCAACCTACTTTAATTGTTCATTATTTCGAAAAAGATAATTGTGTTTTACAAGTAACAAAAGATATGATACGACTTATGAAATCTGACTTCGCCAATAATCAATTAATTACTTGGACACCATCATCATCGCCTTCGGCTAATAATATATTAATAGCAGCAGCTAAACATCACTGGTGTATTGTTTCTTGTGAATTTGGCAAATTAAGTGTTATTAAAGTTGATACTAAAAATAATCAGTTATTGGAAATCAAGTAATATTTTTTTTTTTTTAAAAAAAAAGAGTCTTGTGTAATAATTAATTTTTACTAATTTAAATTTATATTTTTATATTTTTATATTTTTATGAATAGAAATTCTACATTACATAATGAAATCTCATGTATGAATATAGTTCATGGAAACGATGGAAAGTCAATGTTGGCAATTGGTTTATGGGGCGGAAATAATATTCAACTTTTAAGCTTACCAGATTTAAATGTCATTAGTCAAGTTAAATTACAACACTCTGTACCACATAGTATATTATATCAGGTCCTTCACCACCAACCTTATATATTTGTATCATTAGGTATTAATATATTTTTTTTAGCTCGATTTAATTAAGGATGATACATATGTTCATTTAATCCAACATGTTTTAACATATATTTATTCTCAATATGCTTCATTTTTTTTAATACTATCATTATCTTTATTATTGTACTCGACTTAGGTGATGGTAAAGTAATATCGTATAGGCTGGAAGATACTATGGAATTACAAAAATCGAATGAAATTACTCTTGGAACTCGTTCTGCCTCTTTACATTCGTTAGCCATTCATAATGAAACTGTGGTCCTTGCAGCTTCTGATCGACCAACCATTATAAATAGCCCTCATCATCACTTGGCTTATTCAGCAGTTAATTTAGAGGTAATATATTATGCATGTATAAATTAAATGGAATAGATAATGAACTTGACATATATTAATTATTATACTATATTTTTTTATATATTAATAGGAAATTAAAACAATGACAACGTTTAATAATGCACGATGGAAAAACTCATTGATTCTTGTTACCGAAAACGCGCTATTGATTGGCGATATAGATCCTGTTAGAAAATTACATTATTCAAAAATACCGTTAAATAAGCAAATGGGTCGAAGCATTGCATACCATGAAGAATTTCAAACTATTATTCTTGGAACGGTTCAAGAACTAAAAAATGAAGATACTGGTATCGATAAGAAAACAGGATGGGTACATTTGTATGATGCAAAAACATTTAAAGGTATATCCTGATTATATGATAATAATAATAATAATAATGGTTATAATAGTATTAATATTATGACTCATTTGTTTATTATTCTTATTATATATTTCTTTACAAAACAGAAATTGGAGTATATGATTTATTGGAAAATGAAACAATTGAATGCATATGTATCTCAAAAATTTTTAATGATGATAAACTCTATATTTTTATGGGAACTGGCATTACAACGAAGGATCCAAATAAAAATGAAGGGCGTATTATTATGTACCAAATGAACACCAGTCGATCATTACAATTAATAGATAGTGTTGATGTACCTGGTGTAGTTTATTGTATCAAACCATATATGAATAGTATTGTTGCAGCTGTGTGTGGTTCGGTAAGTTAGGTTGATGATGATAATAACGATCACAAAAAAAGAAAATAAAAGAGTAGAATACAGTTAATGATTTTGCTTATATTATTATTCTATTACTATTATTATAGATATATCACCTTAATTCATTTAAAAAGGAAGCAGCACGAGGAGAAAGAATGATTATGGAACGTAAAATTGGTATCAATATAATTGCAGTCGATTTGGATACAAGAGATGATTCTATTTTAGTGGGTGATTTTATGCAGTCCATGTCTCTATTAAAAATGGAAAGCAATAGTAATAATATGTCAACAAAATTGTCAAGGGTAGCCAATGATTATAATGCCAATTGGATGACTTCTGTTAAAATAGTAGACAAGGATGTTTTTATTGGAGCCGAAATGAATTATAATGTTTTTACTTTACAGTGCCCAGATTTAAATGATGGAGATAAAATGTTGGATGATACGTTAAGAATGGATATAGTGGGGGAATATCATATTGGCCATATGATTAATCGACTAAAAGAAGGTAATAAATATATATATAGGTATATATTATCAACATTATGATTATCATAGTATTTATTCATATTAACCACTCATATATACATAATATTAATAGGTTCACTGGTTAATGAAATAAATACATTAAACAAATATCAAAGCAAATGGAGTTTATTATATGCCACTGTAAATGGGTCAATTGGATCAATGGTTGGTATCACAGAAGAAGACTATCATTTATTATTATCAGTGCAAGGAAAAATATTAGAACTATTACCACCAATAGCAGATATGGATTATAATCTATGGAGGTTATTTGATAATGGTACAAGAACAGGAGAAGCTAGAAATTATATTGATGGAAATTTAGTAGAAAAATATCTTGGTCTAACTTCCAAACAACAACAAGATATAGCTCATTCTTTATCTTATTCTGTTGAACAATTGCAAATTAAAATAGAAAGTTTATCACAGTTATAAATAAAATCAGTAATAATATAAAAGGAAATAAAAAAAATATGGTATTATTAAAAAAATATAAATTTTATGCCGAAATTAAAAAAAAGTATACTGCGGATGGTGCACAGTTACAATATGGAATCCACTAATAAGTATGTCGGAGATTTCTATCTTGGTTTTTGGTTGGTTAGGTGGCTTAATATGTGATTTCCTTTTTTATTTTTTAAAGAGTTATTACAAGTCACCACAGAGGCTGCGGCAGCTAAAAAAAAATGACGAAATAAAATTTTCATATAAAAAAAAAATCTTTTTTCACTTTTTCCTTTACTTTTTTTTTTTTTCTTTACGAATATTAAACATGGCAGTCCGTAAGTATATATATATATTTTTTTTTTACATATTATCATTATTCAAAAAATTAATTTAATACAAATACTTATTTTATATGTTCCATTTTTCTTTTTTCTTATATTATTATTATAGGCGCTCAATTTGAAAATAGTAATGAAATTGGTGTTTTTTCACAATTAACCAACTCTTATTGTATTGTTGCTCTTGGAGGATCCGAAAACTTTTACAGGTAAATATAAATAATAACGAAAAGAAAAAATGATTAAGATAATGTATTTATGGTAATATGAAAAAATGAGATTTTTTTAAGTTTGCTTACAAATAAATTTATAATTACTACTTTTTCTTGGATATAGTGTATTTGAAGGTGAATTAGGTGACGTTATTCCAGTTATCCATACATCTATTGCTGGTACTCGTATTGTTGGTCGTTTAACTGCAGGAAACAAGAATGGATTACTTGTTCCTTCTACTACAACCGATCAAGAACTTCAACATCTTCGCAACTCTTTACCTGATAAAGTTCATGTTCAACGTGTAGAAGAACGTTTATCTGCTTTAGGTAACGTAATTGCTTGTAATGATTATGTTGCTCTCGTTCATCCTGATATTGATAGAGTAAGTTTTTATATATAAATATAAAACAATATGTATAAGATAATGGTTTTTATAACATTTATGAATAAAAAAAAGGGAGAGGAATAAGGAACAATAGTAAATGAAAGATTTTTTATGATGATAATAACTGACCCATTTATTTATTTCTTTTTTTTCTTTTATTTCTATTTATTAGGAAACTGAAGAAATCATCGCAGATGCCCTTCAAGTAGAAGTATTTCGACAAACCATTGCTGATAATGTCTTAGTAGGATCTTATTGTGCATTAAGTAATCAAGGTGGATTAGTTCATCCTCATACATCTATTCAAGATCAAAACGAACTTTCTACTTTATTACAAATTCCTTTAGTCGCTGGTACAGTGAATCGTGGGTCTGATGTGATTGGTGCTGGTGCTGTAGTAAATGACTGGTGTGCTTTCGCTGGTATGGATACTACTTCTACAGAATTAAGTGTGATGGAAAGTATCTTTAAATTACAAGATGCTCAACCCACTGCTATTGTAAATGAATTACGTGATACCTTAGTTGACACTTACTCTTAAATGAAAGAAGAAGAAAAAAACATTTACAGTCTTTTATTTTGATTTTTTCTACTCTCTTTCCATATTTACTTTCATCATCACATCTTTTATATATATATTGTATTTTCAATAATAACTTTATTTATTAATTTAATCCATTATTATACATATTTTTTTTTATATTATCTCATGATATATATATAATGCATTATATATAACAAAATCCTCATTAGCAATTATTATACTTTTTTTTTTTCTTTTTTTTAAAAAAGTCATTCATCATTATTATATTATATTGTAATAAAGTTTAAAAACATTAAACAAAAAAAAAAAAAATGGATAGTTATTTTTTTTATTAATTTATTATTATTATAACTTTCCCATATCTATACAAAATTTAGTATGAGGACCAAAATATAATAATTGATCTTTTGAATCATATACTTTAGTATTTATATTGGCTAAATTTTTTCCTACTTTTTGAACTTGACATTCTAATCTTATTTTTTCACCTGAAGAAACCCCGCGTACATAAGATACTTGAAGTAAGCTTGAAATCCCAATTAAATCCCATTGGTGTTTACCTAAATATAGTAAATTGATTATTAGTCAATTGCATTAATATTATTCAACTCGTTTTATTTTAATTTATTTCTACAAATGATGATAACGGTGATGATTTACTTATTTATTTTACCTTCATGTACTAAAATAGCAAAACTACTACATATATCAATAATTGTTGCAGCGCATCCTCCATGAAGCGACCCCATTCTATTTAAAGGATATTAAATTCCAGTATAGTATGAGAGAAAAAAAAAAAAAGAATTAATTTACACGTGATATTCTTTTTTTTTATATACTTGTAATGCTTCTTTTTTCTTTTTATTTTAAAAAAATGCATACCTATTACAATGTATATCTTTTACTTGAAATTCCCAAACTAATAAGTCAGGTTCTGAATAAACCATTGTTAAATAAGGTGAGACATAATCTTCATAAAACTCTGGTGGTCCACCTACACGTCTTGCATATAAATTAGCTAAATCTTCTAAATCAGGATGATCTCTGGCTACTTGTTTGGCTATTTTCATTATTATTATTATTATTATTATTAATTTCTATATGTTTTTACGTTGTAAATAAATAAGTGACAAATATATTTAAAAGGTGTTAAAAAATAAAAAAATAAAACAAATGAAACAAATAAAAAAAAAGTAAAAGAGAAAAAAAAAGGAGGAAAGGACTTGAGCCTTTAAAAATTTAGGTCTTTTTAAAAGTTTAAAAATCGATGTGGGGTTAATTTCTTATTCCGCAAATCCGTTTGGAAGAACGTAAAAAATCACGGTCTTTTTTTATTATCATTTTTTTTATTTCTCTCTCATTTTTTCCCCTTTTTTTATAAACTACTATATGAAGTAATATTTTTTAAGATATTTTTTATTATGTTTGTTAGTACAAAATATATTTGGTCAAAGTATTGATTTTAATATCTCTATAAATCATTTTAAAGGCATCTTTTCAATCAGTTATGGTATAAATAATAGTTATAATAATTTTTGCTTCTTATAAAAACATCTTTGCATAGTGTTCATTTACAATATATATTTGTTTTTTATATATACTTGATAATAGAGTTAGATGTTTTATTTTCAATGGAATGTCATATTTGGTATAAAGTAGTTCAAACCGTGCTGTAAATAAAAAAGATGCACCAATGGGTTGTGACAAATACCTCTTAAGAATACTTTTGATTAATATAATGCTTCTGTTCCAATATTTATTAAAAATGTTGATACCAATGATACTTTTAATATACTACCCTTTCTAGAAATAAGTAAATGTGAACACACAGATATATATATAAGAATAGAAGGTCATATAATTATCAACATATATGTATACATATGCATAGTTATTACAGTTATAAGATAAAATACAGTTTATAAAGAATCGCGAAGTTATCTCACTTTATTATTCGAATTTGGCTCAAACCTGACACAATTAGTTTTTAATCAGCCATTTAAAAATATTATTGATCTGTTTGGGGATGAAAACCAAAGTTTATCAACGATTTTAAGTAATTGACTCAACAATGAATCGGAAAAGTTAACTCTTCTTATGCCCCATATCTCCTTTACAGTGCCTCGCTAAAAATCATGTGAAGCAAGTTCTTGAGTTGTTTGATTAATATTAATGCTATTTTATTGATCCTTATTATTATTAATACTATTGCTTATTGTTTTATTATCATATATCACTTGTATTTTAATGCTATTTTGCTATTGTTTTTAAAAGTTGATTATTATATTTTTATTGCTATTATTTCATTACCATACTTATTACTATGGTTGCAACTTAAAAAATTTAATTATGACGGGTTTTAAAAAATTAAAAGACTTCCAGATAGCATGTTTTCACAACTTACTTTCTATCGATTTATTATTATAAGATTATTTATTTTAAAACATCATATGAAACGCTTATCTATAAGATATAGGAACTTTTTATTCTTTACATTTATATATTAATTAATAAAAAGTATTTTAAAAAAAGACGAGAAAAATTTCACTTTTTTTTAAAAAAAAGTAAGCTTGGGCCGCTTAATAGTAACCAAATAATTTCAAGCACGGAGAATCAATTTTTTGATATAAACCAGTGCGCGCTTTTTTTTTTTAACTCTCTCTTTCACTTTTATTATTATTTTAAAGTATATAATATTAAATCATTATGGAAAACTGGCTTCAAGATAATATTGAAGATATAAATTTAAGAGATTCTATTCAAAAACTTATTACTGAGCATCCTGATAGTGCTTCTGTGATTCAGCAATTAATAGATTATTATCAAAATAAATTAGGAATCAATAATAGTACTGAAGATCATACTAATAAAAAAAGAAAAATAGCAGCTGATCCTAAAGATCAAAAAGTAATAGCAAGTATACCAGATATTAGTTTTCAATTACCTTCAAGAAAAAAATATACCCTTGTGCTTACTAGTCAAAAGTTACAGTTAATATCAGAAAAAAGTCAACAAATTGAACACGAATATATTTTATCTTTTTTGAATCTATGTGTATGTGTACCTACACCCGATAAACCCCAAGGCAGCTTTACGTTTAGTCTTTTCCCTTCTTCTAATCATGATACTGAAGGATTATCATCACCATCATCGTCGCCACCACCATCATCCGTATTATTAGATGCTATTGTATTTAATGTATTAGATAAAGGTGCTCTTAACATAAAACAACATGAAAAAGAAGAAGTAAAAACGTATACATCACCTCAAGAAAAAAAACAAGCCATCATTGATTTATTCCTTCTTCACGTTTTTAAAAATAATAAGGATAATCAACAAAATGTGATTACGCCATCACGTCAAACTTATACATGTTCAGGTGTATCGCCCACAACCGGTAAACCAGAAATGGATCGTACCTTTGTCAATACTTATTTACGTAATAAAGAAGGTGTCTTGTATTTTTTACCTAATGGGATTTTATATGGATTTAAAAAACCGACGTTATTTATTCCTACATCCTTTATTTCAGCTACGATGATTACCAACATTACTAAACGAACGTTTGATTTAACCATTCAATTGTTTCCATCAAAACTACCTTTAGGAAATGGGGATTCCCAATCTTCGTTTTATACGCCGTTTTTACAACAACAAGAAAGAAAGAAAGATGACGGCGAGAATAATAATGACCATAAAAAGGAAGAATCAGCATCACTTTTATTACCTTTTAGCATGATTGAACAAACCGAATATGCAGGGATTGAAGCTTATATACAAAAGGTAGGCATTAAGGATCAAAGTATGACGGAAGCAACAAAAGCACCAGAACCTCTTAAATCATCCAAAGATCAATATAAAAACGATGATGGTGATGATGATGAAGAAATGAAGAAGCAGGATCACGGAAAAAATATTGATGAAGAGGATGAAGAAGATGATGAAGATTTTATGCCTGGAAATAATAGTGATGATGATGATGTTTTAGAATATGATAGTAATGCTTCAGACGATGATGATGGTGAAGATGATGATCACCATGGAAAGGAAGGTGAAGAAGAAGAAGAAGAAGAAGTGAATGAATTAGAAGATGATTAATATATATATATATATATATATATATATATTGCATTAATAGTATAAATATTGTTTAAATATGTATATTAAGCAAAAATATAAAACACAAAAGGAAAATTTAATAAAGAGTACAAGCTTTTTGATTATGCCATTATTATTATGTTTTATATAATTTCGTATATTTTAATTATATGACTAAAAGTAAGCAAAACTATAATTTTTTTAATATGAAAGTCAAAACGATGATTTCTTTTTAAGGGTGAGAGTTTAATTTATGTATATTTTATGTAAATAATAGCAATACTAATAATGATTATAAATAAGTAAAAATATAGAGCCTATACAACTTAATATTAAGATTAATATTTTAAGCTGAATGTCTATTTATATTCATAAAGAATCGGTATGAGATTTGAAAAGTATAATAGCATGATCCTGATCAAACCATGGGGTATGCTTTATAATAAAAACAAAAAAATGCTATAGCAAGATTTTTTAATAATAATGATAATATCCTTATTTAAAAAAAAATAAAGAAATGACAAATAATAATCACTGGGGAATAATTTATTATATTATTATTATTATTCTTATTATTATTTATCCAACATAATGAAAATGATTTTTATTATAATATATATGTAGTTATAACACTTTGGTAGCTATTCATTATGTAATGGTTATGATTTTAGTGATGATAAAAAAAAAAAGGATTACTTGAATATTTTTGTTTAATAACCAGCTATTCTATTATTTTTCTTCCTGCTGTTTATCACTATTTCTTTTCTTTCCTTTTTTGTTTTTTTTTTTTTTTTTTTCATTCCATGCTTTTTGTAAATAAATAAATATATCCCTATGGCAATTAATGAATATTCATAAAGATAAACATGTATGAAAAAACAAAATTTGCTAAAGCTGAAAAATAAAAATAGATTAAGCAAGTGCTTGATGAATGGTAAAGGTATACTTGATAACTATATTATATTGATTTAATAACTATTATTGTTACTAGTAGCCGTAGTATATGTATATGCATATATATAATATATTTAAACCAACCAAGGTTATGAAGGAAGGAAAATGGATTAAAGCAAAAGAAACTACCCTTATGATAATTTTCTATGTATCAGGACCAGGACCCTCGAAAACTTTAATCCAGTCTAGTCAAATGGAGAAAAAAATAAAAAAAATAAATAGACAGCTTTTTCATGTACATAAATAAACAACATGTTCTTGGCCAAAGACATAGAGAGGTATACCAGTATGACATGTCAATGTATCGGACATTCTTTTAACACATAAAGTGGTTCAGGAATTGTTATAAACAATATCATATACATTGAAAACATAACTATACAATATACCCGATAAAAGTAACCAAAGCTTGACATAAACAATAAAAGATCATCTCCACCACTATAAACATGACTACTACTACTACTACAATGACATTAATGAAAATATAACCTGCATAAATAATTCATAAACTTAAAAATAAAGAATGATTATTATTTTTTTTTTTTTAATATAATACCATTTTAGTTTTTGACATATAAATAAATAAAATGAATTTTTATTCAATTTCTTTTTTTTTTTTTTTTTTAATTAATCCTATATGGTACTGGAGGGGAGGGGGTGTTCTTTTTATTAAAAATAGCTACGATTCCTATCGGGTGTGTCACCGTAATTCTCACTTTTTTTTTTTTTATTAAAACTGAGATAGTAAAAAATAATCCAAGTGGATGGAATTAATAATAAAATATGGTTTTTATAAATGTATATAAAAAAAAGGGTAAAGTTCTTAATATGGCAAAAGAATAAAAACAAACAAATAAAAAAAAGGGGGATGGTAAGGAAGGGGTTATCTACCAATCAATGATTTTCATTGTTTTTTTTTTTAAAAAAAAAAAAAAACTGTTTTTTATTATTATTTGCAAATCTATTCAAAAAGGCGTTGTTTATTTTAACATGATGATGATGATCATGATTGACATGAAAAAGAAGAAGAAGGTGAAGAAAAAAAAAGAGCGAGAGAACCAAGGAAAATGGCTATATTTTATTTTTTTTATTTAGGTATCTCTAAACGTTCAATCATAATCACTTTCTTTAATATAGTATTCCGAGTTTTTTTCTTTTTTTAATAAAACGTCAGGATGGGATATCCATTTTAGGAAAAAAAATTTTTAAAAAAAAACAATGCTGCATGAAAGATCATTGATTCCTTTTAGGATTATTTTTTTTTTTACTTTCTAAAAAAGAAAATAATGAAATCTTTAGTTATCTTAAACTCTGCGTGAGAAATCATCATTTATACTAAAAAAAAAAAAAAAAAATCTATCAATTTCAATTAATCATATAAATTAAAAACTATAAAAAAATGAATATTAAAAAAAAAATGATATCATTCTTTTTTATTCTATTGACTTGCAGTCACTCCCACTCTTTATATACATATATTTATATATATGTATATATATACTATTTCCATCTTTTATATATCTTTGTTTTATTTCTTAAAAGTATCTTTTTTTGAAGAACAAAAAAAAAAAAATTATACGTATGAAGATCTTGTGGGTAACACAAATGTAAAAAAAAAAAAGCATTGACAATTTTTTTAAATAGAAGATATGCCACATTATTTGATATGGTAACTATGTTTTAGGAGAGAAAAAGATTAAAGTTTAATAGAGAAAAAACCGATGGAAAAAAAAAAGTATAAAATAATTATAAAATAGGAGTGAGAAAGTGCAAAAATAAGCAAGCAAGCGAGCGAGCGAGAGACAGAAAGAGAGAGAGAGAGAGGAAAAGAGCGAGAGAGAGAGACGGATGATGTGTTATAATGTGAGTGTGAGTAAGAAAAAAAAAAAAATGTTTAACATTAACCAATTTTAATTGGATCATCCGAAATGCAACCAAAACGAGGTCACCACCTTTTTGTACGTATATGTATGGCAAAAAAAAAAAAATATTATGATGATGATTGATGATGATTATGGCTTATAATAATAATAGTTACCATTATTATTATTATTATGATTTGCATGCAGAATGCAGAAATAAAAATAAATAATACTAATAATAATAATAATAATAATAACAATATATTTAATGTATTTTCTTTATTGAATAAAAAATATGAATAAATTAAAAAATGAATCATTTTTTATAATATACAAGTCTGTGCTTTTGATTTCTATATAAAATAAAGAGAAATCAATGAGAAAAAATAAAAAAGAATCATAACCATATAGAATAATGAGATCTGCAATAACACTAAACTCGTCAAACATCCGAATTTGGTATTTTGATCATTAAAATTATCTATCTTTTAAAAAAGTGCTGCATTTTAAATAAGTCAATGTCAAAAAAGAAAAAAGAAAAAAAAAAAATAGGGGTACGTACTTTTTTGCTTTTCATTATATACGTATACCATTTTTTTTTTTTTTTTTCATGTTCTCTCCTATTTTATTTGTTTTTATTTATTCTCATATTGAGAGAAGAAAAAAATAAAGAGAGATCTCGGCAAAAAAGTATAGTTTTTTAATAAAGTTTTTGTGCTACAAGCATGCTATTTTGTTTGTGATGCAATTAAATGGCTAATTGACAAACATAATAACTATTTAATCATCATCTTATTTAGTAGTCATTATTTATTATTTATTATTTATTTATTAGTATTATTATTATTATTATTATTATTATTATCATGATGATAGTGATGATGATTTTATATTGATATGAAGAAACGAAAAAAAAAAAGAAATATAAAACTAGATAAATTAATAGATATTGGTTCAATCAATCTATATAATTTTATTGGTTCAATTCATGATAAAGTGAAATGAAATGAAATGAATAGAATGATTTAAATAACCTTGATGAGAAGTTTAAACCAGTTTTTTTTTTTTTTCTCTCTCATTTTTAAAATCCCGCAATGCTCCCGTGAATCCTATTTCATGCATCCTAAAAATATATAAAGTAAATAATAATAATAAATCATCATTTTAACCTATAAATAACTTTTTTATATAAAAAAGAGAGATTTTATTTTTCAAATTTTTTTTTTTTCCTTTCTTTTCTTTCTTTCCTTCTTACTTTATATATAATAATCACCTTTTTTTTTCTCTTTTTCTTCTATTTATTTTTCTTTTTTTGATAAAAAGATTTATATTTAATACATTTTGCATCATTCCATCGTTTTTGATCAAACAAATTAGTTTTTTAATTTCATTCCTTTTTTGAATCATCTTTGTGCTTGTGACTTACTTTTTTTGACAAAAAGCTCGTTCACATTTCATTTTATTGGTATATTGGTAAGTAGTACGAACCGAAATATATATGCATGCAGTAGAATGCGTTAGAATACATGGTGTGTGAAGTGTTGTGCGGGGTGATGATATTAAAATAATAGAATGAGCCGAATATGGTTCCGTTCTAAAGATTTTTTTTTGTTTTTGATATAAAAAAAAAAGGTTATTTCTTTTTTTCTAATTCATTTTCTTTCTTTTTTCTTTTTACAAAAAATATAGTTAATTTAATAAATCTATATATTTAAATCTCTTAATCATGAACTTTCAAACAATGAATTATTTTACAACCCCATTTGGTTATCACCACCAACAAGAAGAATGGATGCGAAGAGTTAGTTATACCGATATGTTATCATCACCAAGTGAAACTAGTGTATCAGATGGTGAACACCAATTAACTCCATCCCCAAGAAATGATTATTATGAAGATAAACATACTTATGATTACACCTCACCTTTCATGTATCCTACCTTTCAATCATTAATGCCAGACATGTATCACCCTACTTCTTCTTTTGTTTCCCCCCCTCCTCCTCCTCCTACTACTACTAATCAAACCTATCTTCCTCCTACTCAATTAGTATATTCTCAACAACACTTTTCTCCTCATCATTTAATGATGTCTTCACCTACTGCTTGCTCTTTAGATACAACCCCATCTCCTAAATTAGAATACTTAACACCTGATTTATCACATCGCCATCATTCTATTTCTTCATCATCTTCATCTTCATCTTCATCATCTATTTCTTCATCGCCTATTGCCTCTCCCATCATGAAAAAGCCTTCTCTTTCAAAAAAATCATCATCACGTGTAAAAAAACAAAAATCTGCAACTTCGCTTCATTCTAATTCTTCATCAACTGCTACTTCTGCATTACTAAAAACTTTTACTTGTACTGAAGATGATTGTGGAAAAGTATTTAAAAGATCAGAACATCTTAAACGCCATATAAGATCCATTCATACAAGAGAAAAACGTAAGTTTTTAATTTTTTTTTTTTAATTAATTCCAAAAAAAATTAATTAATTTCCTTATCTAATTTTTCATTTCTTTCTTTTTTAGCCTTTGAATGCCCTTACCAATCATGTTGTAAACGTTTTTCTAGATCCGATAATTTAAATCAACATATTCGTATTCATCGTCCTACAGAAAAAGCTACCAAGTCCCAACGTAAAAAGTCATCTTCTTCCCATTAATATGTAAACAAATAACAACAAACAAAAAATGAAAAATACAAACTCCTCTATTCCATTAACAAGAGAAGTGGAAAAAAAAAAATTTTTTTTTTTTTTATTATAAACAAATCTATTATCACTCTATATATTTTTATTTTTATTTTTTTTACGCCTTTTAAATTTTAAATAATACCCTTTCTATTTCATTGTTTATGCTTTTTATATATTTATATATATATATATATATATATATATGTTTTTTATTTTCTCTTTATTATTCACACTTGCATTTTTATTTTTTTATTTTTTTTTTTATATATATAGTTTTCTTTTAAACAATATAATAATTATATACTATATAGGATTTGATATCTTTATATATATATATATATATATACTTATATGTTTATTATAAATTATTTTTTTCTTTTCATTGCTTGCAATCGAAAAAGTAATTTTTTTTTTATTTTTATTTTTCTCATTCATCATCATTATAAATAAATAAATAAATAAAATGATAACATCATTATTATTACTTTATCAAATCATATTTCATTCATTTATAGTTTAGTTTAAATTCTAATATAAAGGCACATACATATTAGTCAGTTATGCAATAAATGGAAACTCCGGCGATGATGTGAATGACTTTATTTGTTTATTCAGTCACTTACTACTAAAAAAAAAACTTGTACGATAGTGATTTTAAATAATAATAAACGATTGCTTTTCTCATCAAAAAAAAAAGTTTTGTTGAGAGAATTTTTTATTGAAATCATGGGGTTTTCCGTTTTTTTTCCTTTGATTTTTAATTGGACATCAAAAAAAAAAAAAAAATACTCGGGTGCACAGGCCAAAAACGTTTTGATTTTCTCTCTCAGAAATAGAATTTTTTCTTTCAAATTTAAATGCATGATTCTCTAGGCTACTTTTTTAAAACTATGAAGGGCATCATTTACGCATAATATTTTATTTTATCTTTTTAGAAAACAAAAACAAAAACAAAAACAAAAACAAAATCAAATCAAATCAAATCTTGGATTCTATTTTTTTTTTATTTTCTTATCTTTTTTAAAAGAAACGAACGGCATGATAATGAAATAGTTAAGAGTAATAATAATAAATTAGTATTTTTCGGAAACTTAAGCCGATGACATGGTTACTATTGACACTTTTTTTTATAGTTTGATTGGTTTTGTACTTCATTGAACGGATCAGCTCATACCGTAGCAAAAAAAAAAAAAAAAATAGTGAGATCATCCCCTTAATTTTATTTTCACTTATCATCACCTTTCAAAAAAGATCCTTCCCCTCCCCCTGAATATATATAAACTTTTTCATTAATTGTATTTATATAATTTCTTTTCTTTAGTATCGTCATTATTTTATTCTTGGTATTTTATATACTTATTATTTAGTTACGTTAAATAAGAATATTAATAGTAATAAGAATAGTACTAAAAAGAAAGTTCAAAGTGAGAAAATGAAATTGATATTCAATGGGATTTTTTTCAGATGGAATATCCTTTTAAGGTGATTCCTTTGGCATCCCTTGAGCTTTTTTTTTTTTTTTCTTTTATTTCTTTCTACTACGTAAGTATATCTTACTCTTTTTTTTTTTTTTAAAAAAAAATAATAATAATAATACTCAACTCCGCCTTAGCATTTTTTTTTTATTTTTTTGAAAAGAATATATACAAGTATTAATTTTTTATACATGTACATGTATATGTATAGATGTATATATGTATATATGTATATATATATGTATATATACTGATAAGAGTTTTGTAATCTATTCTAATCTATTTATTTATATTTATATTTATATAGTATTCTTATTATTACTATTATTATTATAAACATACTATAATAATAGAGATAGCCTTATTTTATTCAACTTAAATATATTATAATAATAAAATAAAAATAACTTTGTTTTTTTAAATCAACCTATTTATAAAACTGGTTTTTTTTTTACAAGTCCTATCCAATAGCCGTGCACTGTTACATTTTATATATTTTTGTAAAAGTTACCTTTTATTTATTTTTTTTTTTTTTTGAAAGCAAGTTCCCATGATCAAAAAATTCAACTGGTGTAACTTTTTTTAAAGTGAAAAGAGAGAGTGATATTTTTTTTTTTAAAAAAAAAAAAAGAGACACAATCGGCATTTTAAAAAAGATCTCTCTTTTTCTCTCTCTCGCTCTCTCTCTCACTCTGACATGAATCAAATAAAAAAAATAATTTTATTTTTTTTTTCTTTCTTCTTTTCTTTTCATTTTCATTTTTTTTAAACTTTTTTTTTTTTTTTTTTTTCAATCTTACATAAACCAATCAATTTTATTATTACCATTGAATTAAAATAACTATAAATCTTTCTTTCTTTCGTTTATTTTATTATTGCCATTAATATTATGTCTATTCAAACCACTTCTCATCAATATAATGGATTGATGGATCCTTATACCTATCAGCAACAGCAACAAGCTTATCAATTACCACCACAAGTGATTTCTGATCGGTTAAGAATGTTGACACAAAGAGCTTCTCAACCTCAACAACCTCAACAACAAACACCTTATCACCAACCAAGTAAATAAATATATATATATATATATATATATATTCATAATGATGAAAAAGTTATTAATTTCTCTTATTTTTATTCTAGTTATGACCATCTCTCAATATCAACAACAATTATCTGATCAACAACAACAACCTTCTTCTCCAGAAAATGAATTTTTGGATTCTAATCAGTTAAATAATAAAAAGTAAAAAGAGTCTTTTTTTTTTATTTTTGTTTATTCTTTTATTAATGAATAATACTAATCATTTCTCTCTTTTTTTTTTTTTTTTTATTATATATAGAAATAAAGCAGCTAAAAGAGCTGAACACAATGCTATTGAACGTGCAAGACGTGAACACTTGAATATTAAATTTCAACAATTAGCTCACTCTTTACCTAACCTTCAAAATGACCGTCGTCCTTCCAAAGGCACTATTATTGAAAGAACTCTTGAGTTTGGTAAAAATATAAATAATCAAATAATTAAAATATAGTTTTGTCATTAATTATTAATCTATTCTCCTCCTCCCCCCTTTTTTTTACCTTCTAATTTTAGTCAAACAAACCGTTCAAAAAGAAGAAAGATATAAAAATGAAATCCGTGAATTAAGTCGAGCTAATCGCCAATTAATGTTACAAGTAGCTAATAAACCTTTACATCATGACATTTTAGAAGAAGACGAAGAAGATGTGGATTATGATATTATGGATGATTTAGAAGATCCTCATTCTCATCATCGTTCTATTATCGATGGTGATGATGATGATTATCTTTTATTAAATCATGATACCCTTAGTCGTAAATCCTCATGTTCTTCTATTGAAGCTCAATCTATGACTTCTGCCCCTACTATTGGTTCCACTTCATCGGTCTCTTTAACAACTAGCCCTTCCGTTGATGGTTATCTTCCTAACACTAACCCTGCTATTCAGCATCAACACCATCTTCAACAACAACATCAACAATGGGATGATGTTTATTATCAACAACAACAACAATATATGATGATGGATCCTTCTTTATTAAAGCAACATCATCACCAATTCAATCCCAATCCTTCTTTAAAATTTGAACCTCATTTTATGTCATAAATTTTTTATTTTTTTATTTTTTATTTTTACTTTATTATTATCCCTTTTATTTTAAAAAACCCCATACCTTTCTTTTTTTTTTTTTTTTTATGCTTACTTTTTTATTTTATTATTTATCTATTGCTTATATCTCTTACTTTATTGTAATTATGTACATCTCTTACCAAAAAAAAAAAAAAAAAAAAAAAAAATAACGCGTTGACCGCATCATCATTCAAAATCTCCTCTCTCCCCCCCCCTTTTTTTGCTCCATCTCTTTCTCTTCCTTTTTCACCCTTTAACTATTATTATGTGAATATCTTTTTTTTATTTCCTTTTTCCTTTTTATATTTATGTTATATATATATTATGTGTGCTTTATTACATTTTAAACTACTTGTAAATTTATTATCTACAACATTTGATTATGTTTTTATTTTTATTCTTTTTATTATCATTTTAGTGTGTGTACGTTTATGTTTACTTTTTTATTTGTGTAATTTTCCTTCCTCTTTCTTTTTTTTTATTGTTATTATATTATCTTATATATATAAATATAAATATATATTCTTCCCTTTTTTTCATGTGTGTATTACTTTTTTATTTTTATTTTATAAACAGTTCCAAATTTGCAATAATAATAATAATAATAATAAACATCGTTTTACTTTTTACTATTGTAAAGATTTTTTTTTTTTCAACTCTCCAAATAAAATCGACCTAATATGGGACTTTCTTTGGAGAAAATATTCTTAATTTATTTATTTTTGTTAACCTAACCAAGTGTGATTTCCCACACAAATATATATATATATATATATGCTCTATGGTATATTCCCATGAATAAACTTTTTCTATTTTTTTTTCGTATTTGTCATTATCATTGAAATGCCTTTTCATTACAATAGATCATTATATTATTATTATTATTATTATTATTATTATTATTATTATTATTATTATTATTATTATTATTATTATTTTCACTATTCCTTTTTGTTTTTTTGTTTATTTATTTATATTTATTTAAGGAAAAATAATAGAGATATTTTTAAGATAAATAATAATATGAAAATAATAATAATAATAAAAAAAGGGATTATAGAGAGAGAACCCACTTTCGGATCACCGGGTCCGGTTTGTATTACTTTTTTTTATTGGATTTTTTTATTGGTTAAGTGGTAGATATTTATGCCGCTTAAAGTTCATCTAAAAAATAAAAAAAACCAGCCTGTCATTTGTCAACTTTGTTTCTTTTCGTATCCCCTTTTCCTTTTTTTTTTTTTCATACTAATACTAGTGCTTCATTTCCCGATGAAATGAGAAAAAAAATATAAAGTTTTATGCGAGAATTAAAAAATCGCCAAATTTTATGTGCTTCTCCGATTTGCAGCTTATATAAATTTGACGTTCTAAGCATCTTTGGCCTTTCCCCTTCTCCTTAAAAAAAACAAAAATAATGATATCTATTTACTTTTTAGTCTAGTTAACCTGTTTATTTATTATTATTTATTACTTTGATAGGATATAAAAAAAATAAAAGCGAGAGAAAGAACAAGTTATTATTCAAATGATACAAATACTATCCTCCTTGATTTTTTATTTTTTTTAATCCCACTTTTGCTTTTCCCGATATGGTGAATTGACTTGATCTTTTTTCAAATAAGCCTCATAAGAAATAAATATTTTCTCTCTTTGCAATCTTTTTTTTAGTGTGTGCACAGACTTTTTTTTATATTATTTTATATCCGCTATCTCTAAAAACAGAATTTTTTTTTTTTTTTTATTCTTTGGTTTTCTAATTTATTCTCAATAGATGTAGATGAATCTTTTATTTTTATTAAAATCATTCTAGAAAAATAAAGAATTAAGATTATTAAAATTAATAGTAATAAAAAAAATTGATTCTTTTTTTACTAAACCAATTTTATTATATTATAATCTGATTATTATTTATTTCGGCGTCCTCTTTTTTGGAAATAATAATGAGAGATGTGTTACTTTAAATATATATTAAATTGTCTCGATCTTTTTTTCTATTTTATATATAAGGGGATGATGAGTTATTATTTTATTTTATAAAGTTTTTTTGAGCCACAACAAGTTACCTGTTTATTTTTTTTCCCTTTGTTTATTTTGTGTTCCCTTCAGGTTTGTTGTTAGGTTACTTTCTGGTAACAAAAAATAACAAATATTTAATCAATGATTGTATTCAAGTCTGTGTGTTATATATATAAATTTATATATATATATATATATATATATATATATATATATATATATATATATGTATATATTTATATTTATATTTATATATACTTGTATGTATTTATATATATTTATATAAATTTATAAATTTACTTATTTATCTATTTACATGTATATATATATATATATATATAATATAAATTTATAACAAAGAAAATAATAATAATAATAGTAATTAATTAGGAAATCTTTGTTTTTTCTTCAATTTGTTTGTTTTTTTCATGTACGAAATCGTAAAAAAAAAAACTTAAATATTATCCTTTAGAAAGTTCTTTTACTTTAATAAAGTGTTTCGATGTATCATTTTCCGAATGAATCAACCAATCTCTATAGGACGTATATATATATATATATATATATATATATATTATATTATATTATATATTGTTATTCCGGGTAACAAACCCAAAGGAATGGTTCCTTTGTTAATGCTTTTTATTTTTTTTTTTAAAAAATCTCGTTATTTCTTTATATATACAATTACCCTTATCTTGGTTATTCAATACACTTTAAAAAAAAAACCTGAATTATTAATCATCTCTTTTTTATTTTTTCTTATCTGTTTTATATTTGAAACTATAACTTTTTTTTTTCTGGTG
Source organism: Cunninghamella blakesleeana (assembly GCA_017871115.1). Classification (NCBI taxonomy): domain Eukaryota; kingdom Fungi; phylum Mucoromycota; class Mucoromycetes; order Mucorales; family Cunninghamellaceae; genus Cunninghamella; species Cunninghamella blakesleeana. Next base: position 2,832,605 of record JAFCIZ010000006.1, read on the forward strand.
ATGATGATCATTTACATTATTTAATTTTATTAGTATATATTTATTCTATGTTGATTTCCGCAACACTTTTTATAAAAGTCACAACCTCTTTGCTTTGCTTCAGGGCAATTAATGGAAAAAATAAAATAAGGTTTTATCAGCAAAAAGCTTAATTATATACTATTTTTATACTTAAAAAAAAATACGATAAGACTGTTAAAATAAAGAAAATGTAATAGGTTATTCCCTAATTGTCTACGTTCTATATATGTAGTCTCTTTATATAATCCACTATATTTATTACATCGTTTATAAAAATAAAATAAAAAACAAGTTAAAAATATGAATAAATATCATTATTCAATTTTGGAGTACAAACATATCCCCCCTTTTTTTTGATGCTAATATCAATATTACGCATTAATATTATACTCTTAATTTGCTTATATCTCGAAATTATATTATACTCTCTTGCTTCGATTTTTCTTTATCAATCCATATACAAATATTGAACTATAATGTTTATAAAAATCTTTCATTTCCGAGCATTTTATTTATATACAACAATCTTTCTATAAATGGTCAATTCAAATTTTTTAATTACAAACATCAAAATATAATACTAATTTATTTGTTTATGATTTTTCTTCTTTTGAAGAATCTTACAATTTTTTTTAGTTTACGTTATTTAAGAAAAGGAAGTCCCCATCCAATTTTTATTCCACATAATCTAATTATTGTTAATAATGATAGTGATAGTAATATGTATATATTTTTAATTTATGTTTAAACATAAATAAATAAGCAAGTAGTTACCAGAGCATAAAAAAATGTTATTTAAAAGACTTTTCAAAAACTAATGTTCAAGTTAAACAATCATCTATATTTACTGATAATAAACTAATTGATTTGAAAAATTATTATATTGTTAATGTGATTGTATTCTCTTTCTCTCACTATATATATATATATATATATATATCCACATAAATTTTTATAGGACGGTCTTGAATTCTTGTGGATTTATTTAGATAATAATATTCAAACTAAATAATTATATGTCTTTGTGTGTAATAAATCAATCACCTTGAAGTTTGAGCAGTCCAAAAGAATACTGATACTCTGTATATAGGTTTTATAGAATATTTTTAAATATTTATTAATTTATTTGAAGGGTGTAATTCTAGTGAAATACTTATTTTTGCAATTAATTTGAAATTTTAACATAATAATATTTTATAAACAAGCTCAACTTTCTCAAGTTTACCAAAGATATTCATGGATTAATTTAATAAAGAGGGAATAAACCAGTAGTTATTTATTAATTTAAAATAAAATAAAATGAAATGAAATGAGATAATGTATAATATATAAAGACAAGTACAAAGGGTTATTATTTTATTAAACATAAATTAAAATTATGTACTTCATGTATTTTTATTATTTTAAGTAATATTACTTTTTTTTTTTTAAAAAAAAAAAAAGAAAAACTATTGAAAATTACATATATATATATATATATATATATATTTACCAATTCACTAGCTAATATAAAGCTACAACATGTATAAAGCCACATGTTTCCGGAGATCTTTTTTTTTTCTTGTAAAGATCATAGTTTAAATGACAAATATAAGGTTTTTCATTTACTTTATCTCAAACTTTTATTGTGCTACTCTACTCCAATTTTTTTTATGCAATGATCATGCTTATTTTTTTTTTTTTTTTACTTGTATTTATTTTCACTCTCCATTATATAGTATATTATTAATACTTTTATGAATTCATAGATGACTATTAATTTGCATTGTCGATGAAAAACCACGCATCTCTAACTATTCTTTTCTTTTCATTAATGAATTGATATTGGAATTTATATGTGCCAAAACCTCTAATACATTCTACTTTCAATCATACCGATGTTCGAAAATGTAAAGACAATCCAATAGAAATTAAAAAAGTATTGATACTAATCAATAATAAAAAAAAGCCATTCTTCTAATGTATCATTTAATATGTAAACAGTAATCTACTATTTTTTGTAGAACGAGCATGAATAGAAAAGAAGAAGAGGAGAGAAAAGACGCGTATTTTTATTTAATTATATTCTTTCTTTTTAAATTATTTATCTCTATAATAATAATATAAAACAGAATATGAAAATTCATGATGATTCATTACAAGAATCATTTACAAAATAAAAAACATGAGCATGACCACTGCATAAAACTTTTTTTAGGAATGAACGGTTTTTATACATTATGTAGCACAATATTCGTCTATGAGTCATTAAAAAAAAATGGAGTCAAATAGTTTAAGATGCTGGAAAAATAAAGAATTTAAATTGATCACATATTAATATATATATATATATATATATAAAAGAGATTCTCAGAAACAAGATATTTTTATATTCAATGATAAAAAATCGAAGCAAGGTTGGATAGTGTAATTTTGATATACAAGCACATTAAAGAATTTATATTAATTACTTATTTGATAATCACTATACTAAAAAAATAAAGTTCTTGGAAATAGATGATTTTTATACGTGTTGTAACTCAATACTCGTCTATGAATAAGAGAGAATTGAAGTAAAGTAGTACAGTATAATTTTGAGAAAATTGAAAAATAAAAAAGCATGATCATGCATGTATAATGTAGCCGCTGTAAAATAAAATAATAAAAGAGTTGATCAACAAGGGAGAGGTTATTTTTTACTTTTTTGTCCCCCTTTTTTATACGTAATGTAAATCGTTAGCTTCCTCTTTTTTTTGCTTTTGTCTGGATAGTATATGTAGCAAAAAATACCAGTAAACACTTTTTCTTTAACCCTTTTTGACTCTTTACATACATATGCATATAGACTTACTTTCTTTTTATTTCTATTTCACTCAAAAAGTGAATGGAAATTACTATAGATTTCCTTTTTTGGTACCATTTTGAAATATAAATTCTTGATTTTTTTTTTACTTCTTTTTTGTGTATTATATATTTACTCTATTGATAATTTCTCTTGCTCATTGAGTGTACGACGTTTAAGTATATACCATTAATCAACAATTAAATATACTTGTGGCCAATTAATTAATTTATATGTTTTCTTAAATTTTTTTCTGTGTGTAGCTATTATTAAATAACGATGGAAAAGACATTATTTTGTTTGTTATTTTTACTTTATATTACTATTGTAATTGCAAGTCCAGTCTCAGATTGCCTTTGTGATGGAACGTATGAACCTGTCTGTGGTAGAGACCAAATAGTATATGGTAATCCATGTATGGCCAAATGTAACGGTGTTGAAGTTTGCGGACCTGCAACGAATGAAACATGTGAAGTTTGTTAAAGAATAACAAATTTCTTTTCTTTAAAATATACTAAATTTTCATTTTTTATTTACTTAATGACTATATTTATTTACTATCTGTTTTTTTTAATTAATCCAAACGTATATTAACCAGTTTTTTTTTAATAATTATTTTAAAATAAAATGAGCCATTTTTTACACTATTTTAAATTTGATTATGGTATAACATAAGAACAAATAGAATTGTATTTTTATTTTTTATTTTTTGCTAATTCACTTGTTGCTTAAACTCATCATTAAGTATAATAATAGTAGTAACAAAATTACAGTAATATTTTAAGGAAAAACAAATAAATAGAAAGTAATTACAATAACAGGGTATTCTTTTGCTTTTATTATTACCAATATATAAATATTAATCGGTACGCATATCACCTTCTAGAAGATCTTGTAGCAACAAGCTTTCAATAAAAGGTATATCTGGTTTAGCCAACATATAAGAGGATTGATAAACGTATAAATGTATATGTTCAATAAAGAAAGAAAGTTGTACAATAGATCCAATGCTATGCATGGTAAGCATAGGTCGCCTTAATTCACCTGCTGACGGTAGGGATGATGTTGATACTCTATTGTTTCCTTGATAAGATATTTTGCTAAATTGGTTATTATGATTTTCTTCCAACATAAATGTATTGCTACCATTATTACTTATATCTCCAGTTGTTTTATCGATTTCTGATTGGTATTGATTATGAAGTGTATCACTAAGCTTATTCATCATAGATACTTGTCTTGTTTCTTCCCTTTTGATTACTGCATCCACAGTATCACTGATAAATATCCATTGATACCTAATAATAATAATAATAAAATAGAAAATGATTAATATTATTACTCTTATGAGTCATCTCTATTTTATTTCTATTTTTATTTGATGAAATTACACTTGGAAGGAATCCATTTCCAGAGTACATAGTAGATCTAAAAATTTACATCCCGCTAATGCTATCTGTGCTTCATCAGGTCGATCTAAACTTTCATTACTAATAAATGAATTAAATAATCGTATCTAAATAAATGAGCAGGAAGAGGTAGTAGTAATAATAATAGTAATAATTAGTAAAAGTAATTAGATAATAAATTTAATAAATAAAAAATGTGTTTCTTCTTTTCTTACCATTTCAGATATTAAGACTGGCCAAAAGTGAATTAAATGTTTCTGAGAAAACCGTATCAAGATAATTCTTAAACAAAGATATATTTCAACATGAATCATTTCACTATGGTCTAATTTTAATAATTCTACCATTTTCTCTTGAATAGTAGGCAATTGTGGCACATATTGATCAATACTACCAGCAAATATCACAAAGGAAACCCGACGTAAATGTAATGCACGTTGCCATGTTTCTTGATCTTTGTTGGTGAAAAACGCACTATTGGAAGGTGAGGTGGTAATTCTACCCATTAATTCCGTAAATCTCTCCTTTTCAAGACTAAATACGGTTGATAAAATAGTACTCCATTTATGTGCCGTTGTACTGGTCATATAAAAAAATCGGTGATCCGTAAAGACTTCCCATACTTCTTTTCTCCATGTTTTATAAGTAAATGGCATTTTGGACATTTCTACTAATTGATCAATAATGACAGCACCGCCATGAAGTATATGAAGTGAGCTTGAATTGTTGCTATTTTGTTGATGACTGGTGGTAGAACTGGAAGAGGTGGATAATGATATTTGTGATGACATGAATCTTTTCCCTTGGAGTAGAGGTAAACTTGACATAGGTTGGCGTGATCTCAAATGTGGTCCAATAATATAATACACTAAATTATTTAATAATGAATTGATTTTATCTTGGTCTCCGAGTATATGACGTAAATTAGGTATAACATGAGTGGCTATATAGTGATTGATTTGAAGAATCATATAATCTTCTCTTAATTTCCAGCTAGCTTTTTTCTCTAAATCTGATATATTACTTGTTGATAAGTTGGGGGTATGAGTATCGTTACCACTATTATTATTGTTGGGACTACTATTATTATTATTAGCGTTGTTCATATTGTAGTGATTATATTGACTATATAATGATAAGTGCTCCATTGAAGAATTAGCTGTATCAGTAAAGAGAGTATGAATAGTGGATGGATAATTTGAAGTAGTGGAAGAGATGGTAGAATATGTATCATTTTGTTGTTCTTCATCATAAACATTAGTACGCCGTGACCATAAACTTTGATCAAATGATTTCCCAGCTATTAAAATGCAATAATCTACACATCTTTGATAAAGGTCTTGTCCTTCTTTACGTGCCTTTTTATCATCCGAATATGATATAAATCTATCTAGTACAGTAGTCATAAACCGTAATAAACCAGGTAAAATGGTTTTATATGTAGATGCTTGTGAGAGATAATCTTTAACAAATGGGCTAATAGATGGCCATAGGGCTGATAATGTTTCTGGTCTAATGACTTCTTGACAGTATATTTCTGTAAATCGTAATATAGATGTGTCCGTTCTGAAATAATATATGTATACAAATTAGAAAAATAAAAAATTAAAATTAAAATTAAAATTAAATATAGAAAATAAACTAAAATGATGGCGACTTACAATTTACCAGCACGCATGATATGTCGTTTACGATGTGTTTGCATACCAGGTGTTCTTTGACGTATGCTTTCTAAGAGTTTAGTCATTATTTGTTGAGGTGAAATCGATGGAATGTTAGTCATTACTTCAATAACAATTAATTCAAATTGATCAGTGGTTGCCTTAAAAAAGAAAAAGGAAAAAAAAAAAGAATTGTATATAAATGTATATTAAAGAAAAGATCGTTGCAATCTATTTTTTTTTTTTTTTTTTTTTAAAAAAAAAAGGCACTAAAGAAATTATCAATGTCTATACCTCATATTCTAATGCTATTGGATTTTCAATAAAAAAGATTTCCACAAAACCCTCAATCACATCAATAGGACAATATTCATATAGTCGTTCCAAAGTGTACTCTAACCTTGCTTTAACATGATCAGCAGCATAAGCAAATGACTGTAAGACTGCTTCTTTCTTTGCATTCCCCATAATGTTGACTGTATCTTGATTCCAATTAGGTCTTCGAAAAACTCTCCAAACATCCAATAATATATGTAAAATGACAGGTAAATGAGATAATAAGACGTTGCGAGGTTTATATTTATCATTATTAGATGAATGTTGATGCTGATTCATAGCATTAGTATTTGTTGAAGTAGCAGTCAGACTATTATTACTGTTATTATTGGTATTGATTTTATTCGTATGGATAGGTGGATAACCAGGTTGTTGCATCATTAATTGTGCCATTCCCCACAATTCATCATGATTCTCAACATGTGGTAATATAAAACCTGTATTAAGAGAGTTTTTCATGGGAAGAGAACCATCTGGATCTCTTATTATTGTTGTAGACCAATCATCACTCATACTTTTTTCTGTTAATCCATATCTTAAAAGCTTTTCCAGTCCATTTAAAAATATAAGAATATCGGTTTCAGGCCCACCTATTACAGCACCACTTTCTTGAATTAATGGTTGGGTTATTGACGTTGATGAAGATGAAGAAGTAGAAAATGAATGTTCAAATTTATCATGGTCATAGCCGGTAGCTGTTGCTGTTAAATGCCAATCTTCATTAATGGATGGTGTTGATGTTGTTTTATCTGCTGTTGCTCCATGCATTAATAAACGAACAGTGGCGTTGCATAAATTAACCTGCTCACTGAGACATATAAGGATAGGTACTATGATTTGGCGAAATCCATGTTTTACATAAGGTAAGGTTACAAGCACAAAATCAATCCAATGTTGAAGAACGGATCGATTACTAGGTGTATGAAATGCATCAATAACACACTTTACATATAAATTTGCGGTTGATTGTGCTAATAAAAGTGCAGCAACTTCATCACTTTGGGTTTGATAATTAGAATGATGATGCAATCTTGAAGATGAAGATGAAGAATGAGTTGTGTGGTTTTCACTTCCGAATAAAGAAGTATAACCGATTGATGTTTGCCGTCGGTGATGCCGTTTATTATTTGTTTTTGGCGAATGAGAAGGAGATAATGTATTATTGTTGCTATCACCATTATTTAATTTTGATCCTTGTGCTACTGCCCCTGTAATTGCCATTGTCGCATGTAATAAATGTAATAATTTTTGTTGAATATCTAGGTCTCCAGATGAAATGCAAAATAATAATTTTCTAATCACACTTTGCTGAATTAGTGATGTAATGTTCATATCAATATAATTCAATTTTGAAATAATTAAATGCAATAATTCTGAGGCATGTAATTGAATTTGACGAACTGAATTTACCATTCTTAGTTGAAGTTTATCACATGGTTCTGATTCTAAAAATCTATCCGAAATAATTAATATGTATATATAAATAATTAGCTATATTAAATAATTATAATATTTATTTATTTCATATTATTGATTTTGATTTTTTGTTTACCTAATTGCAATGTGTACTAATAATTCCAAAAAATCTAGTGAAGGATGATCTAAAATGATATTTTAATAAATAAATTAATTATAATGCATGAATATGATTTATATAACAAATATAATGATAATGATAGAAGTAATTATATTTACCATTTGTTGATATACCAAGACCGGATTCTATTAACAAAGGCATAGGGCCAGTATTACCCACTGTATAGTTTTTACATGCTTCAAGAACACCAACACCACCGAATTCAACAAGAGATATCAATGTTGTAAACATATAATCAACAATATCCATATCAAAAGATCGCATATAAAGAAAATATTCTATATTAACTTCTTGATCGTTAGATGACAATGGGTAAACAGATTGATAGACTAACGGTATATTTTTTTTTGCTGAACGCCGAACGATGTATTGATTTAATAATGTAGTAATAAAAGGTTCCATAAGACGGGCATAGCTTTTCAAATGACATCGAATCCATGTTTCACCTGCACGTCGATTTAAAGGCATTGTTCCATCTTTAAGTAAATCTAGCATTAAAAACATTGGTCGTGAAAAAACTGTTGATGCTTCTACCATGTTTTCAGAGAGTTCCCAAAAGGTACCAAACTTTTCGTAATTGATCATTCTTTCATTATCATTTGAAATAATTAAATAATTAGCCACAATGGATTCAACATGGTGTTGTATAGAGATATCTGTTAATAACCAAATCAATTCCACAGTCCTCATATGAAGTAACTTAGTAGAGGGTGCCAAAAATAACCATAACTATTTATATGAATAAAAATAAAGTAAAAATAAATTAGTGAAAACATTATATTGATACATATGTATTTATAAGTATATAAATAAAATATTGTATAGTTTTTTTTTTTTTTTTTTTTTTACAACTTACTTTATCTAAAATTTTATTGGTATTTTCTTTCTTTTTTAAACTCGAGCCACTTAAAAACCTTTGTTGTTTTATTAATTGACTAAGAGTATCTAATCCAATATCTACTATACCAAATTCCTTACTTTGTTGACAACATTTAAATAGAGCTTGTGTAACATCGTCTTTAAGTTGCTGATCACAGTCAATGATACTATTCATGCTGTTTATTTGTTTTTGATCCACATGTTTTGCTATCATGGATAAAACTTGGCAAGTTCTATGTAATACTCTTTCCAATTGGGTACCAATATTAGATAATCGTTTTCCATCAACACCAACATCTACACCGCCAGAATTTATATTTTCAGGAATGACTATGTAGCTATCCACTAATTCCACCAAAAATTGGATAATGTTTTTCAAAAGTTCTTTTGTTAAAATAGTCCCACGAATAGGTCCAAAAGCTGGTCTAATAATGGCCGTTATCATATCTTTATCATCTAAAACACTGGTTATACCTTGGTTGGTCAAATCACCTTCATCTTCCTCATTTTTATTAGTATGAGTCATGTCATTGGTGAGACTTACTGTTGATGTTGTTGCTGTCGTAATAGCCAATGCTGTCTCCAAGTGTTCGCCATCACCCTTATTGTTTATATCATTGTTTCCCGTTACATCGTTCTTTGCAATTCCATAAAATTCTCTTGCATATTCTAATACATCCATTCCTGTTTGAAACTCCTTTTGAGTGTGCTGAGAATTTTCATCTAAAGCTGTATTGTGTTGTCGATCTACAAATATGGAATCGGGAAGTTGGTATAAAATAATCGTCATCACTTCAAGACATTGGATAATTTGCGGAAGTATATCGGAAAATGATACGTGTCTTATCGATTTCTATTAATAAAAATGAAAGAGTGAGAAAAAAGAATAATGATATAAAAAATCAATATAGATTACTTCATAATAAATCATCAACTACTATTATAATTATGTATGTTTTTATTACCTTTAATTTTTTTGTCATTGCAGCTAATACTAATGGTAGATGGAAGTGTTTAATTTCTTCATCAGTGAGTTTGAAGGATTTTAAGGTATATTCAATCAATTTTAATCCTTTCTGTGGATAATCTACCCCTGGACCAGCAGACTTGGGCGATGTAGGGAAAGTTTGATCAATGATATTAAATAGTTTTTTCCAAATCAAATAGGGTTCTACTATTTCCATCCACATATTAGCCGTTTGTAATATCTAATTTATTAAAAATATTATATAATTAATTTAGTAAAAGGTTAATTAAATTTTTATATATTCATATTTATATATCTATATTATCATTATATTATTATTATTACCTCCTGTTCTATAGATTCATGTTTTGAGTATCCTTGAAGACTTAATAAAGAATCTGTAAAAACATTACTAACAATGGGTTGACCAATTTCCCATTTATCCATAAGTGAGATCAATATTTTATATGGTTTTTGAGCATCCAGTATATAAGTTGGCGTTTGTGAATTCTGATAATGATAGACATCTCGTGATATAAAAAATAAATGACGTATAGCTTGTGTAGCCGCTTTTTCAGCGTAAAGGTGAAAATATTTTAATTGATTTTGTGAAGAAGAATCTGATCCTAATAACCACGCATATAATCGTCGATTTAGTGACATATCTTTTCTTAAAACAATAGATAATGCTGACTTCATTAATATAACCAAATCTTCATGTCCCAATGTTCTATATATAATACATAAAGAAAATAAAAGTAAGGTATATGATGTATAAGAGTTTTTTAGATGTTATTTTAGTTACCTATGTTGTAACGGGTAATTTTGTACCAATAATTCCAATATACCACGTTGTACAAGAAGTTGATGATCCATTAGAGTAGCTGAAAAGGCACGAACCATTAAACCCAAGTTTTCAGGACCACCTAAAACAAGGGCTACATCTTCTTTATTTGTAATTTTTGGTAATCGTAACAGTAAATAATTCAAACATGGTGACCGTAAATTTGTATCATTGATCATAATAAGCCAAATGCATGAATAAAAAAAAGGTAAGTCTACCACATTTGTTAATCGATCCAACATAGATACTACTTTATGAAATCCTTCGCTTCCTTCTTCTTCTAAAGCTGGTAATAAAGCAATGATATATCCACGTATAGCTGGTCTTAATTTAGCTCCAAGAGGATAAAAATACTTTTCGAAAATATTTAGTAGTTGGGGCTATATATATATATATATGTATATATTAAAAAATAATAATAATATTTATGAGTATAGCAATTCGATAACATACAAATATATATATACATATAATATCTTTCATTTTCACTTTATATTTATATATTACCTTAACATGAGTGGCTGCATATTGTACAAAAGGAAACAAACCGAGTGACCATAAAGGTAAGTCTTCGGCAAGTTGTTCTTTCTATTTAATCATAAAATAAAAAAATGAAGAATGGATATACAGAGTATAATGAAAAGATGAATTATTTTTTTAAAAAAAGATTAAAATAAAACTTACACCAATCGTTTCCAATATATAAGCATAAACTTCCAAAGTTTTTTGATGTACACCAGCTGGGAATCCAGGATTAAGGCACTGTGCCAATCTTTTAGAGACAATTTGTTTATGAGGTATTGTTTTGAATTGTGGGTATGCTTGAAAAGACTATTTTTTTTTTTTTTTTTTTTAAAAAAAAAAAGGAACCAGAATATGTATATATTATATTAGAATGCCTATTTTTTTTTTTTTTTATTTTATTTTAAATAAAAAATATACATCCAGTTTCATATATGTATTTAGCATTACTTTTAGTAACTTTCCAAGAAAAGATATAATATCGGCCCATTCGTTGACAGCATCAAAAGACTGAAGATTACGTTCTATTAATTGTACATATTTTTTAAACCTAGGATCTGTTTGTTCTTTTTCTGGCATAGTATCCTCTTTAATAAAATCGATTTATTTATTCTTTTTTTACAATACGCTATTTCCTCTCCTTTTTATTATAAATTTATTTAACCGTATCAAAAATATAAAATGTATATTTTATATAAGTATAAAAGAAAAATATAGAGCAAATTTAAAAAAAGAGAGAAAAGAAAGAAAAAGAAACATAAAATTTTAAAAAATTAAAACGTGTTAACAACCAAAAAAATTATCGGAATTTAAAATTTTAAAATATGCCAAAAAAAATATGCTTTAACAAAATTTATTAATGTATTTATAATGGGCGATATTAAAGTATAAATTATAAAGAAATATATATAGTTTATAATTCAGACTCTGTATTTTTTTCTATAATGGGTTGTTGGTCCTTTTCTAACTTTCTTCGACGTTTATAAAAGAGTAAATAGGCGGCACTTGTCTGTTTATAAATAATAATAATAGAATTAAAAATATTATCGATTAATAAAAAATGTCCATATGTTTTACTATATTTACTTTTCTATTAATATATATCTTACCTTTGCTTCAGATGCTTGAACTTTAGAGACATGTGAGTCATCAAAATTATACCAGGAACCATCTTGACAATTTTGAGCATAAGCGGTATCTATTTAAAGAATGATAATAATAATAATAATAAAAGTGAATAAATAATCATAATCATTATAAAAATATTTATAATAATAGTATTTTGTATGCATTGACTTACAATGACCACCGCCTAATCCACCAAAATGATTATCAACAGCATATAAATCATAGATTAACCGGTCCTTTTCAGCTAACTCGGATTCATTTTTAATACTTAATACATGATCAGTCATGTCTAATGATTCCATTGGAAAATCAATAAATATATCAAGTTTATCACGTAATGTCCTTGTATGACTAAATCGTTTAAGATGTACCACCATAATTTCAGGAAGATGCCAAATATCGAATTTTTTAGTAGCACGTTGATGTTCTTTACATTTAGGACAATACCAAAGATCTTCTTCACTTAATTGTTCTTCTTTTGTAAATTCATTTAAACAATCCATTAAAGTAATTTGCTTATTATGTTCTTTTTTATTTAGTTCTGCGTTAGGATCGCCAAGATCTTCAATTTCCTTCCATGCATCTTCATTAATATCCAATTTGGATAAACTCGATAAACTTGAGGTTGATAATGATGATTTACTAACGCCAAATAATTCCTGAGCTTTTTTCAACCGCCAATCTATAATAATACCCTCCCCTTGTCTAATAACCGTTCTTGGAGGGCGTCGTAATGGTAATGCTGGCTGTGTTGATGGAAGGAAAAGAGAGGAAGAGGATGTTGGTGGCGAAGGAGATGGAGGTGATGAACCTAAATACTTATTTTGTCCCGATGTTTCAACAATCATACTACTATTGTCGCTCTTGTTACTACGAGTATCATCTAAACTGACATCCATTGATATATCTTTATTCCATTCTGTTTCTACATCATTGACTATATCATTTTCATAATCATCAGAAATATTGTCTAGTTTTTCTGTTGCGATGCTATCCATGGGTTCATTTGGTGTTTTAATATTGCTTTCTAATAAATCATCTATTGTGTCATCATCATCGTCTTCAGTGATATTTTTATTCTTAAATTTCTGACTGTCATAGGTTGCTATTTCGTCAATATCATTATCCTTTTTCTGGGCTTTTTCATATGCAATTCGTTGTTCATTTTCTTTATTAGCACGTTCTCTTAAATCTTCAACTTGTCCTACCCTCCAAGAATTTACATGTGTTGGTATAAGTTCCGGCCCATCACTACTATAAGAGTTTTCAGAAAATAATTTCATTGAAAATAAATTACTAATAGGTACTAATTGTCGTCCACCTGCGGCAGTAACAGCTGCAGCCGTTTTAATAGGTTTTGATACATTGTCAACTTCCATATAATTATCTTCTACTTCTTTGATTTCTATATCATCGTCATTATTAATATTATTGGATGACGGTAAAGGTGCGATAGTGGTGGCTGTTTCTGATGGATTCCGTACTTCTTCAAAAAGCTTCATTATAGTATAACGTTCAACATGCTTTGCAATGAGTTTGTAAATATTATCAGGATTAGTAGCATCTTTTGCTTGTATGGCTAATAACATTGGTCCACCAAATTGTTCGTATGTTTGATAACTACTATCGTTCTCAGGTGAGGTTGCACAATAAACTGGGAAAACAATCCATTTTTCTCCATCAAATTCTTCTTCATCTTCATCATTATCATCATTTGCGCTGCTGTTAAATACACTAAGACGATTTCTAAAATTGAAACGTGAATGTCGTTGAGGTGAAGGAGAAGGTAGTGGTCCGGGTAATTGATAAACATAAATGATATCTGATCTTCTAATCGTCCCTATAGGTTCATAGTCAGGGAAGACTTTATAGAATTTATTGCTGAATATTTCTACAACCAAAAGCTATGAAAAAAAAAAAAAAAGAAAATGCAAGAAATAAACAATTAGTATTTTCATTTAGAAATTTCTATTTGTACTTTAATTCTTAGTTTAGTATGAATAATTGTTACCTTATTTGAATCTTCAGCACCAACTTGATTTGCAATTACGTTTTTGAATTTTTTAATACTAGCATCTTTGTCAATTGTAATAATCATACGTTGAGGAGGTTGGGAAGGATCATATGGAACATAAACAATTTCTTGTTTAACATTTTTTTGTACGGGTAATGGTAAAGATAAATACATAAATGGATCAAATGTTACTGAAATCTAAATATTAATAAATATTAATATACAAAAAGAAAATTGATATTAATATTGATGTTTCTATTTTAGTTATATATATTAATATTATTATTTATAGAATACCTTTTTGCAAACATTACACACTAAACGGCTTTTAAATTGACCTTGGAATAAATCCACAATAATAGAGTCATTTCTAGCTTTATGATAATCCCAACTTGTCTTTGCAATTTCTTCATCAGTCATATCATCAAAATCAGGCATTTCAATATAAGGCTTTTTTAAAATTCTATTTAAATCTTCGTGAAGTCCATCCAATAAGAAAGCAAGAAGCTCTTGAGAATCGTGTTGTTGATAACCAGTAAACGTTGGATTGAAGCGGCTAATTGTATACTATAAATAAAACATCTTATTTTAATTAAAATAAAGCTCTTGTCATTTTTATACTTTTATTATTATTACTATTTAATTTTATTTTATTTTAAAAAAAATATACTTTAAAATCTCTTGGGGCAACGGTCCCATTAGTTCCACTCCAAAGTTTTTCAATCAATGCTCCATAGTTTTCAGCAACTTGACCACCCATACCTAACGGATTATCACGATTCAATTCCTTTTTATAATTTCCAGCTACAGAATAAATGTTTATTAATAAAAAAAAAAGGCATACTGATTAACAAAAGTAATTAAACTGATTATTTTTTTGTTAGAGTAATTTATTACCTAAAAACCATTCTGTTAATAATTCGGTATTACTAAGACATTGTAAAGCAGAGTTCATAAAGCAAGTGTTTCCCAAATTATTTAAACCACACACACCTTTTTGTCTAGAAGTAGAAGTATTTTTTGACCAAATTGGACCAAAACTACCAGAATCATTGTAAGTACTTGCTGAACTAATATTCAAACTTTTAGTATCTACGGAAACGTTGCTTGATTTTGTTTTTTCATCCTCTTCTCTTTGTTCAGCAGTTCTTAAATCGATCACTAAATTACTACTATTTAAACATAAATCAGAAATTGTCTTATTATCATCATCAATTTTAATTTCATTAGCGTCTTGAAGTGCAGAAGTTGATATAATAGGCGAAGAGCCAATATGTGATTGAGTATTGCTATCCAGTTGCCAAAGAGAAAAAGTTTTATCCATTGATAAATCAAAAGCATTCAATAAAGTTTGCTTCAAATTTTTGACGGTGGTTTTACGTGATAGTGTGATAGATGGGCTTTTTTCTACTGTGGATGCTAATCCTTGAGAGGGTATATCGGCCAAAAAAAGTTTGAAAGTTGGAGGATACATTTCTATCATTGTTTCTTGTTTAATTCCCTCTGAAATCACTTGTCTTGCAATAGGATCTTGTTTTGTTCCGTACCTTTAATTTACATATATACACGTCATATTAATTTATTTATCCCTTATAAATATACTATTTCATTTATTTTATTTTATTTTTTTTTAAAAAAAATCATTTGCTTTATTTTTACCATTTTTCAAGGTGCTGCCAAGCTATTTCAGGTACTAATATGTATTGGTCAGGATTCAAATCAGGCAATAAATCTCCATTGCTAGAAAGAATACTTCTATTATCAATAGGATCAGGGAGAGTCAAAGAGCCTAGTTGCTGTGTTGCACTATTCGAGCTACCACTACGATCACAGTATCGCTGCCAACGTGCATACCAAGCTTGAGAAATAACATACCAAGTGTCACCATCCACAAGAGGTTCAGAAGTTCTGCTTTCAACGAAAACAAGCTGTTCTTTTGGATCAAGATCTACTATTGATGTGGCTGTTTCTTTGTCATTACAATCCCAATCAGCAACTGCATTTTCTAGTTGTTCATCTTCTGTATCATAACTAGGAAAGTTGACTCGTTCATATTGCTGTAATTCATCAGATTCGCTACTAACACTTGTCTCTCGAGCACGTTTAGATGATAAAGGGCTATGATTATTAGATGCTATATCAGTTGAAGAAACTGGCGAAGGTGGTCCACTAATATCTTGTTGATTATTATCCATAGGTACAGATCGTTGTCGCTTTGATGGTGATTCTGAACCTCGATTATTATTTCTTTTCACAATTGATTCCACCTTGTCTAGAATTTTGGCGGTTTAAAATAAAAAAAAGTAAAAAAAGAATAGAAAGAAAAAAGATTCAAATTTTATACGTAAATATATGAATATATATATATGAATATATATATATATATATAATATAATAATAATAAAAAAAAGAGAAAGAAAAAGAAAAAAAGAGAGAAAAAATTTGAATTTAAAAAAAAAAATGGGCGGGGTCATTTTTTAAACATCGCCAAAAAAAATTTCGACTCGAAGTTTTGGGATAGACTGAATGCATAGCAAAAACCCAAAGCCAAATGCGGAATTTTAATTTTTTATTCGCTCCTATTCAATTTTTCTTCCTTTTTCCTATTCCACTTTTTTAAAAAAAATATGCTTACATAGTTATACTTTCGTATAACAATGTAAGATCAAATTTCTTTGAAAGTACTTCTACAAAACAATACATATGTTGAAATTAGTGCTAAAAAAATAAAATTTCATTTCAGATTAAGGAAGCTAGAAATTCTCTTAGTAAGTAGAACGTTAAATAATAGTAATTTTAAAAACAAAAATAACAATTGTAATAGTAATATAAGATGTAGCATAAATTAAATTCTTACCATAGCTTTATTCATTTATTTTCATATATATTTTAGTTAAATATATATCTCATCTTCTATTCGATCATAAAATAAAAAGTTTAATCTGTGCAAAACAATGAATTGAATAAAATAAAGGTAGTAATACCTCCAACCAAATTTGCAATTATTTTGAACATATTAAATATAATATTTTACGCGTTTTTTTTAAATATATATATATGCGTATATATATATTATTGGTACACTTATTTAATTATAGATTTTTTTTAACTTTCTTTCGTTTTATTTTATTTTAGCAGCTTCAGAGGTGGAAGATCGATAAGAATTGAAGGAATCACAGAAAAATTCAAATATTACGTCATGCAAAAAGCGTATTAAAAATAGCCAATATGATCCTGAGGGGGCTATAATCGAAAATCAGTAGCAAACTTTGCCTAGACCACAATAATACACATCAAGATCTGCGCAAAATGATTTTTGACAATTATTATGTTATAGCAACTCGAAAGATCGCACTATATCTGACAATCTCTCTTCAACCTGATAATAAACGCCTTTTATGAAAAGTATTGCAAATTTAATAAATCATATTAGAAAGTAGCCATTAATTTTTCATTATTTAGCAGCTTTAAAATTTTGAACCTTTGGGAAGGAACAGTTAACACATTACTCGTAGGATACACCGGGTAATTTAATAATTCAGGATGATATGGAAGGTTTTGGAAGATTGACTTGTAATGATAATCTTAATGTTGTTAAGTTACATATTAATGGCATTATCACTATTATTAGGAGCATGGTTATTCATTCTTCTATATATCTTCTTGGTAAATTAGTTACTAAAATAAATATTGTATTATATTCTGAAATAAAGGTTGGAAATGAGTTCTTCTATAGAGAAGACATTTCGTGTAGTGGATTAATTATTATTAGTGAAAGTTTAATCTGTAAAAATAATTTAGCTATTTTAACAATATTATGGGAAGCAGTAGTTTGATTATAGATGGTAATATCAAGACAGATGATACTTACAACAACTTAGGAACCAAGAGCTCAGGATCTACAGTTAATTTGAGTGTTACAACCGTTAATCAAAAATGAAATCTTGTTATATTTAAATAAAGTTTATAAAAATATACATATACATATGAGGATATTTATACGCTTGAAGATACAATTACCAATATTAATGTTATGACTAGTACTAATATTAACAAAGACTTGAATCTTAACATGGAACCAATGATCACTGGTGAAGCTAAAGTTAACCTGCTGCCAATTTTTCTATCAATTTTGAATCAAACAATCTTTTACAAAGCTTTCTTAATTTCATCATCCGACTAGTTACGGGTGGCAAGATGACAAACCAAGAATTATTTATCTCAAAAAATGCAATAGTGAGGTTCTATTCAATATATTTCACTTTTTTTATTGAAGGAAAGATTACATGGTACCAAAATCAAAAAATATTCAACATTTTACACTTCATCTGCGTTAGTAGGATTGGCCTAGAAACTAGTGCTATTATCCATAATTGTATTGTTGAACATTTTAAATATCGTTTCAAATCCTACACCAATTCTTTCATAGAAGAAAGTAAAATGTAAGCGAAATAAATAATGATAATAATGATAATAATAAATATTTATTTTCATTTTCATTTCAATTTTTATTTTGTTTATAAAACACAAAAACCAGTTAAATGCATTTACAAAGTATATACATATAGGACTTTTTATCATGTGACTACAAATCTACTTGGACAACAGTTTTGGAAAAAAAAAAAAAAAAAAAAAAAAAAAAAAAGGAACTCTGTGTAAATAGTACCATTTAAAATAATAACTTTGGCTCCAAACTGACCATTATTAAAAGCCAATTGCCCAATGTACACGTTAGTATTGAAAATTTATTAAGTATTTTAAGGGAATATAAACAACATGGAGATAAATAGCACATTATGACTAATAATGTGCTTATTGCAGTTAGGAAAAAATGATGTAAAGGTATAACAAATGAAATTGACAGAGCAGAGCGGCGATTCAGTAGATAAAATAAATAAAAAATAAGTGAACAATTGAAAAAGTTTTATAACGATATAAAAGCTGAAATTAGTACTATTTCAACAAATTTAAATAGAAAAGCTAAAGTTTTATTGAATTACTTAATATTTTCACAAGGAAAAAAATCGAAATTTCAAGGAAGAAAAAAGGACAGTAATACATCAGCTATAATGAAAGTTTTTGCTCTAGACCATAGACCAATTTTACGATTCCTATATTAAAATTCTTTCATTTGCTTCCTTACTACGATATTATCAAAAAGCATGCAGCTATCAATTATATAATTTCATGATTATATTATAACAGGTTGATAATTAGTATAAGTAGGGTTATTTGTATAATGGGTTCAACTAGATTAATAGTAGTACACAGTTATTTTTTTGAAACTTTTCATTTAAAAACGTTAAACTAAAAAAAAGCAACAATTTATAAAAATAAAATAGTTCATTATATTTTATTTTTTAAAAAGACACTAAAATTAATACTAATATTCATTTTTATTATTATTATTATTATTATTATTATTATTTTCTTCATATTTGATCTGCGCATAGTAATGTCGGGATTTATTGCATAAGCTTACAATTTTTTTTACAATTTTTTTTTTATTCAAATTTTTTTCCTCTCTTTCACTTTTTTAAGCATATATTTATAAAGGTATAAATAATAAAATTCAATTTAATAATACTATATTTTTTATTTTATTATCACTATTCCTTTTTTTTAAAATTAATAAATAAATATATAATACTGACAATTTATTTACTCTTTCTCTCCTATTTTTTTCCTCCATTTAACATACTATTTATTTAGTATAGAGCTATTACTAGTTTATTTTTTACGAACTGTTTTAATATTATTAATATCGTATTGAAACATGTCAGGTGCTGAAAAACAAAGGTAAAATATATGCTTGTATAGAATATGTTTAGCAAAAATATAAATATAAAAGCTATTTTGTTTTTAACCATTATTTATATATACATTTATATACTTTTTTTTTTTTACAACTCTTATTAATAAAAAAAGTGCGCGGCGAAAACAGCACTCGGATAACAAATCAACACCTTCAAACAAGACTTCGCAGCAAAAACAGAAAACGAAAGAAAAGAATACAAAATCTTCTCCTTCTCAGCTTGGGAAACGTAAAAGTTCGCATCAATCTGAAGACGATGAATCTAATAAGCTGACAACCTCTAAACAACAACAACGCAATACAAAGTCCATTCCAAGATCTCAGAGTAAAGACAGAAGAAAAGGAAAAGGAAAAGCTGAAGTTAAAACATCAGCCAGGTAAATATTATAAAAATATACTGATATACTCGATATAAACTGATATTGATATATATATATATATATATATATTTATTACTATTCAGTCCTTCATCCTTAAAATCAGATCAAGCTGACAATGGAAGTACAACAAAAGTGAAATCGAATAAACAATCAGAATTAGATCATACTAATGTCAAAGATGCTTTAGATCATTCCGTTGATGATGACATTATGTTAGAAACAGATGAATCAGCAATAATAGATTATGAAGACTGGTTGGAAAATCCTGAACACAGTGACATGATAGAAAATTTAACTGATAACGAGCTTGCTTTTTTTGAAGATGCCGAAGAACATGACGACGATATTGAAGATGAAGAGGAAGAGGAAGAGGACAAACACGGTGAAGATGATGAAGATGAAGATGATGAAGATGAAGACGAAATGGATCATGATGATAGCCTTTCCAGTGTGAGACATAGTTTGGGATTACATATGCATAGTTTATTTGGTGGTGCTATGCCTACACAGCTTAATAACATATTGGAAAATCTCTCTAATTTTGATGATAAAACACAACAATTAATTGCTTTACAAGAATTAGCTGAAACCTTATCGATGAGCAATGAAGAAGCTCTCTCAAGCTTTTTTCAATGTGACGCATTCGTACGCCAGCTTGTCAAAATATTGAAAGGTCCTGAACTTCAGACAAATTCTGCAGAAGATGATATGATGCTTGCTTTGGCCATGAGTGAAGGTTATGGAAGTACTGACCCTGAACTTATGTTGCTTGCTTGCCGTTGTATTTCTAATTTGCTAGATGCACTTCCAAGTTCAATATCAAGCATTGTTAGTCAAGACACTATTGGTATATTATGCGGCAAACTAAAATCAATAGAATATATTGATCTTGCTGAACAAGCATTAGGTGTAAGTTAATGACATAAATGAAATAAAAAAGCTCTTTCATAAAATACACATCTTAAAATATATACAATTATGTAAATAGAAAAAAGATATTTTATTAATTATTATTATTATTATTATTTGCAATTCTTTCGTATTTCTTTTATCTATCTATTTAGGCATTAGAAAAGGTTGCTGGCCAAGCACCTAAAGCAGTAGCACAAAATGGTGGATTAAGTGCAGCACTCATGTATTTTGATTTTTTCAGTATTCACTCTCAAAGAACAGCATTACGTACAGCATCACATTGCTTGAAAAATATTGGCGTAGATGCATCTTCTCAAGTAATGGAAATTATACCTGTTTTATCAAACACATTGACGTATTCTGATCGAACTGTGGTGGAGTTGACATGTCTTTGCTGGGCAAGATTATCAGAAAGCTATCGTTCCTATCCGGAGGCTTTTGAAAAGGTGGTTTCTGTAGATTTATTAAAAATAATGATTAGTCTCTTACCTATATCTGGAAATTCTAATGCGGTTCGACCTGCTTCTTTCAATGATCTCTTACGTGTGTTTCGTTCTGTTTCAAAAGCATCACCAATGCTTGGATACCAACTTTTGACACTTAACATTAATCGCTATTTTTATCAAATACTCACTGGCAGTAGTGATCAGCATCTTATAGATGAAAATTCTGGTGAAATCAATGATAATTCTCATTTTTTAAATTCAAACATAGCATTGGATACAAAGTGGCGTGACTCTATAAATATGATTTTGAAAATTTCCATTGATTTGTTACCTAGTTTACCAAAAGGTAAGTCTTTTATTTACTTATATTGAAATATATATATATGCATACATGTAATTTTATATATTTATCTAAATATTAATTTTAAACATTATTTTTAGATGGGATTTTTAATGGTAATAGATTTCTTGGAACGGAGCCTGTTGCTTTACGTACAAGATCTTCAAAACTTAGTAATGTAGAGTCTGAGCCATCATCTAGTTCAACGGCTTCAGCACCAACCTCTACATCCGCTACAACTACAAAGACTATATCTTCCAAACCAGATCCAAGAATTGAATCATTAAAAAATAATCCTAAACTTCTTAAAAGAGATGGTGCAATTTTGTTTCCATTATTACTTGAAATATATTCATCAACAGTCAACTTACGTCTTCGATTACAAGTAACTCAAGCTTTAGTGAAGTATGTCTTTTTTATGGATGCAGATACATTAAAATCAGTACTCAAGTACGTTCCTTTATCTGGATTTTTGGTTGGTTTATTGACACAACGCGAACATTCTTCCTTAGTTATCAATTCTCTCTTTCAAGCTGAATTACTACTTGATAAGTTACCAAGCATCTACTTTGATTTATTCCATAGAGAAGGAGTACTGTATGAAATTAAAGAGTTAGCAAGCTTGCCGTTAGTTGAAGATAATGGAAAACCCTCACAACAATACTCTGAAACAACTTCTTCACAAATAATAAACGATGATGCTTCTAATATGTCAGATGCAAAAAGTGAGTCTGGAAGATCTCAACTTCAAGGGTTATCATCCCAATCTCAAGATGAAGACAATACTAACGAAAGTATAATCAACTCAAGACGCCGCCAAGCCATACGTAGCAATGATTTTAGATTAAGCTCTTTATGGAAACATGGATTATTACTGGATAAATACAATAACATTCATTTCAAAGCCAACATGAAATCTTCTAATAGGGAAGGTGAACCTGGTATCGGACATGGTTCTTTGCGGCGTTTTATCATTCAGTTAGCACAAAACTTTGTAAAAACATATGACAGTATGCAGGACAAGTATATTAACTTGACCAGTAACACTATTAAAGATCTTCAAATGATTGCAGAACAACTATATGGTAGTGATGATGATCCATCAGCAATTCATGTCTTGAAACAATTTTCCTCGTATGTAAATGAAACGGAAATTGGTATAAGTGGTTTTGAATTATATAAATCTGGTATTTTGGATGGTTTAGTCAATTACCTTACTCAAAAAGATAATGATGAAAATGTACAACAATTTAAAAGCTCTTTAGATAAACGACAACAGGCATTCTATTCTGTATTTGTGGAAACACTCAAACTGGAAGAAGATAAAAATATTATAAGATCGCCAGAATTACATGTACTCACAAAGCGATTAGAAGAACTATTTACTCGTTTTGAACAATTTGAAGTAATATCGCCTTTAGATTTATCTACACTATCCTCCTCGCCTTCTTCATCATTATCAAGTGATTATACAAGACATCCGATTCAATTACTTGCAAAGCAATTACGTATTAGATTAACAGGGCAAGGTACTGATATTCCTTCAAATTATAAAGATATGATGGTAGCCCTCCATGCAGTAGCAACATTCAGAGTTTTAGAAGAATATCTTTTGACACGAATTGAAGAACTCAATAAAATTGGTTCGAAAAACGCAAATGAAAGCTCAGATGATGAAAACGTAGAAGATGATAATGATGAACATAAACATTCAAATAATGACGTTGAGCCAATGGATATAGATAATTCTGAAGAAACAGCTAAAGTAAGTGAATCTATTAATTTTTTTTTAAAAAAAAAGAAAAAGAAAAAGAAAAAATGATATTAATAAAAAAGGTATCTTAACAAATCCTAACTGCCTGTTTTTTTTTTTTTTTTTTGCTATATTTTTTTGTTATTTTCTTATATTATATTAGGCTTCAAAGCACCATTCAGGAGCATCAATAAAAAGTTCTGAAAAACACACTACTACATCAAGGCGACGTGCTACTCTTCGTAGTCAAACAGCCTCATCCTCTTCATCTGCACAATCTTCAAGCTCAGCTAAAAATTCAAAATCAAAATCAAAACCAAAATCAAAAACTACAAAAAAACCAAAAGGTACATGGCGAATTCAATTTTATATAAGAGATAAGCTTATATCTAATGACTCAACAATATATGGTGCTATACATAAGTGTGAACATGAATTCCGTCAATCTAACAAAAAGATAACTACACATCCTAATTTATGGACGACTGCATACCCTATCACCTTTAAAAGAGTTTTTATCTTAGATGATGATATTGAAAAAGCTAAAAATGCGGATACACCAAAAAAACAACTTGACAAAATAGTAATTCCAAAACAACTAATAACACACAACGACTCATCACCTTGTATGAGTGTATTAAAATTGTTAAAAGCATTAGTCAATGTATGTCATTCATGGCAAGATAATAACAATAATGGAACAACATTAAAAACAAGTACACATGGCAAAGTACCTTTATTACCAGCATCTGATTTTATCAATCGCAAATTAACAGCGAAATTACAACGCCAATTAGAAGAACCATTAATAGTAGCCAGCTCCTGTTTACCTGAGTGGGTTTATTATTTTATGTCTGACTACCCATTTTTATTTCCATTCGATATTCGATATCTTTTTATTCAAAGTACATCATTTGGTTATTCGAGATTAATTACAAGATGGCAAAGTCTAGAAATGAGAAATAATACACAAAATGGACAGCGTGCTGATCGTCGTGGTTATGATGATGGTGTGAGTGGTAGTCACCAACCTCCACCTACTTTGGGTAGAATTGAAAGACGGAAAGTAAAAGTTAAACGAGATCAAATTTTGGAATCTGCTATCAAATTTATGGATTTATTTGGCTCATCTCAATCTATATTGGAAATTGAATACGCTGATGAAGAAGGTACTGGGTTAGGCCCTACATTAGAATTTTATGCTTCCGCTTCAAAAGAGTTTTGTAAAAAATCAACCAATATGTGGCGTCAAGATAATGGGGAAGAAGATGAACATAATGATGAGAATAATGCTTATGTTGTAGCTAAACAAGGCCTTTTCCCTGCTCCTTTGTATAAGGGTATGAACGCTAAATCTTATTCAAAAATTATTCATTTATTCAAATCTCTTGGTCAGTTTGTTGCTAAAGCTATGTTGGATTTCCGTATTATTGATATACCTTTCAGTGTTGCTTTTTTCAAGTTATTATTAAATAATGATATCTGTCCCATTGATTTAGTTCAGGTATTAAAAAAAAGAAAGAAAATGGATTAAAAGTAAAATATCTTATTTTTTATTCTTTATATATAATTTATTCTTTTAGGAAATTGATACTGTACTTGGCAAATCACTATTAGATTTAAAACAATATGCTGATAAGAAAAAACAAATTGATGAGGATTTAACCTTAGTAAGTGGCCTTTATATTTAACGCTGACTTTATAATTATAGGCATTTTTATTTTTTTCCTAGTTTTAATTCCTTTTTTACTTTTTATTTTTTATATCTATAGACTAATGAACAAAAATCTAAACTTATAAATGATATTCAAATTAATGGTGCAAAAATTGAAGATTTATGCTTAGATTTTACTTTACCGGGACATGATACTATTGAGTTAAAGGTACTATATATACATATATATATATATATATATATAAGTATATATATGTATATACTGATTTACTCTATTTTATTTTCTCTTTTGAATTATATATATATATATATTTACTTATTTATTTAATAGAGTGGTGGATCAAACATTAATGTAACAATATTTAATGTAGAGGAATACATACAGCTGTTGGCGGATACAATCGCTGGATCTGGCGTTAAAGAACAAATCAAAGCATTCCGTGAAGGCTTTAATGGATTATTTGCAATTGACGACTTAAAAGTACTTACTTATCAAGAACTTGCTTCTTTGTTTGGTGCATCTACTGAAGACTGGTCCTTTTCCGGTAAATGATTCTTTATTTTATTTTTTTTATAAAAGAAAAAGAGCGATTAAATATAAATATAGTAATAACGAGGTGTCTAACACGTTTTTTTTTTATGCTTTAATAAATCTCGATTTAAATTAGTTTTATCCGATGCAATTAAAGCTGATCATGGTTATACAATGGAAAGTACAGCCGTCAAAAACCTGTTGGAAGTACTTTCAGAAATGAGTATGCAAGAAAAACGTGAATTTTTACAGTTTACCACTGGATCACCAAGATTGCCAATCGGGGGTAAATAGACACATCATATATATCTTATTAAAAAAAAAGTTGAAAAATCCTGCTCTTTAAACTCAAAGTTAATCTTTTTTTATTTTATTTTATTATGATTGATTACTATTTAGGTTGGAAAGCTATGCGGCCTGTTTTTACTGTTGTTCGAAAAAATTGTGAATCACCTTTGACTCCTGATGATTATTTACCGTCTGTCATGACATGTGCAAATTATCTCAAAATGCCAGATTATTCCAGTAAAAACGTTTTATATCAAAGATTACTTAAATCTATGCAAGAAGGTAAAGATAGTTTCTTACTTTCTTAAAATTGATTTATACATACTGGCATTTTTTTATTACTTTTACTATTTTTCTCTCCTTATCACTTTTTTTATTTCTCCTTCACTTCAATTTTTTTTTATTTCCCTTTTTTATTCTTTTATCATTCTTATATATCTATATATATACTAAAGTCTGTGTAATGCAATCTCCTTTATCTTTATATTTATTTAACATATTTAAACACATTTCATGTATACCTTTTACATAGTCATAAGATAATTCGATTTTTTTCTTTCTTTCTTATCTTTTCTTATATACTATCCATATTCATGAATTATAATATACAATTTTTCCATTCAACTACATATATATACGATGTCTATTTTTTTATATCTTTTTATCTCTTTAAAAATTAGTAATTTTAGTACAGAATATATATAAACCAATCAATCAATAAAAATCATTTTCAAAAAATAAAAACTCTAATATATAAAATCCTTTTTACATTAATTTAACAACAAATGGTTTATTATATGAGAATAAATGACATATACATATACACTTTTTTATGATCCTTTTTTTAATATTATTATTACTATTATGATTATTTATTTATTTACTATTTATTGTTTATAGAAAGATTCTAATTCTTCGACATCTTCTTTAGAACCTAACCAAACACCAGATCTATCATGAATATGTTCAGGAATAATATCTAAAGCATTTTTTGTTCCAGTAGAGGCTTTACCACCAGCTTGTTCAATTAAAAAGGCCATAGGGAAGACTTCATAAAGAATTCTAAGTTTTCCTTTTTTAGATTTTGAATCCGCGGGATATCCGAAAATACCACCTAAAAAAAATTTTAAAAGTAAAATAGAGATCATTATTATTATTAAAAAGTCAGCTCTTTTTTTTTTTTTTTAATAAAAAATTCATGTAAAAAATTATGTGTGTAACTTTACCATAGAGTAAAGTTCGGTGAATATCGGATACCATGGAACCCACATAACGAGCACTGTATTTTTGTTTAACTTGGTCAACATATTTTTTACATGGTTCATCAAAGTATTTATAATTTCCTTCATTAACAGAATAAATTTTTCCACGGGGAGGTAATGTAATCTAAGTATAAATAAATAAATAAAAAAAGGATTAATAAGTGTAAGTGAGTAAACCATAAGCTTTGTATTTTTTGTATTCTCTATCTATCTATATATCTATTTATTCTATTCACCTTAGGATGGGTCATGATGAATTCGCCAATTGAAGGATCTAAAGTAAAACCGTTCACACCGTTACCAAGGGACTAAAAACATAGTATATATTTAGTAGAAAAATTAATATAAATGTGAAACATTATACTTAAACAAATTCACTAAATAAAAATAAAAAATTAGCTTACCAAAATCAATTCACAATAAGAACCATACATACAATATCCAGAAGCAACAAGATCGCGTCCACTTCTAATTAAATCATCCATAGTAGGGTTTTCAGAATCATTCTAAAATAAAGAAATAGATATATAGGTACAGAATATATTTTAATTAGGATATGTATGTGTGTATAAATATAGGGAAGAAAAATGATTTACCACTTTGAAGATACCAAAAATAGTACCAATAGAAACACCACAATCGATATTAGAAGAACCATCCAAAGGATCAAATGTAACGATATATTTACCTCTTTGATTATGATCTTTAATAACCATAGCATTTTCATCTTCTTCAGAAACAAGAATACAAGCTTTACCGGAAGCAATTAAAGCATTACGGAAAATATCATTAGCAAGGACATCTAATTTCTTAACATCTTCACCTTGAACATTAGCTGTACCAGTAAGTCCTAATCTATAAATATAATATTATAAAAAGTTGGTTTCAATTTACTCATTTCATTTTTTTTTTACCCCGCACTTTTTTTATTGTTATTATTATTCTATATTTATCCATCTATCATTTCAAAACTCTTTTATATACCCTTTTTCCTTTTATATACATCTATATATATTGCCACACACACTTGTTTTTGTTATAGTTGTTATAGTTATAGTTATTTGTTGTTTAATAAAGTTTGTATATATATATATATATATATATATATATATATATATATATATATATAACCTTCTTCTCTTTCTTCTCCTTTTTTTATTACTATTATTACGAGTATAACTTACAAGTTGATTAAACCGGCTTGTTTTACCTTGGAGGCAACAAACTTACAACCAAATTGAATAGCAGTTAATAAAATGGTCAAGTCACCAGAAGCATCAGGCACTTCCTATTTAAAATAAAAAATAAAAAGAGATTGATATTAAAAAAGACAATATATGAGCGCGTCATCAATATATTTATATATATATATATAATAAATGATTATGTACCTGTTGTTGAGAAAGCACCCAACGAGTTAAAGTAATAAGATCTTCACCTTTTCCAGTAATAATTTCATCAAAAGCCATATTATTTAAATCTTATTTTTATTTTTGGGAGTAAGAATAAAAAGAAGAAAGAAGAAAAAAGAGGGAAAAAATCATTTCTCTCCTCCCCTTTAAAAAAAGTTGGTGATGGCCGGAGTTTATAAAATGGAAAAACTAGGAAGAGCAAACATATGATTCTTATAATTTAACCAACCCGATATATTAACAAGTTTTAATGTCTATCACTTCATGATAATTATTATTTTAATAATAAACAAATAATAAATAAATAATAATACATATTGCTCTTATGGTTATAATTATAATCATCTAGTTTTCTCTTTTTGCCACTTTTAAAGTTTTCTATTATTTCAGTTTTTTGCCTCTGTTTTTGATATTGCCCCTACCAAATAATAATAATAATAATAATAATAGGAGAGTACATAATATTCTTATTTATTTATTTCGTTATTCAAGTTTTTTTTTTTTACATATTGCAGAAAACAACTTGTTTATTAAGTAAACCTCCTATGAATTAAACTTTTTTTTTTATTTGATCAGTATCTTTTTGGGAGGTCTATCTGTCAACAAGGGATCTCTTTTTTTTATTTAGATTGTCAAAAAAAAAAATAAAGAATAAAAAAAAATCATTTATAATCCTTTCTTTATCCTTTTTTTCTTTTTCTTTTTCTTTCATTTACTTTACAATCTTTTTATTTTTTTTATTTTCATTTATTCTTCTTTTTTTTCAATGATTTACGACACTTATCCTGAATTTGCCACTCATTCGTCTATCGGTACTTAAAATAAAGAGAAATTTAAAATATGCTAAAAAAAATTGAAATTTTAAACTCTTTTTTTTCTTCTTTAATTTATAAAAACAGATGGTTTATATTATAATCAGCAACAAGAAGAAGTTCATTCTGTATGGGAACAAGATACTGAAGAGGATAAAATAGATCACGTTATATTTGTTATTCATGTAATATTAATAATAATAATAAAAAAAAAAAAAAACCACAATAGCAATATTATTACTATTATTTAAAGACAGGGCTCTCAACTTTTTTACTTTTTTTTATATCTATCTATCAAATAGGGTATTGGACAACAAACTGAACGCTTTGGTTATTTTGAACAACATAGTAAATATATAAATAATAGCAATAAAAAAAGAACGTAAATATAAATAAAAAGTGATCTGTGTATTAATAAATAATAATTATTATTTACCCTATAGTGGAAACAATCCGTTCTACTATATGTGAAGTACTACAAGCAAGAATGCCTCACCGTGATATAAGAATTCAATTAATACCTATCGAATGGCATAAATATATTCATCAAATCACCGACCCATGCATGAACAACATTAGTTTAGATACAGTCCCTGGTATGCGATTAATAAGTAATGATTATATTATGGATGCCCTTTATTATCTTTCAAAGGATAGACAACAAAGTATTATCAATCATGTTACACGAACATTTAATGGAGCTTATCATGAATTTATGGATGCTCATCCTACTTTTCAAGGAAACATTGGAATTTTTGGTTATTCGTAAAGATGATTAAATAATAATAAAAAGATAACAATTCATTTTTACAACTTTTTCTTTTTAATTTTTTAATGTATATATATATATATATCTCATTTTTTTATTATTTATTTGTGCTTATATAGTTTAGGTGGTCTAATCACTTGGGATATCTTATCACATCAACGACCTTTAAATACATTAGAAGAAATCAATCAACGAGATAAATTAGGTATCAATGTTCCTCAATTAGATTTCAAACCTCAATTCTTATTTGGTGTTGGATGTCCTTTAGGTGCTTTTCTTAATATTAGAAACCAAGATCCAAAATTATATCATCCTGATGAATCTACTATTTTTGAAAACATCTATCATCCCTGTGATCCTTTGGTAAGTTCTCCCTTTGTTTATTTTTTTTTATACTAATGATAGTAATAATAGTTGTGGTGGTGTTTATATTTTTTTACTTTACTATTTTTTTCTTTGTTTATTCCCTTGGACCTCTTTCTCTTTTTTTTTAACTCCTCTTTTCCCTTAAACTCCTTTTGTATATAAATACAAATATATACATTTCCCTTGTGTTGATTTACTATGCTATTGATTGTTTACACCGTTCCCTTTATCCCTTCCTCCTATTACTATACTATCTTATACTTTTTTCTTTTTTCTCTTTATCTCTCTCTTTTTTTTCCTTCCTCCTTTTATCTCCCTGACTTTATTATTACTCTCTTTTTTTTTTTTACCTTCCCCTCTACCACCGTCTCCTACTCCTCCTTCTTGAAGATTATTATTAATGGATTATTATTATTATTATTATTATTATTATTATTATTATTATTATTATTATTTATTATGATAGGCATACCGTGTTGAACCATTATATCATCCTGATTGTAGACATCACCCTAGTATTAAAATGGAACCTGCTATTTCAAATACAACAACACCTGTACTTTCATCTTTAACAGATTGGGTTACTTCATGGTTCAAAAAATCAACCAATCACAATGAAAATGATCACCATATGGATGAAGATGTAGATGATGATACAATGGCATCAACAGCAACAATGGAACAAGATTCAATCAATAATAATACAATATGCGATATGCAACAAGAATATCAACATCCTTATACCCTTACACATTCACCATCCACATCAACATATACTAATGACATCATCACAGATGACTTATTGTCATCACCTTCCACTTCAAAAGTAACTGATAATAATAATGAAGATGAAGATAAAAATGAAGAAGAAAGTAGTGATTTAACAGATAAAACAACTCTATTGTCATCTATGGGTGCTTTCTTTCAATACATGTCTCCACGGGCCTCTTTTGATCAAGATTCTGCTTTAGGTTCGGATAATGAAGATAATGATGATACAACTAACACAACAATGATGATGGAAGAAAAGAAAAATAAATTGATCATGTCAAATAATAATAGTAATAATGTGATCTCTCCACCACCAACACCTTGTTCACCCACTACTACCAGTTTTGAAAATATTTCTATTTCTATTCAAGATCCCAATATCCTCTACCGAAGAAGACAAAGCCAAATATATGTTCCTCCTCCTTCTTCCCATTATCATCAAAATGATTGGACAACAAAAAAATTAAGAAGACAATCTTTACCTAATCATTTGCATCAAAAATCCTCTTCTTTTCCATTATTACATTTATTACCCAATGGAAAACGAATTGATTATGCTTTACAACCAGATCCTATGTTTGGTGGTATCGTATCAAATCATTACCTTCTTGGTCTCCAAGCACATTTCTCTTATTGGAATAATAAAGATATGCTATGGCATATGGTTCATCAGTTAGATAACGCTCAGTCATCTTCATAATATTATTAAACATATTAATTATCAAAAGTTCAATCAGTATAACCCATACACGCATACTCTCACCTCCCCCACATCAATATATATATTGTTAAAAAAAAAATACGACCAATTCCTTCACTTCCTTTTTATTTGATCGTTGAGTTTATTTTTATTATCATTATTTATTTGTCTTTTATTATTAGTATATTTTTTTTTGTTGTTCTTATATATATTTCCTTTTTTTAATATTATTTATTTGTACCTTTCCATTTTTTCATATATTTCAGTTTATTTTATTGACGAATAACCATTCCATTATTTTAATATTTTTTTTTTTTTTAAAAAAAAAAAGCAATTATAATAATTAATAATATTACCATTAATTAATGAATAAACATATAAATATATATATCCAAACGAACACTATTTTATTTTATTGTTGAATTTTCATTTTTATCTTTAATATTGTGTAAAAAAACACATACATTATTAGAATAGTATTAAAATTAATGAATATATATATATATAATAACAATTTTCTTTATTTTTAACATTTTTTTAAAAATAGATAAAAAACAATTATAAAATTAATAGTATTAGTAATGGTGAATAAATTAATATATATAGAAAAAAATCCAAGCAAAAAATTTGTATATATTTCTTGATAATACATGGTAAAAATTAAAAATAAAGATAAAAGTAAATTTAAGTAAATTGTAAGAATACAAAAAAAAAAGAAAAGAAAAAAAAATGATTTACATATTATTGAAGATAGTGATTTCCTTTTTTTGTAAAATCTTTTAATTTTTTTCTAAAAAAAATCCATCAATCTTGATATTTATTTTGTTGCTGTTGTTGATTCATATTAAAAGAAGGATTTGTTTGTAAGACTTGATGTAATTGGGCCAACCTTGTTGCCTCTTCAATTGCTGCTACAGTTGAAGTAGAATAATGTTCATTTTCTCTTATTCCCAATTCTTCTAATTGATGATCAAACATGGCATTATTATTATGATGATGAGAAGGTGAAGCTGTTAGTATTGAAGAATTATTTAATTTATTTATACTTTTTCCATTATCGTCGTCATTATTATTAAAATCTGTAGGTGCTGTAAAAGGATAATCCATCATATTTAAAGAAGAATAATATAACGATTGTTCTACCGTTGCCGCAGAAGTACAAGATTGTTGCTGTAATGAAAATAAAGGATGGATTGAGGAGGTAGAGGGGGGCGCCGAGTACATGGATATATTATCATGAGGGTATAAAGTAGCCGCTTCATTTACCGAATTCATTGGTGTAGAAGTAGATAAAAATAAATCATTATAATTCACTAAATCATTTGTTTTTATAAGTGATGATCCAACTTTTTCTTTTTCTTCGTTTTCTTCTCCATTTTCTTCATCTTCTTTTTTTTTAATATTACTATGATCTATTATTGATGATGGAGATGCTTTTCCATTTTTATTTTTATTTTTCATAGTTTTATTATTACTTGTTGAGGAGCCTTTTTGTTGTTTTGATTCTTTTACTTGATTTCTTTTCATCCTAGCAATCCTTTGCTCGCCACGCAATCTTAATTGAGCTAAAATGGTTCTTGATTCTTGTACTTCTTGTTCTGTTTTATAAAGTTGTTTTTTTAAGTAATCTTGTTGCGATTGAGAAAATTGAATATCAGTAGCACTACTAGTAGTGGTAGTAGTAGATGATTCATTTTTTGATAATGTAATGGTCAACATTGTGCGATAGTCATTCATTTCTGCTTCTATTTGCCGTATATAATGTTCTAATTGAGATAAATGATCAATATAAGGATCTACAAGATTAGATTGAGTATTTCTTGACCTCCTCGAACTTGGATAGGAACATACAGATCCAGTACTTTGACATCTTGTACAAAAAGGTTGGCCGCCATCACAACGTACCTTTATTTTTTTTAAAAAAAAAGAGAATGGTAAGTTTTATTTAATATTGTACACATATATATATATATATATATTTATACATTTACCTTTTTATGATGACATCTAAAACATGCTATGGGTGCTCTTGGCCTTTTCATGATATTACCTATTTTTAATAAATAATAATAATAAAAAGAAAAAACAATAATTTAATAATTATTGAATTATATATTTATCCTTATTATTGTTTTTATTATTTTTATTCATATTAATATCATTACTTACCATTAAAAAAAAGAGAGAAAGATATAAAAAAGAGGAAGAAAAAATATAAAAATCATTTTTGCATTGTTTAAAATGTAAAAACTAAAAACATGAATCCCAGCCGATTTTTAATGTCAGTCCACATTAACATTTTTTTTTATGCGATAAAAATAATATTCGTATTGTTGGTAATAATAAAAATATATAAAATAAGGTATCTTACTATTGCTATTATTATTATTATTATTATTATTCAAATAAAATAAAATAAAATGTTAAAATAATAACTATTATTAAAAACGTAAATAAATAAATAAAATAAATAAAAGTATAAAATAATAATAATAAAAAAAAAATTAAATAAATATATATATAAATTTATATACATATACATTATTGTTACTTAACAAGCACAACCAGCAGATGATTTCTTTGCATTATTCATTTCTTGATCAAGATCGATCCTTCCATTACTATTATTACTATTATTATTGGAAAAACCACGATTCCCACCACCTGGGGTATTTAATGGAATAAGGTATTCAGTAGATACATTTTGAACTTAATAAAAATAAAATAAGTAAAATAAAGTTTTAAAACAAGTTCAAATTAAAATATTTATATAACCTTACCAATTTTTGTAAAGACTGCATCAATATTTTTATTTAATCGAGCACTTGATTCAAAAAAGAGTAAAGCATTTTCCGCCGCATAACTGGTTGCTTCTTCTATTGATACTTCACGACCTTGACGTTCCATTACCACTTGATCATTATTATTATCATTATTGTCATCATCATCCTCAC
Organism: Cunninghamella blakesleeana; assembly: GCA_017871115.1. Classification (NCBI taxonomy): domain Eukaryota; kingdom Fungi; phylum Mucoromycota; class Mucoromycetes; order Mucorales; family Cunninghamellaceae; genus Cunninghamella; species Cunninghamella blakesleeana. The sequence continues at coordinate 2,867,991 of JAFCIZ010000006.1, forward strand.
CACATAAATCAATCTTATTTCCAACTAAAGTAATAACTATGTGTGCTGGTGCTAATCTTTGTAATTCTTGAACCCAACTTTTTGCTCTTTCAAAAGTAGCCTTTATAAAATAAAAACAATATATAAAAGTGAAAAGTGAATATTTATTTATTTCCAAAATAATTTTCATTAGCAGCATCATGCATTATATATATATATATATATATATATATATATTGCATTTACCTCTTTTGTCACATCATACATCACGATAGCAGCTTGAGCCCCACGATAATACATTGGCTAATTAAGAGAAAAGAAAAAAAGAAATACGTGGTGATGATTGAGCATTTCAAGATAATTACAATGAAATTATTTATTTTATGAGCATCCTTACAGCAAGTGAATGAAATCTTTCTTGACCAGCAGTATCCCAAGCATTTATTTTTACTAACCTATCGTCTACTCTCCAAGTTTTTGTAAGAAATCCGGCTAAATATAAGAAAACGTATATAAATATCATAATAAATTTTTGTTAGCAAGAAAAAAAAAAAGGTAAGTTTAATATTTTATTATTATTTTAATTACCTCCAACAGTAGGCTCACGTTTATCTACAAAGTTATTATTCACAAATTGATGAAGAAATGATGTTTTTCCAACTGCAGATTCCCCTTTATTATTAAAACAAGAACAGAAAAAAAAAATGTATAAGAAATCAATTATTTTTACAATATGATATTTATATATATATAAATATATTAATTTACCTAATATAACTAATTTAAGCTGATGTTGTGGTGTTTCAATACTTTCAATAAATGGTGTTTCACTATTATCTATTGACATGGTTTTTTATTATAGTCTGCTTTTTTTTTTTTTAGTAGGTTAATAAAAAAAAGAAGAGGAAGAAACAAAAAAAAATAAAAGAAATTTTAAAAAATTTAATTGGGCCATTTTTTTAACCCATTTTTTTCCCAGCCTTTTTTTATGCTAAAAGCTTTAATTTTTTTATTTCTTGCTCTATTTTTCTTTACTTTTCTATTTTTCTTTCTTTTTTTTTCAAAACTTGAATAAAAAAACAATAACAAATATGCCACTTGTTACTACTGAGATGAATATTTCTAAAACTTTAAAGGATGCCGGATTGATTCCTAATAGTAAATAATAATAACAATAAAAATATGATTGTTTAAATAGGTATTTCTTTTTTTTTAAAAAAAAAAAACTAATGAACCTGTTCTTTTTGTTCATGTACATATTCATATATATAGTTATTGATGAAGGGTTTACACCGAGTACTTTACTTTTAATAAAATATGAAGATAAAGATGTTGAAATGGGTAATCATATATCACCGCAAGAAGGAGTTGAACCACCTCAAGTTCAATTTATTCCTGCTGAAGACGATGCTGAATATACTTTATTTTTGGTAATATATATATATATATAAAGGATGGTTATTAGAAAATAGTGCATGATTACTAACCAATCTCTTTTTTTTTATTATTTTAATATATAATTGTACATAGATCGATCCTGATGCTCCCTCCAGAGAAGATCCAAAGAATGGTCCTTTCCGTCACTGGGTAATAACAATGATAATAAAAATAAGAATAAATATAAATGCAATGTATATATAAAATGGAAAGAGTATACGAGTTAAATTTTTATATTCTCTCAATTTTTTTTCATACTAATTAGGTAGTAACAAATATTCCTGGTACGTATATTAATACATAAATATCCTTACTATTATACTCATATAAAGTGTTATTATTATTATGTACGTAGGCTCATCACAAGAACAAATACATACAGCAACGTCATTACAAAATACAGCTTACATGGGACCTAAACCACCAGAAGGCACTGGTAATCATCGTTACATCTTTTTGCTTTATAAACAAAAGGATAAAAATCGAGAATTCCAAGCATTATCAAATAATGTGCGTAAAACTTTTGATTTTAAGCAATATGCTAAGGATAACGATTTGGAATTAGTTGGTGTCAACTTTTTTTATTCTTCCACTCCATAAGTTTTTTATATTATTTTTCTATAAAAATATATATATATATATATATATATTATATAGGATCTTTTATTTTGACGACAATAAAAAAAAATGATTTTATAAATTAAACATTTACTTTTTGGCGTTTTTATTTTTCAAGTGTAAAACCCATATATACCCCTACAAACAAACTTTCTTTTTTTAAGATTGAAGTAGTTTTATAATAGCTTTGAATCATTTAATACATATATATATATATATATATATATATAGCTGCCTAACAATTTTAAAAACCATGTTCAAGATAAATACTTGTTGAGATTCATAACCAATAGACCAATCAATAAGATATTTCAACAGATCGATAACATCACCATTCTCTAGATATTGATTACAGTTTATGAGATGATATTGAATATTCATGGATTTATTTAAAGTTTCAAAATCATACTTAAATATTCATTTACCTTGGCAGATAACAGACTAATCAATATGATAGTGACAGATTCATTAAACCATCATTCATTATATATTGGCCAACTCCTGTAGAATAATCATGAATATATATGGGATCAGTTAAAAGATTCAAATCAATTTAAATACGCCCTTATCTAGATAATTAACAAGTTGAAATTTTCAATAAAAATCAACATTATTTGACTTTACATATAAACTAGTTATCTCATTTGCACTGATCCGTCAAAAAAAACCCAAGTTAAGATTATTTTGTAAAAAATTGAGATTTGTGTAAAATAAAAATAATAACAAAAAAAAAAAAAAGATGATCAGAAAAGAATGATTATTGAAGCATAGGTACTGATAAAAACTTCGACATATGACCGATTGATATGTATGTATATAATGAATATTGCTCTATTAAACTCTATTTTTCTTTTGATTTTTGGCATAAAATGAAAAGAAAACCATATATATACATATATATACATATATATAAATATATATACGTATATATATATATGAATGTATATCTACAATCAGCTTCTTATCAAAAGATCTTTTAATCTTATTGGTTAAAAGCGACCGATTTGTATAACTTTAGATCTTTCAATCACCAATTATCTCTAAAACAAAAAAGGGTTGTTGATATGAAAGTGTTGTATATCTACATATATTTCCTATCCAAAATAACAGTTATTATCAATTTTTAAAAATAAATAAAATAATGATTATCATTATTAATATGATAGTATCATCTTTCAATATATAAGATAAGCATATAAAAAAGACTAGAAAATAGATTATTTTCTTTTTTCTATTGAAAAAAAAAAAAAATTGATCACATGTGATTATATACGAACCATTTATGATGTTAATAATGTGAGAAATTTATATATAAAAGAGGAGTGAGGGTGAGGGTAATGATAAGAAAAAAACAAATAATCTACACTTGGTTTATCATAAAAAGTACTAAATTAGGATAAACCAAGAAGAAAAAGGTATTTGAGTTATTTTTTTAAAAGGCCGGCTATATTTTATTTTCAACTTTTTTTTTTCAAAAGGGTTTTATTTCCTTTTTTTTATAAAAAGAAAGATAATTAAGGAGAATTGAAAAAAAAAAAAGAGAAAGAGAGAGGAGGTTCCGCGGGGTTCTATATAATCTAATAATAATAATATTATTATTATCATTTTTATCAATTTCAACTCTTTTATTATTAAATTTTAACCACTTCTTTTTCATTGAATGATAAGAATCAAGCCATCTTATCAATTGAAAAACGGGCGCATGCGGGATTTTGTATATATTGTACTATAACTGATGCTTATCGCTAGCCAATCATGCTTCGCTATTTTAATTTTTTTTTTTTATTTAATGATAAATAAAAAAAAAAATAAAACTCAATTATTTTTTTTCTCTCTTTTTCTTTTTCCTCTCTTCTTTTTTTTTTTCTTTCTTTTTTTTTTTTTTATATTCTCTTCTTTTACTCTTTTTATATTAAATCTATTTTTCTTATTAAAAATTATTTAATTATTTATTAGGTAAATTTATAGTCAACTCTCGCACTTTTTGTTTTTTATTAATTAATAAAATGCAAATAAATAATTTATATGATCTATTATTTTTTTATCAACTGTATTAATCTATAATAACACTATTATTATTATTATTATTTTATTATTGTTATTATTTTATTAATATTGAATAGAAATTTTTAATATATATAAATACAAAAAGACTTTACTATAAACAACACCAATCTATCAATCTATTTTTTTTTAATTAAAAAAAAATAATCACCTCAATCCACTCTTAACCATGACTTTGAAGTCACCATTTTACAATAAACCTTCAACGTCAACCAGTGTGGATTCATGCCACAAATGTCCTGCAATATCACCTATTCACAACAAGGACATTCATGTACCGTTTGAAGAATCTACTACAACCTTTAAGGTTTCAAAAGACCAGTCTTCTGGCTTCGATCAACGACTCTCTGAACCTTCCATCAACACTTCTCAAACAGTTGCTGTTGAACCGAGTAACGCCTGTGTTACGACATCGGATAATCATGGAACTCCTTCATTGACTTCTTGTTCGAATTGTGGAACTACATCCACTCCTCTTTGGCGTCGTTCTCCTCAAGGTGAAACTATTTGTAATGCTTGCGGTCTTTATTTAAAAGCTCGTAATACAACTCGTCCTCCTTGGTTAAAACGTAATTCTACAAAAAGACCTGTTCCTTTAGCTCCTGTAGCTTTGGCACCTGCTCCTATTGCTATGAAATTACCTATTCATCCTTCTCACTTGATTCCAATTCAAAAAATGCCTATTTCTTCTTCAGTCTCATTATCATCATCTAACAACAACAACAACAACAACAGTGAAAACAATAATGATAACAACAATAAAGCAACGACAATACCTTGCGATGGAAATCGTAATATGGTCTGCTTTAATTGCAACACTAACACTACTCCACTTTGGCGTCGTGACGGAGAAGGAAATACCATTTGTAACGCTTGTGGACTTTATTATAAATTACATAATGTACATCGACCTATTACTATGAAACGATCTATTATTAAAAGAAGAAAACGAGTTGCTATTCCTGCAACCATGACTACTACCACTTCCAATAATAATAGCGAAATTGTTGGTATGAAACGTAAATCAAGTATCGATCATCATGATGATACTGATGAAGAAGTTGAACATTCGCCTATGAAAAGAATGGAACTACCTTTATTGGCAGCTAAATTACCATCATCCTCACCTTCTTCTCATCATTCGCCTATTGAACCTGATGCATTCCAACAACAACATCGTCATCGTCATTTATTACCATCTCCTCCTTTACAACCTATTAAATCATCTAACATTGCCAATTTATTAAATCCTTCCCATGATGAGAATGATAAAAATAATTACCAATTACCATCTATTTCTTTACCTGGTTTACCATCTCCTCCTTTAATTGCTTACGATCATCATCATTACCACCGTAGATCCATTTCTCCCTCCCCATCTTTATCTTCTCCAACTTCCACTACAATGTCATCATCTGATCACTCCCCTTCTCCTCCTCCCATGTCACCACCATCTTCATCTTCGGTATCTTTTGATCATCATCATCAACAATCATCATCATCTACTAATAACAATAACAATAGCAATACAACCGTTGCAGCCGCTGCTGCTGCCGCTTTTGCTACAGTATCTGCTTTATTAAATCCAAGTGCCAATCGTCAACAAACTCATAAAATGCTCGAAGCTCATCGTCATGAATTACAACGTGAAGTATCTAATTTAACTTCTATGCTCAGTCGTACTACTGCCATGTTGGAAAATTTAGATCAAGTCATGGCTGTTACTAGTAGAGATAACAATAATAAAAATACCACAACTAATAGTAACAACAAGGCTTTGGAATCTATTTTAGCTCTTACAAAAGCTGCTACTGCTACTGCTACTACTGCTTAATAAAAAAAAAACAATTTATGACCTCTTATTTTTTATTATTATTATAATTATTTTATTTATCATTTTATATGAATATATATATATATATATATATATATATAATATACATGTTTATCAATATTTATATGACTTTTCTTTTTTATTATGAATAAAGTTTTTTTTAAAAAATTATTATAATAAGATCAAAAAAAAAAATATTATATAAAGATGACTCATTTTGAATTCCGCTTTAAGAATAATCGTGCGAAATATTTTAAAAAAATCATTATTTAAATTAGTTTTTTCTTATTCTAGTATTTATTTTATTTTTTTATATAATTTTATTTATTTAAAATAAACGACAGTTTTAAAATATATATATATATATATAAGGTTTATATATGTATATATTTATAAAGAATGAATGATAAAGAGATTTTTTTAAAAAAAAAATGTAAAAATTATGGTTTGATAATTATCCATTTGGTCAAAAATAAAAATAAAAAGGTCTATTTTTTTTTATATTATTATACAATAAAAGATTTATAAGTTTTTTAATACCTCGGAAAGAATAAAGGGGGGGAGAGGAGAAAGAAAGAGCAAAGACAGAGAGAGAAGAACAAAAAATAGAGAAAGACCTCACTCCAGCCTGTTTTTGGTATGTAAAAGTGAACTTTCTCACGGAACTGGCCAATCATCGATTAAAAAAGAGAAGTAAATGGAGATTGAATATCGACTTTCTGCTTATAAAAAATAAAAATCGACAATGATTCGGCTAAAAGTTCTTTTTATAAATAACACCATCTTTTTTTTATTATTTTTTATTTTTATCACCTTTCTTTCTCTTTTTTCTCTCTTCTTTTTTTTCTTTTAAAACTTTTTTTTATTTTTTTTTTTCCAATATTCTTTTTTTCTTTAATATAAATATATAAAAAAAAAAAAAAACTTAAAACCCATTTACCTCACTATAAGAATATCATTTTGATATACCCTTCTTCTTCTCACTCTTTTTCTTTCTTTTTCAACAATTAAATATAACAATATTATTATAAAAAATGGATTCACTTAACAACTTAGAATATGATGAAGCTTACAATCCAAGTCATAAAACGACAAGTATTACTAGTATAGATAGTGCTGATCATCCACCTTCTCTTTATACAGGAAGAGCAGATTCATGTTCAAGTTTATGTGATCCTGATGAATTAAGAGAACCTTTATTTTTTGATGGTAGGTTTTATTTTTTAGTAATAATAATAATAATAATAATATAAAATTTACATATTTTTCTAATTTATACATGTATGATTTTTTAATTTTTTAATTCTAAAACAAAAGATCCTAATCCATATGAAATTCTAAAAATGAAACAAAGGTCATCCATCTCCATCCCTTTTGAAGATTTAGAAACTTATCAATCTTTTATTATTCCCGTAAATGATAAATATTATATGGAAATATAAATAAAATAAATAAAAAATAAGGAAAAAATATTCATCTTTTTATAATCATTTTTTATTTTATTTTATTTATTATTATACTTAGGAGTCTAATTCTTTTGAATTAAATCATCACAATAACAATAAAGAAGAACAGCAAGATGTTGTAGATCAACAAGAAAAAAGTAATATAGTCAAAGAAACAAATTCATATTCCGATGAACTCAATTATTCAACATCATGTGAAAATAATCTTACAAAGACGATACAATCACAATCGCCAACCGCCTCCAACTCCATTTCCTCTTCCTCATTAATAAAAGTTCTTAGTCAAGATGAAAAAAGAGCCAATCATATAGCCTCGGAACAAAAAAGACGACAAAATATTCGAAATGGATTTAAACAACTCTCTGATATCATACCTACTTTAAAAAATATGCCTCATAGCAAAAGCACCATATTATTTAAAGCCGCCGATTATATTAAACACACTGAAAAAAGAAATAAAATTTTACAAGATAGATTAAAGCATTTACAAAGAAAATTAGCTTTATCAGCAACTATTTCAAATCATCAATATCCTAATTTGATTAATCCTTCTTCCTCAACATCATCATCTACTTCTCCACCATCCATTTATCATTCTACCCAGGAAAAAATTCGTTTATTACAACAACAATTACTTCATCAACATCAATTATTATTAAAACATAACATCATTTCAAATCAACAACAACAGCAATACTATCATTCTCCTTCCACTTCTTCTGCTATTGTAATGCCTGCTCAACATGATGATGATGATGAAATTATGCCTACAACCAATACTACTTCATTCCATTCAGCACCATGCCTTCATATTCCTGCTGATGAGGATTATTATCAAGAATCTATGAATAGGGAACGGTTATTAAGTTGTGGAAAATTAAATTTTAACTAAGCTTTTTCCCTTTTTTTTTTTTTAATTATTATATTTATATTTATCTTATGCTTTTAATATTATGTTTTGATGATATTCTTTTCATTTTTATTATTTTTACTCATTTTATGCTTGTATTTTATTATTATTCATGTTTTCATCTTCATTTATTTTATTTTTATTTTTTTTAAAAAAAACTGATCAAAATGAAATAAAAAATAAATATTAAAATTGTATATATATATATATATATATATATATATGTATGTATGTATGATATAAAAAAAAAAGGGAAGGGACATAAACCAGTTTATTGGTACCTACGTATACATTTTTTTTTTTACTATATATAAATAATTGCTCTCTTTCAATGTTTAGTTATTTCTCTCTATTCTTCATATTAATTTATCCAATTAGAGAGATATAGTTTATCGATTTTCCCCACATTTTTTCAAAGAAAATAAAGATAAAAATCCACAATATCATATGCTTTTATTTACGTGTGTATATTATCTTGTGTGTGTGGATATATATTATTTTTAAAAATCATATGTTAAAAAAAAACTTGGCTTGATTTACTCTAAATTTTTAATAGATAAATTTATATGATTTTTTTAATGAAACAAATAATAAAAAAGCGCGTACATAAAATACACATAATGAAATTCATAAACAAATGAAAAATAAATGTGAGAGAAAAAGACTTTTTTTTTTTCACATAAAACATATTGAGGGAATAAACAAGTTTTTTTTTTTATCAAAAATGGTAAATAGCCTGATCTTTTTTTTTTTTTAAAAAAAAAGTATATTTCAGTAGTAAATCAATTCATTATACGAGTATGTATGCGTGTGAATAGAATCTCTCTTTTCTCTTTTTTTTGAACAAATATGATTAAACTATTTCAACTATTCAGGAGTCATCATTATTCAATTTTATAAAAAAAAATACCATTTATTATTATTATTATTATTATTGCTATTATTATTATTGTACGTATTATTATTTTTCATAAGAGATAAAAATAAAAAGTAGGAGATAGAAAAAGAAAGAAAAAGAAAGAAAAAGAAAGAAAAAAAAGAAAAAAAAAAGTTAGCAGCCAGCGCATAACTCGAATAGAAATGATATGGATAACGAATATATATATATATAACATCAAACAGATAATACTAATAATAATAATAATAATAATATTAATAATAATAAAATAATAATAATAAAAGTAAATAAATAATAAATAATAATAATTGTAAGAGAGTAGAAGTAAGAGGAAAGTGTATGTGTAAATTGGTAGGTATGATAATAAAAAAGAAAAAAGAATAAGCTAAAAGGGAGTGAGAATGAGTCGAGCGAGTAGATCAATAAAAAAAAAATACTTTATATAAAATAAGGAGATTTCACTTTTTTACTCCCCAATCCATTTTATAATAAATATAAGATTTTATAATCGATGAGCAGGAATAAATACAAAAATACATGTATTTATGAATGCAATAATAATATTGGCTAAACACCATATAAAAGCACGTTTTCTTTGAATACGAATGGCAGTTTTATCTTCTACTGATATATATACCATAAAGCTTATTTCACTATATTTTTTTAAAAATAATAATAATAATAATAATAGTAAAAATAAAAATAATAATATGTGATATGAGTAAAAAATATTTACATAATAAGGAGAAAAAAAAAAAAAAAAAAGATAATCATTTCTTTTATTATATACAATATTTTTACCTTTTCTTCATCCAAGCAGACCACCAAGCAAAATGTGTTAATCCAGTTAATAAAGAAGCCCAGCTAAATAAAAATGGTACAAAGGACCACCATCTTGTTGCTGTTGTTCCTGCATTCAAAAAAATAAAAGCAAATTCCAAAGCAAGGCCCAATGTTAAAAGAATTAGGCCTGCCATTAAATAAAGCCTAGCAGTTAAACGAGATACGTTGGTATAAAGAGCAGCATCAATGAATTGAGGATAATAAAACATATTTAAAACATCAAAGACATGAGATCGTGCGGCTTCAAATATGACAGGTTCAGGCCGTTGATGCTGTTCAATTAAATTTTCCAAACATTGTTTATGATCATCAGGTAAAAGAATAGGTTGAGCAGCATCCAAGCGACTACAAAAAGTACGATAGATTCGAATGGCATTTTGTACAAGGTCGTGCCTAGATAGTGATTTATCTCCATGAATAGTACGTGAAGCATAAGAATGATTTTGTGGTTGTTGATTATGATTATTAGAGGAAGATAAAGATGCTAATAAATCTTGTGTATCGGATGTTTCAAAATAAGGAACTGTAGGGCTCCATTGAGATTGAAGATTATGGGAATGATCATTTATAGAAGCAGCATCTAATAAAAATTTACTCGTACGTTCAGATTTCATTTCAGGACGTTGTTGTCTTTCTACGCTATTTAAATAAGCTTGCCATAACCGTTGATGTGTTTCTAGTTCTAATAAAAAATTCAAATTCTGTTGTGCACCTTTACGTTTTAAAAAATGAGCAAACTGGGCTTGAGTAATAGGGTTGCTAGTTGGAAGTCTTAATAATTGATCTAATGTAGGTACACCATGGACTTGTAAATTATAATCTTTCATTTCTTGCCATGCTTCCATAGGTGATATAGCAAAAGGGTCGTGCTGTTGAGAATATCCTCCTTTACTATCTAAACGATGTAGGCTCATATTTGTAGTATCAAAGGATTTATATGGATTGTTAGACTGTCTATTATTATTATTATTATTATCTGTTGAAGTTAGATGATTCATAGGTATATGTGATAAATTATTATTATTATTTTTTTCTTCTAATTGTTGTAAAGTTAAATCACTTTCTAAAGCTGATTCTAATCCTTGTGAATAAAGACGACTATTAGCTTGTCGAATACTCCATTGACGAACAGGAGGTGAAAAAGATGAATTATCAGAAGGTGACATCATAATAAATAAATAAAGGAGTGTGTTGGTTATAAATGATTGACTAATATATGAGTTGAATGAATTGAATTATGTATTTATTTATTTATATATATATTTATATATATATATAAAAATATAAATATAAATTTATTTATTATATACAGTTTTATTATATATAAATATATATATATATATATATATATAAAGGAAATTTATTTAATATATAATATATAAAATAAAATAAAAAAATGATCAAAAGAGAAAGGAAGAAAATAAAAAAAAATTAGTGCCGGTATTTAAAAAATTAAAATATAATGAAATTAAAGTTACACATACCCAATTTTTTTTCTTCTCCTTTTTATTATATTTAATTTTCTGTACATATAAATATATAGATCATATAGTAAATGAAGATATGATTGGCTTTTACTTTATTTTTTATCAAATATTAGTTTAATAATTATATATATATAAATATTTACATATACTCTTTAAAATAATGACTACTATTTTTAATATTCCTGATCAACCCTAATAGATTTTACTACAGACACACACTTTAGAATATAATTGAGAATCCTTAAAAGGAAACCTATTTTATTACATACAAACATACTCATATACAAAGCTTGAAAGGTAAAGATAAATAAAAGTTTTAGATATATTATCATTTTTTCTGGATAAAAATAAATCAATCCTGTAAAAAAAAAAAGTTAATTCAGTTACTTTTATACATAGCTTTTCATCATATAACAATAAAAAAACACCTTCATCTGGCCAAATCAGTAAAAAAAATATATTTTAAAATAATATATCTAATTAAAATATGGAAATAACCAAATGAACTGTGATACTGAACTTCATAACTAGAGTTATCTTGTTTTAAACTTTTCTATAGAATGTCATTTACTGTTTAGACTAGTACAAGAAAACGAAATATCTAAAACTAATAATTATATACAGCTTCTGCTACATCAATAGGAGAAAAGGTAAAAAAAAAAAAAAATAGATCCATAGTGTAAATAGTAAGAATAGTAGTGAATAAGCAAATATAAATATAAAATCAGTACTTTATTGTATATAAATTTAAACGAATACATACATATATGCATTGTATATATATATATATATACATATATGTGTGTACGCATATTTTATATTTACCAAACAATAGTCTATACATATTATAAACATGAAAATAAAAAGCAATAACAATATTTAATATAAAAAAAAAGAACCATCAGAAATATTAAAAGGGCCACTGTCATATAAAGATAGTAAGAGATTATCGACAAAAATAATATAGTAAAAGATCTGTAACAGTAATGATAAAGAGTACTTCATAGTTACTTTATTACTTTATTTAAGATACAAGAGTTTCTGTATTCTTTTTGAAATAAAGCATATGAAAAAATGAAAAAACAATACATTATAAAAAAATCATAATGTGTGTATTATATAGCATTAGATTTTATATTTCTTTTTCTCAGTTTTAAAATAGGGTAAAATAAAATCAAAGAGAAAACCAGTAAAGAAGTTAAAAGTTAAATAATTGCGAATACTCAGCATTTAACTTTTTAATAATAAAAAAAAAAGTAACCAAAATAATAACAGTAATAATAATAAATTTTTATATATAAAAATAACAATAAAAAAAAATAATAATAAAATTTATAAAATAAACTAAAAATAAGAATATAAGGATATATAAACATATATATTTTTTAAAAAAAAAAAATTAAAATAGTTGAATAATAATGATCATTTTCTATAAATTTGTATATTATTTTTAAAATTCATATCCTTCAACTTTAAATAATTCAACATAATCAAAATAACGTCTCATCAATTTTTGTACAGCTTGTGGTAAATTCATTGATGTCAATACAATTTGCATATTGGATAATCCTTCTTTGCCAATCAATTTGTTTAAGTTACAAGCAATTTCTGTAGGATACTATATATAAAAAACAGCAATATATATATTAATCAATATATTCAATCCATCCAAATAATTGCCATTATCATATAAATAGAAAAAATCACTTACCACAATTTCATGATACCACCGTTCATGATAAACAGTCAATTTTACAGCAGCTAAAAGGGCACGTTCAATATTACCTTCTTTTGCGTAGATTTCTAAAAGCCTAATCCATGCTTTTGCTGAGAATTTATGATCTAAACATTGTTCATAGGCTTCTTTAGCTTCATTCTATATAACAATAAGTAATATAGATTAGTATTTGTATTATTATTTCATATATAGCTATGTCTATATGTAGATTTCTATGTACTACCTCATGCCATAATCGAAGAGCAAGATCACCTAATAACTCCCATTCAGTACCAGTTTTTCTATATTGCATTTGCTGAGCACGATAATGAGCAGCTTCTGTACGCCAAAAAGTATAGATACGTAAATCTTCATACAACACCATAAATAAATTATCCAACCATCTTTCACAAAGTCGTTTATTGCCAAACGAAAAGTTGACATCTTCTTTTGTAGAAGTTTCTTTATCATCTTCAGCTGCTTGTCTTGGTCGTTCTAATGATGTATTTTCCATTTTTGGTGCATCTATAGGTTTCTTTTCTTCTCCTTCTTCTTCTTGTTCTTCCCCTTTTTCTTCAGTAGTTGTAGTTTGAGGTTCATCAAGATTGACAGTTTCCAATTTATCAGCTAATTCTTCATCTTTATCTTCTTTTTTGGTTTCTTCTTCATCTTTTTCTTCTACTTCTTCATCCTCTTCTTTTATTACACCGTTTTGATTATTTTCTTGAGGATGAGATTCAGAATTTTCAACAGGTCTGTTGATAGAAACACTAGTTTTACGCTCTTCTTCTTTTGCTTTTTGCATTCGATATTCTTCTTCCATAACAAATACATATGATCGGCATTTAAGTAAATCATCCCATCCAATACGACTAGCTAATCTTGTTAATAATGCATAGGCTTTTGCAAAAGTACCATGTAATGCTGGTGCTGGAAGGCGAAGTAAATTAGGATCGGCCTAGAAACAATAAGATAATAAAACATTTTATAAAGATTAGATGCATGCCTATATCGTATTTCCCTCTCCCAAGTACCATGTTTTTTTTATTTTTATTTTTTTTCTAGAATCAATCTTTTTTAATTGTTAAGTATATCTTACTTCATTTTCTCTTCCAACAGCATCTTCTTCCATCACACCAGAATTTGCGATATCAGGTTTGATAGGTAAATGAGTCTTTGCTGGGGCGGGCATACGATGCATATCTCTTTCACTATAGGTAAACATAGGGCATGAGTTTAAAGTTAACAAAGCCTAAAAAGTAGATATTAATTTAAAAAAATAAATAAAAAAAATAAATAAATACAAGTTACTTTTATTTATCCGGTAATATATATATACTTACACTTTGATAATCTTCCAAATCAATGTAAACTAGAATAATAATAAAATAATGCTTTTAATTAATTATAATCCTATCAATTTGATTTTTTTTTCTTATTGATCAGCTTTATTATTATTATTACCATCTGTTAATTTAGCCCAAGTCATGAATTCAGAAGGAGTAGTGTTGACAGCATATTTTGCTAATTTAAGCGCCATTTCATATTCACCCTAATAAATAAATATAATATATATATATATAATGAATACATACATACATATTCAAGTTCATATAACTTTCTCTCACTCCTTTTTAAAGTTATGATTATTATAACTATTATTATTTTACCTTTGAACGTAAAAAGTCGACTTGAACATGTAATAAAGAATAGCTCATAGGTATTATTTTAAGATTTTCATAAAGGATTTGTACAGCTTTTGTTTCTTCATTCTGACCAATATAAGCTTCAGCAAGTAAAGCACCAATTTCAGGATCTTTCTTTTGTAATCTTTCAAACAATTCAATAGCTGGTCCATAACGGAAACTGTCACTAAAGTATTTCATGACACCAGATGTTAAATGATTATGTACTACGGTTGCTGTTTGGATTTCAGGTTTACTACCTAATTGCCAACCTATATAAAATTAATAAACAAAAAGCCATATTAATAAATGATAGTAGGTTTATGTGGATATATGTCGTCTTTTTTTTTTTAAAAAAATTAATACCTTTAAAGAATAAATTTTCAACAGCTTCTAAAAATTTTTGTTCAGCTGCTACACTAGTGATGGGATCTACTTTACGATAACCCGCAAGTCGATAATAACTATCATCTGAATAGAGAATAGCACGTAACACTGCTGATAAATAGGTTTCTTGCCAAATTGCTGCAGTTGCTTCATGTCTATTAAAAAGAATATGCACAATTTTATATGTATAATATTTTTTAATTAAATTACACTAATTATTTGACCTATTTCCATTTCTTTTTTATTTTTATTTTTACAATACAAGTATACATTTATTTAAAAAAGAAAAAACTTACCGTTCACCACGAACATCAACATAATAACTTTCAACACCACCTGGGATTTTTACTTCTACACGGACATCAACACGAGAGAAAGCATTAAAGCAACTATTAAATCATTTGTATAAAAAATAATGAATGATCATGATAAAAACGTATACATATATTTATCTATTTTCCGTAGTTATATTACTAAATATTTACCAATATATTCCAGATCGAATTCTCCAAGCGTTTGATTTTGTAAACCATGACTGGTGTTCATCCTATAATATATATATATATTTAACTAACCTCTTTGTCTTTTCTTGACTACTCTATCTTTTCTTCCTATTTTGTATTTATATTTATATATTACCATAGAGTATGTAAGTGAATTAAGGTATGCAGCTAAAGTAGCAGAAGAAGAAGCATCTACACCTGAAACATAATGATAACTTCCAAGCTAAACAAAAAAAAAAAAAAAAGTGATATTCATATTAAAAAGAATTATATATACGAGTAAAACTTGAATATAGATGTGAATTATATAAATTATAATTATTATATAAATGTATATTTTTTTTTCTTTCTTTCTTTACTTCACTAAAATTAGTTTTAGAATGAGTTTTAATAATATGACAAAGGTCAGGAGGACCTAATTCGCGAAAAGTGCCTATATAAAAAGAATAGAGATGATTAAAAAGTATTATGATAACTATAGTTTATTATTATTTTCTTATGTATTACACATTGTTTATGATAATAATAATAATAACATTTTATATGCATACCTAAAGCATCAGTTCTAGCTATAATAGATTCACCTATTTCAGTTTCAAAGAATTCAGGTATATCTTTAAGTGTATCAACCATGGATGAAAAAGAATAAAAGTGTGTACCTTATTTTTTTTTATATTGAAAAAGGAAAAGAGAGAACAAAAAATATATGGTTAAAAAAATATATTTGAATTTTAAAAAATGCTACCACAATAAAACACCGCGTTTGTCCAATGAAATTTGAACATTTTTTTGGTCGGAACCTAAATTAAAGTCTTTGTTCATTCATATTGGTATACAACGTAGTTAACAGAATATATATATATATATATATGTACGTATATGTGTAAACTATCTAATTATTAGATATGAATGTAAAAAAAATAACATTAAATAAATTTTATACTAATAGAAAGTTATCAAGAAAAAGACAAAAAAAAGACTCTACGAGCATTTCTGAATAAATCGTATATTGATCTATAAAAAATAAACTTGTTTTTTAATAATTTTTTCTACTTTTTTTTGGCCTATTATTATTATTTTTGATTACTTTTTATATAATGAACAATATATACTTGTATATTTATATTTCAACGAGTACTAATTTACATACGTATACTCATATTTTTAAATAATATTGAACGATAGAGAAAGTATAACTTGACGGACTGACTTGAATTATAAATTTATATATATAATTTTTTCCCTTTACTTTTGTTGTCAGTAGTATTAGTATTGGTATTAGTATTGTAATTATGTACTCACCACTAACGTTTTTTGACTATTTTTAGAACAGAAACTATAAACAGAGAAACTGTTTCTAAATATAGTAATATCAAGACTAGCTTTCCAAGGTCAACTGGTGATTTTATATACAAACGATCTGTAGTAGATACAAATGTAATTTTTTTTTTTTTTTTGATATTTGAGAAAATGTAATAACTTTTTTATTTGTTGAAAAAAGAAAAAAAAGAAAAAAAAAAAAAGAAAAGGGTTTAGAGTTCTCTTCAGCCAAAATGTAACATATATCTAAAGGAAAAAAATTAATATATGTACCTACAGATGCAAATAAAAAGCAATTTCTCATGCGGTACTACCCGAGAGAAATAAATAAATGAATATAAAGTGTCTATGTATTGTGGTCAAATACAATAGAAAAGCAACAATAATTTAGAAATAGATGGTCCCTATATACATTGTGCGTGATTTAATATTAGCATAAAAATTGTTCAAAAAGGCAAATCTAGGCTATATGGTAAACTAACGATACATTTTGAAAATAAAACTGAGCATAATCTTTTACAAGGTTATTACCATCAAAAAAAAAAAAAAGATTCCAGAAATGAGAGACTTTTGGAAAAGGTTATATCTTAACGTTCGCTTATGAAATAAAATAATTTCCTTGGTCATATATATGATAAGGCTCTTGGTAATAAAAGACTATTAAACATATTGTTAGCTTAATATTAACATATTAACAAAAATATCAAGATAAAGTTATATAGTAAAAAAAATAAAGATAAATATGCAATTGTTCATTAGATTGGTTCCCTTGGAGTGCATAATGGGCGTTACTGGATAAAAAACGAATTACATGAGCAGATCTAGTCGAAACCAATCCTTGTTAATATAAAAACAAAAAGCTAACCACTTTTACTTTTCATTTTTTACTGGTCATAAGGTGTTATTATTTAATAGTTTATACTGCTTCAATGATTATATTTTTTTTTATTATTATTATATTAAATATTATTATTTTAAAAAAACAAAAAAACAAAAAGGTATTGTTTATCTAGTTTAAATCATAAAAGAATTGTTTGCATAAAAAAAAAATTGCCACATGATGATGATGATAGTTAATATTTTTTTTTTACATATGACAATAAATTCTAATTGTAATAGCAATACAAATAGTTAATTTGCTTTAACGAATGAAATATAAAGCTCTTTCTTTCTCTTTTTTATTAAAACAGTAGATAATAATGAAAATGATATAAAATTACATGTATTAAATGAAAAAAAGTAAAAATTCATTTTATGTATTTTGAAAATCAATGTTTTTTTTTTTAAAAAAAAAAAGTGTAACCCAAAAAATATAGATGAACTTCAAGAAAAATAGTTGATTTTTCTCCTATTCTCTTTCCTTTTTAGTTGAATTGCGCAGATAAATGATGATGAGATGCTTTTCTTTCTCTTTCTCTTACCTTCTCTCGCTTTTTTTTTATCCGTTTTGTTTTATAATTAATAATAATGATGCCCTCCTCTCTCTTTTCTCCTCCCCCCCCCCCCAACTCCTTCGTTCCCTTTCCCCTCTCTCTCGCTCTTTTTTTTTTTTTTTTCTTTCACTTTTTAAAATATGATTTTGATGAAACAATACAGGGAAATAAAGTAATAAAAAGTTTAAAAATGATATTCGCATGGACCATCTTTATTTGTTTTTTTTTCTAAATATTTTTTTTTTTTTAAAAGGGACAGTTTATATAAATAGGTTATAAAGGAACTTGTCGGCTCGGTTCCGTTCAAACCAAACTTTAAATATTTTATCTACAAGTTTCAAATATTTTTTAATTGAATCAAGTATTTTTTTTTTAAAAAAAAAAAATATATAAAAAATGATTGGTTATATTGATAGTAAAAAAAAAAATGGATTGATAAATAAATTTGGTAAATGACGCTGTTTTTTTTTCTAGGGGTTAAAAATCATCCCATTTTTGAAAATAGTGATTCTAATCAATTTTAGTTATTTTAAAAAAGGTGTTACAGTAATGAAAAAATTGACCCATTTGGTTATCCCGAAAAATAATAATAATAATGGGCTAGTTTTTGCCACATATAATTTTTTTTTAAAAAAAATGCAAAGTTTTTTTTTTTTTTTAGTTTTTTTTTTTTTAAAAAAAAAAAAAGTAAAAAGGTAATGAAAATATAGATTTTATTGAATGAATCAATGATTAATAAAATAACAATGATGATTATTATTGTTTTGTTTAATCAACCACGTTTTCATTGTAAATCTTTTTAAAACATGTGAAGAAAGAAAGAAAGAAAGAAAGAATTAAATAAGATGAAAAAAAACAAGGAGATAGGATGAAACATCGAGGGTGAATATATATATATATATATTATTATTAATTTTTTTTTTTTGTTGATCAAAATGGCGCGCGCTTTAGTCAATCTTATTTCTATCCAGTTGTTTCTTAAACTATATTTGACCAAATCCGGATGATGAATTTAACTCTTGGCTTTTTTTTTTTAGTTAATGTAGTAAGGTTAACTTTGTGCATCGATTTATTTCGTCATTTAATATTACTTTTTTTTCTTCTCTTTAGTGTAATTAGTAAAAAAAGAAAAAGTGGGCGAGAGAAAGAGATAGCGAGAGTAAAAAAAAATATAATAAAATGATATCACCATTTCTCCTCATTTTAACTAAAATAGAAATTATAAGATTTTTTTTGTAGCATTAGTTTTTTTTTCATGTCAATAAAGAGAAGCATTTTTTTAAGTGTTTTAAAACTACGCACTTTTTTGGAAAGAAAGGCGTAAAACTCAAAAAAAAAAAAATGGATCGGGGTATAGTTCTTCTTTTTTTATGCAATGCTACCTATAGATGGTAAAAAAAAGATTGAAAGGTTTGCATGCAGTATTATTATTCTTTCTCTTTTTCCTTTTCCCAATTATAAATGTGATCAATTATCATAAAAATATCTTTTAAAAAAAGATATCCACATGACTTTGATTATCAAATAATGAATCCTCGGTAATGAAGGCCATTCTTTCAAATGATAGATAAATAAAAAATAAAAATATTGAAATTGCAATGAACTAGTAAAATACAAGTTTACAATGTAAAAAAGTAAAGTGCGTATGTGTTTTTTTTTTCTCAAAGAAAAAAAAGAAAAAGATTAAATGACTAAGGTTTAGACAGGAGTCAAGGGGGAGAAAGTGAGAGTAAGAGAGAAGGCTAACTAGATTTTTTTTTTTGGTTGTGTAAAAAAAAAAGGTAATCAGGTGATAAAAAGCCTCCCACCAATCTCTTTTTTTTTTCAGTTTAAAAATAATTTTTTTTAAACCATTTCTCTTTTTTTTTTCTCTCTCTCTCTCTCTTTTTTTTTTTTTTTTTTTTCACTTCACATTTTTAATTTTATATATCCTCTATTTTTTCTTTTTCTTTCTTGTATATATTATTATTTTTATTTAAATAAATATATATATATTCTTATTCTCTTTTATATATATATATATAATTTCTTTTTCCTTTTCTCGTTTTGTACATGATTGAATATCCTACTTGGTCTTCTAGATCTACTACCATGTCTTTTAACTCAGATTTAATACCCCAATCCAATACCAACAATGAAGTTATGAACTCTCAGTTGCAATTATATTATCGCCAATTACCACCCATTCCTACTTCAACTACAGCTGATAGTATCACACCTACTTCTATCAATAATACATGGAATGAACCTATAATGGATTCTATTCATCATGGTCATCCTACACCTAATCATTCTAATGAAAAAAAGAGATCTAGGCAGTCCTCTTTACAACAACAACCACAACAACAAGATGTACATGTAGAAAAAAACACTCAAGGAAAACCTCCTTATTCTTATGCTACTTTAATTCGTTATGCTATTGAAAATAGCCCTTCTCAAAAGTTAACTTTGAATGAAATTTATAATTGGGTTTTGGAACATTATTCTTATTATAAAACAGCTGGTTCAGGTTGGAAGGTAAAGAATGATTCACAATTTTTTTTTATTTTTTAAATATATATGCGTGTGTGTATGTCTGTTTCATTATCATTTATTAATATTTTTTCTCCTTTTTATAAATGTATTTCTAGAATTCTATTCGTCATAACTTATCTTTAAATAAAAGTTTTGTTCGTGTATCAAGACCTATTAATGAACCCGGGAAAGGATCCTATTGGATGATTGATTATCATGCGGCTGAAAATGAACAAAGGGCTAAGCAAACTTATCGGGGAAGAACCCATCGTTCAGCAAGCGATGCAAGTACTAATGCTGCCTCCATTGCTACTTATAGATCGCCTACCAATACCAATGCTAATAATAATATTCTCCGCCGCCATTCAGATACAAGATATACAACCATGAGCTCTGCTTCTTCTTTATCATCTCTATCATCTTTATCTACACATCATTCTCACCATCATCATCCATCATCTCTTCACCATCATCATCACCACCCCTATGCTAATACAGCACACCACCATAATACTAATTTATCAACCGCCACAACTCCACATTTGTCACACCAATTGCCAACTCCTGATTATTATAATTATTATTATAACTATAATAATAGTTATAGTAAAACACCTACAAATAATTATGCAAATGTACAACACCACAGCAGTTGCCACTTATACAATGGAAACGATTTACAACAACATCCCTATTCAGCCAATACAAATGCTACCAATACTACCACCAATACTAACACAACTACTCCACCTACCTCTTCTTCATCTTCTAATTCTTCATTATCCTCTTCCAACAACGATCGCCCATTATCACCAACACCTTCCAATCTGTTCCCCCCTGAATTATCGGTTACTTTGTCATCCGTAACAAGTCCCCATTCATCTTTATCTGATGATCATTTAGGCTCTCCTTTACCTCAACATTTCAATACAACTTCTACAAGTACAAACATTGATCAATTATCTGATGATGATGATAATAAACCAAGAAAACGTTCAAAATGTGATCAGCAACAACATAAATCTATATTTGAAACTGATTCCTCTAATCTTCATTGGTCAGCTCTTGCTTAATTAATATACCTTTTTTTTATTTTTTTATTTTTAATATTATTAATTGATTCATTATTACTATTATTATCTTATAAATATATATGTTGTTTTTTATTATACTTTATTTTATATATCCAAATAGTTTATTTTATATATATATATCCATTTATTTACTATTTTTTTTTTTTTATTCTTATTACTACTATATTTTTTATTATTATTCTTTTATATTTATATATATTATTGTCTTTATTTTATCATTAAAAAAAATTATCCATTCCCACCGTTTTGTGTGTTGGAAAATATCCCCCCTTCAAAAAAATATATATGGTAGCCTTTTTTTCTGTATATAGTTCCTGGAAAAAAAATTTTTTTTTCTCCTTAAAAAAAATCATAACAAATCCAAATATGAAATAAAAGGCGTAACTTTTCTTTTCTCACTAAAATCTAATATATAAACTTTATTTTATTTTTATTATTTTTATTTTATTTTATTATACACACAAATACAAAAAAAAGAAAACATAAAATAAAATAAAAAGGCTAATTTTTAAAAAAATTATCATCCGAGTATTGCATAAAAACAATCATCAACATGCATCTATAATAATAATAGTAATAATAGTAATTTTTCTTTTTTAAAAAAATGGTGTAAAATACGTACAAGATATATGTATGTATATATGTATATATGTGAATATATATATATAAATAAAATCTATAAAAAGAGTATATTGATAATAAAAGGAAATTATTGTTGTTGATTAGGTTGTTGTTGTTCAGGTTGTTGAGGGATTTCTTGACCAGGTGGCATTAATGGTTTTCCCTAAATGGTTATATATGAAAAAAAA
This sequence comes from Cunninghamella blakesleeana, assembly GCA_017871115.1. NCBI lineage: Eukaryota > Fungi > Mucoromycota > Mucoromycetes > Mucorales > Cunninghamellaceae > Cunninghamella > Cunninghamella blakesleeana. Next base: position 2,890,989 of record JAFCIZ010000006.1, read on the forward strand.
AAAAATTAGATTATAATCATCACCAAACTTTTTTTTTTCTTTTTTTTTTTGCATAGTTTTTTATTTTTATTTTTTATCTTACTGAGGAAACTTGGGCCATTAATTCCCACACAGTCATTTTCATTTCCTTCATTTTTTCTTTTTGTAATTCCATTTCTTTCATCATTTGATCTTGTTGATATTTCATATTTTCTTGTTCTTGAGCAAAAGTTTCTCTTAAATGATTTCTCATTTGTTCTAAATAAGTAGGAGGAGGACCTTGTTCACCACCAGCTCCACCTTGTCCTTGACTACCACGAAGTAAAGCACCTAAATTACGACCACTATGCTTATTACCTTTTTGTTGTTCATACCATTGTTGTTGATGTTGTTCTATCATATTTTTTTCATAGCGAGCCCATGTTTTAGGAATATCATTTTCAGCACCAAATTGTTTTAAAACAGGACGAAGATCGGGTGGATTATTAATAGCTACAGCTTCCAAGAACGGAATATAGTCTAATAATCCATGGTCTTTAGGATCTCCTTTCCATGGTTTCAAAGCAATTCCATTTTCAGGTTGTAAAGAAAAGGCGTCAGGGTTGGAATCCATAATAATCACTTTACTTAAATCGCGATTCAAATGAGATAAATCTTTAAGGTATTTTCCATCAACATATCTTGTACCATCTCTATAAAGTCGATACAATGAGTATTGATAAGGATCTAACTTTTCAATAATAGGCATAGCATTCTATATATCAAATTAATATAAAATAAAAAAAGGAAATATGAACGATCAGTATTTTTTTTTTAAAAATAATAATAATAATAATAATAATCTTACCATAGCAGGTTGAGAAGTGAAAATAACGATTTCATAAAATTGTGACATATAGGCCAAGAAATAATCGACACCAGGTCTTTTTGCATGTCTCCATCCATGTTCTTTCTATTATTATTATAAAGTAAAAAAATAAATAAATAAAAGTAATATATATATATATCTCTTTGACAATTAAAACTTACACTCCAATGAGAATAAACAAGTGTTTCATCCAAATTAATAACAAGTGTATAGGGTCTTTGGTAAGGTTGAGGTAAAGGATCGGGTAGAAGTTTATCCCACATAGGTTGGTGCATTTCTTGACGGAATTCATTATATCTATCAACAGCACGGTGATAGGAAGCAGAAAATATATTTTCAGAAGCATACTATAAATTTACATATATATATAACTATTAGTATTTTTCCTACATTATATTACATAAATATTTCCTATTCCTATTATTATTATTATTGTTATTATTTCTCCTTTCAATACTATTATCATTATTCAATACATATGTGTATATTATTACCTTATCTTCTCTACCATCATCGAAAGGTCTACCATAATAAAGTAATCCACCAACAAGAGAACCAGTGATCACACCGGCAGTAGCAGCAATGATTTTCCTTTGTTTACTTTTATCTTCAGGTGCTTTGGCGGGTTTTTTACTTCCTTTAGGTAAAGTTGCTCTAAATTGACTGCTAGCTCCACCGGTTTTTTGATCCAAAGCTCGCTGTGCTAAATTATGTGCAGTGTTAGCGGATTTTTCAGTAGAATAATAAGCCCGTTTAGTATTATTCCTTAATAAAGTGGTTACTGTATTTCGAAGCATTATTTTTTTTATATATACAAAGTTTTAAAAAAAAAAAGTTGAAGAGAGAGAGAAACGGAAAAAAAAAAACTCCACCTTTTTTTTTAGGCTAGCTGATTTCCAAAATAAAAATGAAGGGTGGTGCAAGTGGCGGCTTTCACCACAGTCACCGAATATAATTTTTCCGTTTAAATTTGAACAATTACAAAAATTTTGTTTTTTTTTTATATAAGTTGATATATTTTTTTACTCCATATTTTTATATATTTATTCTATTCATATTTAAACATAAATTTTTATTAATTAAATAAATGTTAATAGAGTATTAATAAAAAAAATTGGTATTTGTTAAAAAAAACCCCAATTTGTTCAAATTTAAGTGGAAAAGCATATATTCCTTTTTTGGAATGTATTCTAATACATTACTTTTTGTCATTTTTATGTATGTTAATATACATAATAAAATAATACAATTATGTGTTTAATTTATTTAATATATATGTAAAATAAATCTTTAATTATAATAATTAAGCAATGTCATTTTGCTTCCTTGTTATTATTATCACTATTCAAAAAAAAAGTTTACATGTAAGAATAAACTTCCATATTTTTTTTTTCATTTAATAATATTGAAACTTAACATTCCAAAAATTTGTGAATATTTGATTTGATATTACCCTGTAAAAGTTGGTCCACTTATAGAAAATAATCATTTTATTCAAATGTTAAATTATCAGGGAAATTGTTCCATTATATGAAAATTAAATAAGTTTTTAACTTGCATTTGTTGCTTTTTAAATAAATTAATACATATCCAAGATTATCTCATTAAATCAGGCCAGTATATAAAAGTGATTATGGAATTTGACTGTTAAAATATCTAATCAACTGATTTAATTTTACTGGATATAATTCTTTAGACAAATAAGCGAATCTCCATGCTCATAAGAAGGTTAGCCTACATATAGATTATAATTATGTTACTGTTAAAATTTCATATCGGTGGACTTATTATTTACGAATGTAAATAAATACATATACGTATTGGATAATTTGAAGCATTTTAAACAGCAATTATTTTTAAAAATGAGTGTATTTTTTTTTTTTTGCGCTCAACACCTTTAATGGACACTGCTAGCTATAGTTGATATTATCATTATATTGAAAACACTGTACTATAATAAGTTTTTATTAAACAAACTAATAAACTAATATGAAAGCCTAATATTTTTTTCGTAACCCAGAGAAGTTACAAATGAGCTATTTAATAAAATAAAAATTTATGCAAATAAAAAATTAAAACACAGCATTGACAGACATATGAAAATTTTCGTATTTATTTGTTTGTAGAATAAATTATTCACTATCTATTTATGATCTATCTATATATATATCGAGATTTGCCTATTTATGTTTTTATTATTATTTGGATCTGCCGACTATCGAAGGATATTTTAGGTAGAAAGCTTCTCAGAATATTTTGGAAAATTTATATAACTTTATCAGGAACAGAAGAAAAAAAAAAGGACACGTAAATTACGATTGAAAGCTGTCTTATGTCCGAATTTTTTAATATTGTCCATGAGTATTCCTCATTTATTCGACAGAATTAAATAAATCATCAGGCTTTTTTATTATTATTATTATTATTTTTTTAAAAAAAATAAAAAAAATAAATATTTTTAAGAAAATGGTTGAAGTATATTTTTTTAGCAAAAAAGTAAAGAAGTAATTGTTCATGTTATTAAAATGAATAAAGTCTAATAATTTTTTTTTTTAAAAAATTACTACACTCATTTTATTATCATATGTTAAAAAAATAAAAGTAAATTTGAATGGTTATTTTTTGGTTTATTAGTTACAGATAGAGGGGGTCAAGTAATAATAATAAATTAGAGAGAGTTATTTGTTCAAATGCCAAATAAACAAGGAAATTCATTTTATTAATAATATTTTTAACAATATAATTATATAAACTCTCGATTACATCTAATAGAAAACGATCATATATTCTTTTAGTTATATAAAATAAATGGAGAATAAAGATATATATAATTTAATTTAATATGAGATGTAATTTATTTATTTTTTATTTTTTTATTTTAAAATGTAAAAAAATGAAAACTGTCTTATTGTGAGTACATAACTGAAGAAATTCAATGAAAATTGTAATATAATGATCATTGAGTTATTTTTTTTAACGTAAAAAAAACATTTTATTGCGTCGGCTTTTTTTTTTATTTATATATTATTATTATTTTTTACCAATGACATTCTTAGCGTTTATCACATAATAAAAAAAAGTTTGTTTTTCAAAAAGATTAATTATTTCTTATATATTCCTTAGATAACGATACATTACTATATATATATATATATATATATATATATATATATATATATATATGTATATATATGTGGTTATGTAGTAAATAAAAATAATCATATATAATATGTAAAATAATTTTTATTTGTTTTAATGCTTTTAAATACAACTATGAATTATAGTTTTTTATTCTTTTTCCCGGTTTGTTTATTATCTTTAACGTCGTTTTTATTTTCTTTGGTTATTTCGTTTTCTTTTTTTCATATTCTTCTTTCTTTTTTTTATTATTATTTTCGTTTATACAATTTCTAAAGAAAAGATATTATTTACTTTTCTTTTCATTCTGTAAAAAAAAAAAAATACTATATAATTAAATCCGTGGGGTTATTTTAATATAACCTTCATTACAGAAAGCTCTTCTTTTGGATATCTTTTTATATAAAAAAAAGAGGAAAATATAAGGATAGGAAAAAAAAAAGAAGTTTATACTTTAATTTTTTTTTATATTCGATCTATTTTTCATTCTTTCTTTCTTTTTCTTTTATATTTTTATAAACATATTTATATATACATCTTATAATACATAATACATATAATATCTTTTTTTTTTCTTTCATTTTTTTATAATTCATCATGTCTGACCACCCTTCAGACAAAAATAATTTACCAACAAAACAAAATAATGATAATCAATCAACTTTGAACGAAAATCAACTTATATCCGAACATACTTCAGAAACTCAATACCATTATCAAGATAGCCATACCACTTCTCTAGGTGTTATGAATTATCAAACAAAAGATATAAAATCATCTACAGGAAATATTCCAGAAATACAGGCTTATTACGATGAGTAAGTTCATATAATAGTAGATAAATCATAGATAAATCATAAAACTGATTTTATATATATTATTTTATAGAAAAAATAGCATGAATGAAAATCCATCAGAAATTAAAAATGTTATTCAACCTCCGATTTCAAAATATGAAGGTAAAAAAATAAGTCTTTTTTTTCTCCTTCACTTTTTCCTCTCTCAGTTTTTTTTAAACTTGTTAAAATTAAAATATATTTTTTCTTCCTATACCTCTTTTTATTTATTTATTTTATTTTATTTTAAACAAATAATATACAGATAAAAAGCCAAATGGAACACGTGAAAATAAACCAACCACCATAGAAAATGAATTTAGTGATGATAAATCTAGTCCTTTAATATATTCACCTCCTACTCAACCACAGTCTATAACCAATACAGAACGTCAAGTATACCTTCCTCATACTGAAGACGATGAAGGAAATATAAACCCATTTGCAGCCTTGATTGATTCAGAGGATGATCGTTATATGCGTTATGCCACTTCGGCTGAATCCATGTTAGCGGCTATTCAAAGTCAGAAATACACAAGCAAGTTACATAGTCATAGTGAAAGTAGAGTATCTATAGATCAACTTCACCAACACAATGATAACAATAACCATAATAGTAACATATCAAATGGCTCTGGTCTTTTTAAACATAGTTTACGTGGCTATGGTGATAATATACAATATCCTTCGTGGGGTGGTCCTGACCTTCCTATTAATTCTGAAGAAATATTATCAATTATGCAACTGTTGGCTAAAAAATTCGGGTTTCAAAAAGATAGTGTTTTAAATATATTTGATCATTTAATGACTATGTTGGATTCCAGATCTTCTCGTTTAAAACCTCAAGTAGCATTGGATTCCTTACACGCCGACTATATTGGTGGTGATAATGCTAATTATCGTAAATGGTATTTCGCAGCTAAAATTGATTGTTTAGATCGCGATCCTGATATCATTCAATTAGAAAAAGAAGAATCCAATAATGACGAAATAGCTTGGTTAAAGGCAGCTGAAGAACGATGGTTACAAGTGATGCGTGGATTGTCGAATGAAGAAAAAATCCGTGATTTAGCTCTTTATTTACTACTTTGGGGGGAAGCAGCTGCTGTACGTTATACTCCAGAAGCCCTTTGTTTTATTTATAAAAATGCTCGTGATTATGATAAACACACAGATGACCAAGATCAAACTCATGCTCATGTAAAAGAAGGTGATTACTTGGATAATATTGTGACTCCTCTTTATCGCTATTTTCGTGAACAAACGTATGATAAAATCAATGACCGATATGTGAAACGTGAAAAGGATCATGATAAAATTATTGGGTATGATGATGTCAATCAATTCTTTTGGAGCGCTTCTTGCTTTGATAAGATTACCATGGCAGATGACAAAAAACAAACTTTGGCAGGAATGGAACCCCACGCAAGATATCACGCCTTATATAATGTCAACTGGAAAAAGGTGTTCTCAAAGACTTATAAAGAAAAACGTTCTTGGATGCATGCTTCTATTAATTTTACTCGCGTTTGGATCATTCATATCGTTTCCTTCTGGTATTATGTTAGTGCTAATGCTCCTACTCTTTATTTAGATCCTGATCCGGAAATTGCTTATGGTGAAACAGCTGTTCAATTATCTATTGTGGCTCTTGGTGGTGTAATTGCTGTTCTTTTGATGTTAATTGGTTCCATGGCTGAATTATCTTATTTACCTATGACATGGGTAAATACTAAAATTATAACAAGACGAATTGGTTTATTATTTTTATTGTTGATCATTAATGGAGGACCTACTGTCTATTGTGTTTTTATTGATCGTACAAGCTTTATTTCTAAATTGGTAGCCATTATACAATTATTAATCAGTATCGGTACAACCCTCTTTTTGGTCTTTACACCTTCTGCATTATTGTTTGTTCGTAAAAACGCTAATTATCGTGATACACTTGCTTATCGATTATTTACAGCTAATTTCCCACCTTTGAAACCTATTGATCGGGTCATGTCCATTTGTCTTTGGTTTTGTGTCTTTGCTTGTAAATTATTAGAATCTTATTTCTTCTTGGCTTTATCGTTTAAAGATCCTCTTAAGGTTATGTCTCGTATGCAAATTGAAAATTGTAATGATGCCATATTGGGTGTGATGCTATGTGAATACATGCCTTCCATTACCATTGTTCTTATGTTTTTAATGGATTTAGTACTTTATTTTTTGGATACTTATTTATGGTACATTATCTGGAATACCGTATTCTCTGTAGCTCGTTCTTTCTACCTTGGTATCTCTATTTGGTCCCCTTGGAGAAATATTTTTTCAAGACTTCCTAAACGTATATTTGTGAAATTATTGGCCACTACTGATATTCAAATTAAATATAAACCTAAAGTATTGTGTTCACAAATTTGGAATGCTATTGTTATTACTATGTATCGTGAGCATTTAATTACTGCTGACCATGTTCAAAGAATGTTATATCAACAAGTAAGTAGAAATATATATATATGTACATTGTTGTTTTTTATTTTGATAATTAACTTTATATATTTTACTATTATTATTCTTTATTATTATAGGAAATTAATTCAATGGATGGACGTAAAACATTAAAACCACCAACATTTTTTGTTTCACAAGAAGATACTGCATTCAAAACAGAATACTTCCCTCAAAATAGTGAAGCTGAACGTCGTATCCATTTCTTTGCTCAAAGTTTAACTACACCCATGCCTCCACCTAGACCTATGGAATGTATGCCTTCATTTACTGTTTTAACTGTAAGTAAAAATAAATATTGTCATCGAATATAAATATGAATATACACTTGATATTAATTTCTTTTTATTAATTATATTTTATTATAATTATTCTTTATTTAGCCTCATTATGGTGAAAAGATTCTTTTAACCTTACGTGAAATTATTCGAGAAGATGATCAAAATTCTCGAGTAACTTTATTGGAATATCTCAAACAACTTCATCCAGCAGAATGGGAAAATTTTGTCAAAGATACTAAAATCTTAGCAGATGAAGACTTAAGTGAAGATGTGAATAAAAGCTCAGCAGCATTCTCTGACATGACTGAAAAGGATTCGGAAAAAACCAAATTTGATGATCTTCCTTATTATTGCATTGGATTTAAATCTTCTAAACCTGAATATACGCTAAGAACACGTATTTGGGCATCTCTTCGTGCTCAAACTCTTTACCGTACCGTCAGTGGATTTATGAATTACCGCAAGGCTATTAAACTTTTATTCAGAGTGGAAAATCCTGATACATTACACAGCTACCAAAGCAAGGAAAATGAACAATTTGAAAAAGATCTTGATAGACTAGCCAATCGTAAATTTAAATTTTTAATTGCCATGCAACGATATGCCAAATTTAATTCCTCTGAAGCTGAAGATGCTGAATTTTTGTTTACCGCTTATCCTGATCTTCAAGTTGCCTATGTAGATGAAGTACCTAATGAAGAAGATCCTGAAGGGGAACCTATTTTTTATTCAGCATTGATTGATGGTCATTGTGAAAAGAATGAAGATGGTAAACGTATTCCAAAATATCGTATTCGTGTTCCCGGTAATCCTATTTTAGGTGACGGTAAATCTGACAATCAAAACCATGCCTTGATATTCTATCGTGGTGAATTCCTTCAATTAGTAGACGCCAATCAAGATAATTATTTAGAAGAATGTCTTAAGATTCGTAATGTACTTGGTGAATTTGAAAATTTAGAACCTACAGACATATCTCCTTATTCTCCTAATTATAAAAACAAACAAACATCTCAAGTAGCTATCGTTGGTGCTAGAGAATACATTTTTAGTGAGAATATTGGTGTTTTGGGTGATGTCGCTGCTGGTAAAGAACAAACCTTTGGTACATTGACACAAAGAATTATGGCTAAAATTGGTGGTAAATTACATTATGGGCATCCTGATTTCTTAAATGCTATTTTTATGACAACGCGTGGTGGTGTAAGTAAGGCCCAAAAGGGATTACATTTGAACGAAGATATTTATGCTGGTATGAATGCATTTACTCGTGGTGGAAGAATCAAACATACTGAATACTTCCAATGTGGTAAAGGAAGAGATCTTGGGTTTGGTTCCATTCTTAATTTTACCACAAAAATTGGTACTGGTATGGGTGAACAAATGTTATCAAGAGAATATTATTATATTGGTACACAATTGCCTTTGGATAGATTTTTAACCTTCTACTATGCTCATCCTGGTTTCCATATCAATAATATTTTTATTATGTTATCTGTACAAATGTTTATGTATGCATTATTATTTATTGGTGCTATGGGGTCAACTTTACTTATTTGCGAATACAATGCTGATGCACCTGAAGATGCTCCTTTGACACCTGCTGGATGTTATAATTTGGTACCTATCTTTGAATGGGTGAAACGTTGTATTTTATCTATTTTTGTAGTGTTTTTTGTTGCCTTCATGCCTCTCTTTTTACAAGAATTAACAGAACGTGGATTTTGGAGAAGTTTAACTCGTTTAGGACGCCATTTTATTTCTTTATCACCTTTATTCGAAATCTTTGTCACCCAAATTTATACAAATTCCATTTTAGAAAATTTAATCTTTGGTGGTGCTCAATATATTGGTACAGGTCGTGGTTTTGCTACTTCTAGAATTCCTTTTGCTGTTTTATATTCACGGTTTGCCAACTCATGTATTTATTCTGGTGCTTCAAACTTAGTGATCATGTTATTTGCTTCTTTAGCTATTTGGATTCCTCATTTAATTTACTTTTGGTTTACCGTCATTGCACTTATTATTTCACCTTTTGTGTTTAACCCTAATCAATTTGCTCTAGTCGATTTCTTGGTAGATTACCGTGAATTCATGAGATGGTTATCACGCGGAAATTCTAAAACACATAAAAGTTCATGGATCAATTATAGACGATTATCTCGTACAAGAATAACAGGTATTAAACGTAGAGTTCAATCTTCTGAAGTAGCCACCATAGGAGATATTCCACGTGCACAACTAGGATCCATCTTTTTCGCAGAAATTATTCAACCGCTAATTGTTGCTGTTATCACTATTTTGCCTTATGTATTTGTGAAAAGTTTTGATTCTGAAGATTCAGCCTTACCTAGTACTGGTCCAAGTGGTTTAATCCGTATTGGTGTCCTTGCTTTAGCTCCTATTTTATTAAATGCTGGTGCATTAGCCGTTTTCTTTGGTATCTCTATTACTATTGGTTCCTTCCTTAGTTTGTGTTGTGTTAAATTTGGTTCAATTATAGCTGCTATTGCTCATGGCTGGGCGGTAATTAATCTTATTCTTATCTTTGAAGGACTTATGTTGTTAGAAAATTGGAAACCTACAACCATTGTTCTTGGTATGGTCTCTATGGTCGCAATTCAGAGATGTGTATTGAAATTCCTTACTGTAGTATTTTTAACTCGTGAATTTAAACATGATGGTGCTAACCGTGGTTGGTGGACTGGTAAATGGTATGGTCGTGGGGTAAGTACTATAATTAATTATATGTGTATATATTTAAAAAAAAAATAGTTTGAATATATTTATTAATCTTTATTACTATTATTTTTTTATTATTCTTTAAACAAAAAATTAGCTTGGATGGCATGGTAAAATAATATAAAATAATAAAAATAAATACATATAGGATATTGTATTAATATACGTATGTATAAATTGTTAAAAATAAAATCTAATTAATGTCTCTTTTTTTGTTTTCTTTTATATATATAGCTATGTCTCAGCCTCTCAGAGAATATCTTTGCAAGATTGTAGAAATGAGTGAATTTGCAACCGATTTTATTTTAGGACACTTTATATTATTTGCATTATCCATCTTTTGTCTAATTCCATGTATCAATAAGGCTCATTCATTAATGCTCTTCTGGTTAAGACCTAGTAAACAAATCCGCCCACCTATTTGGACTGCGAGAGAAAGAAGAGCAAGAAAACGTATCTCCATTACTTATGGTTTATTATTTATTACCATGTTTTTAGCCTTTGTTGGTTTAATTGGTGCACCTCTATTCCTTGGTCCTAGTTTACATTTTATTGATGTTAAATCTTTACCAATTTAAAGCCTTTACCTCTTTTTTATTTTATTTTTTTAAAAAAACACAAACCTTTTTTATATTATTTTATTTTATACACTTGTTTTATTTCCTATTTTTTTTAATTTCATTTCATAATATACACTTTTTTATATTCACTTATATATATTTTTATTTTTTTCAAAATAATAATGATAATAATAGCAATTAAAACATTCAATGCATTACAAAAAAAGATGATATCTTTTTCTATATAATAAAACATTTATTTGAATATTATATTAATTATATTAGTATTAATAGTTATTGTTGATATGCTTGCTTGCTTATAATTTTTTTACATGAATTTTTACTTTTTTAATTATTTTTTACTAAATTACTTGCCGTCTAGAATATCTAATCATCATTTTAATTTTAACTTGGTACTCGGAAAAAATATGTACTGGATCGTTCTTTTTTTTATTATTGCCATATTATTTATTTTAAGTATTAAAAAAGCAATTAAAATTATATATATATTTATTAATGTTGAAAGTTATTAATATTAATTTATTTGGAATATATAAATATAATATTCGTCATATGTGTAAACTAAATCTTGATAGATTGTAAAATTTTTACTGCAATTTCAAACTATTTAAAATGAAAATAATAACAATAAAGATATTGTTAGCAAGTTAATGTTGTTTTTTAAATATTATATATGTATATATATAATGATAATAATATTAATTATTGTAATGCAATAATATCGATAGGAAAAAACAATTTAAAACTTACGCAGGCTACAATGACGGCAATAATGATTAAATAAATAATAATAAGGGTTTGATATTCTACACCAAAATTTGTTAAATGATCACGAAGCATAGAAAGTAAATCAGATATGACACGTAATCTATCATTTAAAATTTTTACACGCTGAGGAATTTCAAGATATTCTATTTACACATTTTTTTTTTAAAAAAAAGAGATGTTACTATTCAGTCAATTCTCGATATTATCCATTTGCCCATACAAATTGTATTCGTTCATATTTTATTTTCCAATTATTTTTACCTCTTATTGCGCTGTACATTGGCTGAAGCGCAGGTTCTGACCAAAAAATCTCAGGTGTATCTAAGGAATAAGATAAATTGTGCATATTAGAGTATATTTTTTTCTCTATCATCTTTTTATTTTCTGTTTATTATTGTTATTTTTATCATTTTATTTATTACCTAACACATTTGATACAAGATTTACATTCATTCTTAAATTAAATAATTGACCATTGATCTTAGTAATTTCAGTTCTAGTTTTTCCTAAACGACCTGTTTCTGCCATTTCTTTAGGTAAATGTTTGGTATCCTATTTATATAGATATAAGTATAGATAAAAATATAGATATGCCAAGATGAGCTACTAAATAAAATGTTATATATATATATATATATATATATACATATGCATAACTTACATCAATTGTTTTATCCATAATATCTTCATATCTTGCTAATACAGCACTTTGAGATAATCCGTGTGAGAGTGTTAATTTAATCATATGGTTCCCAGTTTTCATTGTAATCATATCATTAAAAATACGAGGTTTTAATTGAGATGTATCATACTGAAAATGCATTTCCTCAATTTGTAAGTCTTCATCTGGATTATCCCTAAAAGGACGAATGGAAAATGGCGCCAAATCTTCCAACATCAATAATTCTTCAGCCCTACTAAAATTCCAAAAGACTACAACACCATAATCAAAAATAAATACCTCTCCACCTTCAAATGGCTTTCTTAAAATTCGTTTTGATTCATCATCTTCTATTTCGTGTTGTTGATGATGATGATGATGATGATGATATTCTATACCATTATGCTGTTGTTGTTGATCTTTTGATTCATTATAACGATCTTCTAATTCATCAATCACAGTTTTTCCTTGATCCTCTTCTTCTTCATGTTGATCATGACGTTCTTGTTCTTCTTGTTGCTCATTTATAGTATTATCATTTTTATTACCATTATCTTCTGTAGTAGAGGTTGTGATTCTATTTTCATCTGCATGATGTTGCGGTTCATCTGTAGGTACATGATGATCGTAATGAGGATAAGGGTAACCAGGGCGAGGATGATTGTTAAAATTAATATTTGAAATGTTTTCTTGATCATAATGATCTTCATCATAGTTCATTTCTGCTTCATGCAAAATGTTTTCAACAGGTGTGGAGGATGATACTATATTGGTCTGATCATAATAATGAGTATCATTATGTTGTTGTTCATCATGGTTTATATTGTTGTCAGTATTATTATTATTATTGGTGTTGTTGTCATTGTTATTGTCGTTATTTGTAGTAGTAGTAGCATAATCATGGGTACTGAATCGTCTTAATGGAGGTCTTGGTGAAGCACTTCTTACACGAATATTAAAAAGGTTATCTTTATCGGGACGTAAAGTCATTAAGGGAAAATGATAGGCAGCGTATAATGCTTCATCATATTGACGGGAGCTAACATGATGGTGCTCCCGTAAAAAAGGTCGAAGTCTAGATAAGGAATACCCTTCACCAGTACAATAAGCAGCAACTCTTGGTAATTGAGCAAAATCACGTTCATCCTTTGACATACGTTCAGCTTGGGTACGAGATCCAAATGTCCATTCTGTTGGTAAAGCGACTCCAGTTGTATGATGAGTTGATCGTAAATAGTCACCTCCATCTATAGAATGCTGTCGCTGTTGTTGTTGCTGATTTAAAACTTGGCCATCAAATCCCATTGTAAAATCGGGTGATAAGGGTGAAGCTTCATAAGTAATGGTAGGTATTGGTTCAGTATTTTCATCATGATCTTCTGGTAAAACTGCTAATGTTGCATCAGGCTCCGTAGATTGTGGAAAGAGAACCAACTTTTGTGATACTTTACTACTTCTTAAAGGCTGTGCTTTAGGTTTGACAGTTGTATCCGATATTAAATTCACTTTTTGAGGAATGGGATTACTTTTTAATACCTGTTTTGAAATAGCAGATGCTTTGGCTGGTGAGGAAGAAGCACTTGTCTTTTTTAAATTTTCTTCTGCTGCTGATATTCGTTTCATTTTATTTATAATTATAGGTGATAAAAAAAATTGAGAGAAGAAAAAAAAAGAGAAAAAAAAGATAATGGAAAGGAAGGAAAAGAAAAAAAAATTATTTTTTTTTAAAAAAATACCATTTTTAAAACTCCAAGTGCATTTTTTTTTTTTAAAGTCCAAAGTTATTTTTCACTCATTTTTCTTTTCTTTTTAGCTCAACTTAACTGGTATAAATATTTATAATGGGGTTACTTACTATTTTGAAGAAAAATCGAGAAAAGGAAAAGGAAATGAGAATCCTAATGTTGTAGGTGATTAATATAATATGACTACTATTTTCTCTTTATTTATAAATATTATTTGTTTTTATACTCGAACTGTCATCTTTTATACTTAATAATAGAGGGCTTGATAATGCTGGGAAAACGACCATTTTAAAAAGAATTAATGGTGAACCTATTGATACTATTTCCCCCACCTTAGGATTCAATATTAAAACTCTGGAACATGATACGTATGTAATTTTTTAATTTCAAATATTACTTATGTCAATATACCTATGTATACATACTGATACAATAGAATTATATGTATTTCTATTTAGATACAAATTAAATATTTGGGATGTTGGAGGTCAAAAATCTATAAGATCATATTGGAGAAATTATTTTGAACAAACAGATGCTCTTGTATGGGTGGTAGATTCAGCTGATAGATTAAGATTGAATGATTGTAAACAAGAGCTTGCCTCTTTGTTACAAGAGGAACGGCTTGCCGGTGCAACTTTATTAGTATTTGCTAATAAACAAGATATTCCCGGTGCTTTATCCGAAAAAGAAATTCAACAAGTAAAGAGTATATATTTATTATATCAATAATAATAGTTATAAGGTATTCTAACGTTTGTACATTTTATACGTATTTTAGGCATTATTGTTAGATGAAATCAAAACTCATCATTGGGCAATTCTAAGTTGTAGTGCAGTAACAGGTGATAACTTATTAAAAGGAATGGATTGGGTAGTAAAAGACGTAGCATCTAGAATATATATGTTAGATTAATCGGTTTATATATATAAACGGCCATAAATATACCACTTTATTATTATCATTAATTATTTTTAATTTTAAAATTACTATTGTTATTATTACTCTGCTATATATATATATATATATATATTACATCAATAAATCTGCATTAATGATATGATTACAAAGGAAAAAAAGAAATAAAAAAGACACAGAATATAAATAGAGGTATAAAATATATGTATTTTTTTTAAAGATGAGAGAAAGCGCCAGGAACAGTATTATCTAAAATATCAGTTACATCATCTACTGTTGCCAAATCTTCTAAGAAAGGGATCAAATCGATTAATTCTGAATCATGTGGATCATTAAACCAAGAAGAAATAGGGATAGCATTTGCTGTATGAAAAATATAACTTGCAGGGGAGTTGTCAAGAATAATAACCTGATTTAATTCGCGTCCTAATTGTGATAGATCTTTTACATAGGTGCCTTTATAATGGAAGCAGGATTCACGGAATAATCGATGTCGTACAACGTTATGTAAGTCAAACATGTTCAATACTGGATCGGCATACTATATTAAAAAAAAAAAAGATAAATGTAAATAAAGTAGTAAGTATATTTAGATTTTTTTTAGGAAATATATGTAATATATTTGCGTGTGCGTGTGTGTGTGAATTTTTTTTTAACTTGACATGTTTGTATTTATATTATTTACCTTGGATAAACTTGCTGTAAAAACCACAATTTCATATAACTCACCCATACGTTTCATAAAAGCATCAACGCCAGGTCGTTTTAATACAAATACATTATGATGGTTACCATCAATTTCAACAGGGACTACAAAATCAGCTTGGGGAGCGATCTAATATTGAAATAAAATAGGAAATAAATAAAATAAATAAATATAGACATTAGTACTATAGTATGAAAAACACATGAAAATAATCCTTTTTTTTTTTTTTTTTTTTTTTTTTGAAACACATATATATAATATATTCTATCATCCTTTATTTAAATGCGTGTAAATATATATATATATATATATATATATATATATATACCTTGAAGCTTGAATGTAGCAAAGTTTCATCCATATCCAGTACCAAGCATTTTCTACCTCTAAGATTTTCGTTAACGGGTCCTAATAACCATAAATCCTTTTGGAAATAGTTTATAATCAGTATATATAAGGAAACTATTTCTTTTTCTTTAAAAAAAACATATATCTACATATATAATTTTATATTTTACTTGCTCGCTTTCAAGAGAAGGAGTAGTTGTTTCATGTAAATCTTGAATGGATTCTGATTGTTCGGTAGGATGTTGATAACTTAGCTTTGATTTTTTACTAAGGGATGAGGCGATTGAATTTGTTTCAGGATCTTGGCTTATTTGTGTATTATTATTATTATTATTACTATTATCATTGCCAGGTTTTGTAATAACAAAAGGTTCTACGTCACTGTTCCTTTTTATTTTTTCCTTTGATATTTCAGAAGCTGTTGAATAGGTAAGAGTTTGTGAAGGGGCAGCTATATTTTGGTTACTTAGTCTATTACTACTATTATCTTGGTATGAATCGGTACGTCTTGTTTTTTCATGAAAAGTGTCCGTATCCGAAGTACAACAGGTTAATAAAGAAAAAAGCTTTTTTCCATTATTACAACGTCTTCTTGATATCCAATTCATTTTTGAAAAAAAACTAAAAGAATCTAAAATAGTTGAATAGAAAAAAAGAAAAATAATAATACGAATAAAAAAGAGTAGCTATTAATATATCTGCGTATGTATGTGTGTGTATGTATGTATATTAATGAATGTTTATTATTTATATATTATATATGCGCGTACATGATTTATTAAAAAGTTTAAAACGATATGATTTTGTTGAAGATATGCGATTGCTTGGTTTTTCTTGAGTATATATAGTCATATTATTTAGATTTATGTACAAAAATGAAGTATATGTATATGTTATGTAATGCTATGGTAAAATAAATGCAAATGATTGTATTTTTTTATATATAAAAACGACAAAAAAGTGTTGAAAAAAAAGGTTTTTTAAATAAAAAAAATACTTTATAAAAGTATATAATATATATATATATATATATATATATATATATATTAAAATGAAATGAAATGAAATGAAATAAAAAGGAAGAAAATATACAATAAAAAAAATTATAAAGTGGAAAAGGGAGTAGTTATACTTATAAAATATATTTTTATACGGACTTTAAAAAAAAACTATTTGAAAAGAAAATAATAATCCGTTCAGTATACTCTCAAAAGAACTTTTATTCGTACTCTTTGATTTTTTTATAGATTTTTCTATTTTATGTTGATATTTTTTTATCTTGTTTGGTTAATTTATATATAATAAAGGTATGATCTCGCGAAGAAACTATATAACCGTTGTAGATATATTATCACCTCCCTCAAAAAAAAAAATCTGGTTTTTAATACTGTATATAAATGATCATCCTTTTTTTTACCATATAATTCATTTTATAAAGTTGGCGAAAATACTGGTATTATTTTTAATAAGAATACAATAATATATATTAAGTAAGGAAATATGTTGGACTGATGATGTAATTAATAGGAGTTGATAGTTTTTATTGATATCAACAAAGTAGTTTATTGATATGGTACAACCTTTTTCCATAATAAATAAACACAGTTCTTTTTTTATTTTTAAAAACTTCTGTCGAAACTCATTAATTATTATTACTTTAATTAAATATAAATAGCCACAAAATTAGCTTAGCATGCTTACTCCTATATAAATTGACTTTTTTTTAAAAAAATATTTAAATTTAAATTTTAATATGAGTAGTAAGTTCTTTTAGTATTACAATAGATTTTTCTATTTGATATGCTTTTAAAATTTTATTTAAAATCTATCTTTTCGAAAAAAGGAAACGTGAGGATTTTTTATTATAAGGTTGGGTTATGGCTGGACATCATTCTTAAAAAAGGAAAATAAAAATAATATGGAAAGTGAAAAAAAGTGTCTAGCCAAATATATAAATAAATTTATTGACAATTTTTAAAATACCGCAACTTTAAATAAAGCGCTCGAATTTTTCATTTTCCATTTTCCTCTTTTCCTTTTGTTTTCTTTTTTCTTTAATATAAAAAAAATTACAATGAGTAACGAAAATCAGCCACTTCTCGGCAATACAAGCCATAGTCAAGAAGATTTAACATTCTTTTCTTCATTCAAGACTACTTTAACTTCTTCTTACTTTAACATCCTTCTTGTTTTTGTTCCTATTGCTATTATTGTTTCCTATACTGATGCTAGTGACCCAGTTGTCTTCTCTCTCAATTTCCTTGCTATTATTCCTTTAGCTAAACTCTTAGGTTTTGGTAATAATAATAATAGTAGTAGATAATCCCTTTTTTATTTTGATAATAGCAATATTTATTCACGATACTTATTTTAATATTAAAATACAATAGCTACTGAAGAAATTGCTTTACGTACTGGTAGTACCATTGGTGCTGTAAGTATACAAATATTTATTATTATTTAATTATAGTGAAGGCGTAATAAATCAAATCACTGATTACTGATTACCATTATTATTATTATTTTTATTATCATTTCTATAGTTATTGAACGCTACTTTTGGTAATGCTGTTGAATTGATTCTTGGTATCATTGCCTTAAAAGAAGGTTTAATTCGTGTTGTTCAAGGTAAACTAAAAATAAAATTAAAAATAATGAACTAAAATTAATTTTATGGTATTAAAATTAAACTATTTATTTTTCTCTTTCTCTTTTTATATAGGTTCTATCTTGGGTTCTATTTTATCAAACATTTTATTGGTAAGTTTAGTTTATAAATATAAATAAAAGATTGTTTAGTTCAATATAAAAAGTATTAATTTTAATGTTTTTAATTTCTATTAGGTTCTCGGTTTCTGTTTTCTTTTAGGTGGTTCCACTCGTCAAGAACAAAGTTTCAATGTTACAGGTAAGGAGAAAAAATAAAAAATAGAAATAAAATATTATTATCTTCTAATTGAGGAAAGTGAAGAGATGATTAAAAAATAATGTTTATTTTATTTTATTTTAGCTGCTCAAACCTCATCTTCTTTATTGGCTCTTACCACCTTATCTTTGTTAATTCCTGCTGCTTTCAGCGCTACTGCTACTACCGCCAGTGAAGCTGCTGAAGGTATTATGAAGCTCAGTCATGGTACTGCTTTAATTCTTTTAGTTGTTTACATCTTATTTTTGATCTTCCAGGTAATTTAACATTGTTACACGAATTCCTTATTTAAATCTTATGCAGTCGTATTTTTTTTCTAACATTTCTTTTTTTTTTTTTTTACTTTTCTAACTACTATATTTATAGTTGAAGACACATACCTATTTGGTAAGTTTTTTTTTTTTATTTGTTTTTTTTTTTACACACGTTTTCATGAGAAGTAATAATTATTCATGTTTTGTTTTTTTATTTTATTTTATTTTGAATAGTATGAAGATGAAGCTGATGAAGAAGAAACTCCCTCTACCACTTTAGCTTTCTCCGTCGTTAGGTAAAAAATATGCAATATATAACAAAAATAATATGTACGTAATATGTATATGTTATTTTAATCGGATCTATTTTTATTTTTATTTAGTCTTATCGCTATTGCTGCTTGTGTTTCATTACATGCTGAATTCTTAGTTGGAGCGTAAGTTGCATTATTATTATTAAATATCATGTATCTTTCATCTTTTATTTATTCTTTCTTTTATTTAATTTCTAAAATAGTATTGAAGGTGTTGTTGAAAGTTGGGGTGTAAGTTAACCAAACTATGTGTTTTATATATGTATAATTATTATATAGATTTTTTTTTAAAACTTTAAATCATTTTATAGATTGATGAAACTTTCGTTGGTATTATTTTATTACCCATCGTTGGAAAGTAAGCTGATACAAAAAAAAAAAAAAAGAATTAAAAGAATAGCATATACAAAAAAGGAAACTGAAACTAACAATGGTATATCAACTTTTATTTGTTTGTTTATTTTATTAGTGCTGCTGAACATGTCAGCTCTGTCACCTTTGCTTTGAAGAACAAGATGAATCTCTGTATTGGTATTGCCGTCTCTTCATCTCTTCAAATTGGTTTATTAGTTACTCCTATTTTAGTTATTGCTGGTTGGATCATCGATCAACCCATGACTCTTTTCTTCGAAAACTTTGAAACTGTTGTACTTTTCTCAAGTGTATTAATTGTCAACTATTTAATTCAAGATGGTAGATCTAATTGGTTAGAAGGTGTTTTACTTTTGGTAAGTTTCGTTTTGATTTTTTTAAAAAAAGAATGTGGAGTGATGATGATTTATTTAACTTGATATTCTTCATTCAATTATTTTTAATGAAATAGGCCGTTTACGCCATCGTTGCTTTAGCTTTCTATGTTCATCCATCCACCAAGGAATAAACATGTACTATTATAGTCCGATTATTTTATATATATATAAAAATGTAGTGTTAATATATTATTATTATTATATTTATTTAAATAAATTGTTTTATCTAAATAACATAACAACAGACAAAAAAATAAGCTATTTTCCTTTAAAACATTAAATCTCAGCCAAAAATTTCTTTAAAAAAAATTTCCCCTTAGAATTTTAATTTTTTTTCCTTTTTCACTTGAAAAATTATATAATAATACGTTTCGAATGGATGTATAATGAATAGGTATTATTATTAATTATTATAATTGAATAAATTATTAATTATTATTTTTTTTATTATATAATACTAGAATTGACGAACATCCATCAGCTTTACCAGAAAGTCAAGATGCAAATAATAAACATAATATCAAGGTAATCACTGTAAATATATTTATAATATATATGATACTTTTTAAGATATATATATAAATATATATACTGATTTATTATTACTATAGGTATCTGAAGCGAGAACTGCTGTTTTATTAGATCATGGATCAAAACATGGGAATCGTAACGATAAAATACAATGGCTATTAAACCATATGTTTCGACCTTTATCAACTGGTTCATATCAAGTAAAATATTATATATTTTAAGTTACTTTTATTTTAGTTTAAAAAATTGCAAAAATGGAAAGACTAGTTATACTAATATATATATATATATATATATTATTATTATTATTATTGTTATTATTATTACTATTATTATTATTATTATAGGATTATTCATTGCTTCACCTATCTGCAAGTAGTAAATCAATATGGGAATCTTCACCAGATCAATCATCAGTTAGTCAACCAATATCAAGTGAAAATCAAAACAATACTAACATAGAAGAATCGACAAATTTATATGTCATGACACCGCGTACAAATATATTATCAATGGCTAGCAATCACTCTATGGTATTTATGGTGGATTTAAGTTCAAGTTTAGCAACGATCGATCTTGGAACTGGTCATATTATGTTTGAAAGCGCTTTTGATTTGTAAATATATATATAAATCAACAGGAGTATATTATAAATATCAACCAATGTCACTTATACTTAAGTTCTTTTTTTATCCTTTTCTTGTATTTGATTAGATTAGCAAATACACTTCATGGTATTGTCCAACCTTTTTCACTCACTACTTCTAAAACTTTAATGGTAAATCTGATATGTTATGATATATATAATCAATATGTGTATAATCAATTATATATACATATTAATACATTATTTTGTTAATTTTTCTTCCTTTTTCTTTTTTTATGAATAAAATAGGTTGAACCTACCATTTGCATTACAGTAATAGCAGAATGTTCTCAATTTGGGTCCAACATTAATGTAATACCAATCTTAGCAGAATATCCTACAATGCGTGTTCTCTTGCAAAATACTTACATCAACACTTTAAACCTATCATCCGTACTACAAACTCTTTATAATGAAATTAGAACGTTCCAAAATGATTTGGGAAAAATTAGGCAACAGTTAACACAGAGAAGATCAAAACTCGGATATCAATTAGATGTGCGTTATGACCATTCTTCTGTAGTTGAGGAAAATGATGAAGAGTTTGGAATGGAAGCTACAGCAAACCAATCTACTAATGGCGATATCAACAAGGCCCAAGACAAAACGACATATAATGTATCACCCACCTCTCCATCAACAAATTCAGATAATAAAGCCAATAGCAATAGCAATAATAATTCTAGAAAAGGTGTAAAAAAAAATAATAAAACTGGAAAAAAGAATACAAAATCTGGACATTCTGTTAAATTTGAAGAACCTTTAAAAAAATCGCATCATACGATAACGAATAAAAACCATGATAATAACCAACAATTACAATTGCAACAACGTCGTAGGCAACAACAGCAGCAACAGCAACAACAGCGGTCAACAAAGAAGATAAATAGCTGGAAAAAAGATATTTGGGGTGTTGGAAAAACTGGAAGCAATTTATCATATATCTTACGTGCCGGCACTTTTGCTTTAACTTTATTACCTTGTCATGGAAAAAAATCAATCATTTTATTAACAGATGGTGTAGTGAAATCAAGTGTAGACGAATCAGTCTTACGGCAACTTTCAAGTGATAATATTTCTTGCCATGTCATTCATACTGGCCTAGAGGATGGATTCACACCTGGATGTAATTTTGGATTTGTACCTGATACAGAAATACTACAATTTGTTACAAACGCGACTGGTGGTTATTTTACACCTTCAGCGCATATTTACCCTGTACATATTAATAACAATCATCATCATAACCACAATGATACAATAATACATATCCCACCAAATAGATACCATTTAAGATTTCTTACAAAAGAATTAAACTTGGGAAAAATAAAAATGAACAACAGATTATTAGTTGCTACAAATAGAGAACCTACAGGTATATTTCCATGGACAACAAATATATTACCAACTCCTGTTGAAGCTAGATGGATGAAATATCAACAATATCATTTACCAAAAGATATATGGCTTATTATTGGGGCACGTATACGTCAAGGATTTTCTTTAGCATCCATTGTATTTGATAATGATAATAATAATAGTACACAACGTAAAAATACAACGGCAGTGTCAACAGCGATAGCAGACACAACTTCACCAGAACAACTAAGTCATCAAAAACAACAAAGTAGAGGAATTAAAAAGGAACGTGTTACTATTATTTTAGTGTTACAATGGCAACCTCAAATTACTGTAGAATATCGTATTCGTGGATATTGGTCATCAGCCATTTCGACTTTATTTGAGCAATCTCTTTCACACCATGACATATACCAAAATATTGATAATAATAATGTAAACGCAACTTATTATCAATCTGAATTTTATAACGCAATACATTCACCAAAAGCCGAAATTCTCATTCGTGCTAATACTACCTTTTCTGAAATGTTAAAAAATTGGAATTTATTTCAAAGACGTATGCAAATGATGGGTGTTGTGAATGGAAATACAGGAATGGATATGGCTGGGTCAACACCTGGATTTTCTAAAGTTGGAAAGTTAAAAAAATTATTAGATAGGATATATGAAACGGATACCATGCTTAAGCAATTAATTACTTCTACATCACTTACCTCAACTGTACATGATTATGTAAAAACATTTACTAATTTTTGGAATAAAATGAACAATTCAGATTTGCGATCTTATACACGTTGTTGGTACGATGAACTCACATTTGACTTGGTACTTCCAGAAATAAACATGGCGACTACACCGATTACAAATATTACACCAACTGCTACTGGTGCTGCTACTACTACTGCTACTGCTACTACTACTACTGCTACTACTGCTACATCCACCATTATCGATCAACTAAATAATACTACAACACCTTTACCCGAGTATGAATTGATTCATGAAGCAATTGATATACAATTACAGTCTTGGGTAACATTTAAGGATCAAAGCAATGTTTACGTTAAACTCTTGAAAAATAACTTAGATGAAAAAGATTATCAACAGCAACATCAACCACAAAAACAAAGATATACTTCCCCTCAGTACTGTGAACTTAGATTATTTAGAGAAAAGGAAAAAATTTTAATGGTTCGCATTCTTTTCTTTAATGTTGACACTCATCAACGCCAACAAATAATGGAAGACGTAAAACAACTACTTACAAGACCCATAACATTATCGCCAATTAAAGATCAAACAGAAGAAGATCTTCATAATTTAGAAATAAAACAACCAGTGTTATTATTATCCGATAATGAACCCACCATGTGTCATTTAATGAAAAGACCTTTGGCTAGTCTTTTAATGCGCGATCCTGAACATTATATGATAAATAGTACTCATATAGAAAAACAACAAAACCAAATGAACATGTGGTATGGGAACTCGACTTTATGGATTACTGGTGAACATATTGTACAGAATTATCTTTATAGAAATACTTTACATTGGGATGTACACAGTCATGGAAATAACGATTCAAATTTAACGCCACTCATTTCATTAGCTTATGAATTTATGTGCCGTGCAAGAATAGAGCAGGTAATAATAATAATAATAATAAAAGGAATACTAAAAGTAGTAATAGAAAAAAGGAAGAAAAAAGAAACAAGTAATGCATTATTAATATTAATAACAATAATTATAATTATAATAATATATATGATTAGGGTTTTATACTATTTTCAAGCAATCAAAATGGAAGTCATTTTTATAAAGAAGCTAATGATACAAATTCACCTTTTGCTGTACAATATTATATTTGGAAAGATTCAACAAAAAAAGAAATCATTACTGAATATTGGATGGAGCCATCTTCTTTAAATAAAAAACCTCACAAGCAGGTTGAAATGGATGTGTTTAAATTAGACAAGGATATTTTAACAAGGCTCATCACATTTGAGCATATTAGTGCATTGAAACATGAATGTCAGCTTGGCGATTTTGGATGCGGATCATCAAATACTACAGATTCTAGGGATAAGTTATTAAATATTCAACACATACGTATGAATCAACTGTTTAATGTATCAACTATTTTACGTGTAAATACTTTCTGGATAGCAACGTACCAATGTCCTATTTTCTGTACCAATGAAGAAAAATCAAACCATGACGATGAAGTAGCTTTAAATCGTTTATCTGATACACTTGATAATTCATGTAAGTAAATATAAAATTATTTATTTTTATTTTATTTTTTTTTTAAAAAAATAAATAAATAAATAAAAAATATGTAATATCTATTTACTAATATAAATATAATGATTTCTTTATACATTCAATTAGACTTAGAACCTGATATTTGGAAATCTGACAAAAATTCATCATGCACATGTCTTCGTCAAAACTCAATTATTTATCAAAATTGGACCAATATTTCGGCACTGGCACCAATCAATCGCTCTATCGTTCTTTTACATTATTACATAGAAAATTCACTTGAATATATTGTTGATTATCAAGTCTCTCTTGATAAAACTCCTAAAGACGATTTTTGGTCAAGTTTATTGGATACAATTGAAAAAAGTGACCATGATACCATTGGGAACTTTTATAGCTGTCAATCTATATACGATCTACGATGCTTTATCAAAAAAACATCACTTACTTCATTTATTTTATTATTATTACCAAATTTCAAAACGATTATAAAACATTTCACCAAAACAAAAATTAACAATACTCAGCATCATAGTATGGATAAATTTGGTGTTTTAATGTATGAATGTCATCGTCAAGTATTATCCTCTGATATCACAATTATTTCAAAGCATGGAATACCTATTTTTAAACCAATGGATAAATCATATTGGGATACCTGTACTGAAAACTCTTTATTACCTAATGATGTTTGGCTTGGCTGCTTTAATGGAAATATAAATTATATGGCTTCTTCTTCTTTGTTAACTTTTATGGAACAAATTACCAATGTTTATTCTCGTAGTTTTGTTAAGTCCATATTTACTTCTCTTTTACATGGCTATCCGGTAGATGCTACAGATTTTGAAAAAGCTTTGCAACACTGTGATGAATCTGTACTTGAAATCGATATCACTGGTTATTTGAATGTTCAAACATTATTAAAAAGAAGGGGAAGATCAAGGTAATTAAGTGTTAATATTAAAAGGGATCTTTATAATTATAATCATATAGAATAAATATAAATATAGTGGCATAATCTTATTATTTGTTATTAATTTGATATTATTATTATTACTATTATTATTTTAACAGTAATGAAGAAATAGAATTAGCCCATAAACGATTTGTATCTGTATTGGGGCACTATTTTGAACCTGTTACTACAAATAATGGCCAATATCAAAATATATATTGTTATCGTCCTCCATTTACCAAGATAGAACAAAACCATGGTGCATCATCTCTTGGAGAAAAGCCTACTAATTTAATGGATGTTATAGAATGTGCACAAAATCCATTATTTGTAAGATTAGAATGTATGTTCCGTAAGCAAAAACAAAATGGTGAATGGATAGAAACCAGTTTTAAATTTGATCAATTGCCTTCATTATATCAACAAGATCAAGTGGATATGAACTATGAGCCTGAAGTAATTGGTACTGATAAATCTCCTGTGGACTCTGCTGATGGAACAACCGCAACTTTAAGACTAGTATGTTTAACTTTACCAAATTTTGAAAAGGAATCATCTGATAAAAGTCTATCACATGACCAAGAATGTCCTACTACAAACGTATCAATATTCCATCAGCTGTAAGTATTATTTTCTTCTTTTTTTAAACAGCTCATGCTACTTTATTTTATTTTACTGATTAATGAATTTATAATTTACTAATATATATGATTTTTATTTAGTAACTCATTTCTGAAAAATGAGAAACTTTATCGTAGTAAATTATCATCTCTTAATCAAGATAAACAGGATGCTCTCTTAGAAACAGAATCTAGGCTAACATGGCTTTTTACTGAAGAAATCATGCATGGTTTATTACGATCAGGTCCAGTCACTGCCTCTGTTATTAAATATGTTGAATCTCATCTTATGAAGAAAAATCCATTTGTTGATTTTCCTACAACAATGTTTATGCCATTGGTATTTGTTAAAAATCAACAACAAAGTCGTGAAACTTTTTTGGCTGAATTAGAAAAGGCAAGAAATACACCTTATAAGCTTATCCGTGTTGGAGATTCATTTTATGCATGTGACGATAGTAGCTTAACCTATATTGATATGACGAATAAATCATCTGGTTATGATGAAGGAGAGTATGATATTGAAGGTCTTAATATTAGTATTGATCCAATGTTTACAAAAATAATTCCTCAAAAACAAAAAAACAGCGATGATGACTATTGTCAAGGCCTTGGTATTAGTTTAATGAATAATGAAAATTATGAAGATGAAGATATAGATAACGATGAAGAAAGAAGCAACAAAGATGATGTTGATGTTGATGAACAACATACAGTTAATGAAGTAAGAAATGAAGATCTTATACAAGAACAGCTCTATTGGTTACTTTTGATTCCTCAAAAACAAAGCGTTCAAATCTACTTTTACTCTAAACTTCAACAATCTGTTAATCGATCTGAAATTATTAGAATGACAAAAGCTATGGTGAATGAAGTAATGGAAAGAACAAATAAATTGGTATTGTTACAATCATTACATGATACAAGAATTTGCAGGTATTAAATTAAATAAAATGTACAACGATCAATGTATATGTTTACTAACATTAAAATTACTTCACTATTTTTTATCTTTATATTTTTAATTTTATATGTATGTATTAGTAAATATCTCCTTGCTCCTAGCGACGATTCTGAAAAACAATTTTATTCATCTGATGAAGATCTCTCTGATGAAGATATGGATATGGATATTGGTACAAATGATAATCTTGTAGAAATACTTTCCACTTCAGGTGAAGAAATGGCACTAACGCCTCCTAAAAAGTTCCATCCAGGCCAATTTGGTTGTGACATTTTATTAACAAAACGATTCCCATTGCACTGGCGTTTACAACCTAACTTGGCATTAACTACACTTGCAAATGAAGTATTGGCACCCTTTTCTGTAAAGAACCGGCCAAATACATTTGTTATTAAAGGAGATGAGATGGTTGTTTACTGCTTTTTATCAGAAGGAACAGTAGCTCATAATGTTGATAATGATTCACAAAATGATAGCGATAGCATTTATCTCCGTCCTGGTTCTCCTTGTGGGTATTCACTGCAAGCAACAGAAAGCAACGGTGAAAAATCATTAAATGGAACTATTGGTGGGTCCCACCCAAGATTTTTTAATTCTTTAGGCAATCCATCTCCCCATGGAAGTCCTCATAGTGATCGTACAAGTCCTAAAACTAGCCCTAATAAACAAGATAGTAATTTATCTCCAAGTCTTAAGAAATATAATCGTATTTCTGAATCTCGTGAATTATCATTTGAAGTGCATGGTGTCGAATTTGGTAATTGGATATCCGAATTGGTTGATTTACTTGAAACTAGATTATTATCTCAAATAACTTTAAAAGAAGTTCAGCAATTTTTAACAAGGAACCCTAATTCTAAGTTATCACGTGCTGTAAGTTTAAACACTTTATATAAATATAAATCGTTTATTACCACAATGGAGGATTTACTATTATATTGTTTTACTCATGGTTATTATTAATATTATTTTTCAATTTATTTTAAAAAAAATCATTTATTATTATCTAGGATCTTGATTTTATTTTACCGATTGCAAAGACTCCATTATTACGCCATAAATTATGTGTTCCATTGTTTGTGACAAACTTATCTTATTTCTTATCATTACTTCGTCAAAATATTTTGGTTGGATCATTACGCTCTTTGGATGGGACTGGTATTTCTTCACTTGTTCGCCGTCATCGTATGATGCGCTATGGTTCTTATTCTGGTGGTTTAGCTTGGACGTAAGTAGATTATTATTTATATAAAACATAATCGTTTTTTATTCTATTTATTTACATGAATAATCAAGCTAATTTTTTTTTTATTTTATTTTAAAAAATAAAATAAAGACAACCTAGTTCAAATATTAATAATAATGAACGACAACTTCAAGATTTATGCTTTTATTATAATTGTACAACTCGTGCCCCTGGACAATGCACACCGTTCGAATTTTCTGTTGGACAAGGTGTTGCTGGTATCTGTCTTACACTACTTGATAAGAATGGTGTATTCATTTCACATTTACCTAAACCAAAAAATGCTACTAACATCAATGACTTGCATCTCGATTCATGTTTGAAAGATAAATATTTCCTAAATAATAATAGCGAGTTCAATGAACAATATGAAGGGTACACTTTAGGTATTGATATATGGACAATTGGACAGATTGAAGGTAAACATTTACTGGATTATATCTGTGAATGTTTTAATTATACCGTTTGCGATTACATCATTGAACAAGTATTACAATCAGCCTTTATAGAACCTACATTAATGGAAGTTCAGGATCAAAATGATAATATAATATTTGATAATCTGCACTCTATTAAAGCAATATCGACGCCTTTTATTCAGGTACTTGATAAAGCAATTGAATGGAATAGCCCCACTGTTAAAAAAATATCATGGTCAACTAGCCTTTCTCCCTGGTGTATGGATGATATTTTATTACGTATTGATAATGATTTAAGTGCTCTAACACCAGTCTTAAAACCAGTGATCACACGCGCTACTCTATTACAAAGTGTAGAAAAAGAAAACTATGTGCTTGGTGAACACAGATTATATGACCCAGCTTCTCAGTATTCCTCTGCATATTCAAATTTTAATTTAGAAAACCATCAATATATGCTTATTAGTGGATTGAATGGTATTGGCTTATCAAGTAATTTTAGTTCAAGAAGACAAAGTACAGAAAGTTATTGGTCACAAAGTAGAAAATGGTCTATGGTTAAAGAAGAAGAAGTAATAAAAAAAGACCTTAGAAAAGATGACGTTCACATCCGACAAGATTCTATGTCTTCAACAATGTCTAAAGCTGGCACCAGTTCGAAGCAAAAATTCAATTATAAAGAAACAGATCATCATCATTGCTTTATGCTATTAATTATGGATTGTATGAATACGACAATGTATGTATATAATTGCACTGAAGTCTTTATTGATCATGTATCTCAAATACTACACAAGACGTTAACTCAAAAAGAAGCTCGAAATTTAACTTTACAAAATATACTTCATCAAAAAATGGGATTATTTCACCATACTCACTCAATGGAAAATATATTATCGACAGCATCAATGTCTTCTAATTCTTTATCTAAACAGCAACAACGTAACACTTCTAATAATAATTCACAATCATATTCTGATTTATCAACTGTTATACAACAGCAACAAATTCATCAACAGGATGAAAGTCAAGTGTCATCACCTAATACAAATAATATAGCACGATTTTTACAAGGAGAATCAAGGTCAAGATCAACTTCTGGGCAAGAACAAAGTTCTATTTCCTCTACTTCAATTAAAGTAGATGCTAATTTCAGTACATTAAAGCAATTGATAACAAATACTTTTATATCAAGACCACGATTGCTCAATTTAGAACAGTATTCATCATCATATTATAGTGATTTGGATGGTTCGACCATGAATATGGAAAGAAGTGGAAGAGCATCTATGTTACAAAAAAGTGAGAGCAATAATGAATCAACATCAGCATTATCAACATCCAATGAAGTTGTATACACAGCTGTACGTGTATCAGATGCAAATTCAGTCTTAAGGGATGCTTTTACAGAATCTATAAGGGAATTTCAGTATGCTAATGATACTGATTATTTATTACGACACGGCGATCCGTTTCTCAATATGTACTTAAGACGCTCACTATTGCAAACAGCACATGAAAAGGCATTTATAGTTTATACTAAATGGGCGGATAAATATTCTTCTACAACTCAACAAACATTAGAAAGTGGAGAAATGATGACTGTCACCGAACTTAAAACAATATTAAAGGCATCACGCTTATTACATTTTTGTCGTACACCATTATTTTTATCTCAAGGGGATTCTACAACAATTTCTGAATCTGCAATGAATGGATTAAAGAATACTAACACGACGACCACAACAACTACAAAATCAAATAAGGCATCGGACGATGCAACATTATATTCTATAGATTCAACAGCATCAGATTCATCATTAAAAAATTGGTATGAAGATTTAACTACTACTTTCATGCAAGAATATGCTTCTTATTTGGAAAGTGTTGGTATGCACTTAATTGTATGTGGGCCCTCATCGCCCGATCATCAAGAAGAAACAAATGCTTATTTATCAAAATTCAAAATTAACAAACACTTCTCAGTATCATCGCCTGTTACTTATTTACTACAGGTTTATAAAGGAGGAACTGTTTTATGTGAAGCGCGATTAACGGACGAATTTGTTTCAGTTACCTTATATACATTACATAGACGATATGGCAGACTAACTTATTCACCTTATACACATGAAAAACATGAAAAACGAAGAGCTGGATTCCAAAATTTTACAGAAGAATGTGATAGTTTCAAACAAAAAATTCATGTCAACTCCTTTGTAGCTGATTTCCGATTGCGTTATATTCAAAAGACTTTAGATAATATTGATGATTTACCAACAAGTATCAACCTTTTAAATATTATTAATAATATGGTGGGTGTTTATAGTAAACGGTCTGGAGGTTATTCACGAAATCGAATTATTCATGGTACTTATGAATTATTAATGGAAGAAAAGCTGGATACACTTTTATCTACTATTCTTCGTGATGCTGAAAACTTTGGATTTACTTCTTTAATTTACGATAAAAAAGCTGTGGGCTGCTTTGTATCATCTGATGATATCTCTTTCGAACGTGGGCATAGTGATGGTTATTATTCCCATTTACCTTTTAGACATTCACTGATCATCACTGGAGTAGAAGCAAATCATGGAATATCGCAATGGCCAAGTAGCCATAGTTTATATAGTCGTATGGGTTCTTTCGATTCACCTCAATGCTCTGACACCCACTATCATAATAATATACATGGAAATGGTACTGGTCATGGGGAAAATAACTTATTGCCGATCAATAATAATAAACTTATTCTTCATTACTATGTAATAATTACTTATCAAGGTATGAAACGCTCATCACCATCACCATCAGCTGCAGCAAGTGGAAAAGAAAAGATAGTATCATGGAAAAAGGTCGTTAAAAGTAAATCAGAGCGGTTTGAAAATATCTTGGATGAAGTTTTGGTACCTGATATGTATTCAGTTAACCATGTAGTACAACAAGCAAAGAAGCGAATTGATATTTTGGTGAAACAGGTAAAATTTACTTAATATTGTCTTATTTTTTTTTTCTATTTTTTTTTTTTATAAAAGAAAGTATAAAAGTAAAGACTAACTTGAATAATATATATATACATATATGTAATTCTATCTATTTATTTTTTAGGCAGCAACAGCTTGTCATCGGGACACAGATTGGAATCGACTTTATCAAGCTATCAATTCAACTAATCCATCAACAGAAAATTTTACAGAATTAAAGGAATTATCAAAACAATTTTATACTTTGAAAATCAACCAAGATACAGACCCTCAGTTTGATTCATTAATGTCATTAAAATTAAGATGGAATGACGTATTAGATATTATTAAACAATTTTATCCTTTAACTTCCGGTGAACTTCAACCAATAACAGCAACAACAGAAACAAGTAATTTACGTTTAATATTATTATTTATTCCAAACGCAGTCATGGACTATTGTGTGTTAATTGAATATAAAGATAATGGTGATAATGATAACGGTGTCATTAATGCATATGCATGCAGTAAACATCAAAGACAACAAGCAGATGAATTAGATATGATAGAACGAACATTTTTAGGCAACCTTAGTACAATTATCTCATTCCACCTCTGGAAATGTATCCGTTAATTTATTTTATTTTTGTATATTTATTATTTATTATTATATATATTATAATAAATCTAATTATATTTTATTATTAAATTATTTGTATAAAGTGATAAATTATATCTATATCTATATATATTATTTATTTATTTTATTTTGAGCACTAATGTATTGATATTATCAAGTTATATTTGAAAATAGGTTAATCCGATGTTCTTATACGCTATCACCGAATTTTATATCACGCCAATGAGTCATGCCGAGTTAATATTTATTTTTCCGTTTTTTAATTCAACGTTACAACATGAGTAAAATAAAAAAGATCGAAAGCTATATGAAATATTCCAGTTATTAATAATATTAAACATTTTATTTTTTTTGTGTTGTTTGACCATAAATCTTATAATAAAATAGAAAAAATATATACGATTTATGGTTTTATTTTTTCGCGGCTTGAAGTAGTAGAATAGTAATTAATCACTCCCGAAAATATTCTGCAGGATTATTTTGGAGTTTAAAAAAAATGCTTAAATATATTTTTTTTTCTCCACTTTTTTCAGGCTCTCTTCTTTCATTTTCATTTTTTTTTATTTTTTACGGACCAAATATGGTTAAAACAAAGATTATCATTGTTGGTTCAGGAACCATTGGCCTTTCTTCAGCTTATACTATTTCACAAAATGAAGAATATGATGTATTAGTTTTTGATCAGCATTCAATACCTTCACCTAACGCGTCCTCTACTGGTAATGATTTATATATTAAAATTACACACACACACACACACACACATATATATATATATATATATATATATATATTATATCAATATTCATATTAATATATATGCATTTTTTATTTAGATATTAATAAAGCTGTTCGTGTAGATTACGGGGATAAAAAGTTGTATATGGACTTGATGTTAAAAAAAGCATTACCAAAATGGAAAGAATGGAATAAAGAAAGAGAAGCGTCACAACTAAAGCCTGTCTATGTCAACACTGGTGTTTTACTTTTAGGTTATAAAGATCAGCTATCCTCTTATGAAACGTCAACCAGAGAGCTTCTAGAAAAATCTGGTTATCCAGTTGAAGTATTATCAGCAAATCAAATTAAAGAACGTTTTCCTGTTTTTAGTGATGCCGTGGATAATGGCTATAATACTGCTATTTTTAATCCTATAGGAGGTAGCTGTGATATAAGTTTAGATACTATTAAAACGGATATGTGTATATATTTATATTTATACTTATAGTAATATACCCTATGTATTTTTTTAATGTTTATTTTTTAAAAATGTTATTTATAAATAGGATGGAGTCATTCCTCAGAAGCTATTAAACACGTTTATAATAAATGTTTACAACAATCAAATATTCAATTTGTATTGGGAAATAAGGAAGGCTGTTTTGAAAATTTTATTTTTGATCAACAAGGTCCCGAAAAACAAAAGGTTACTGGTATTATCACAAAAGATGGGGTGGCACATTATGCAGATAAAGTCATTTTAGCAACAGGAGCATTCACTTCTGGAATATTAAATAAAAAAGGCAAATATAATGATAACCAATTAAATGCAACTGGGCAAGTTATTTTTAAATTTAATCCACCAAAAGAATATCAAATAGACCGTTTACCTGTATGGGGAGGAAATTTAGGTGTTACTGGATATTATGGTTTTCCAAGTAATGAAGATGGTCAAATGAAGATAGCTCGCCATTCAGATGGATTTATTTTTCCTCGCTCTGATGATCAAGTCTCTATACCATGGTTTCCAGAGGGTACTGTTCCTATTGATGCTGTAAAACACTTTCGTCAGTTTTTAAGTCAGTTTTTACCAAAAATAAACAAGCTGGATATAGTAGAAACCAAATTATGCTGGTATGTAAATGATATAAAAATATAAAAATAAAAATAAAAATAAATGGAATAGGTATTAATAAAATATAATATTTTATATATTAGGTATAGCGATTCAAACGATGGTAACTTCCTTATCAGTTACCATCCTGAATATTCAAATCTTGTTGTAGCTTCTGGTGATAGTGGCCATTTATTTAAGTAAAAAAAAAAAAGACGAATAATGTAATAAACAAATTAAAAGTATTTGCTCATTATATATATATATATATATGTTTGTGTTGAATTAATTTTATATAATAGGTTTTTTCCAGTTATTGGCGAAAGCGTTTTAGATGTTTTAGAAGGTAGAAAAACTGAATACACAGAATTATGGAAATGGAAAGATCTTGAAACTTTGAATCAAAATGGCGGGGATCCTGCTAGGAACAAAGAAGGTATAAAAATTCTAAGCGATCCCGATGATACAAGTGAAAACAATAGTAATAGAGTTAGATTAGCTACTAAAAATGAATTAAAAGCAAACGCAACTTTTATTTAGTCAATAAACAAATATATACATTGTATTAATAATAAAAATCAAAAAAAAAGAGGATAGTCATTGGTTAAAAAGATAAAAATAAAAAGAGCGATGTCTATTTAGTTAATACTTCTACACCGTCTTCAGTAACAAGCACCTAAATATTTATAAACACCAATCCAAATTATTTTTCGTTAGATTCATTGAAATAAAATAAAATAACATTGCTATTATTTTTTAAAAAATGAACATCAGCTTACCATATGTTCAAATTGAGCTGATCTTCCACCATCTATAGTTGATATTGTCCATTCATCCGGAAACAATAAACCTACAGAAGCACCTTGACAAAGAACAGGTTCAATAGTAAAAACCGTACCAGGTGTCATACAGCCCATTTCATCATTTTCTATAAAAAAAAAATAAACAGATATAGAGATATTATAATTATTATTAATATATATATATATATATATAAATATATAAATATAGGTTGTCTCATTTCTATTTTTTTTATTTTTTTTAATTTACCATGATGATAGATTAAAGGTAAGCAATGAAATTCTTTTCCGATACCGTGGCCCGATAATTCATCCGATACAGAAAATCCAAACTTTGCGGCATGTTCACTTTTTTTAATAATAAAATAAATATATATAAAATAAAATTATATAATTATCATAAGCATCTGCAAATATAATATATGATTATAGATATAGCAATGGATATGTATATATAAAAAGCACTTTAATAAATTACCTAATGGCTTTTCCAATTTCTCTATAAGGAACATTGGGACCACATATATTTATTGCTTTATCAAGACATTCCTTTGTGCATTCCACTAAAGCTTTTCCCCGCTCATCTACATCACCAACATAAAAAGTATAAGAGGTATCACCATGGTAACCATTTAAATAAACCTATGTAGTACAAACATACCATCATCAAAAAAAAACCAACAATAATACTGTTATTAAATTGATCTCTTTTATTTCTTTATATTCTCTCTTTTTTATTTTTTTTATTTTGTATTACCGTTATATCAATATTTATAATATCTCCATTTTCTAAAGCTCGTCTATTTTAATAATAATAACATATATATATATATATATATATATATAAAAAGTTTAAATGATTAGAATATTATATATTTTTTTATTATCAACTTTATTTTTTAATATTTATATACATCTCTTATTTTTTTATTTTAATTTTTACTCGTTTGGAATACCATGTGCTATAATATTATTTACGGAAGTACAAATACTTTTAGGAAAGCCCATGTAATTTAAAGGTGAAGGATAAGCGCCTTCTGAAATGATGGCTTCATGTAATACACGATCAATTTCTTCGGTGGTCATACCTGCCTATCAATCAATGATTATATCTATTAGCCTAACCCTATTTTTATTAAAACCCTTATAGGTCTTTTATATTATAACTATAATTATTATTACCTTTTTACCTTACACATATCACCGCCTCTTAATAATATTTTTTTAGCTAGTTGACCAACAGTACGTAAGTGAGGTATATCAGCTTCAGTATGAATAGGAATGGTTGGACCCCAAGTAGAAGATAGACCTTGATCAGCATAAAAAGGTACAGGAATATGAGCTGGAATAGATCTTCTTTTTAAATCGCGTACATTAATTGGTAATAAAGAAGTAGGTACAATACGTTGGAAAGAACCCCATTTATTAGTATTGTCTTGATGAATGATACTTTTACGTGGAATATATTGTTTACTTGTCGTGTGAATAAAAGAAGTAGATAACGTTTTAACAGAATATGGTTTTGATCGATTTAATAATAATAAAGATTTTTTATTCATATTTTGTATATTTTTTGGGGGGTGAGAGAAAAAGAGGTGAAAAAGTTTAAAATAATAAAAATAATAATAAAAAAAAAAAGGTGCGCTGTAAAAAACCACTTTGATCAATTTATAGCCAATTACCACAAGTCCGGCTATTCAAAAAAAAAAATTTACTCTACGTATAGAATCGGAAAACACAAGTTAAAATATAGATGAAAAAAATAATCTGATGATAAATAAAATATAGATATGTAATAATGTTTACATATATTTGTTTTATTTAAATTTAATTATATGTTTATTATGTTTTAAAAATGACTTCATGATCATAATAAAAAAGTAGGGATTATTATGTTATAAGCTAACAATAGTAATTAAAATGCATTGTTTTTATTATAATAAAAAGTAAAATAAAACAGAGAGAAACTTTGGGTTTAACGTTTACTTACCATATTTGGATCCATCTTTTTTTTTTTTTTTTTTCTATAAATACTCAATTTTGTACCTCCTCTCTTTTTATTTTGTTTTATAAATTTTTTTCACTTTTCTCTTATTTTCTCTCTCTCTTTTTCTTTTCTTTCTCATTTTATATATAATATAATTTATTACTACTTGTTATTTACTATTACTATTACTTATTTATTCTTTTATATACCATTCCTATTATTGTTACCTATAGAACAATATGCTTGGAGCGTTAAGCAATCATGATTTAGCTTCTATTATTCTGCAGTCTATTGTTGTCAGTTATGCTTTTGAACTTTGTATAAGAAACTTACTATATTTAAGAGACGATAAAGCTTTTGGTATTCATTTAGGGAAATGTTTACTGGGTTTATTTTTTGCTGTTAAAACTTCTTTTTTTCTTTCTTTTTATATAAAGTAAGTCTTTAAAATAATCATTATAAATAATAGTAAAAGAGAGTGATAATGATAATAATAAACCTTATTTTATATTTATTTTATTTTCATTAAATAGCCAAGGAGAAAAATGTTTTATAACAGGAAGATTTGCAGATATATTTTACCATCTAGGGATGGCGTGTGGTGATTTCGTATTACTATCCAGAGTTCATTCTATTGTCCCACTTCCCTGGAAACGTACATCAATATATTCAATCATCCTAATCGTATTAACAAGAATAATAGTGGGGATTATTGATACCGTATTATTATTTTTAGATTATGATGAATATGGCAAATGTATATATCATGCTAATTATTATGTAAGATTGAATAATAATTATAATCATAAATTTATTTTTAATAATAATAATAATTTATTTTATGTTTTATTATTTCTAAATTAATTTATAGGTAGGTCCTATCTATACATTTTTAGATCTTGGTTTAGATGTTTATATTTGTACTATTATTTCATATATTTTGATTACACATATTAAAAGATTAGAAGATGTTGGCATACCCATGAATTTAACTTTGTATATTGGTGTTATAGTAAATAATATCATTCGTACCGTGGCTCTCACCATCGTTAATTTAATATCTGGGATATTTTTAATAAGGGTAAAATAAATAATAAATAGTAAATATCAATTCATAATCATAATTATAATCATTATCAAAAAAAAAAAAAAGAAAAAATCTAGATATAAACAATGGGTTTCTCTTTTTTTTTTTTTTTCTCGTGCCCCCTTTTTTTTTTTATAAGAGTATGTCTGGAGAATCCATTATGTTGGTTTGGCCAATTATCAATTTATTTGTAGTAGTTTTAATTGGATATGATTCGGATGTAACAAAAACAATCATCAGCTTACAAAATCAACAACTGAATAAAATGAATAAAGTTTCATCAACAGAAAGTACACCTCCAATTATGGATCCAAATCAACAACAAATAAAATCTTCTGGTAATAATAATTATTATCCTTATCATCATCAACATCGCCATCATTTATCCGATGTTCCTTTAGGTCAAATACATTCAACCTATTCTTCCTATAGTAATAATCAACGTCACCATACTACTTAAAAAGATCACTGCATTTTTCATTATTATCTCATACATTTACTTTTTTATTTATTATTTTGTTTTTGCTTTTGTTTTTTTATGTTGTATATATTTTTTTTATATATATCGTATACTTTTTCTTTCCCTTTTTTTTTTTTTTTATATAATTTTACATTTTGTACATATATCTCAGCTTTTCTTTTTTTCTCTTTTATCATGGTCAAAATAATAAAAACATTAAAACACCGCTTTTTTTTCTTTTTTCTTTTGTATATTTCTTATTATTGTTATTATGAGTTTACTACGTCGTTTTAAAGCTACCGATTTATTTGAATTTAATAACGTGTAAATGTTTTATATTTTATTTATCTTTGAAAAATTTTATATAACGAATTAATTTATAAATTTATATTTTATACCCGTATATCTTTATATCCAGGAATCTCGACGTCTTGACAGAAACAGTAAATACAATATAATATATATATATTAGTTTGTTCTCTATCTATTAATCGATTTTATTTATCATATACTTTAAAACTTATTTTTATATCTATTCATAGTATAATATTTCTTTTTATTTACAATACCTTGCACGATGGCCTGATCTTTTTTCTGTACAAATCTCACCACATGATCGTCTTATGGGTTATGGTAAATTAATAATAATGATAATAAAATAATAATAATATATATAACGTAGATAACTTACAGTAGAATCCTGTATTATATCTATTTACTTGCATTTATTTATAGTTATGGGTAAAGCTGAAGGAACTGGAAAAAACTGGCATGGGCACGTTACGGCTATTACAGTGGCCCCTGAATATAGACGGTTAGGTTTAGCTGATGGTATGATGAATTTATTAGAACAAGTATCTGAAAAAACGTAAGTACTTATATATGGTGTTAAACACATATATAATAAAAAAAAAAAGTTGCTTGTATGGATCATTTTTTTATTTCTTTTTCAATCTAAAAAGTATTTATTTTATTTATTTTATAGGTACAATGGTTGGTTTGTGGATTTATATGTACGTGTGTCCAATGCAGTTGCTGTAGGGATGTATAGAAAGTTTGGTTATTCAGTTTATAGGCGAGTAAGAAATTACTATGGAGGGTCAAGCAATAGTGAAGACGCATATGGTAAGTTTTTTTAATATTTACTGCAATTATAATGAATGGTACTATGATACGCTATTTATTAATTTTACCATCGATGATTCATTTTATTTTATTATTTTTCATTTTAGATATGCGGAAACCGTTACCACGAGATAAAAAGAAGGAAACAATTAGAGAAAATGGTGAAAACGTTTATATTGATCCTGAATATCTAGATTCTTCGAGATAATAAAAGCCAATAAATAAAAAAATATGTGTTTGCTTTATATATGTATACGTATATAATTTAATCACGATCTGCCACCAACGAATTTTATTATACTCAAAAAAAAAAAAAAAATTATATAAATATACTTGTATACTCAGCTTTAATCCAATTAATTAATAATCATTACAATTTTTTTAGAAAAAGTAAAAAAAAAAAAAAATATTATGAACGAATATAAAGCGAAATACTATTTCGTTTTGTTTGTTTATGCAAGTATTGTATTATGAATAATACTAAAAAAACTCATTTTTACAGCCAAAAAAGCACGCGTGGAGCCGTCGGATTTTAAAACTTTCAAAAAAAAAATTTAACTTGATCAAATTTTTTAACCATATTTTCTCTATCCATTTAATCTATTCTAAAACATTAAAAGAAATGTCTGATTATAAAGGATCGACCGATATAAATTTATATTTTTATTTATTAATAAAAAGTACTTGAAAAAAAGGAAAGAAGGATGGCATTCTCTTTTAATTTATTAAATAAAACAAAGAATATATATGCATGAATCGTTCAAATATTTTAATTCAAATTATTTTTTATCATGATATCAATCTATATTGTTTAACAATAAATTATAATATTAAGAATATCAAAAATGATATATTTAAGAGAATGAAATCTGTACTTTTGTTAGAAGAAATGAACCAAAAAGAAAAATTCTATGAAACAGAATTATTTGTCAACACTCTCTTCTCAAACTGTTTCTACAAGTGGAAATTAGTTTTCTACAACTTCCACACCAACAGATTATATCGAGGTCACAATTATAATCGTTAATAATTTTATTTTTTTATTTTTATTTTTAAATGGATATATATTAATAAATAAATAAGTGGAGGAGAAAGATTTTTTTCAGTGTACATGCATATATTTATAATTTATTAATATTAGCCAAGTAAAGTACGACGTTTAAAAGCTGCAGCAACACCACGTTTTCCACTTGAAGACGAAGATATTGAAGATCCATCCGTTTTATCTAGTCTCATCATTAAAAGTCCACCTGCAGCTTCACCTTGATGTGATAAATGTCCTTTTGGTTTTGTTTTTGTAGAAAGAGCATGAAGAGAGGATAAAGTAGGTTCCACTAACCAATCACCATTATTCTTATTTAAAGAAGTTAGCTTACTCCCGTGATCACTACTACTACCACCACTATCATCATTATGCATCACATCGGCTTGTTGATAAGTTTCTCTTGATCCAATTCGAATTTTCACTTTGGGTGCGATTTTAACTTTACGAGAAGCTGATGTGGATGCTGTTGGTAATACATGATTATTATTATTCATATAGGTATGTTTTTGAATTTGGTCATCAGAACTTGTATGGTGAGAATCTTCAGTAGATGAATTTTGTTGCTGTATTTGATAACTAAGGTTTTGTATATTATGAGAGGATGGGTTATGATGTTCTGGTGAAAGCAAACCTACTAAATCACCTTGTGATCTAGCATGTCGATGTTTATAAAATCCAGTAGATGCTGATATATTGTCTAAACCATTATTATTATTATTATTATTAACAATATTTTTATTATTGTTATTATCATTATTATTATTGGTTTTGACGTTGGTATTATTAATTTGTTGTAATGGATGATGTTCAATAATAGGGTGCGCTTGCATATCTAAAACAAGATCATGTATTTGGCTTGGTAGAGTAGGTGCATTCATGGATTGAGCACGCGGACGTTGTGTTTGTGTAGGTCCATTATTATTATTATTATTACGAGATGTTCCGTTGATAGTGAAGGCTTTCTTTTCTAAAGGCTGGCTATTCTCTTTTGGTATTAATTTCTGAGTTTCATTGCTAGTATTTAATAATTGCAAAGATGATATTGTCGATGATAATTTATTATGTACATATTTATCCGGATTATATGGCTCAGTAAATGGCTGGCCAGTGACAAAAGGATGATGACGCGCTTGCTGAGGAGTCCACCGTTTCAAAGGATTAATTTCCAACAATCCTTGTAAAAGGTCAATCAAAGCATGCCTTTGTTCTAGATCTAAAAAAAATTAATAGAAAAAGATATTTTTTAAAAATGAATAAATAAGTATTTATTATGTTATTTTTATATTTCTAGTACATCTCTCTTATTTATTTTATTTTATTTTATTTTACCGTATTCAATATTTTCAGTAGGTTGATGGGTTGATTTTGCATTCAGGATAAGATCAGGTAATTCCGTTTGCGCATAATACTTTTTACCAGGAAGTTCTGCTTTGTTATGCTCCATTCCATACTGTTCTAAACTCTTCATTGAATAAATATATTTTCCATTCCCAGCATCTTCTTTATTAAAAAAATCATGAGAGTTGGATCCTTTTTCCAGCATATCTTGAGGTGGCATTCTATAACATTATTGTTTATTAAAAGGAAAGGAAAGGAGAGAAAGAAAAAATTAATATCGATCACCATCATAGCCAGCACATTACTTTCATAATTGTTTTAATATATATATACAGCTTACCCTAACATATCTACAATTCTACGCAATTGATTATATTCAGAACTGCCAGGGAATAATGGGATACCAATAAATAATTCAGCGATAATACATCCTAATGACCACATGTCAATTGAACCAGTATAAGAAAGACCTAATAAAATTTCAGGAGATCGATAAAATCTTGATTGAATATAAGTATATATTTTATTAGCTTCATGACATGCCGAGCCAAAATCGATCACTTTAATAATTGGTGTATCAATACTATATAATATTAATTAATGAATATATATATGCATTAGTTCAACATCAGTAATAATCCTAATTTATTTATTTATTATTTTATTTTTTACTGACCTTGTTAGCAATATATTTTCAGGTTTTAAATCACAATGAATAATTTTAGCCTCTTTAAGTAAGATGAGAGTATCCAATAATTGCAAAGTAAATACCCTTACAAGGTTAATTGATAAACCTCTAAATTGGTTTTGTTTTATAAGTTCATACAAGTTGAAGGATAGTAGTTCAAATACCAAACAAAAGTGATTCTTATGTGTAAAAGTGTGATGAAGTGTCAGTATGTGTTTTTGTGCATCGGAATCTAATTTACTTTTAAGCTTTTTTTTTTTGACAATAATAAAAATAATAATAAGTTACTAATTTGGATTAACTCTATTCGTTTATTTATATATATATATATTATTTACTTGTTTAAGAATTTCAACTTCCATTCTACTTTGAGCACGATATGCAACTTTGTTTTTAATTACTTTCACAGAAAATAATTCGCCAGTAGTCACCCTTTCACATTTAACTACTTGACCAAAAGTACCTTGTCCTAATAAATCTATCACACGGTATCTAAATATGCGTATAAATATATAAATTGATACATTAATTCTTTTGATCT
The DNA here is from genome assembly GCA_017871115.1 of Cunninghamella blakesleeana. NCBI lineage: Eukaryota > Fungi > Mucoromycota > Mucoromycetes > Mucorales > Cunninghamellaceae > Cunninghamella > Cunninghamella blakesleeana. The sequence goes on from JAFCIZ010000006.1 coordinate 2,934,816, forward strand.
TTATTTTTCTATATTTTGATTAAAATATTTATATACTTACTGATATTCTTTTTCATCACCAAGTATATCGTTCACTTTAAGTATATAGTCACTATCTTCATTATCATAACCATCATTCCTAGCTTCTTTACTTGGTTTTGTCAAGACTCGTTTTGGATTAGCTGTTGATTTATATTGATAATCAGGATTTTGTTGTTCGTAAGTTTCCACTAATTGAATTGTCATTTTTTTTATAAGGGGAATCTATAAATATATGTTATTTATAAAATAAAAACAATTATAATAATCGTTTTTTAAAAAATAAGAAATTGTGTAAGATCATAACATTTTACTTTATTTAGTGATTATTATTATTATTTATATATATATGTAAGTGCACTTTTTTTTTACCTGGGAGGATTTAGTTATCGGAGTATGTCTTTTATCGCCCTGTACCACCTTTTTAAAAGTATTTGATTTAACTGGGTATTGTTGTCCAAGATTCATCTGTGGTTCAATAACAGTTGAATAAAAAGGGTGCTCTAATGATTGATTTTTATTATTATTATTGTTGTTATTATTGTGAATATTTTTTTTAGATGAGGTACTTGTAGATGGTGATAAGAATGGAATCTTGACTGGGTATCGCCTAGTTACCTTACTTGCTGATTGAACTTTAGCATGATCTAATTCATGGTCGGAGTCTATTTCCATGGTACCTATATGCAGTGTATTGGTAGTCCCTATTTAAAAAAGAAAGATTAAAAAAAAAATACATTTATATATATAATAGTAGTTTAGTATTATTCAAAAAAATGTTTCATTATTTGTTTTATAATAAAAATACTCATATAAACAATAAAAGACTTTTTTTATTTCATTAAGTAAATCACTTATTATTATTATTATTATTATTACTATTATTATTGTTATATATGTATGTGTACCTTTATTAGAATTCATTAAATAGTTCTTTGTAGGTGCTTTTAAACTTTGTGATTCATATTGTTTTATTTCCTGCTTTAATTCTTGTTTTTTATTGTTACCTATAGACTTTATTGTAGATGGTAAACTACCATTAGGTAACATATTGAATTTAGTCAAGTTAGATTGATAAGGTTGTTTTCTGTAAGAATAAATATCCATATTGTTCATTTAAATAAAGTAAAATAAAAAGTGAAAAAGAAGAAGAGAAAATAATAAAGAAATAATAATAAATAAATAAATAAATTAGAAAGAGAGTGAGTGAGAGAAAGAAAAAAAGTAGAGTAAACAAATAAAAAAATTAAATATAATAAACTACCGTTACCAAAAATGGTAATCCGTAGAGAAAAAATTAAAGTTCATAACATATAATTTTATTTAGAAATTTATTGTTTACTATCATTATTATTGTCATTATTATTATGGATATCATTTCCGAGATGAAGAATACTAGGTGCACTATTTACTAAATGAAGAGGTGATCGCTGAGGAGGAGATGAAGAAGATGTGTGACGTAATCTATTTAAAATTGTTGAAGGATGATGATAATATGTTCGATGAAAGGGTGATATGGATTCATTATCATTGTCGCTGTCACTGTCACTATCGCTATCACTATCTTCATCACTACTGCTATCACTATCATGTCCGTGCTCACTAGTTGTATTACTTAATATTCTTCCAATTCTTCCCAAGAATGAGACTGAATCTGATTTATTAGTATTGTTATCGCTATTGGGTTGCTGTTGTTGTTGTAATTGTTCATTACTGGTATGCTGTTGTTGTGGTTGTGGTCGTGGTCGTGAAGTTTGTTCAATAGAAGGATTACTTTCTGTCTTATTCATTAATCGAATAATCTTTGCAATGTTCGATACGGACGATGTGCTTTGAACAGTATTACCATTATAGTCTAATTCTTGATTTGGTATTAAGGAAGAACGACGTCTAAAATGAGATGCAGGTCTTTTAGGTTTCTTTTCATGGTTGCTATTATCATTATTATTATTATTCCATTTTGTAGGTAACCATAGTTGTGGAAGTGAACCTATTTAAGAGAAAGGAAGAAAGAAAATAAATAGGTTTAATTTTTTTTAAAAAAAAAGATATTTTAATTTTTTTTTTTTTTTGTTTTAATTTTACCAATAATATAAGGGCTCCCATAACTTTTAAGACCAGTATCTAATACACCAGGATTTAAGCTCATTGGAGGTTGACGGTAATCTGTTTTTAAATCAGGGACAGCTTTATAATTATCTTCATCCAAGGCAACAGTTTTTCTTCGTTTCAATACTTTTTTTGGAGCTGAATTACTTAAAGTAGTACGTGCATTCTCCTGTATTGTTTTAAGAGCAGTCAACCATTTATTTTGAATATGACCCATTTTGTTTCCTGAAGTATGTGGTGTGGAAGTAGGTAAAACTGGATTCTTGTTATTATCACCGTGATCCTGATTACTATCTGCCTGTAACTCATTCGTTTCAGAACTATCAATTAATGTTATACTGGATGATTTATTTTCTTCATACTGTCGTACTAATTGCATGGCTATAAAAACGCTATTTTCTTTATAAGCAGCATCCATAGTAAACTTGAAAACCAAAGTAAAAAATATCAAAGGAATACATAAAATTCCGAGAATCCAGGATCCTTTTAGAATAAATAATCCAAGCATTGTTAAATGAAAGATAATCATGCCAGCAATAATACGTGGAAATACCATTGTCCATAATTCCCCAGCAGCTTCATAATTTCTAAAATATACTATATAATAGAAATTAAAAAAAAAAGTAAAATTAAATAAAAATAAAAATTATATATACATATATATTTCCAAGTTTGATTTATGAACATTTACCATAAAGAAATTGGTACTTATATACCAAAAAGGTAATGCAAAAATAAACAACACCAAATACAAGGATAATTGGCGAAATGAGAGAATATTCCAATACAATCACAAAAATCAATAGAGGAGCAGGATAGCCAATACCGTAATTAAAAGCATCAGGTGCACGCGCTGTAGCATGTTCACGAGGTGATTTAGAAAGGAAGTAAATTGAAAACCCACGTATAATAAGAGGACCAAGTAAAAGCAGATTTAAAGGCATTCTAAAGTATGAATTTTTTTTAAAAAAAAAAAAAAAAAAAAAAAATAGATAAATAAATAAATTAAAATGAACTTGTATTTGTTTTAATTTACTTATTTTTATTTTTACAATAAAAATCCTTGCATAATAGTATAATTAACGAAAAATGGTGCAACCTATGGAAAAAAAGTAAAATATATATATATATTAATATACTCTTTTTTATTTATACATTACATTTTTAATAACAAATATAAATATCTTACCTGTGGAAGTTTAGTTGCTAGAATATTTGGAATTTCTGTTGGTCTATTGAATACGTTTGATAATAATGTTGGTATTGCAGTTTTAAAAATTGTAAACACTAGCAACACATTAAATATCAAAAAGAAGAAATATCTATATATATTTAATTAATAGAAAGTCATAAGTAAATATTTTAAATCTTAATTCATAATTTATATTATTTTTATTATTATAACCATACTTGCTGAGAGTTGATTCAGTTATAGCACTACGAGCACGTAATCCCTGTACATAGCCCAAGTCTATAAATAAAAAGAAAGAAAATACAAAATAAAAAAGAGAGTTAATGAGTATATAAGCATTCATATATATACTCTAATCATCTCTATCATTATAATTTTCATTTATTTTAATAAAACTTACAATCTGTGATTAAAGGAATAAGTGCCATAACCACATTAACAAGAATAGTTGGAACCAAACCTTGTATAATATTCTTTAAAAAGAGCGATGAATCAATCCATTTACCAACTCCTGGAGCTACTCTTTGGATGAATTCTAAACTTGTAATGGAAGAGAGTACAGCGACAGGAATTGTCCAGAATATTATCAAACAAATTGTAATAATCCATACTAGAATAGTTCGTATAATCCGTTCTTTTCCATTCATATGCATATTATCCCATATCACATCACGTGGCTCATAAGCTTTATTCACTCTACATCTAAAAGGAACTGGATTGATTGTAATTTGAGAAGCTATCAACTACAGTTATTTATTTTTAATAGTAATAAAAAAAAAAAGTAAGAGTAAGTAAAATAATATATAATTAATATTTTTTTTATAATATATTAATATAATAATAATAGGATTCACTATTTACCGCACTAGACATATCTTCAAAAGTAACAAAACCAATATTAGTCATGTCAAATTCAGGTGATTCTCTTGCTTTGATGGCTTTTAAATCATATTCATTAAATAATTGAGTATAGTAGTCAATGGCATCTACTTTTTCACCCCATAAACCAAGAAATCCAGATTTCACTTGAGGCCGCATTCTGACTGTTATCTGTTTTGTAGAAGTTGATACTGTTTGTTCCAAATTTGGTCCATCTAACGGCTTGTTGTTGTTGTTAGTAGTATCATTATTAGAGCGAATTCTATTTCTTCTTTGAGTTAATGGTTTTTCATTTGCAAATTCATCCCAATTTCCATTTAATTGATTATTATTATTACTGTTGTTATTTTGATTGTCTTGGTCTTTTGAAGGTTCCAAATGAATTTGAGGTACACTTGATCGCCGTTGTAATTGTTGTAATGATTCCTCCATAATTTGGTCGGGGTCATAATCTTTAATAAGAGATGGGTTTCCAAGATAAATAGCATAATACCTTTCTAATTTTGATAAATAATAAGCCCTTTTTCGAATAATTTTCCCTAGATCATGTACATGCCGATTAATATGACAGGATTCCACTCTGCCTACACCAACGTATTTTTCAAAATATTCAGCTAAGTCTCTATCTGTTCTTAGATATGTAGGTAAACCAGTGATAATAATGGATCGACAAACTAGACTACTAGACCGCTGTAAGATATAATTGGCTCGTTTATAGATATAAGAGTTATAGTTTTGTTGTAAAAAAAACCATGCTATAAAAGTAAATAGATAAGTGAAAACTAAATAAGGTATAAGATACGGTGATGAATCTTCTATAACTGCCATAGACATATGATCTACTGGACTGATTGTTGGGTCAGTGAAATTTCCTCTCGTTGTGCTGATGGGTATTAATACAATGACACCAAAAAATGAACAAGATCCGAATATTTTAATGGCCATTACTAAAAAATCAAGCATCTATAAATATGTAAAGATAAAAAAAAAAATGCATTTGTCGGTATTACTCTTCTTATGTGTGTGTATGCGTGTGTTTTTTTTTAATTAATATTATTCATAATGTTAACTATCATTCTTTTTATTTACAATAACAGCATCCAGCCCAACTTTATCTATCATTTGTTCTTGCGAAATACGAATAAGTGGTATAACCCATCCAAAAAAAGTATCTGGCAATTTAGGTGGCTTTTGTCGTCTCATGTTTTTTCTAGGTGCAAAAATGACGGTCCATCTATATATACATATATATATATAGTTGTAAAAAGTAAAAGTAAAAGTAAAATGGGTATATAAATTAGTATGATAGTTGATAAATAAATAGTTATATATATACAAGTATATACCTTGTACGTAAAAAGCAAAATATTAAAAATAATAATATACCAACACCACCGCAAATTAACAATTGTGTTGAAAGACCACTTTGATTATTTAAAGAGTCGAAGATAGGATAGTTCGAATCAAATATATTAGTAGGAAGAATTCCATTATTAGTTGATGTTTGTGTAGCTGTAGCAGTTGTCGGTGTTGCTGTTGTAGCATTTTGAGAGGAAGTAATATAGGTAGTTGGATTAGTTATACTTGTAATATTTAATGATGTTGTTGCTGTCGGCGATGGAGTTGTAAGGGTCGTTTCATTCTGTGAGCTCATAAAAACTAATTATATAATCAACAATAAATAATAAATGAAAAATAAATGAAAAAAATTGAAAAAAAGCAATTATAAGTATAAAGAAAAATAAGACTATTTTTCTATCATGAAAAAAAAAAAAAAAAAAAAAAAAAAAAAAAAAAAAAAAAAAAAGAAAAAAAAAAAAGAAGGTAGAAGGAATGAAAATGATACCAAATAAAAATAATTGAAACTTACAAGAAAAAATAAGGAAGGAAAGTGAAGAAAATGAAAAATTGGGTAATTTTTCTGATCTTGATCTTTTTTGTAAACCCCGAAGTCTTTTTTTTTTTCCTTTTTAATTAAATTTGATATTTAATAGTTTATCACTTTCGTTCCTTCCCCTTTATACATTGACGTTAACTTTATCTACCAACTTCAATCATGGTATGTATAAAAATATGTACTTCTTCTTTGTTTAAAACCAGAGAAAAGTAATTACATCATTGGTTTCGGAGCAATAATATATATATATGTATATATATATATATATATATATAATACTTTTATATATAAAAAGAGTAAGTATACTTTTTAAAAACCTACTAACAGTTTATGGAAAAAATTATATTTATGCTTGATTTTATATTTTTATAAACTGCCTAAACATTGTCATTTTAGGCGTTAGAAAAAAGGATATGTGGCTTGGTTACTATTTTTATTAAAGTGAATGGCTTTAAATAATACTTCACGATTTAACAATTATAGTAGTTTTTGTTCCAATTTATAATTTAAATGGCGGAATGGTTGATTAAATGACCGAACGTTCAAGATTATAAATGATTCGAGAGCTACTTTAAAAATATATAAAATGATGACTAGGTCAACCTTTAATGACCCCAATAATAGATAGATAGGGACATCGTGAATTGATAACTGTCGAGATGGGTATGTCTGATATATTCTTTTTTAACTTTTTATTATTATTATTTATTTATTTAATGGTTATTGATACATCTTTGCATTCAAATAATAAATATACAAATTTTAAAAACTATTTTAATAATGAACCTTTCAATGTCATTTGCCTTCGATGATTTTGAGCTTTGTGTTTGAGATCCTTTAATGTCATTAAATGTCGCATAGTGGGTCGACCATGAGGGCAATTCTAAAAATAATAATGCAAGTACAAACAAAACATATATTATAATTAGTTTATAAACGCTTTTATACATATGTTATTGCGATGAAATTATATTTATTTCTCTAATCCTTACCCAAGGTTGGTCAATTTTTCCCATGTTACGAATAATCTATACAACGAGAAGATAAATCAGGTTAAGTTAACTATATACATTTGTATGGAATAAAAAATAAAAAATAAAAAAAGATTACACTATTATAAATATTACCTTGATCATTTGTGATTTACTTAAACTATCACCAATCATAACTGATTTACGGCAAGCTCTTGAAGCAAACATTCCTCTAATACGACTACAACGTACCATTTCTCCTGGTCTTTCATTTATAAGGTGAACAAGCTCACTAATATCTATATATAAATCATTAATTAAAAAAAAGACTAATATATATATATATATATAATTATTATTGTTATTATTGTTACCTTTCTTATCAAGCATTGTATTCTTACTGAAAGGTTGAGATATAATAAATATCCTTTTTGTTGGTTCACCTTGATCATCAATTTTAATATCAAATCCATTGGCACGAAAAATATCTACATTATCCATAACTAATAATTCTTCTGGAGCAGTCAATTCAAGGTTTTGAGGTCTAATAATTAAAAATGTTTAAAATATAAATAGATATTAAAATAAATAATAAAGTATAATTTAATATGAATGTATGTATGTATGTATTCCTTTTTAAAAAATAAAAAAAGATGAATTTACTTGAATAATTGTTGACCCTTTATACGTGTTGATTTTTGCAATGTTTCAAAGTTATATTTTTCATCTGCTGCATGTTGATCAATAATAAATATATCATCATTATCCAATAATCCAATAATGAACCCATTATTAAATTGACCAAGTACCTCAATTTTACTAAAATCATTTTTATTGATCACTCGACTTAATGCTTCAGTTGCGATTTCATTGTTATCTGTGTTTAAACTAGCTTGTTTTAATGATGTAGAGAGCGAATTTATATTTGTATCAACGTCGTCATCATATTTATTATTATTATTATTATTAGTATTATTATTGCTTTCTTTATTTTCATTATCTATAGATAAAGTTTTGGTTAATTTTCCAAGTTGTGACAAAGTTAATTGAATCGAAATGCGTTCGTCAATAGTATTCCATAATCCACGTAAAGTGCTTGGTTTTTCTTTTGGTATACTATTAATCATGTCATTATCACTGTCATCTAAAATTGTTGTTGTTGTTGAAACAGATTCGATTTCATTATTTGTAGTAGGTGTTATATCACTATCTAATTCATCTAATTCTTTAATAACTTCATCCTTGTTATCATTGTCATCTTCTTTTCTAATTTCTTCCTTTATCGTTTTATCAGTCGAGTTTATTAAATTAATTATACTCTTTTCAGTGGTTGGTTTCGATCTTTTAACGTAATTAAGCAAATTATTTGTAGCTGGCCTTTTAGAACTTGATCCATTAGAACTAGTAGAGAATGATGATGATGATTTTGATGTAGATGGACGAAAAGCTTTACCTGCTGAATGTGTAAATGAGTCAAATTGACGTGTAATGGTGGCTCTCGTTTCCCGATTATAATTGATATTTACATTTGGTACTGATGATGATGACAATGACGATGATGATGTTTGTATGGATGTTTCTGCTTTTTCTGAAAGCAATGGGTTGAGTTCAAATGTTGAGCGACTTGGTTCCAACTGCTCAGCTAATCCAGTCTAAGAAAATCGAAAAAACAAAAAAGAATAGAGAAATTAATATGAAAATAAAATAGAATGTATTAATAAAAATAAATGTATATATGTATATATATATACCACCTACAATAATGGTATCAGATATCAAATATTCTTTGTGTAGTAATATAGTTCGTTTATCTGGCGTAACATTAACATCATAAGAATCTATTTGTTTATTTATTTATTTATTTATTTTTTTAAAAAAAAAGAGAGAAATATATCATATATATCAATTAACGAGTTTTTTTTTTTTTTATTTCATTTCTTTTACTTATTTTAATTCAAATTATAAATTTACCTGTAGGTATTATAAAATTAGCAATGACGCATGGATATTGATTTGAAATAAAGTTACGATAAAGCTCGTTAAACGCTTTACTTATCTATACAAATATATTACAAAATTTAAATAATAAAGTCATTTGGTTTATTTGGAAAAAAAATAATAATAATTATTTAAATGAAAAAATAAGTTGTTATCATTACTTACTTTTGGTAGTTGACATGGACGCCCATTAATGAAAAAATATTGTCGATCTGCACTTCTACGCCCTACACCAAATTGAGGTTTAGAAATAAATCCAACTATTTTTCCATGACTATAAATAAATAAAATAGATGAATAGAAATATAATAAAACACGATGGTGATGGTGATGATGATAAATAGAACGAATGAGTGATCTTGTTCATATAGTTATATATATGTATCATTTTTTTTTTAATTTCTATATAAATTTACCATTCAGTATCCAAGTCAGTTTTTTCTTTGATTTCAATTTCAAATGGCATGATCTGTGTTACCATTTTAGCACCGAATACATTTGTAATATTATCACGTAAATTGGCATTACCATTTGTTGCTATTACACGAGAACGAGATCTAGAAAGAAAGAAAAAAGGGAAAAAACGCATGAGCTTTATGTTAATTCATATTTCCATAAAATCTATAAATATACATGTAAAAAAAGTATATGTACCCTTTGGATGGTTGATTAATGGCTACAATTCGAATGTTGGTAGAAATGAGAGCATAAGCGTGAATTAAAGAGAGTGCATTATTATAATCACGTTTGATATTCCGTTTAAATTCCAATAATCGTACAGGATAAGAATGAAACAAATCAGTTAAAATCACGGTGGTGCCTACGGATCTTGCTATAGGTGTTTTTGATTTTAAATGTCCATGCGTATCATACTCGAGTCGAATTCCCATAGGTGCTTGATCTGAAGTAGCGGTGATTACAGACAAATGAGAAAAGGCACATAATGAACTTAGAGCTTCGCCACGAAATCCAAATGTGTTGACTTTGGCTAAATCACTATAGGTATTGATTTTTGAAGTATATTGTTTCAAGGCTATATATATATTAAAATAATAATAATAATAAAAAGAGAAAGAAGAATGATACCAAGTAAATAAGATTATAACGTATCGTCTTTATACATATACATATATACATATATATATTATCTAATTATTATTATTATTTATTTCAACTTACCCAAATATTCATAATTAGAAGGATCTATACCGGTACCATTATCACTGATTTCTATTCCTTCTAAACCATTCTCTTTAAATACAATTTCTATACATGTAAAAAGCGGTATTTTTATTTTTTTTATTTTTTGGTATATTAATATGATTAAATCACTCATGTACATTTTTTATTTCATTTTTATTTAATTTAATTACATATTATTACCAATGGAAGTTGCTTTGGCATCGATACTATTTTCTAAAAGCTCTTTCATAGCAGCTGCTAGATCATATACTACTTGAGCTGAACATATTTTATGTATCGAAGCTTTATCAATAGCTCGAATGGTTGGTGTAGCTGTCATGGATCGATTAATATTTTTCAAATAAAAAGAATGAAAAAATTGGCCAAAAAAAAAAAAAAAAAAAAAGAGAGAGAGAGAGAGAGATAAAATGAAAAATCTGGATTTAAAAAATGGTATAAAAAATTCAAAGTTCAAAAAAAAAATAAGGTTTTTCTAATTTTATTAAAGATTTTTCTTTACATTCAACTTTTTTACTTTCCAAAAACCCAATACATAATTTAATCGAATCAAAAACAAATCACGAGCCATTTGTACAGAATCTGTAATTAAATTAACTTTACTTCCATCTATTTCATGCCAATTGACTTGAACTTCCACAATAGGTACTTTTTGTAATTGAGCAATCATTAAACATTCAATGTCAAAAATCCATCTTTCTACATGCATATTTGGAAATATTAATTGTGCTGTCTTTCTTGTAAATAATTTAAATCCACATTGTGTATCTTCGATTCCACGAATGCCCAATGTATAAACCAATGTATGAAACCCGCGCATTAAAAAATTTCTTATAAAAGATCGCTATAATGGGAGTTTTTTTTTTTTAAAAAAAATAAATTAATAAATAAATAGATAGATAAAAATATAAATAGAAATATAAATTATTATTATTATGCGACCATTCCATCAAACTCTCTCTAATATATGTATATATATATGTATGTTGGTAAATAGTTAGATTAAAGTAATTACCTTTACAACAGCTTCAGTTGATACTAAATGTGATCTTGATCCTATAGCAATGCCATACCCATCTTTACTAATTAATTTTAATTGTTCTTCCAATTTAACTAAATCTGAAAACTTGGTTGCTCCATCGGCATCAACCATAAGACAGTATTCACCACGTGCACACAACATACCCTAATAATACATATATATATATATATATATATATATAATCATTATTATTATTATTATTACTATCACACTCTTTATCTTTATTTTATATAAAAGTTTTACCTGAGTAACAGCACCACCTTTCCCTCTATTTTTTTCGAGAGCAAGAATCCTTATATCCACATAATGATACTGTTTTGCAAAATCCATAGCGATTTGTATAGTGTTATCTCTACTTCCGTCATCCACAATAATCAATTCATATTGAAAAGAAGAAGATGATGATTTGACGGCTTTCTTTTCTATTTTTTTACGTTGTTCCAAAAACTCTATTGTTTCAGTTAACATGACAGATAATCGTTTACTTTCATCAAAAGCTGGTATAATGACAGATAATTCAATGCTTGGTTCATCAAATACGGTAGGTACTTTTTGTTTTTCATCTGAATGAGCTATTCTATATTGTTTTTCACTTTCTGTTGGTTTACGCGGAGAAGGAGAACAAGCAAATAAAAATAATAGTACCTAATAAAATAAGAGAAAAAAATAAGATGGTTTGATCCAGGAACGAAATATACCCAACTTGTCTTTATATATGAATATACGTAGTTCTTACCAGGGAACATATACTAGTTATACTGGCTAATAATATTATTAATATACCCATTTAAATGATATGATGAATTATATGAATAAATAAAATGGTTTAATAATATAAAAATAAAAAAAGGGAAAGAAAAAGGTTGGAAAAAAAATAAAAAAGGCTGAAATCTCAAAATAAATAAATTTTAAAGCTAATTCTAACCAATGATTAACTCCCCACACATAAAATTCGTTTTAAATGGCCGACATAATTTTTTTATTACCAAATTGGACAATTTCAACAGTGTTTTATACTACTTAATAGGATGAACAATAAAAATATAAAAAAACCAATTTAATTTTTTTTTTTTAGCCATAGTTATTATATTGATCTTTTGTGAACATTTTTTAAAGATTGAATAAATAAGAAAAAATTGATTTAAACCCAATACCACGAGGAATCAATTTATAAACCTTTTCGCTATATGTATTTTATATAAATAAATATATATATATATATATATTATTTTTATTTAACAAATTATACCTTGTTATCATTAAAAAAAACAACAACAACCCAAAGTTCATTTTTACTTATATATATGGTGGAAAAAAAAAAAAAAAAAAAAGGTTTTTCAGTCGAAAAATGACATTCGAAATGTATCTATAAATAAAGTATCTTTGTGCGGGATTTCTATTTTTTTTTACATTATTTTTTTCCCAACCATAAAAAAAAATACCGTTTTACTTGACTATGACATGGAAACTATTGATAATAGGATGATACAATCCTATATTATATATTTATTCTTTCTTTTATAAATATATATATATATATATATATAAAGTTTTTTTTTTTAACGAGAAATAGATATGTCAACCTGTCTGTCTGCATGACATAAACAGGATTTTTTTTATAAATATATAATTTCCCATCGATTTACAAAAGTGCCTGGAATTTTTTTTTTTTTTTAGTAATGAAATATTTATTTATTTATTGTATTTGTTTATTTATATTAAAAACCAATCGATTGTTTAATTTATTAAAAAAAAAAAAAAAAAAAAAACGTATGTAAATATTATAATAGTAAAAATCATTTTAAAATCAATATATTAAACTATAATCACGGCTTAAAACCAAATAAAAATAAATAAAAACGAGTTAATGCAATGGTATAGATTATCGAGTTTTATTATTGTTATTATTTTATTTTGAATAGAAAAGGAGTAAAAAAGATAATGTAAAAGTACTTTTTTTTTGTTATTATAATAATTATTAAGAGTGATGTTCATTAGTTGTAATATTAGTAATTATAAAAGATAAATAAAAAGCTGGTAGTAAAAAGTAATAAATAGTAGGTAGTAATTATAATTTTAAAATAATTGCTATAAAGTCGATTAGTTATTGTCGTTATTGTTTTTTTTTTTGTTATTACATTTTTTATATCTAAATTGTCTCCATTTTCGCTTTTTATCACCCCACCACTGGCTGAGATGATTGCTATTATTATTATTATTACTATTTTGATCTGAACTTGGCGATAAAGTTGAAATAGTATCATCATTTTTTAACAATATATCATGATAATAATTGGAAAATAATTCATCATTTTTTGCTTTTTTTTGAAATGAATAAGTCTGGTAAGAAGGTAGAGGTGAAGTTGTATTTTGAAAAGGTAAGGGAGGATGATGAGGTATAGATAAATGTTTTTTTGTAGAACAAGTAGAGGTATTGGTGAACTGACTAAGAGAGTTCCTTAATGTTCTTGTTGTAGTTGCTGAGCTATAAGATGTATGAATAGAAGATGATGATGATGATAAAATGGAATGTCTTTGATTTTTTTCCTGTTGAGGGAATGATTGAAAAGAGGGTATTATTTTAAAAGAATCATCATCATTAGTTGATTCTATTTCATGGAGAGTAGAAATATCACTATCATTTTTATAGCTTTTTGAATCAAATTCAATTGAAGGGAATTGATTTATTTTAGTTAAAAGCATTCAAATATAAGTAGTAGTAATTATAATAATATATATGTATATATATATATAAAAAAAAAAAAAAAAAAAAAAAAAGAAAAGAGAAAAAGAGAAGAATAAAAAGGAGAAACTCGCATAAATAAAGAAATATTTTTTTAAACACCGTCCTATGCCAAATTGAGGATATGACTACGTAGAGTAAATAAATACACTTATATATATTGTTATGATATTTTACATTTCAGGAGTATAGAGTGGCGTATTTTCACTCTGGTGAAAATAAATAAATCATTATATTATATATATTCAAGGATATAAATTAATTCCTTTTTTTTTTTTTTAACAATAAATCATATATAACTATATTAGGAGGATTACATTTTTCATTAAAATATAATAATAATAAAAGTTTCACTCTATTTAGTATTGCTGTTTTTGATAAATATAGATAAAATCTTTTTTTTCTTATCTGCTTGGGTTTACTTATAAAACCTTATTTGAATAATTATTCTTTTTTATTGAAAATGTTTATTTTTTTATAGAAAATTAAAAACCCTTACCAAGTATAATATATATATGTAAAATGAAAAGAATAAAATTAAATCTTTTTTTTTTATTATATTATTATTATTCATGAAATACACAAGGAGTATATTATATATATATATATATATATATATATATTTATTGTTTATTTTCTTTTAAAAAATTATGATGACGAAATGATAATATATAACTATGCCAATCCTATTTTGTTATAAATGTGTATAAAGACAAGAAAAGTGCTGTCACATGATCATTTCCATAATGTTAAAAAAGTATATAATTCTATCCTTATTTGTGAGTATAAAGTAATAATAATAATAATAATTAAAAAAAAAAATTGATCCCGAAAAAGACACTAAACGCAATGGTTTTAGTGAATTTTTTTTTTCTGCATAAAAGACACCCTTTCTGTAAATTTTTTTTCTCTCTCCTTTTCTTTTCTTTTTCTTTCTTTTTTCTTTTTTTATTATATATACATATATATATATATATATATATATATATATTTACTTTTTTTCTCTCTCCTTTTACATAATATATTTATATATAATTCCTTTATTTTTATTTTTCATTATATTAAAAAATATAAAAGATGATACCTAAAGATCCTATTGATATAAAATCCATCACATCACCACATCAAGAAGATAAATCATCATTAGATATAGAAAAATCTATAAGTGAAGTCCAAATAGAACATGTTCCAGAAGGAACAGCTTCTATGGGCAAAGCCTTATTTATGTTATTAAAGGCATTTATTGGTACTGGTGTTGTCTTTTTACCGAAAGGGTAAATAATATATATATATATATATATATACATATATATACATGTATTCATACGTTGTCCTTTTTGAATATGATACTGATCCTATTTCTTAATAATGACTCTTTGAATATTTTATACATAGGTTCGCAAATGGTGGATTGATTTTTTCTATTTTTTTAATGTTCTTTATTGCATTTATTTGCTTAATTGCTTTCCAGTTATTAATTCAAGTTCAGCAAAAAATAGGCGGTGATTATGGCCATATTGCCGATCATTTATACGGTCCATGGCTAAAATATTTCATTTTATTCTTTTTATGTTTATCGCAGATGGGATTTGTAGCTTCATATTTGATTTTCATATCAGAAAACATTGGTCTAGTAGTAGATCAACTATCCCAGTGCCAAGGCCCTTTTCCTTCTTCTATTTATATATGGTTAGTCTTATTTATCATAATTCCTATTACTTGGGTACGTAAAATTGCCAAATTATCGTGGAACGCCATTCTCGCCGATGTTTTTATTTTATTTGGCCTGGTTTCTGTTCTTTATTTCACTTCTGTACAAATCAATCAACAGAATGGTTTAGGTCCCAATATTGCTTATATTGATACTGCTAATTTCCCTTTGTTTATTGGTACTAGTGTATTTTCTTTCGAGGGAATTGGCATGGTGATTCCTATCATTCAAGGCATGAAAGAACCTGAAAAATTTCCAAGAGTATTAACCATGGGCATGATCATCTGCACTAGTGTGTTTGTTTTAATTGGAAGTATTGGTTATGCTGCTTATGGGGAGGCTACCAAGGCCAGCGTAGTATCAAATTTACCGGTATATAATGGATTGTCTATTAGTGTTCAATTATTATATGCTATTGCTATGATTTTAACTAGCCCCTTTATGTTATACCCTGCTATTGTAATCATTGAACAAGCCATCTTTGGTCATGACCGTAGCGGCCGTTTACATCTTAAATATAAATGGATGAAAAACGGGGTCAGATCCCTAATCCCTATTATCTGTGCTGGTGTGAGCTATGGCGTAGGCGCTGAAGGCCTTGATAAATTTGTTTCCTTGGTGGGTTCCTTGGCTTGTGTTCCTTTGTGTTTTATTTTCCCTGGAATGCTTCATTTTAAAATAACAGATTCAAAAGTAAAGAAAGTAATTGATATCATCATGACGTTGTGGGGTTTTGGTATTATGATCTTTACCCTTGTTATCAATGTTCGTTCTTGGTTAGTTCCTGCACCTCATCCCCAAGCATCGGGCGGTATATGTATAATATAACTTTCTTTTCTTCAGCCCAGCCTATTTTATAAACATTTAGAAAATCAAAATAATATCTATTTATTTATTTATTTTTATTAATAAACCTATTATCATTAATTCATTTATTTATTTATTTATCTATTTTTTTTTTTTAATCTAGCTATTATAAATACATATATATATATACATATACCATATACATAAACTTACTTTGGTATAATAATGATTTTCCCTGTTACACGACATAAATGATTGGTTAAATATTATTATTAGTAGAATCATGGTTGAGAATTTTTTTCACGGTCTTATACATAGATTAAAAAACAAATCGTCATATATGAGCCTTTTAATAACTATATATAGTAAATATAAATAAAAACAAAAATAGATAGGTTAAATGACGCACTAATATAAATGTGATTTAATAGTTTTTTAAAAGAATATATTTATATATACTTTCACATTGTATATGGCTGAAAAGTTTTATTGGTAATCAATTCTATATAACAAAAGCTGAAACTATATAAGAATTAAAAAAAAAAAAAGTAAGGCACTTGCTTAATTAAAATATTACATCATTTTATCGATGAGTATATTACCTTTCATATGAAACAAAATATCATATGTTTTTATCTATTATAATATAATATAAAAATTTTTTGCTGATTTTAAATATATATATATGTATATATATAATATACAATAGAGAGAGCTTTATGGTATGTTTCTGGTATTATTATTATTATTCACTATTCATAATTAAAGCTTGAAGCCTACCAAAATCAATCATATTCAAGATCTCCTCTAAGGTATTTTGTATCATTATATTTATAAAAATTGGCCATATTGATATAAAAGAAATCAATAAAGATTAAAAAAAATAATTTGAATAAAGAAAGAGTAAAAAAAAAAGGTAGAAAAAAAAGTTGAAAATAATAATAATTTAAAACCCAGTGCATAAAAATAAAAACCACTATTTTTTATCCTTTCTGAACATACAGTATATATATTATTTTTTTTATTACATTAAACATAAATATATAATAATAAATTTCAAATTAAAACATACAAGTTGTCATCAACTTTTACAAACATAAACCCATATATAGGCATTAATACATAACAATTTCTATTTCATTGTATTAATCTTTTTCAGTTTCTTTTTTATCATTTTTTTGTTTATCATTTTCTTTTTCTTCTTTTTCCTTTTCCTTTTCTTCTTCTTCTTGTTGATTATTGTCTATTTCTTTTTTATTGTCTTCTTTTGATGGTTCTGTCGTATCATTTGATGAAGTTGTTGCCTTTTCTTCTTCTTGTGATTGTGGTTGTGGATGATCATCCGATTCACTTAATCGCATATTATTATTACCATCAATGCTTTCATTATCATTTCCATCTAAAGGTACAGAACGCACGGATTGTTTATCACCATCATCATTTTCATTCACTGATTCTGATTTTATTGCTGTAATTTGTTCTTTAGCTTTTGTCATGGCTAAATTAATTCGCTAGATAATAATAAAAAGGAAAAAATGTAAAAAAAAAAATAAGAAAAAGAATGATCGTGCACATGTATATATTTCTTTTCTCCTCTTTCTCCCACTCTCTTTCTCTTTCTCTTTTATTCTATTTTTACTTACCATAGCTAAACGGTATTCGAAATCATATTTACTAAATTTCAAAGCAGTTTCCCAAAATTCAATGCTTCGTTTTTTGTTATCAAGTCCATAAGATACAACACCAGCTTCCCTATATATAGTAATAATAATAATCATAGGATTAATAAAAATATATTTAGTAAATAGTTAACTACATGTATTTATTTCCATTTCTTTTTTTTTTTTAAAAAAAAAAGAAAAAGAAAAAAGAAAAGCTTACCAATAAGCGAATGGAACGATCCATCTATCCACTTTAATATTATCTTTATGATCAATAATCCAATTGAGATGAATAATGGAATCACGATAACGGCCCATAGCATTCTGAATAGATGATTTAATCAATAAAATAGCTCCACGTTGATTGTAATACTGAGGAACAGGGGTTTGAGGCAACAATTCCTTTGTACGAATTCCAAATTCAATTTTTTCGGCTTCCACAATGCATTGTTGTGCATGATCCACAGCATCTAAACTCTTTTGTAAATTTTCAGGATCCATGAAATCAAAAGCATTGTACAAACATAAATATTCCAAAGCGCAGACAGTCATATCTATATCTTGATACCCGCTTTCTTGCAATGTTTTTACTTTGCGTACTACATAATTTTCCATCATTGCAGTACTTGAGGATTTGGAGCCTACTAAATTAGGTACTTCGGCATAAGCTAAAATGGCTTCGGTACGTTGTCCTAACATATCTAAACAGGCACCTTGTAAATAACGGAAGATGGCTGGAGACCAGTACTTTTCCTTGTATAACATTTCAAAGATTTTGGAGGCTTCTTCCCATTCGTGTTGCATCATATGATTAAATCCAATTTCATAACTACATACATGTAATACTTCAACTTCTGCCCATTCGTTTTTACTGATTTCAATACCATACATAAACGATTGTGTTGATAAAGTTAAATTACGTGCCAATCGTGATGTACGACCGGCAAAGTATAAAAAGAAGGCTGAGTTTGGATATGTTCGTTGAGCATCTAACAATGTCTAAAATATTTTAAAATAAAATAAAAAATTAATAAAAGTAATGCTTAATATCATCGTTATAGTTTATCTTTCTCTTTTCTCTATTATATATAAATATTTATATATATATATATATATGAATTACTTCGATAGCAGGCTGTGTGTATTCATCAGAAAGAACTTGAGGACAGAGGGAAGTTAATACAGTGTAATAAGAGAGTAGCCTTTTTTTTTTATAAAAAAAAATAAATAATAAGAAAAATGATTAAATATGAAATGTATCTAAATAACTATTTCTACTTACATTAAAGATGCCATTGGTGAACGAATACGTCTATCTTCTAAACATAATTTTAATAAAGCAAAACCAAGATGCTTATCAGCCTTCCAACCAAAAGCAGATACAACACGAAGAATTTTTTGAGGAAGACTTGCTAAAATTAAATGTACAGTACCAATCCTATTTATAAAAAAATAAAAAGTCATACAAGGTAATAATAATAATTTAATAAATCATGAATCTCATTGACATATTTATAAAATACATACCCAAATTGAATACCAGAGACAGTATCACGATCAATAAAATCATTAAATTCTTGACCCATACGTTTATATTCTTGCCACACCAAACTATAACTAACATAAGCTCTACGTAAGTTCAATCCACACTTAATATAACTCATGACATTTTCTTGTAAAAGGTATAAAATAGCCATTTGAAGACAGCATTCAGCTTTTACTACATGAGCACGTAACACACCATTGGGAAGGAAATCAACTCCTTCTTCTTGAATGGATTTTCTGGTAACAGGTTTAGGGCTAGAAGGAAGACCTGACTTGGTGGAACTTGATCCTTTGGAATATTTGATATATTGATAGTAACTTGTGACAAAAGAAACCATTGAATCCCCAACATTTTTTTTAGTGGCTACATCAATTTGTGCATTAGCTAAATTATAGGTTGTTGTAAGTACACGAATAGCATTTTTGGTGGCTTCTTCATTAGATGTCTAATTAGAAAAAAAAAAAAACGAGAGTTGAAAATCAGGTTTATTATTTATACACTTTTGCATTAATATTCGATATTTTTTTTTAAAAAAAAAAAACCGAACTTTACCATAACAGCTATTAAAGATCATATGCATAAAATAATAGCGACAAACACAATATTAATAGTAAATATAATGAAAATAAAAATAAATAATTGGGTTTTTTTTCTCTTTCGTTTTCACTTTCATTTATTCATTCATTCATTTTATATTGTTACCTTTTATAAAAGCCATTGATCCCAAACCTAGAGCATGAAGAGGTTCACTATTTTATAAGTTAAATATATATATTTAATAAAATAAATCCTTGATTTTATCATTATCACCCTATTCATTTATATATCTATATATATATAGATTAATGCTTACAATTCAGCATATTTTTCAAACAACTTTTTAGCTTTCATGAATCTATTATTAAATAAATGGCGTACAGCACGAAGGACAGGTTCATCTATAAATATATAAATTTTTAAAAAAGAAAAAGAAATCAATATATAAGTTTATATATATCGCCTTATTTTACACTATTCTTTTCCCTTTTCTATATTTTTTTTATTTAAAGTTTACCTGCCCTTTCTTGTTGACGAGGTCTTAAAGTATTTTCTCTTATTTCCTTTAAATCAATACTGTTAACGGTAATTAAATTTGCACTAAATTCATTATCTAAATCGTCACTTGTTCTTCCGTTTGCCATAGTGGGTCTAGGTGGAGGAGTACCAGGACTTGGAGGGGATATATCGGTATCAATTGTTTTATTGTTATTATTATTGTTATTATTATTATTATTATTATTTTCAGTAGTAGTGGTGGTAGTGGTGGTGGTATCAGTTGATGTATTTTTTTCATCAGTATCTTTAGTAGTATTATTATTTGGTGTTTCAGTAGTAGTAGGAGATAGAGGTTGTTCAAATAAAAGTGTAGCATCTTCTTTCTTTTTACTTTCTTCTTCTTCTTTATCTTTGGAAGAAGAGGAGTTCATGACAGCCCCTTCATCGGTAGTAGCAGCAGTAGTAGTAGTAGTATTAGAACCATTCTTTTTTTCTACAGCAGATTGTAAAGCACTGATCACCAAACTAAGTTCTTGACCATCATCTAAATCACTTTCATCATCATCACTAAGTTCTATATCTTCTTGTTGGTTTTTTATTTGTTTATCTTGCTCTTTTTTTGCCGCTGTATCAGTCATATTTATCTTTTATGATGAAAGAGTTGATATTTTTTTTAAAAAAAATAAAGTAAAACTTAAGGAAGGCGCAAAGAAAAAAAAAAAAAGTGGAGTAAAAAAATTGAAATTGAAATAAATCTCAGATATAACAAAAGTTATTTTTGTGTGACACAAGCATATTTAATTGCTGGGAATATGTCTATCATGTTTTTTTGTTACTATTATTACACCTTATTGCTCAATATGTGCGTTTACACAAGACAAATCTGTTTTGTAATTGATTTATATTATTATTACTCAATCCTTTTTTTTTTTTTTAAAAAAAAAAGCAAAAAAAAAAAAAAAACAGCACATATTTGTTAAGCTTTAAACAAAAAAACGATAAAATAGTAGCTTTTATAAAATTATATCGAAGTTTGATCCAATTTAAACGTGGGGTTTTCACATGAATTTTATGTATAACTATTCTATTCTTCTATTTCTTTTTCATTTTTTGATTTTAAAGACTTTATTATAGAGTTTTATTTCTTTTATATATATGGATGCAATTATGATAATAAAAAAAGTGATCCATTTGTCAAATAGTAACAATTGGATACATATTAAAGAAAAGAAAAAAATAAAATAAAAAAAGAATTAGCAGTATACGTATTAATCTATTTTTTAGTTTAAAAGTATTACTACATCTTAATCAGATTTTTTGATATATATGAATGAGATGCACTTTTCTATACATTTGTTAAATCTTGAACATTTAGGAGTAAAATGTAAATTTAAGTTTGTATTGATTGAAATATAAATTTTAAAAACAAATGTAGTGGAAATGTAAATTTTAAACACAGATGTAAACCATATATAACATTTAAGTTTATATGTAAATCAAGTATAATATTTTTTTCCATATGCAAATCAATTATATATAAATAAATATACTGATTTTGATATTATTGCTATTTTATTTCCATGTTTATTATTTTATTATATTTATAGTATTTACAGCAAAAATAAAAATAAAAATAAATAAATAGATACGATTAAAACTATCATCATCACCTGTAGTTAACTTTGATTACCTCTAATCGCCTTTGATTTCTTTTAATTACTATAGTCACCTACAATCGTCTATGATAATCTACACTCACCTATGCTTATCTTTTTTTTTTTTCTTTTAAAAAGAATAGACTGGTCTTTTATGCAAAGAGTCGTGTAGTACAGTATCAACTTATTTAAAGAGGCAAAAGAAATCCCAATTGTCGTAATAATTAACACTAGTGGACTTCCCAGTAGAAACTTTAAAAGTGACACTTTTAAAAAAAATATTAACTATCATTACTATACACATTCGTGTGACATTTGGACCGAAAAAATATTCATTTATAATGCTGGTACTATTACACGAACGATCGAAAGTTCACCATTAAACCCAATGATTGCGCTAGTTTATTTCATGGCCCAACAAGAAAGAAATGCTTTAACATTGAACGAATTCGATGATCCAACCATTCACAAAATTGACGATATCATTTGTGGTATATATTCACTTAATGGCTCAATCACCAATGATAATACTAAGGAAACAGACGAGCTTTGTGATTCAACTATTTGTTAATATAATAAAATTCTAAAGTATGCATAATCTGATAATAAAGAGTCAAAGGCAAGAGCGATTAAATATGCTGAATTTGGAATCAGTTATACAAACTGTATGAAAAAAAAATGATGTAAAGTAAATACAAAATCGTCAGAAGCTACACCAATTGAAAAATATGTAAAAAATTACAAACCTAGTATATATGAATAATAATAACGGAAGAAACAATTAACCAGTCTATGATATATATGGGAATATTTAATTAATTAATTTTGCAAAGAAAATGTTGGTTATAAAATGAACAAGGTAGAATCGTTATGGATTTGTTTCATCAGAGTTTACATGCACATATGATTTTTTTATTTTTACTTTTAATTATATATTTTTTAATTGATTTACGCATATTATTCTATATTTAGTTTTGCTGTCAAAAAATTAAGGTTATAATATGATCAGATATATGACAGATTAATAATAAATATATAAAATCAGTGGCAGTATATGATAAGAGTTATTTAGGACAGTTCACATTTTAATAATTTTTAATACCATTTCTTATTATTCCTAAATAATGAAAGCTATGAAAGCTATGAAAGCTATGAAAGCTATGAAAGTTACGAAAGTTACAAAAGTAATGAAAATTATGAAAGCTGCGAAAGTTACAAAAGTACTACGTTGGACCAAATGGACGAATAGGAAAAAAGATGACTGATGAAGTTTATTTATCATATAAAAGAAATTCAAGAGAACTTCCATCTATTACTGTTGAAATTCAAGGCAAAGTAGTTTGCCCTTTTATGCATAAAGTCGTTCGGTACAGTCTCAACTTATCCGAAGAAACAAAAGTGCTTCCAATTGTTATCATGACTGATGTTAGTGAGTTTTCCAGTAGAAGTTTCAAAAATACTATTTTTAAAAAAGTCGTGAATCATTCTTACTATACACACCCTTGTGAACTTTTGCTTAAGTTTAATATGATAACCCAGCTACGTGCAGTTAAAATGGCTAGAGCTTGGTTAATATGACTGCTTTAATTATTTGATATATTTTCAGTTTATATTGTATTCCTAAAGTTTAGTTAACTATGTCATACACTCACTACATAGTTACTATCACCTATAGTAACAACAAAAATCACCAACTTGGAGTACATTTTAGATTTAATATTGATATTTAAGAGCCCAAGTAAATTGGGCCAAACAGCAACGTATATTCTTCATTGTGACAGCACTAATGATAGTAATAACTATATTGAATAGCTTTTTGTCATTTTTTTTTTTATCTATATCAATATTTAAGATTTTTGACATTGCTACCATTGTTTATTTATTTTTTATGATAAATGAATAAATATAAGGTATATTCATTAATAAAGACAGAGTTAATAATATATATATATATATATGTTGTTATAAAAGTAATTGAATAGTGTGTATGAAATATTTTAATAAATTGGCAATTAGCGCTGTTTTTTATGTTTATGATTGTTTAACTGTTTTACTATAATGGAAGATATATTCTTTAAGGCTAATATCGCTCATAAAATATGAAATAAGAATTGATATGAAGAACGATAATGATTATGGATTTAACCTATATAACTGCTTTAGTATTTCTAATTAAAAAATAACATAAAAAGTAATGTTAGCCCTATATTAAAAATATAACAATAAAGATTAGAACGCAATAATAATAATAAAAAAAAAAGGGAGAAGCATATATATATATAATAAATAGCTTATATTTAAAGTTATACAAACAAAACAACGCGAAAAAAATTTAAATAAAAGGCTATTTTGGGTACATTGTGCATATATTTTAGGTTTCTCTCTAATTTTTATTCCTATTTATCTGTTTTTACAAGGTTAAATTTTATGATATAAATAATCCGATTTTTAAAGTAAAAAAACGATGCTTATGTACTTCTTTACAAGTTACCAATAGCGGGTTTTAAAGCAAAAGATATCTAAGCATAAAAAAATTAATTCAATATTGCATTCTTAAAGAAAAAAGGAAAGCAAGGTGAAAAAAATAAAAGATAAAAAATAAAAAAGGGAAAATCAGAGAAAATTGAGATAAAAAGGAAATGATTCGTATTTATTTATTGTACCATATTGCTTAGTAGATTGAATGACTTAAATTTATCCGTAAAACGCCAAGTAAAAAAGCATAAACATAATTCAATTTTTTTTTTTAAAAAAAAAAGGAACCCTGGGCCTAAAAAATATACGTTCAAGTAAAATGAATACGTACTACATGCAAATACCCTTTCTTTCTTTTCTTTTTACAATTTTTTATTATTTTACATAATTGTTAAAATATGGCACAAAAGAATAATCCAAAAAAGGAATATAAATGAACCTTTTCTAGTTAATTGGTGGAGTTTGTATATATCACATTATTGAAATGGATAAATTACTTTAAACGAAGTGAATGATAAGAAAATTTAACAAGAAAAAAAAAAGAATGTAATATATTTTTATTAAATAAACTTCATTATATATCTATCTCTACGTTGATCTTTTTTGACGAAAATAAAAAAAACTAACGTACCAACTTGCCAAATTTAGTTATCAAAGTATTTAATTTAGAGGATTGGACCCGGATTATTTACTCGGACCGACTTGACGACACTATTTTTATAAAAATTTCGGTGAAACACGCCATCTAATTATATTTAAAATGCTATTTTTTTTTTTTGTTGCTGTTGTTATTGATAACTTTATTATTGACTATCGGTGTTATTTTCCACCGAGAACCGATACTTTATTCCTAACACGTTACAAACACGTATTCTTTTTTTTATCCCTTGCCCCTAGTTCCCCACCATCAACCATTTTTACTTTTTTTTGTTTTACAAAAATAATAAATAACTAGGAGTACTTAATATATTAAATCTTAAAAAATAAAAAAACACACTGCGGTATTGTTCTTTTTTGATATTTTGATATTTTCTATTTTATTGAAACAACAAAGTAATAAAGGTTTTGCGATTTGTTTGGTTGTTTACTGCGGTTAGTGAAGATTTTTTTATTGATCCCAAAAAAATTAAAATATAAAATAAATAAATTCGGTAGTTAATAATCCGTAACATTTCATTGGATAGGAATAATTCTGGTTGTATGAAAAGGATAATATACTTCTCGAGAGAGAAAAAATGATAGCTGTCATTTTATAATATTTTATTATTAACTAACATTAAATTTTACCTACTTTTTATATAAATACATATTACTATTAATTTATAGAATATAATTTTATTATTTTATTTTATTAGATATTAAAAATGATACTTTATATATTGAAAAATAAAAAAAAAGAAAATTGTAGCAAACATTTTCGGATAAAACTTGCCGAATAATATAGGATTAAATGCGGAGATGAAATTTTCTATAATATAATTTTTGATCTAGTATATAAATACCTCTTTTTTTTTTCTTTTTTCGTTTTCTTTTTTTCTTCTTTTTATTCTCTATATCTATTTTTTAAACTTTTTTTCTTCCATCATGGATGAAAAAACATCTTATATAATAACTAGTACAGAAAAAGTAGAAGTAGATCAAAGATCACAAAATAGTGGTTCTGCTACTACTGTTAATAGTACTTATAAAGAAAATAATACTTTTGGTGAACCTAACGCAAACGCTGTTGATGTTGAAGGTACTTTTATCTTTCATATTTTTTTAGTTTATTGACGAAAACAGCAATATATATATAATAAAAAAAGGATCGATCATCAATAAATTATAATACAATAGATTAAAAAAAAAAAAAAAGATCACCCATTATTAATAGTATTAACTTTATATATTTTTTATTTGATTTATAATTAAAATAGAGGCCAAAATTGAATATGAAACTCTTAAAAGGGAATTAAGTAAAATTAGTCGTCAATCATCTATTCATGCTGGAAAAGTAGAAGAAGGTGCTGTTGATTCAGAAGAATTTAATCTTGATGAATTTTTACATGGTATGCATAGTGAACAAACTGATGCTGGCCATATGCCTAAACACTTGGGTGTTGTCTGGCGGAACCTTAATGTTAAGGTAAAAAATAAAAAATTTTAGAGAATTAAAAACTTAATTTTTTCAGACTCCTATATTCTCTTTCTTTCAATTAACTTTTTTTTTAATCAATTCTATTTTATATATTACATTCAATACGATAATAATAATAATAATAATAATAATAATAATAATAATAGGGTCTTGCAGCAGACGCTCATACTATTCCAACTGTATTTAGCTTTATTGGTGGTTTTCTTCAATTTTGGAAGTTCTTTGGTGTTGGCAATAGCGGCAATAAAAAAGAAATCTTACGTGACTTGACTGGTTTCTGTAAAGATGGGGAAATGTTATTAGTATTAGGTCGTCCTGGTGCTGGTTGTACTTCCTTATTAAAAGTAATTGCTAATATTCGTGGTAGTTTTACCGATATAGAAGGTAGTGTTTCTTATGGTGGAATCGATCATAAAACTTTCCAAGAACAATATCTTGGTCAAGTCTGTTATAATGAAGAAGAAGATTTACATTATCCTACTTTAACTACCAAACAAACTCTAACATTTGCTCTTCGTTGTAAAACACCTGGAAAACGTTTACCCAATGAAACAAAAACTGATTTTGTCAACAAAATTTTATATTTAATGGGTAATATGTTGGGTCTTACTAAACAAATGGACACTATGGTTGGTAATGCCTTTGTAAGAGGTCTTTCTGGTGGTGAACGTAAACGTCTTTCTATTGCTGAACAAATGACTACTACTTCTAATATTAATTGTTGGGATTGCTCTACTCGTGGGTTAGATGCCGCTTCTGCTTTGGATTATGTCCGTTCTTTACGTATCATGACGGATATTTTCAATAAAACCACTATTGCTACTTTATATCAAGCTTCTAATAATATTTATAATCTTTTTGATAAAATCATTGTCTTGGATCAAGGTTATTGTATTTATTTTGGTCCTAGTCAATCTGCTAAACCTTATTTTGAACAACTCGGTTTCTATTGCCCACCACGTAAATCCATTCCCGATTTCTTAACTGGTCTTTGTAACCCCCTTGAACGTGAAGTAAAGCCTGGTTTTGAACAGTCTGTACCTCAACATGCTGCTGATTTCCAAAAAAGATACCAAGAATCCCAAATTTATCGTGATATGATGGATGAATTAAAAGCTTACGAAGATAAAATCAATAAAGATAATCAAGCTAATGCTTTCAGAGATGCCGTCTCACAAGAACATCAAAAACATACTTCTAAAAGATCACCTTATATTGCTAGTTTTTATCAACAAGTACGCGCTCTTACTATTCGTCAATACCATCTTCTTATTAAAGATACCGAAGCTTTAATTTCACGTTACGGTACTATTTTAATTCAAGCTCTTATTACTGCCTCTTGTTTCTATATGATTCCTTTAGATGCTCTTGGTGCCTTCTCTAGAGGTGGTGCTCTTTTCTTTGCTGTTTTATTCAATGCTTTTATCTCACAATCTGAAATGGTTCGTTTCTTAATGGGTCGCCCTATTTTAGAAAAACATAAACATTACGCCATGTACCGCCCATCAGCTTATTATATTGCTCAAGTTGTTATGGATATTCCTTATGCTCTTGCCCAAGTTCTTCTTTTTGAACTCTGTACTTATTTCATGATGGGTTTGAATTTAACTGCTGGTCGTTTCTTTACTTATTTCCTTGTCTTATTCTTTATTAATATGACTATGAATGGGTTCTTTAGATTCTTTGGTGCCATCTCTCCTAGTTTCTTTGTTGCCACTCAAGTTACTGGTGTTCTTTTAATTTCTCTCGTTACCTATACTGGTTATGTGATTCCTTACAATAAAACTCATCCTTGGTTATCATGGCTTTATTGGATCAGTCCTTTGACTTATGGTTACAAGACTTTATTAATTAATGAAATGAAAGATCAAGTATATACTTGTGAAGGTGTAGGTAATGCTATTCCTTATGGTCCCACTTATACCGATTGGAATTACAAGACTTGTACTATGCCTGGTGGTAAACCCGGTGAATCTTTCGTGAGAGGTGATGATTATTTAACTCAAAATCTTTCTTATTATCCTGAACATATGTGGGCTCCCGATTTCGTGGTGTTAGTAGGTTTCTTCATTCTCTTTACTGTTTTAACTGCTTTAGCTATGGAATTCGGTGTATCTGGTAAAGGTGGTACCCTTACTCGTCTTTATTTACCTGGTAAAGCTCCTAAACCTCGTACTGAAGCTGAAGAAGATGAACGTCGTCGCAAGCAAGCTAATATTACTGAACAAATGGATAATATCTCTACTGGTACTACTTTCTCATGGCAACACGTTAACTATACTGTCCCTGTTAAAGGTGGAGAACTTCAATTATTAAATGATATTGGTGGTATTGTTAAACCTGGTCATCTTACTGCTTTGATGGGTTCTTCTGGTGCTGGTAAAACTACTTTATTGGATGTATTGGCTCGTCGTAAGACTCTTGGTAAAGTTGAAGGTCGTGTTTATTTAAATGGCGAAGCTCTTATGAATGATTTTGAACGTATTACTGGTTACTGTGAACAAATGGATATTCATCAACCTGCTGTCACAGTTCGTGAAGCTTTGAGATTCTCCGCTTACCTTCGTCAACCCGATGATGTCTCTGTTGAAGAAAAGAATGAATATGTTGAACAAATTATTACTCTTTTAGAAATGGAAGATATTGGTGATGCTCAAATTGGTAATGTTGAAACAGGTTTTGGTATTTCTGTTGAAGAACGTAAACGTTTAACCATTGGTATGGAATTGGTTGGTAAACCTAATTTACTTTTCTTGGATGAACCTACTTCTGGTTTAGATGCTCAATCTTCATTTAATATTGTTCGTTTCATTCGTAAATTGGCTGATGCTGGTTGGCCCGTGTTATGTACTATCCATCAACCTTCTGCTATCTTGTTTGAACACTTTGATCATCTTTTATTATTAGTTCGTGGTGGTCGTACCGCTTATCATGGTGAAATTGGTCCCGATGCTCGTACTATGATTGAATACTTTGAATCTCATGGTGGTCCTAAATGTTCTCCCAGTGCTAATCCTGCTGAATATATTTTAGAAGTAGTTGGTGCTGGTACTGCTGGTAAAGTAACTCAAAACTGGGCCGATATATGGGATAAATCCGATGAAGCTCAAGCTTTGAAAGAAGAATTAGATCAAATTCATAATACTGCTGATACCAATCCTTCTCGTGCCGCCCGTACTTATGCTACTTCACTTTGGACTCAATTTATTTTGGTGTTTAAACGTATGACTTTGGCTTACTGGAGAGCTCCTGATTATAATGTAGGTCGTTTTATCAACATTTTATTAACTGCTTTAATTACTGGTTTCTCTTATTGGAAATTGGGAAATTCCACTTCTGATTTAAATAACAAGTTGTTTGCCCTCTTTTCTACTTTCATCATGGCTTTTACTTTGATTATTTTAGCTCAACCTAAATTTATGACTGAACGTTTGTACTTCCGTCGTGAATATGCTTCAAGATATTATTCATGGTTGCCATGGGCTATCTCTGCTATTTTAGTTGAAATTCCTTACATTTTATTCTATGCTGCCATTTTCATGTTTGGTTTATACTGGACTTCAGGTATGTCAACAGAATCCGAAGCTAGCGGTTACTTCTATCTTCTCTTCTTGGTATTAGTTCTTTGGGCCGTCTCTTTAGGTTTCATTATTGCTTCCATTGCTGAAATTCCTACCATGGCAGCTGTGATCAATCCACTTGTCATCTCCTTATTGATTTTATTCTGTGGTCTTATGCAACCTCCTTCTGCTATGCCCAAATTCTGGAGTTCATGGATGTATTGGTTAGATCCTTTCCATTATTATATTGAAGGTTTAGCCGTTAATGAATTGGAACACTTGACAATTACATGTAATGATGGTGATTTAGTTAAATTCACACCCCCTCCTGGTCAAACTTGTGCTCAATATACTGAAGCTTATTTCAATATTCCTGGTGTCCATGTTCCTGGTTATATTGCTAATCCTAATGCTATGCAACCTGAACAATGTGGCTATTGTACTTTCTCTAGTGGTCCTGAATTCTATGAATCAAGATTTGGATGGTCTGCTGCTAACAAATGGAGAAATCTTGGTATCTTAATTGCTTTCTTTGTATTCAATGTATTTGCTTTTATCGGTCTTGTCTACATGAAGAGAAAAGGTCGCCGATAAATGCATTATTATTTTTTTTTAAAAAAAAAATATCATTCATGCATTCATTCAAAAAAAAAAATACTACTTTTGTACATTATCTAGTTTTTAAATCATACCATATTACCATTTAGACAAATTACAATTATTACTTTTAATCATTATATTTTTTTTTTATTTTTTTACATCTAAATTGTTGTATCATCTTTATTACTTAATAAATTAAATAACTACGTATTATTTTTGATAAATCATAAAATACTCGAGCTTTTTTTTTTTTTTTTTTTTTTTTTTTTTTTTTTTTGGGATTATATCTATTTCTATTGCTAAAAAAATATCTTGATAGTAATAATGATATCATAATTTTGATCGACTAAACAGTAGTTGTGTATTATATATGTATGTTTACATGAATGGAATAAATATAAACAATTATGCAACTTGTCAACCGCAATATAGAAACACGCTGAGATTTAATTTTTGATTTTCTTTTATAAAATATAAAATATAATTACTTTTTTTTTTCTTTTTCTCCAACTTTTTTTTTTTTTTTTTTAAAAAATTAAAACTCTTATTATTTTTTTCTTACAAATACCTTTATATTCTGGTAAATACATATATATATATATATATATACAAAGATATATTAGCAATTATTAGTAAAATGTATTTACGCGGTTTTTATGCTATTTTAAATTAGTTTATACCTCTATATCAAAGTATCTTTTGGTAATATATGTTAGAATGAACTCTTAAACTAGTTTTTTGATTAGTCACCACGTAAATTTTGTGTATATATAGTTTTAATTCATATTGGAATATCTTTTCTTTCTCTATTTTTTTTTATTAACAGCGTGGGGAAAAGTATAGAATCAAAGTTTTTTATTTATTATTTACTGATTAATACAACACCTCAATTGTAGCATTTTTATTGGTTCAACCATTGCATATAAATATTAATAAAAAAACAACAGCTAAAAAAACAACAATTATCCAATAATAATATTAATATATATACTTATTTATATATTGTCTTCAACCATCGCATTGCAACTTTAGACATCAGCTAAAAATAAAAAATGAAAACTATCATTTTTTCCATTATTGTCATGTTTTTGACAGGCTTCTCTTTAGTTAGTGGTGGAGGATGCTGGAGGGACAAAAATGGTACAGCGTATTGTGATAATACGCCTCGTTGTGAAGAACAACCAGATGGAACGGTAGCATGTGTCCTTTAAATAATGGGGTTTTTTTAAAAAATAAATAAATAAATAAATAAACTAATATTGGATAATGCAATGTAAAAAAGAAAAAAAGTGGAGAGGGAGAACTTTTAGAAATGGATGATACTTGTATATATACGTGTATTATATGCTAACTCAATAGTCGTTTATGAATTAGTAAAAAAAAAAAAAAAAAAAAATACAAAAAATTAGATATATCATTATAGTCAATAACTAATAATAAAAAAAGGGGAGCGGCCAGAAGTAAATAATCTTTTTTTTTATTTTCAACAGATCATGTTAATTATTGATAAAATCTAATGCATTTTTTTTTATATTCACTAAAAACAAATTTAAAAAAAAAAGTCAATGTTTATGCAAGATGTGCTTTACCTTTTTCTCTCCCTCTATTAATATAAAAGTAATTTGGTGTTATTTCTTTATCTTAGTTTATTAAAATGATTATAAATATATATTAGCTATTTATTATAGTTTAAAAGTCCATAATATAAAACACGTGCATAAAACTAAAAAGTAAAGAAAAAAAACTTGACTTTATATACTTGTTTTATAATCATATAACAACACAAATCATCATAAAAAATCATTTACTTTAACAAATTCTTTTTTATGTTTTTTTATCTACAATATAAACGGTGTTCATCATAATATGCCTTTTTTTTTTTAATAGTATGGATAAAAGGAAAAAAATATATGTTTTTATTTTATATGTTTATGTTTATTTTCTTTTCGAATAAAATAATCGAAGAAACCGGAAGTTAAATCACGGAAAAAAAATTACCATTTATCGATAATGAACTTTGTTTTCTTTTTTTTTTAAATGTGTCTTGACCAAAGGTATGGTAAAAAAAATAGGGTATTTTCTGTTTTGTTTACAGTTTCAATACTACTAACGTAAGAATTATATGATGAAAGTTAGTATCTATATGTATGTATGTATATTAAAAATAAAATCCTTGTTTTTAGAAAAAAAGTCTATAGTGATTTATTATCAAGTATTTAGTTTGTATCCTTCTATCAATTCTAGGCACTCACTTTGAATTAATAATCTTATTATTGAAAGCGGTAAAAAAATTAAGGGCAAGAGGAGGGGAATGCAAGAATATATTTATTTAATAAAAAGGTCAAGTTGACAAAAAACATGTGTAATTTTTTAAACTGAGATCGGATATGACCGACTCGCCGCTAAAAAAAATAGATATCTCTAGAAATTTTTATGTTCTTTTTAATTTTATATATCTATTTAAATGATTGTATTATTATTATTATTGTTATTGTTATTGTTATTATTATCATTATTATTATTATTATTATTGAAAAAATCAATATTACATATATATGCGCGTGTGTGTATGTGTGTGGTTTTATATGAGTCGAAGACAAAAAAAAAAAAATAGAATGAATGGTAAACTTTTATACTATATTTAGATATAAATCCACAATGGTCGGAGTCTGTTCCAAGACATTTCCATATTAAGATAAATTCATATCAAAATGCATAAAAAAAAAGTATATGTATTTCATATTTGGAATCAAATCGAAAAAAGAAAAAAAAAACCAAGTTTTATATTTTAATATGAAAGTATTACTTGGAATTATAATGATTTCTGATCATTCTTTTTATATCCATCTACTTGTTTTTTTTTTTTTAAAAAATAAAAAAGAAAATGGAATAATAATAAACAAATAAATAATCTTATCATTGGTATTCAATTTATGGCAAACTTATTAATTGAATGGTTTTTCCTTTTTTTAAAATCCCGCGGGTGAACTAATCTTGTCGAGTGATGGGTTTTACCGAAAAATTTTTTATATAAAAATGGCCAACTGCATCAAAAAAAAAAAAAAAAATTCATCTTTCTTTCATATCCATTTCCTTTTCTTTTTTTTTTCTTTTTTTTTTTATAAAAATCATTGTATTTTATTTTTAATTTTTTTAATATAATATTTTTAAATAATTATAGACAGACATTACATCAACAATACATACATACATACATACATACATAAATACATTCATAGACTTTTTTAATTTCATTAATAAAATAAATTTCATTCAAAATGGATATGCCATCATTGCCTGGTATGCCCATTGATCAAACCAATCGGGATGAAGAACATCATTTAAGAAGAATAGCGCATGGATCTGATGATGAAGATACAGTGAACATGCAAGAAGGATATGATATAACTAAAACCAATACACGTAACACTGAAGGTGGTTTTGGTGAAAGAGATGGCAATGCTGTCGACATTGATGCAGCTATGCAAGATTATGAAGAATTAAGAAAAGAATTAACACAACATTCTCGTCGTCTTTCTAAATCTGCTGTGGATGTTGAAAAGGGCGAAGGAAAAGCCGATTTTGATTTAACCGATTTCTTATCAAACCAAACTGATCAAGGTGCTGCTGCTGGTTTCCACCCTAAAAATATGGGTGTCGTTTGGAAAGATTTGGTTGTAAAAGGATTGGGCGCTGATGCTAAAATTATTCCTACTAATTATACTTGGATTGCTGATTTTGTTCAATTTTGGAAATGGGGTCGCCATGAAGGTCATGATTTTACTATTTTAAAAGGAAATGATGGGTTTTGTAAAGATGGTGAAATGTTATTAGTTTTGGGTCGTCCTGGTGCTGGATGTACTACTTTATTAAGAGTATTAGCTAATATGAGAAAGGTAAACTAAAAATAATAGTACAAACAATAGCATTTCTAAAAAAAAAAAAAATAGAAAAAAAAAATTCCGCCCTTTTCCTTTATAAAAGTTAACCAATTTTTATTTTTTTTATTTTTTTTTATTTTTTATTTCTATTTTTTTTTATTTTTTTTATTAAATCAATCAATCAACCAATCAATTAGTCTTATACTGATATTCAAGGTACTGTCCATTATGGTGGTATTGAATCACAAGAATTTTCTAAATATTTCCGTGGTGAAGTCTGTTATAATGAAGAAGAAGATTTACATTATCCTACTTTAACAACTAAGCAAACTTTGACATTTGCACTTAAAAACAAAACACCTGGAAAACGTTTACCTAATGAAACTCGTAAAGAATTTATTAACAAAATTCTATACATGTTGGGTAATATGTTGGGTCTTACTAAACAAATGGACACTATGGTTGGTAATGCCTTTGTAAGAGGTCTTTCTGGTGGTGAACGTAAACGTCTTTCTATTGCTGAACAAATGACAACTAGAAGTTCCATCAACTGTTGGGATTGTTCTACTCGTGGGTTGGATGCTTCTTCTGCTTTGGATTATGTTCGTTCTTTACGTATCATGACTGATATTTTACACAAAACCACTATCTCTACTTTATATCAAGCTTCTGATAGTATCTTCCATTTATTTGATAAAGTCATGGTATTGGATGAAGGTCGTTGTATCTATTTTGGTCCTACTAGTAAAGCAAAAGCCTTTTTTGAAGATGTTGGATTCCATTGCCCTGACCGTAAATCCACACCCGATTTCTTAACTGGTCTCTGTAATCCTCTTGAACGTGAAACACGCCCTGGTTTTGAAAATAAAGTCCCTCTTAACTCTGTCCAATTTGAAAAGGTTTATAAAGAAAGTTCTCTTTATGCTGAAATGATGAAAGAACGTGATGAGTATGAAGCTAAAATTGAAAAAGAAAATCCTGCTCAACATTTCCGTGAAGCTGTACGTGATGCTCATCAAAAACATGCTTCTAAACGTTCTCCTTTTGTCTCTACTTACTATCAACAAGTGGTTTCTTTAACCATCCGTCAATTCCAATTAATTTCTGGTGATAAAGGTGCTCTTGTTTCAAGATATGGTGGTGTTGTTGTAAAAGGTTTAATTATGGCTTCTGTTTTCTATATGATTCCTACTGATGTAACTGGTGCTTTCTCTCGTGGTGGTGCTATTCTTTTCTCTCTTCTTTTCAATGCTCTTATTGCTCAATCTGAATTGGCTGCTTTCATGCAAGGTCGTCGTGTATTGGAAAAACATAAACATTTTGCTTTATATCACCCTTCTGCTTTTTATATTTCTCAAGTCATTGCTGATGTTCCTCTTGCTATTATTCAAGTGTTGGTATTCGAAATCATTGTTTACTTTATGATGGGTTTCGTTATGGATGCCGGAAAGGTATGTACAAAACTAGTATATATATATATATATATATATATATATGATTCTAATTATCGTTTACTAACTTTTTATATATTTATCTTTTTATTATTATTACTATTTAAAATAGTTCTTCACATTCTTTATTGTCCTTGTTGTAACTAATTTATGTATGAATGGCTTCTTTCGTTTCTGGGGTTCTATTTCACCAAATTTCTTTACTGCTTCACAATTATCAAGTATCTTTTTAATTGCTGCTTTAGTTTATTGTGGTTATCAAATTCCTTACAACTTGATGCATCCTTGGTTATTCTGGATTTATTGGATTAATCCTTTAGCTTATGGTTATAAAGCTTTGGTTTCTAATGAAATGACTGGTATGAAATTCTCTTGTGAAGGTGCTGGCTCTGTACCTCATGGCCCTTCTTATGATAATATTAGTCAAGATTATAAATCATGTATCTTACCTGGTGCTCAACCTGGTGTAGATTATGTTTTAGGGGATGATTATTTACATTATGCTTATGGTTATGAAACTTGGCAAAGATGGATCGATTTTGTTGCTGTGCTTTTATTCTTCTTCTTCTTTACCATTTTAACAGCTTTAGCTATGGAATATGTTGAGTTGAATAAGGAAGGCTCTATTACTAAAGTATACAAACGTGGATGTGCCCCTAAACAAGAAGACGAAAGTAAATTAATGGAACAAACTGCTACTGTAAATGATCATCAAATGGAAGCCGTAACTGATGGTACTACTTTTTCATGGCATCATATGAATTATACTGTTCCTGTTAAAGGTGGTACACGTCAATTATTAAATGATATTGGTGGTATTGTTAAACCTGGTCATCTTACTGCTTTGATGGGTTCTTCCGGTGCTGGTAAAACTACTTTATTGGATGTATTGGCTCGTCGTAAAACCATTGGTAAAATCGAAGGTCGTATTTATTTAAATGGTGAACCTCTTGATGTTGATTTTGAACGTATTACTGGTTATTGTGAACAAATGGATGTACATAATCCTAATGCTACAGTTCGTGAAGCTTTGAGATTCTCCGCTTATCTTCGTCAACCTGCTGAAGTACCAATTGAAGAAAAGAATGAATATGTTGAACAAATTATTAAACTTATGGAAATGGAAAAAATTGGTGATGCTCTTGTTGGCGATCTTGAAGCTGGTATTGGTATCTCTGTTGAAGAACGTAAACGTTTAACTATTGCTACTGAATTGGTTGGTAAACCTAAATTGCTCTTCTTGGATGAACCTACTTCTGGTTTAGATGCTCAATCTTCATTTAATATTGTTCGTTTCATTCGTAAATTGGCTGATGCTGGTTGGCCCGTGTTATGTACTATTCATCAACCTTCTGCTACATTATTTGAACACTTTGATCATCTTTTATTATTAGTTCGTGGTGGTCGTACCGCTTATTATGGTGAAATTGGTCCTGATGCTCGTACTATGATTGAATACTTTGAATCTAATGGTGGTCCTAAATGTTCTCCCAGTGCTAATCCTGCTGAATATATTCTTGAATGTGTTGGTGCTGGTACTGCTGGTAAAGTGACTCAAGATTGGGCTGAAGTATGGCAAAATTCTCCCCAAGCTAAAGCTCTTCATGAAGAATTAGAAAGTATTCATAACTCAATTAATCACAACGAACATCGTAGTCATGCCTCTGCTTACTCTACATCTTTTTGGCAACAATTTATGATTGTATATAAACGTATGAACGTTTCTTGGTGGCGCTGTCCTACTTATAATATGGGAAGATTATTTAATGTATGCTTTATTGGTTTGATTTCTGGTTTCAGTTTTTGGAAGTTGGGTACTAATCCTGCAAATATGAATAATCGGTAATAATAATAATAATAATAATAATAATAATAATAATAATAATAATAATAATAATAATAATAATAATAATAATAATAATAATAATAATAATAATAATAATATATATATATATATATATATATATATAGCATACACCATAATTGATTTGATAATTAACATTATTTTTATTACTATTATAATAACTATAGTATGTTCTCGGTATTCACTTGTTTGTTGATGAGTAATGCTCTAATTATTCTTGCCCAACCAAGATTTATGCAAGAAAGAATGTGGGTAAGTAGATCACCTTTTTAAATAAGACTTTTTTATCTTTTAAAAATCTCTTGAATTAATTATTTACTTTATTTTATTTTTATTATATTTATAGTTCCGAAGAGAATATGCTTCTAAATATTATGGATGGGCACCTTTTGCATTGTCATGTATTTTGGTAGAAATTCCTTATTTAATTTTCTCAGCAACCATCTTCTTATTCTGCTTTTACTGGACTGCTGGTTTAGAAACTGCTTCCGATCGTATTGGATTCTTCTATATTCATTTTATGGTATTCTTGTTTTATTCAGTAAGCTTAGGGTTTACTATAGCTGCCTTCTCTGCTACTCCGTAAGTCATAGAAATGGGAAAAATACACACATGTAAATGAGAATATACTAATTGTTAATATTTATTTTTACTTTTTTTTTTTTAAAAAAAATAGATCAATGGCAGCCGTCGTTAATCCATTCTTCACTTCAATTTTAATTCTTTTTGCTGGTATTATGCAAAGTCCTGCAGCTATGCCTAAATTCTGGAGTTCCTGGATGTATTGGCTCGATCCCTATCACTATCTCATTGAAGGTTTAGTAGTGAATACTTTGGCAGATATTAAAGTCACTTGCTATGATGGTGATTGGATGAAAATACGTGCTCCCCCTGGTCAAACCTGTGGTCAGTACTTTAATGACTTTTTCAACAACGGTGGACTTGGATATCTTCAAGATAGTAATGCTACTGATACTTGTAATTATTGTCAATATACAACTGGTAATGACTTTTATGAAACTAACATTGGATGGGACTTTAATAACCGTTGGAGAGATTTTGGTATCCTTTGTGCCTACTGGATATTTAACATCTTTGCCTTCGCCGTGTTTGTATACCTCTTTAGAAAAGCTAAACGATAAATATTTTTATTATGTATCACTTATTTTTAATTTTTAATCTTATTATCATTATTATATAACTTGTATTATATTTATATATCTAGTATCATTTAATAAACTTTATTATAAATAAAAAATTATTTTATTTTAGTTTTCCTTGAATTATAAATTTAATTTAAAAAAAAATGAAAGATCTTAGGTTACAAAAGTTCAATGCGCAAATTTAAATAAAATTTATCTATCTAAATCGTATTTAAACATTTCGTCCAGTTAAAAAATTAATAATATAAAATTTATACCGAACGGAAGGGAATTTTTATTCCAAAATTTTTTCAATTTTTTTTTAAAAAAAAAACGTTTTCTTTTCATTTTTTCAAACTCTTTTTATTAATGAATGTAAATAAAAATTTATATTATTCGATTCTTTATAATCAGATGGTTTTTAAGAATGATTAGAATGTAGGACTTGATAGTTAAAAAA
This sequence comes from Cunninghamella blakesleeana, assembly GCA_017871115.1. NCBI lineage: Eukaryota > Fungi > Mucoromycota > Mucoromycetes > Mucorales > Cunninghamellaceae > Cunninghamella > Cunninghamella blakesleeana. The sequence continues at coordinate 2,974,850 of JAFCIZ010000006.1, forward strand.
AAATATACAAGATATAAAAAACATGGTTAGGATGTCTTTTTTTTTGAAAATTTTAAAATCCGAAAGATCCTAGACAAGTTTTTTTAGTTGTATATACGAGTTCTACTTTCATGTAATCTCTAATATATTATTTACATAAATACATATCATAATAAAATAGTTGTCCATTATATATACCAATTACAGTGAAAAAAATTACGATTTAAAAATATTTGTTTTAAGATATATTTAATACAATAAATAATAGTGGAATAAAAAATAAAATTATAATAATAAAGAATTACTATAAACTATACAATGAAATAAATGTAAATATGATATGATTTTTCTAAATAATAATAATAATAAAAAGAGGGAAAGAGAGTGTATGTGTGTTTGAACTTATTAAAAAAATAATAGTAATAATAAATATACATATGAAAAAAAAACTAGATTTAATTTTCTTCTTCTAAGTATTCTTCAGGGGAAGGACAAGTACACATCAAGTTACGATCACCATAAGCATCATCTACACGAGAAACAGTAGGCCAGAATTTGCGTTCACGAAGACCAGCAACAGGGAAAGCAGCAGTTTCTCTTGAATAAGGACGTTCCCATTTATCAGCCATCATAATTTCTAAAGAGTGAGGAGCATTATTAAGCATGTTGTCTTTCTTGGGTAATTCACCATCAATAACTTGTTGAATTTCTTTACGAATACTGATCATGGCATCACAGAAACGATCTAATTCATTTTTAGGTTCAGATTCGGTGGGTTCAATCATCAAAGTATTAGCAACGGGCCATGACATGGTAGGAGAATGGAATCCGTAATCTTGAAGACGTTTTGCAATATCAATGGCTTCAATACCATGAACACCGAAGGGACGAATATCAACAATGAATTCGTGACCACACATACCATTTTCATTAGTGAAAAGGATTTCATAATGGGAAGCTAAACGGCTAGCCATGTAGTTAGCATTTAATAAGGCCATTTTGGTAGCTTCAGTTAATCCTTCACCACCCATCAATTTAATATAAGCCCAAGAAATAGGTAAGATAGAAGCGGAACCATAAGGAGCAGCAGAAATGGGACCAATAGCATTTTGACCACCAGTTTGGATTAAAGGATGGCCAGGTAAGAAAGGTTGTAAATGTTCTTTACAAGCAATAGGACCCATACCAGGACCACCTCCACCATGAGGAATACAGAAAGTTTTATGAAGATTCATGTGACAAACATCAGCACCAATTTCAGCAGGCTTAGTTAACCCAATTTGAGCATTTAAATTAGCACCATCCATATAAACTTGACCACCATATTGATGAACAACTTGACAAGCTTCGGCTACACCAGTTTCAAACATACCAAAAGTGGAAGGATAGGTAATCATAACAGCAGCTAATTTATCTTTATGTTTTTCAGCTTTAGCTTTCAAATCAGCCATATCAAGATTACCTTCGTTATCACATTTAACAATTACAACATCCATACCAGCCATAGCAGCTGAGGCTGGATTAGTACCATGGGCTGAGATAGGGATCAAACAGACATTACGTTGACCTTCACCACGGGATTCATGATAAGCACGGATACAACGTAAACCAGCATATTCACCTTGGGCGCCAGAATTAGGTTGAAGAGAGACAGCATCAAAACCAGTAATTTCTTCTAAATCCTTTTCTAATTCATCCAACATGATACGATAACCGGTGGTTTGATCTACAGGTGCGAAAGGATGGATGTTGCCAAATTCTGGCCAGGTAACAGGAATCATTTCAGTGGTGGCATTCAACTTCATAGTACAACTACCAAGAGGGATCATGGAATGAACTAAAGATAAATCTTTGCTTTGAAGATGATGAATATAACGTAACATTTCTGTTTCAGAATGGTGAGAGTTGAAAATAGGATGTTGTAAAATGGCTGAGGTACGTTTTAATTGTTCAGGGAAAGCATCTAATCCTTTATTAAGTACAGTGGCAGCATCATCAATGTTAATAGTAGGTTTTTGACCTTCTTTAGCAAAGATGGAGACTAAATCGTTAATATCCTTTTTGCTGACAGCTTCATCTAATTGAATAGAAACAGTTTGTGCATTGAGAGTACGGATGTTGATTCCCTTTTCAAGTGCTTTTTCAGAAATAGAGGAAGCACTATCAACCTTGATGGATAAAGTATCAAAGTAAGCATTATCATTAAGAATAGTATATCCTGATTCACGAACGCCTTGAGCTAATACTTGAGTTAAGTTGTGAATGCGTTGAGCAATATCTTTAATACCCTATTTTTTTTTTTTTTTTTTTTTAAAAAAAAAGAAGAGTGTAAGTCAATATGATCATGACCCATTATCTAAACTTTTCCTATTTTTTTCTTTTAATATAAGTGAATACTTACTTGAGGACCATGGTAAATAGCATACATAGCAGACATATTAGCTAAAAGAGCTTGGGCAGTACAAATATTACTAGTAGCCTTTTCACGACGAATATGTTGTTCACGAGTTTGAAGAGCAAGACGATAAGCAGGTTTACCATTGGCATCACGAGAAACACCTACAATTCTACCGGGAATACGACGTTTATGTTCTTCTTTACAAGCGAAGAAAGCAGCATGAGGACCACCAAAGCCAAGAGGAACACCAAATCTTTGACTGTTACCTAAAGCAATATCAGCACCAAATTCTCCAGGAGCTTTTAAAAGAGCTAAAGCCATTAAGTCAGTTGCAACAGCAACTTGACCGCCAGCAGCATGGATTTGTGAGGTTAAAGCTTCATAATCATGAACAGTACCTTCAGTGTTAGGATACTATAATGTTTATCAAATAAATAAAAAGAAAAAGGTTAATAAAAATAAATAAAGCATTTTTTTTTTAAGATTTTTTATTTTTCCTTTTTCCTCTATCCTATCCACTTCCCCTTTTTTTTAAAAAAATAAATAAAAAACGCCACTGATCCAATAAAATGAAACCCTATTTCCTTTTTTATTTTGACTTATAAATTTCCTTACTTGAATCAAAGCACCACAAACTTGCTTCTTGTGTTCATCAAATTTAAAATTGAAAATATCAGCTACAATGACATTGATATTGAAGGCTTCAGCACGAGTCTTAAGACAAGCAATGGTTTGAGGGTGACAATGGATATCAACAACAAAAGTATTCTTCTTTCTATTAGTAGCTTGCCAAGTCATCAACATAGCTTCAGCAGCTGCAGTACCTTCATCTAAAAGAGAAGCATTAGCAATAGGTAAACCAGTTAAATCACTGACCATGGTTTGATAATTTAATAAAGATTCAAGACGGCCTTGAGCAATTTCAGGTTGATAAGGAGTATACTATAATAGTCATAGATCAAAACATAAAATAAAAATAAAATATAAGTTTATATGCATATGTTAATGATGAGTTCACCTTTTATTTGACCATACTTTTTTTTTCTTTTCTTTTCTCTTTCTCTTTATATATATATATATATATATATGTATCCTTACTTGAGTGTACCAGGCAGGGTTTTCCAAAACATTTCTTAAAATGACATTAGGAACTACTGTGTCAGTATAACCAGTACCAATATAAGAGCGATAGATCTTATTTTTTGAAGCAATGGATTTTAAACGTTCCAACAATTCCTTTTCGGACATACCTTTTGATACAGCCAAAGCTTTGGGAGATCGAATGGCATCAGGAATGCTTTTTGATAATAATTCATCCATGCTTTTAACACCTACTTGTTTTAACATATCATCCACTTGGTTATTTCTTGAACCAACATGACGTCTTGTAAAAGTATCTAAAGGAGCAAAGGCATTAGTATGTGCCATACGTCTTGAAGTAATTAAACGAATAGAAGAGCTTATAGAAGTAGTAGGACGCATCATAGCCATACGCGTTGTTTGTGTAGTAGTAGCTACTAAAGGCATACGTGTTAAAGCATGTCTTGAACGTTGACTGATTCTGGACAACATATTAATTTATATATTTTTTATAATATACTTTTTTTAAAATATAAATTAGAATAAATAAAAATAAAAAGGTATAATAATAAGCCTTTTTATATTATATTATATATAAAATAAAAAATAGATAAAAGTTATGAAAAAAAAAAAGAGAAAGAGAGAAAGAAAAAAAAAGATGGAAGCGTTTTATTTGATAAAAAAATTGATGCTTCCACCGAGTCAGAAGTTACTATAAAAAAAAAAATTATATATTGCTTTAAAAAAAAAAAAAAAAAGTCCGCCACTATAAACCCTCCACTCTGTAAAAAAACGACTACCATAAACTGCATTTTTTTTTTAACTGGTTCCTTTTCCTTCCACTGAGTAAATTTTTTTTTTTTTTGTACTTCGGATAGAGGTCGTAAATAAAACAAAATGGTTTTGTTTTTTTTTTAAAAAAAAAACTTTAATAATCTTTATTGTTATTATGTATATATTTAATATATTAGTACTATATATTTAAAGCATTTTTTTCTTCTTCCCCACATTCATATATTTCATTTTTTTAAACAGATCATATATTTATTATTTAAATCCCCGTTCGTACCTTTTTTTTACTCTTTTAAAAAATATTTTATTTATTTCTACTTTTGAACTCTTAAATAATATATATAAAGTTTTTGTCTTAAAAAAAATTCGTTATATTTTATTTTAATAAAAAGAAATCTATTTAAAATAATACATATATGATTCTTATATGTCTTTTATAATTTCCATCATTTCCCTTTGTTTTAATGGTTGTTTCTAAGTATTCCTTTTTTTTCTAGTATTACAATTTTAATATACGTCGATCCACTTCATCTGACAAATAGCTAATTGATCGATTCCAACTAGATACTACTTGTTTAACCGTGTTATTTAATGCTGATTGGCATGACTAAATAATAATAATGAAAAGAGTAATAAAACGTATTTAATAATAATAAACAATATATATACATATATATATATACATATATTATATTTTAATTTTATTTATTTACCTTGGATTCGAATGCCGATAAATTAGAATTAAAAACAATGGCTTCTTTGGATAATTTCTTTTGCAATTGAGGGGTAGATGCTGTTTTTCCTTTTTGACATGTTGCTTGAAGTTGACCAAGTAATTTTTTCAAATCATTATGAGCACTCATTACAGCATTTTCCTAATAAATCGTAATATATATATATATAAATATCCCTTTCTTTTTCATTTCATTCCATTATATATATACTCGGAAAAAAAAATCGCATACTTACTAATTGACCACTGTTGCCTTCTGATGCTTTTCGTTTAGCCTCCTTACTTGTTAACCCAATTGTGCGGTCAATGATTTCTAATAATACTGAACTATAACTAAAAGCCTACAGTTATATAATAAGAAAATGCAATTTATTATATTAGTCACAATTCATTATTCCTGTATTTTATTTTATTTTATTTATTGTTATTATTATTTAATATACCTCCAACACAATGGAAATATCGTGGAAAGTCTGCCATGAAAAATTGAAGTTATCGCCACTTATTACTTGATTAGCTATATAGATAGGTAATATATATATTAGTCATTAGTTTTAGATTACGTTTTTTTTTTTTTAGTTTTAAAAAATAAAATAAACAAATAAAAAAACCTCTGTTTTCATATGATCTTACCATTATTTTCTAATAGAGATATTGCCTTTTTAAGATAGTTAGTAGCAAGATCAATGTCTATAAACCGTAAATAATAATAAATAAATTATATACTCTTAAAAAATAAAACAAAGTACATTTCTAAACATTTATATATATACCTTTAGTTTGTGATTCTGATTCTTTCATTAAAGTGAATGCCAAGCCAAGTTGATAAATTACAGTAGCTAACCAATATTCTTGGGTAGTAACCTACAAATTATAATTAAAACTATATTAATGGAACATCACTAAAATAGCTATATATATATTTCAGTTCTATCACATAATTTACTTTATTTTTTGAATCTTCAGTTTCCAAAAACACGCCAAATGCTTTAACTAAGCCAACAATATCTTTGGTACCTTTAGTATCACAAGCGGCAGATAAGATGTTAAAAATATATGAAAACATGAGAAGCCAAGTAGTCTATAAGAGACAATAAATAATAATAATAAAGTAATCATCAGATATGTGTATATGTTATAAAAAAAGATAAATATAAAAAATAAATAATAACGAAAAGAAACTTACATTTGTACTTTGAGCTGGTTTAATAAGTTCTTGAGCAGTAAGTTGGTCCTTTGGATTACAGTTCATCATTACTTTGAAATCACGGTTATCAGATAAAGATTTCATATAGTTATCTAATTCATTTTTAATAATAATAATAATAACATATACATGTTAGTTAGAAAAATAATAATAAGCTTTTTTTACAGATAAATCATTTATTCATTTATTTTTCCCTTCTTTTACCATCAAGTTTATAAAAGCTTGTATCTAACTCTTGGAAATGCTGTACACCATACTTGGCTTGAAAAGTAGCATTAAGGGCATTTATGCGTACAAGTTCAGCTTTAGTAATGGATTTTTGTAGTGAAGTATCTAATCGGGAGCGAAATTCATTAAATTCTTGAATCTAAAATAGGTAAAACAAATGAAAAAATCAATCAATCAATAAATTTAATTAAAAAATAATAAAGAGTGTGAATTGTATTATATTGAATATAAATTACCTTTGAAAAAGTACCAAACTTATAAGCTTGAACTTGCATATCAGGAGTCTAATAAGTCATAATAATATTATTGTTATATATTAGTAAATGATAAGTAAATAAATATAATTGGTCTCTACTTTCATTAACAATATAATATGTATATATGTATATGTTACCTCTACATCATTGCTTCTATAAATCGATAAAGATTCATAGAAATAAGATTCAAGATCATTAAAGCACCCAAGAGATATCAATCGATCCGTATAATAATGAAGCATTGTATCAAATTGAATTTGTTTAATATCCATGGTTTTATAAATAGCAAAAGTTCTTGAATAAACACCAAGTTCAATATAAATTCGAATTAAAAGTAGTTTGATTTGAAAATTGTAAATACTTTTTTCCAAAGCCATTTCTAATAAGGTGGCTGCTTGTATTAATAATATATTGTTTTTAAATTCCAAATAAAGATCAAAAAGCATTTGACCAGCCAAAACTACATATTCATCGCCATATTGATATTCAGTTTTTTCTAATCCTTCGCCTATTCGAATAAAATAAATTAAGAGTAAATATATATATATATATATATATATATATATATGAATTACCTAAAGGTAGTACATCTTGATATTTTTTCCATAAATCATCAACATAAGTTAGACCTTTTTCTAAATCTTTACGAGGTAATAAGTCCAAGAAGCGTTCAATTTTATAGATAGTAACTTGCTTATAGGTATTTTTAATTTTTTTTGACTAATTAAAAAAAAGAATAAAAAGAATACATATATCACTATATATGATCTATGTATTATTATCATTATTATTATTTACCTTTTCATTATCACATGTAATTGATTTTTGAAGGGTTTGAATAAATGATATTGATTTTTCTTTATCACTTTTCAAAAATTGAATATAGGTTTGTAAATCTTCAAAACAACAATTTTTAGACCCAAATCTTTCATAATAAGCAACGATATGATTTAATACAATTTGTTCATCTAATGAAAAATAAAATAAAATAATTAATTAATATAATTATCCATCAATATTTTCTTTTTATTTATTTTTTCTTATATACATATATCATTTATTTTATATATGTATTCAATACCTAATTTTTCTAATTGATCAAGTCTATAATCTAATTCCAATTCAGCCAAAAAAGGACCGCGTTTTAAATCATTTGAATTGAGAGTAAGTTGTTGTAAGCTTAAAATAAATTGACGAATAAGATCTTTATCCATTTTATTGTCACCAAAATGGGCATCGAAATAAGCTAACCAATTAATCCAATCATCCGAATTTTCTTTTAAACTTTTTTCACTTGATAATTTCACTTGATCCCATTGTTGGTTTTTTAATTCCAACTCTACTTTGATTTGACATACTTCAGGGTCGCGTAAAGCCTTTTCTCCTAAAGGTGTATCCAATAACTTTAATGCTTGCTCATCCTTTTGTTGATCCATTAAAATAAGTAAATATAATCTCATGTGTTCTACTTCTGTTAATCGATTTTCTTCTTGTGCCTTGGCCATCATTCTTTCAGCAAGTGTATAGGATAAAGTATTTCCATTTTGTCCCTAATGATATATATATGTATGATAAGTTCGTGTTCGTTTATAATATATATATATATACTTCTATCCAGCATTATTTCCTTTATAAATTACTTACTTGAAGTGCTAAGGACATAATTGCCCAAAATAAATATTTGTCCTTTTTAAAAACGCGTTGCAATTTAACGGCTGCTTGTTGCTGACCTTTAAAATCGTTAATTCGTACCATAGCCATAAACCATTGAACACCAAATTCTTCGTTTTTAGGTTGTAAGTTATAAATATTTTCGTATAATTCAACAATTTGATTATCTATTTATTTATTTATAATAGAGAAATAACAATATACAAATGTATACGTGTGTTAATAGGTATATATATATATATATATATGTATATATTTATTTATACGACACCTACTTAAACCAAGTTCTTTATAAGCAATAGTAAGAGTTTGGAGTGTTGTATCGTCTGTTGGTATGCCTTTTTTGACTTCTATGCAAAGCTCCTTTGCTTCTTCTTCTTTTCCTGTACGTAACAAAATAATAGCTTTTAAAGCCTATAATAACATATTATTATTATTATAATTATCATTATAATTATCATATTAGAAAATGTTCTATATGTATTACTTTTACTAAACCCCAGTTTGGTGACTTTTTCAAAAGTTTATTAGCATGTTGTAAACCAATCTTATATTGACCATCATCGATAGCATCTAAAATAATAATAATAATAATAATAATAATAATAATAATAATAATATATATATAAGTATATAATGCTACAATCGTTATTTTTATTTTCGTATATTATTTTATACCATATAGTGGTCTAAGTTTTTTTTCAGTTAAATAATCAAGAACCATTCTATTTTATTTTTTAAAATGAAAGAAGGGGTCAAAAATGACAAAAAAATGATGTTTATTTTTTTTTTTTAGCGGTGGTTGAATAAATGATCAGAATTTTTTTTTTGGAAACTCTTATTCCATTCTTTCCCAAGTAGTAGTAGTATTTTTTTTACCTTTTAATAATTTATTATAGGAACATAAAAGTAAAAATTTTATTTATTGAAAAGACTACTAAAAAACTAATACTTTGTTAAATTTTAATTTATATCGATATATACTCATGACTATCGTATAAAAATTAGCCTTTCACAATAAAAGTATTATGTTTATGTCATATTACGATTTCAAACTGATAACTTCATTATTTACCAAACTACATCAATATTTAACTTGATACGAATATTGCTATTCATTGAATATATAAAAAACTATATAATATTACAACTATTCGATCTTTTTATAGGATTATTTTTTTAAAATAAAAAATGAATATTTATACATACATACATATATATATATATAAAGTAAAGAAAAATAAAAAGAATGATTATTTTATTAAGCATAAATTTAAATATCATTATTTTTTAAAATATCAAAATAAAACAGGTAATGAAAAAGAGTTTTTATTTAGCTAATCTACACACCAGAGAATAGTATGAACTTTGCTTTTTTTTTTTTATCATTATAACAACACTTCATTTTAAATATTTGACAGCTACGTATGTATTTTAATAAAAAATAATTTATTTGGTGTATGTTTTTTCTTTTTTTTCTTTTTTTCTTTTTTGTTAATAGTTTCAAAATACAGATATATAATAATAACAGTAATTATAATAAGCGGGAGGAGTGATAATAAAAAAATGAAGAATAGTGTATATAATAGTAACAAAAAAAAGTGGTGATATAAAGTAACAAAAAAAAAAAAGCTGATTCTACTCTTCATTGTATAAATAGTGATATCATTATTTTATTTTTTTAGTTTTCTTCATGCTTGATGGTGAATTTAGGAGTGAAGTAAACACATTCGTCATCTTGACCGTTGTTACCAGTGATCCTATAATAATAAGAATAATAAAAACATTGGTGAGTATAAGAAAATAAAAAGATATAAAAGATATATATATATATATGTATATTTATACACTTACTTGTAATAGTATTCAGTGTTAGGTCCAGCTTCTGCAACAAGGTTATCCTTCAAATTGAAAAAGTCATAAATAACTTCATCATAATCAAATACGGTTTCAACCAAGACGGGGTCATTACCATTTTCCAATTTATATTGTTCAATACGTTTAATAGTATCGGTACTAGCTTCACGGTTACGTTCAATAGTAATATGAGCATGGTCACCTTTTGTGAAAACTTGGTTTGGTTTAGGTTCTTTAATAGTTAAACCGAAACAACCACGAAGATGTTCAGGGTTATAAATATCTTTGTTTAATAAATCTTCATTGTATTCTAATTCTCCAGCATCGTTTACATGACTACCAGTGGTTACTTGGAAAGTGACAGATTTGGGTGTACAAGTAGGTCCACGTCCACCATCAATTACATTTGAAACCCATGATCTATAAATAAATTTTAATATTAATGAAAAATTTAAAAAAAAGGGCATCTATCTATTATATATAATTTACCGGTAGTAGTAGTTACCAGGATTAAGTTGACCAGATTCACCAAGTTTATTTTTAAGAGAAGCTTCAGTTACTAAAGGTTGTCTACCTTCCCAAATTTCTTGAATTTGTACAAGTTTATCTTGGTTGTCAACTTTTTCGACTTGATATAACTAAAATAGATAAATAGATAAATATATAATAATAATAACAATAGTAATAATATTAGTTATTTTATATCTATATGAAAAAAAAAAAGTATCATATCCTTTATTATTATTACATGAAGGTTGGTAATAACTTTTTGATATTGATCTCCGGGTTTATTAGCTAAATTAAGAAATGATTTAATTATAAAAATATTTATTAATAACCGTTTATCTATTTTTTTTATGTTTCAAAATAACTATTTTATGAAACTTACTAATAGTAAAGTTGAGTTCAGTACCAGGAGTATAAACACCTTGAGCAGGAGAAGGTACAGCAAGACCTAAAATAAAGAAAGAATAATATTTAATTAATATCTATTATTATTTATTGTTATATATTTAATATATATATAAATATCTTGTCTTTATTACCACCGCAGAACTTTTGAACAGCTTCACCTAAAGCATCACCTTTAACAGAAGCAATAGATGCTAATAAAATAGTAGCGGCACCAACAATAGAAAATTTCATTATCTTATAAATATATATATGACAGGAATGGGTTTAATAAAAGAAGAAGGAAGAAAGAAAGAAAGAGAAAAGGATAAGGAAAGAAAAATGAAAGAAAGAGAAAAAAAAGTAAAGGAACAACAAAAGTAATTAGAAAAAAGAAAAAAATATAAACCAGTTTATTAGGGCGGATTTTAAAATTTACGTACCACGACAATAATTAAAAAATCTAATTTTGGAACAGCTATATTTACTAGGCCTTTTTTTGATGGTTGATTGTTGTACATCAGTTAAAAAAAAAAATAGAATTGTCCCTTACTTATGTAGGTATATATAGAAGGCTTTATAATTATTATATTATTATTATCATAAAAATACTTTTATACATATCTATATTATTGTAATTATAATTATTATTTTATTTATAATAATATAATAATAATCATTTTATTAATCTACTCTTTATTTATATTGGTAAAATAAAATGGGCCAATCATTTAATTTAATTTATTGCCAATATTTTAAACTCAGCATAGTGGCTTTTTTTCAACAAAAAAAAAATATCGACTGTATTCAAGGGACCTTCTCTTTTTATTTTTATTTTTTATTTTTATTACTGCATTTTTTTCTAATAAATATATATATATATATATATATATAATATGAAATTAAAACAACTTAAAGTACGACCTAAAAAGATCCTTGAATCTAGTCCTTGTATAGTAGAAATGGGTGCCTTATTCGAATGTTGGGCAACTTCTGGTGTTGATGATAAACGTTGCATTACAACTGCTAAATCTTTAACAGACTGTTTAGCTAAACCTGTAATGATTACAAATAATAGTTTAAATGTACATGTCAAAAATAAATTTTACGCATAAAAATTAATTCGATTTTTTTTTTATTATTTTTTTTATAATAGGTCAAAAAACAAAAAACACAAAATACAATCAATTATCACTTGGCTCGTTTAAGTAAACAATTATAATCCAACACACTCAAACTCGCTTTTTTTATCACCGACACGAAAATTATTTGGATATAAATATATAAATATATAAATATAAATATATATATATATGTATATCATTAACTAATAGATGATTTCAATTTTTAATGTTCACCTTTTGCCTTTTTTGTATCATACTTTATTTTTTTACCCTATTCATTCAACATATATTATATATATATATATATAAATAAATAAATTAAAACATAGACACAATTGGATCGTTATTATTTTTCAAAAAAAAACACTTGTAAAAAAATCAAATGATCACCCTTAAATTTAGAAACCTCTCGAATATAATGATATCAGATGAAAATATGGAAATAAAATAGCCAGGAATATACCACTGACTAACATAGAAAAAAAAAAAAGACTGGGTTCTAAACATATGTTTTTGGTAACGAATTAACATAAGGAAGTGTCACCTATTTTAATATTTATCATCAACTTTATCATCTTTTTTTTTTAAATTATAATAATAACCATAATAAATGAATTAAGAAAATGTCCATTTTCAAAAGACTTCTTTACTTTAGTTGACCATTGAAACCCAGTTACTTTTTCATGCATTCCTTTTTTTTTTTAAACATGTATATTAAACTAGCGAATAGATGCATTTTTTTTTTCTCATGATATTTGGTCTGGCCTTTTAAATAACATGGACAAATAATATTAAAAATATTTCATTTATTATTATTATTATGTGTTTTATTATATTTCTTATTATTAGAAAAAAAAAAAAGCACATCCATTTTTTTTATAATAGACTTTATCTGACTTACATATAAATTTAATTTAAGATAGTGTAGATTTTACTACGTACACAGTACAAAGGGTTTTTAGGGGGAAAAAGAATCGAAAACCAAAAAAGGCAAGCTTAGCGGTGCTTTTCAATTTTGGTAAAAAAAATAAAAAAGGTATGAATTTTCTTTTCACTCTTTTTTTTTCCTTTTCTTTTCTTTCCTTTAATTTTTTTTTTTTTTTTTTTGTTGTTGTTTTTTAATAAACACTATTGATATACTATATACAATACGTAATTTAAAAACAATATATACACGTATCAATAAATAAATATATACCATTATGACAAATACATCTTTGCTTGTATTGACTGGCCATAGTGGGTTTGACTCTGATTTAAATAAACCATTACCAACCACTTTATCTCAAAATACTAACACATATGATAATAATGATGACAATAGTAATGAAGATTCACCAACTACCATCAACACTATTGCTACTACTACTACTGCTACTACTACTTCATTAGACACAATTAAAAAAGACTCTGAAATAAAAAATAATAGTCAAAACGGGGAAACTATATTGCCTAAACCTTATCCAGCATATTTACCTTTCAAAATACAATCACCTTCGAACACTTCAGATATAGATGATGTTTCTTTATTATCAGCTGTTTCAAATCAATTTATTTATTGTGTAGAAGCAATAAATATATCAAGAAAATTGTTTTGTAGTGATGAATATCCTCTTTCCTTTACTGGTGAAGAAGCAATGGTAAATAATACCAGTAAAATAATAATAATAATAAGTTAAAAACAAAAAAATCCGTCAGTTTTATATAAGATTTAATCCAAAGGATTTTTTTAATAAAGTTATATAAATATCTATTTAATTTGAAGGTTTCACCAAAAAATCTGGATCAAAAATCTTATTAATCTCTCTTTTTTTTTTTTTTCTCTCTCTCTCTCTCTATTTATTACTTTTTTTGGGGGGTGATGGCGAAAAAAATGCCATCTTTTATTTTAAATAAATATAGAATATCACTCGTGCATTGATTGGTGAAGGGCAAAAGGATAAGTTTTATAGAAATTTATGTCGTAGTTTAATGGCTTTGGATCCACCCTTATTTGAACCTGTTCCTTATTCCGAAAAATCTTTAAAAAAAAATACCTTTTATGACTCTGAACATGAAATTTATACTTTAATTGATAAAGAGGGCTTAGCCCAAGGCGTTTATTTACTATTAACAAAGTGCTACTCTCCAAGGTGCCAAGTTGGTAATACTTATAACTGTTATTCTCCTTGTTGTCCAAATAAATCCGGTCCGAAGGTCCATCGTGCTACGTTGAAGATCGGTGGCACTACTATTGGTTCAAAATCCTTAAAATCCTCCATTGCATCTTCTCATGATACTGTAAGTGTCAATATATATATATGTATATACATATATATATTAATAAAAAGAAAAAGTAGAAAAATAATGATAAAAAGATAAAAAAAGAAATAAAATGATTCGTATAGAAATAAAAAATTATTATTTTAATAATAAGCTTTTGTTTTATTTTTAGACCATTTCTAGGGCTTGGGCTGCTTCCATCCCAAAAGAAGTTTTACAATCCACTCCGCCAGATGAAATAAAACGTCAAGAAGCTATTCATGAATTAATCTATACTGAAGAAGATTATGTTCGTGATTTAAAATTATTGGATGAAGTAAGTTGAATGATATATATATAAATAAATAAATAAATAAATAAATAAATAAATAAAATTAAATATTCAATTTTTTTTTTTTTATATATATACACATATACTTTAGCTTTTTGCCAAACCTTTATTAACAGCCCAATGTATAGAACAGGATCGACGTGTAGAATTTTGTGAAAAAATCTTTGTAAATTATATGGAAATTCTAAACATACATCAAGAATTATCCAGAGAACTTCGGGATTATCAAGAAACATGTCATCTAAATAATGGATTTGTGAATCGTATTGGGAATATCTTTTTAAAGTTTATCCACCAATTTGATGCTATTTATTTTAAGTATGGTCCCAATGTAACACTAGCTGATTATATAATTAAAAAGGAAATGAGTGACAATATGTTATTTCTTAATTTTATCCGTGAAAAAGAAAAACAAGCCGAAACAAGAAAACTGCCTTTTCGCCACTTCTTATTATTACCTGTAACAAGACTCCAGCGCTACTCTTTATTATTAAATGCTGTTCATAAGAAAACACCAGATGATCATCCTGATAAAGTTGATTTATTAACTACTATTAATACCATTAGCCATGCTGCGAAAAGAATGGATACTGAAACGGAAGAAAGTAAAAGAATCCTTCGATTATGGCAAATTCATGACCAACTGGTATTTAATAAAGAAATGGACAATCATCATCACCATCATCATACCAACACTTCCAATTTACAAAAGAAATGGGCTGTAAATGATTTACAACTTTTAGCACCCGAAAGAAAACTTTTATATGAAGGTGATGTGATTAGAAAGAATTCAGTAATGGAAAATGTTACTTTACATCTTTTCTTATTTGATCATTATTTCGTCATTACAAAACCAAAAAAACCAACAAATAACACTTCAAAACGTTCACCTGGTAATCTATTGTCCCTTTCATCCTCCTCATCCTCATCTCCTCCCCCTCCTCCTCCTCATGGTTTGAACAATAATGACGGATCGTCTCCTTTTATGATCGATTATAATATGAAATATGAAAGTTATCATATTTCCAAAACACCTATACCACTCTATTTACTCCATCTATACAAATCAACAGAATCATTTGCTATTGGCGAATATAATATACCTTCACCTATCTCACTATCAAGAGCTGCTTCCTTTTCACCACCAACTTCACCAACATTTACTTCTAGAAATAACACTCTTCCTTTAACACCTATTCCTTCTTCCAATAATAATAATAATAATAATAATACAAATGCTTTAGCCAAAGATACAGATAATGAATCAAGTGGTGTCGCATTTAAAATAATACATATTGGTCGTTATGGAAATGAATATACTTTTTACCTTGATCATCAAGATTCTGTTTCTTATTGGCAATATATGATTGTCACTGCTAAAGCTGAATGGGAAGAACGAAATAAGGAAAAAAAAATCTTACAAACTCATTGTTTAACGGACCATACTTTTGGTAATTTTTTAACTTCGGGCAAAGTGAAAGAATCTGTTGTTTATGGTAAATAATAATAATAATAATAAAAAGATTATTTTTTTTTATAATGGAAATAGAAATAAACCTATACCTATATACTAAATATATATATATATATATTATTGAATTTATTAGAAAACGCTTCTGGTAAGCAAATGATCATTTTCAGTTCAAATCAAGGCTTATGGGTTGGTAGTAGGGATGGATCCATTGTATATCAGCAAGTCATGTCTCAAACTAACATTCAACAAATTGGTGTTTTACAAGATGAACACATTCTTTTGGTACTAGCAGGTAAAATAATATAAAACATTATAAATTATAATAATGTGTATGTATATACAATGTATTGTATCAAATTTATCTGATTTTTTTATAATTTTATAATTTAATTAGAAAAAATATTGACTGCTTATCCATTAGCATCATTTGATCCAAGTTCAAAAAATAAACCTAGTGGAAGTTATAAAGTGTCCCAACATGTACAATATTTCACTTGTGGTAAAATGATGGGTACTAGTTTAGTGATTGTTATGAAACGCCAAGGTATGGATAGCACTTTTAAGGTCTTTGAACCCGTTTGTGGAAATTTACGTGACCCAGCAAATTCAAAATTCCTTGCTGTTAAACATCGCTTTTTAAGTAAAGCTCCAGCATGGTTCAGATTATATAAGGTATTATTATTATTATTATTATTATTTTTATAAAAAAGGAAAAGCAAGGAAAGAAAAAATAAAGCAAAAATGCAAAGTTTTATTTATTTATTAATATGAAATTAAACTAACCATTTCTATTTTATTTTATTTTATCGTTATTCTTTGCTCTTATTATAATAGTCATTCTATATTGGTTGCAATTCTATTGATATACAGATTCTTAAAGCAAGATTAGCCATCGTAAGTGAACGTGGATTTGAAATCATCGATTTAGATACTTTAAAGGAAATCCATCTCCCAAGTCCTCAAGATGAAAACAAGTTGACCTTTTTATATCCTCCAAATGTCGATACAAAACCATTGGCCATGTATAAATACAAAGATTACTTTTTATTGTGTTATAATGATTTTGCTTTCCTTGTAGATTATAAAGGATGCTATTCTACCAAATTTTATGAAAAAATTGATTGGATTGGTACACCTCATTCTGTTGCCTTTTATGATCCATATATTGTTGCGTTTGATCATCAATTAATCGAAATCAGACATGTAGAAACGGTAAGTGATTTTATTTATTTATAAAGATATATCAAATGATAAAAAAAAAACATATGTATCTGCCTATGTATAATGTTCTTTCATTCATCCAATCAATTTTTTTATCATTTTATTGTTATTTTAGGGTGAACTTGTTCAAGTTATATCTGGTACAACCATGCAAAGCTTATGCTTAAATCCTATTTTAACTGGTGTGATGACCCATCCATATGATACTGATAAACAATATGTATTTGAACTTGTTCCAAAAAATTAAAATTAAAATTAAATTAAAATTAAAAAAAAAAAAAAAAAAAAATGCTATTATTTAAAACTATTTTCATTACCATTACGTACTATTATTATTTTTTACAATTATTACTATTATTATTATGACCATTTTCAATACATAATTTATTTTTTTTTCATCTTTTTTTATTACCATTTTTATGTTTTTAATATTTATATTTATAAACAGCTTTTTATTATACTTAATTTAGATTGATCCGTATTAAAATAAAAATAAAAGACATGGCTTCTTTTTCATCTTCTCTCTCTTTCTCCCCCCCAAAAAAAAGTACATATAAATATAAATAGCCTTTATTTTTTTCCTGTTTTTCTTTTTTAATGGCTCTATGCATTCTAATCAAAAAATAAAAATAAAATAAAAAATACAAAGGGGATGAAACTAAAAATAAAAATAAAAAAAGCAAAAAAAAAAAACAAAAATACCTTGATTTCATTTCGTTTAATTTATATAAATAAATAAAAATGTTTATTTCCAGGATTGAAAAACATATTGAAAAGCTGATTTCGTTTGTTGGTAAATTGGATCGACTGTAGAACGATTAATTCCTATAGCATTACCGGCAGTAACACCGAGGTTTCCTATTGCTTTCACAGCATTAATAGAAGCATTTGTGGCATCTTTTGCACTATTTGTTAAAGATGATGAAGAAGAAGAAATAGAAGGAAGAGATTGTTTTGATGAAGAGGTAGCACGCCAAATAATCCAAGCAGTAACGGAAGTAGTTGTAAAAGCAACTGCACCAAGAGTTACATTCAACCAAAATGTTTGTTTATGCCAACGTTGGATTGCTTGAGAATAAGGCAAGGTAGAAAAACTAACCATAGAATATAAAGGAGTAATAGCTTTAGGTAAAACATAATGAATCCATCCTTCTAATTTTTTTCTGGCTAAATAACGCATTGAGGTCACTGCAGATCGCATTTCATAATGATTGTACATGGCCAAATCGCAAATTGCATGAGCATCCTTTACTCTTTCTTTTGAATAGGCATTTAATGCCTCATTTAATCCAGGAATGTGGGTTCCATCATTTGATAAAACAGGTCGAATATGCCTTTTATCCAATATTTCGTGTAAGACTTGAACATCTTGAAAACCGCAATTCATACCTTGACCATAAAAGGGAACCATTGCATGGGCTGCATCACCAATTATTAGGGATTTATCATTTAAGTTATGAGGTGAAGTTTTGATACTGATAAGGGAGCCTCTTGGATTGGCAAAATAATCAGATTGTAATCTTTTTTCCCCAATCAATGGAATGGCATCATTGAATTCTTCTTTGAAAAAGTTCATTAATTCGGCTTCAGTATTAATACTGTCAAACATATCCGCTGGCATGAATAAAGTACATGTAAATGATTTATCCTAGGTAAAGATTATAATATACATATATATATACAAATATATAAATTACCTATCCTTATAACTCGTTACATTTTTTCTTTTTTTAAAAAAAATAAATAAAATTTTATAAATATAAATTGACTTACAGGATTGGGTAAAGCAATCAACATAAAGGTATGTCTTGGCCAGATATGTAAATGGTTAGGATCCAATGCATATCTTGGTTTATTATTATTATCGAATTGTGGTGGCATGTATAATTCACAATAAAGAGTATCAATGTATTCTTGTTGGTAATTCATTCTGTTATATACATAACAATTAATAAAAATAAACCATTTTTATTATTATTATGAACATTCTATTATTTACATATTATTTTCATTAAGTAATTAAGTAATTGTTGATTCTTACCTAATATTTCTATTGATCAAAGTACGCACTTTTGAATTAGCACCATCAGCTCCAATAATTAAATCAGCAAATCTTGTTACTCTTTCTTGATTAGAACTATTTTTTTTTAGAAAAAGCAAAAAAAAAAAAAAAAAAAGGATTATATATGACATGATCTATACTCTTTTTGCATTACTCTTTATATTATATTAAATTTAATATTTACCCTTGTAAAAATTCCATAGAACCTGACTCAAAATCGATATTCAATACTTTATGTTCAAAATAAATGGAGACGTTTGACCATTCTTCTACTTTATCCAATAATATTTCATTTAAACGGGCACGGTCTACAGCATTAATATGCTAAAATAAAATTAATAATAAATAATAATATAATAATAAACTATTATAAAAAAATAATTGCATATATGATAAAAGTATTTTATAGGTTTTATTTATTTATTTATTTTAAATATGTATATATATAAAACTTACCTCACCATGAATAGAATAAGGTTGCGACATTTGATGACCTTCTTTACCAATATGAACCATACGTGAATGCATGGGTACAGCTGAATCCAAAATAAGTTTTTCAAGTCCAAGACCAGTAGCTCGAAGTGCGCTTAAACCACGTTCTGATAAAGCTAAATTAATAGATTTTCCTCTCTGTAACTTCTTTTGTTCAGGTAAACGCATATCTACATACATATGTACATATCAAAATAAAGTTAAAATAGTGATTAAAATAAATAAATAGATAGATAGATAAATAATAATAATAATAATAATAATAATTTATAAGGTACCAGGTCGTAATTCATATAGATCCACTTTCCAACCACGTTGGGCAAAATAAATAGCATTAAGAGCACCCACTAGTCCACCCCCAATAATGGCAACAGTTGCTGTTTGTTCTTCTGTCATCTTTTTAAAAAGTTAATCGTGAGAAATATTGTCAAAAAAAAGAAAAAGAAAAAAAAAGGATTAAAAAAAGCGACAGAGAAAGAGAAAGAAAAAATAAAATCGGGCTAATTTTGTACTTAAAAAATTGTACGACTAAAAAAAAAGCTTATTTTTTTTACATATTTAAAAATTGAGCAAAAATAAAAGGGCTGATCTTTTTAAAAGTTATAGTCTAGGTAATTTTTCATTTTTTAGTATAAAAAAGACAACTGATAATAATATATATAATAAATAACTATTCTACAATCTGCTTGATATATATTTGAGATTCTACTTTGATAATTTTGCCTGTTTCAATACCATATGCTTAGTTGCAAAGTATATAAAAATTAACCATTTTCAAAAAAAATTATCGCCCTATTATGGTTATTAGTATGATCCAACCACATTAATTTTCAATATGTCTATTATACTTGGCATACATCTTTTTTATTTTTATTTTTTTTAACAATTTAACAAGTGACTTAAAACTTCATCTTTATTTTTGTTTTACTTCATAACTTCAAGATTTTTAAGTTAGCTTTAATGACTATTCTAATTCTACTTTTGTAATTTTATATTTATTATCTTTAAGCCAAGGAATTTGGTCTTCAGTATATTTGTAAGCACGGAATAAAGCATTACTTTCATTTGGAAAAGCTGGTAATAATTGAGGGATTGTATATTTATTGAAATAAGGATTGATATATTCAAATACGACCTCACCATCCAAAGTTACTTCAAAAATACGGCCAAAAGCTGCTTCATTGATTAATGTATTACCATTAGGGAGACGTTGCGCTGATCCTATTTGTTTTTACATCCAAAAAATAAAATAACATAAAAAAGAATGTTTATAGTGTAAATAAAAAATATATCTCTTATTGTTTTTATATCGTTTTTTTTTTCTTTTTCTTTTTTTTACTTACCCATAAATGGAGTGAAAAAAAACTCAGTTTGTCGATCTTTATATTGCCAAACGATTTCTTTTGTAGCGCGATTCACTTCAATGACTCTACTAAAATTGATATCAACACCCTATTTTTATAATAATAATTAAAATAATAATAATAATAATAATATATATATAATCTATAAACACAAATATTCATATGTAGCCTTTTACTGATGTATTTCTATAACTTACAGTTCTAAATGCACCATTATCAAAAATAAGAATGTTACCATTTTCTAATTCATTAGGATTATGCTGTTGAGCCACAACCTGACGATCCAATTCCCAAATCACTTTACCAGTTTTTTTTTCAATAATAATCACAGCAGACGAACTACGTAAACTTGCCAAGATATTACCATCTTTAAGAGGATAGACAGTATTGATCAATGGCCAATGTTCTCTTGAATAATGTGGTTGTAAAGAAAATCTTGATTTATCCAAATGCTCAAAGGCTCTCCAAGTCCAAACAACATTATTATCTGCGTCTACCTGTTTAATTATATCACTATATACAATTCCTTCTTTACTACCATCTTGAGATGGGGCTTCTGATCCTATTATTTTTTAAATAAATAAATAAATAAAAATATGAAGAACTATAGTTAAATATGATGTTGATTATTATGGTTTTTTTTAAAAAAAAAATTTCAAACCTATTATATATTTATTTACCTGGAACACCACCTTCAATTTTTTTCCCGTCTTCTGTTGAAAGAGGTTCCAAAGTAGTATAAAGGATAGATCCATCGTCCAAATGATGGGCGTCATGATGACTATATGTATCATAATGTGACCGAACAATTTTTCCTTCTGGATTTACTTGTAATAAAGCACCACCTCTGTATTTTTCCCACATCAAGAATAAATGGGGCCCATTAGGTAAAGCACCATTAAAAGCTAAGTTCCCATTAGATAAAATACGAGCATGTCTACCGGGCCTATAAGGTAATTGCCATTCATGAACCGTCTCCCCATCGTTATTTATAAGATAAACGTTACCTTGAGTACTAAGTGGAGCAAATAAGGTATAACCTTCTTGTACTTTTTCTTTATTCACACCTGTTAATCCAACGTTACGACGTTTTAAACTATTCTGTTCTATAGAAGGCATTTATAATTTATATATATATTAAAAAAAAAAGAATAAAATAACGTAAAAAAAAAAGACAAAAAGAGAGAGAAAAGAAAGAATAAATTTATTTTATATGCCATTTTTTTTATGATTATGATTATGCCTACTGAGATTCAAATTTTTCAGTTACACTCGTTTTAACCATCCATTATTAAAAAGCACGCAATATTTTTCATAGTAGTGTAATATAATCCTAAAAATGGTATATTTCACTGAATGATTAGATTCAAATCTATATATTTATCTAATATATAGATATATATAAATGGTATATTCAATATATAAATTTGAAAGTTGGCTATAAATATAATTGGCTTTTTAAAGTTATTTATTCGTTCATTTTTTTTCAATAAAAATTATGTAATAACTATAATTTTTTTAAAAAAAACTGAAAATGAGTAATTATTCACATGGCCCTCAGCAAAGGTACTCAAAAGCGAAATTTAGCGTATAAGAAGAGAAAAATTTTCAAATTCATTGTTGAGTTAAATACTAAAAATTATTGGTAAACTTTGATTTTCATCCCCAAACAGATCAAAAGTATTTTTAAAATTTTCTTTGATTTACCAGTTGATCTATTGGACCAGTTATTTACTTCATTTTTGGTGAATTTACCATTATTTTCATTTTTTAAAACTACTTCACTGAATTTTCCAAAATATTCACAATATTAATCGAATGTTATAGTCAAACTATAAATTTTAGCTTTATTAATCAGAATTACTTGATTGTTATTAGTGTTGAAGATGATTGGATCTGTAAAACGACTGTTGAAAAAAAAAAAAAAAAAAATACCTATCTTTATTCGCCAATACGCATGCATCTTCAGTGAGTAGTACATATTCGTGCTGTATTAGTATTTTATGATACAATTAGATAGCAATCAAACCATGGAGCTCACTGTTAATTTTAGAATTACTACTGCTACATAATACGTTGCTAAGTTTTGCATCTTTAAAAGGTCGTTTCATCGGCAAGTTAAGGTGAATTAATCCATAGTTTTGTGCAAGTCTATTGATAGTATTTTTATGAGCAAGTGGATATTTTTCATTCCCTTAGCTATCCAAAAAAGCAAAAGATGTAATAAAATTGTATCAGTAATGAGAATAGATTTGTTTTTATTACCTTGCTTACCATTTAGTTGATTATAGAAATAGATGGTAGTTTTTTCGTATACTCTTGTTATTTTTATCAGTAATAAGCGTATCCAAATTCAAAATAAGTATACCAGAAACCATTATTTTACTAGCATTTGGAATACTGTCCTAGGGTTCAAAATTTTCATTTTCATCAAAATCAGCGTTGCTATCTCGTGTAACTTGATACATATTGCAAGCCCTATTTTCATCAATATTAAAAACATAAAAAAAAGGATATTGGATAAATAAATAAGGATAATAAAAACATCTTTTTTAAAAAATAACAAAATAACAAAATAACAAAAAAGTCATACATACTTATATAAAAATTTATATACCCTTTGAACCTCAAAAAGAGTGAAGCAAACTTACTTTTATCAGGAGGATTGCTACACGCTTTTTTCAATTACTTAACTTCAATTTACGCCTCATGCTTATTTAAACTATTACAACAGAGATAACTATATACGGTAGCATTTGCATTGTTTTAGCCAATGATGATAAAAAAAATCAGGAACAGATAAGCGCAGATTCCCTCTAGTAGCTGAAGGAAGAGTAATTTTTTCAGTCTTTGTGCAATGTACATATAAATTTACTCATCATGAAATTTACAATTATTTTATTATTATTATTTTTTTATTTATAATATATGTTTTTAATAATAAAATATTAATATATGAATCGGCTTTCTTAATATCAATTTATAGTATTCGTTCATCACTACCAATTCAAGAAGAGATTTTAATACTAAAAGTGGCATCTTGTGCTAATCCCAATCGAAACATTTATATATTAATACATATTTAGATATAGGTACTTAGCATACCCAGTATTCATAGTTTAAAAGTTGGTTATAAATATGGTTAATTTTTTTTTAAATTCTATATTTGTATTTACTTCCTTTATTAAAGAACTATGTAATGCATATAATAAAAAAGATAATTAAAAAAACAATGGATTAAAAATAAGTGATACTAAATTATTATTAATATTTAAAAAAAAAAGTAAATATTATTATACAATAAAAAATAAATAGGAATAGTTACCAATATATATATATATATATATATAGGTTTATATGATACCTTTTTTTAAAAGTCATTGAGTGGAAAGTATTCGATGTTTTGTTGGCGTTTCCGGTTTCTGTAATAAACAACGGCGCCAGTTATTAAGCCAGCAGATGCCAAAAGACCAATAATGATACCAACGTTATTTTTACCATATGTGTGTTTATTTGAATCATTTCCGTTTCTTGGTTTGCAATTATTCATGATTAAAAGGTTTTCACAAACATAATTATCCTTTGTGATGACTCTAGCATGATCCCCTTTAGCAAAATTACGTAACCATACATAATTATATTCTTTATTATAAGTTGGATAATTTAAATGTATAATATCTATACATAAAAAGTAAAACAATAAAAAAAAGGAGATATGAGTCCTTGGCTTTAATTCATGTTCATATTTCTTTTTTTAAAAAATAAATATATGACTTTGTTATATTTTCTTTTCCCTTTTTTATATATACCTGTTAAAGCAAGATCGGGTCTAGCTGCCGAACGCTGTGCCCAATCTTCAAATCCTTTCTCATCAACATATCCATCCAATCGAAACACGTTATTTTTATGTATAAAAGGCTGATTAAAACTAACTGTGTCAGGAACAAATTTACCCTTTTCTAACCAGTCTTCATAATCAGCATCTCCATTAGAGAAATCTTTGGCCAAGTTTGTTTGGTCAATCACTATTTCAGCTTGGTGGATATCTTTGTGGAATTCAAGTGGTATAGAAGGAGTTACTAAAATGGCACCTATATAAATATATAAGAAAGAAAAAAGAAAAGAAAAAAAAATTCACTTAAACGTTCCTTTGCTATAAATTAAATTCTATATTTTCTTCCTTTTATATATTTATGTTTATATGAATTACCAGCATCAGCTGTAATTTGTTGGAAATAAGTATCTTTATAGATATGCCATTCATTATATTGGTAAGAAGTCCATGCAATGGGTGTACCTTGTTGAAGAGAGGCCACGTTTGATTTATGACAATTATATTCTTGGCTGATTTTATCAAATATTTCTAACCCTAGCGCTTCTTTATCAAAAAATGCAGATAAATACACCAACCATCTTGCTTTCTATTTTTAACAGTACATATAAATATATATTATATTATATTATTAAGTAAACCACATCACTATGTACAATTCTTTTTATTACTATTGTTATTATTAGCAGTATTATTATAGGCACTTACAGCAAGAGGTGTCAATTGGTGATTATTTGCAGAAAATATGATCTTATTGGCTCTTAAATTAGTTTCACTTGAGGCAAATACAATATCTGTTTTACTATCTTCCTGAGTCATATTCGAATAGCAAGGTGAGGTAACTTCTTCATGATTTTTTATAAACTGTACTTTATCTTGTAACTGTAATAACTATAAACATGTATACATAAATATTAATATGTGTTTATAATTATATGGTATTCTATTCTTATTTATATATATATATATATATATTCATATTTACTTCTAGAAAGGGTAGTATATTAAAAGCACCATCGATACCAATGGTTTTAATAGGTATTGAAACAACAACATCATATTGATCAAAAGTATTCTTAGAAGGTATTTGTCCACAACATATTAGTGCATATTTTTTATTGACAGCATGGTTTGTAACTACCTTATACCAATTATGATATTCTATTGAAAATAAAGTATCCAAATCTATTATCAAGTATATAAATAAACAAATGTACATTGTAAATGAACACTATGCAAAAGAATTTTATACAAAACCAAGCTATTATTACTATTATTTTTACCATAATCGATTGAAGGGATATCTTCATAATGATTTATAGAGGTATCGAAATCAGCACTTTGGCCAGATATATTTTGTATTAATAGATATAATAAAAAATATCTTAAATAAGAAAAATAATACTTCATATAGTTAATGAAAAAAAAAAAAAAAAAAAAAGATAAAAAAAAAATATCTTGATTTTTTTAAAAAAAAATTAAGGTTGTCCAATTAAAATTATAGAGTAAAAGATTAACCGAATTTTGATTTCAATTTATTAAAATAAATAAAAGTGCCATTATATTAAAAAGTTTAAGTAAATCCTTTTTATTAACTATAACATACATTAAAACATAAATAAATAAATAAGAGAAGTCGAAAAATAAAAATGAAAGTAAAATAATGACAAGTAAAAATAATAACACCATCCTACGAAGCTTGTCGAGGGTATCTATTACTATTTGATGAACGTTGAGGATCCAGCCATAAATTAAATACATGTTGAGTATCTTGCTTTTGGTTATGTGTCATACATACATGAATTATTGGCATATCTCCACCACCATTATAATAAGTTAATCGAATATTATCGCCTGGAATAACTTGTACAAGTTCACCCTAGAAAAAAATAAGAAAGAAGAAAATAAAGTTAAAAATAGAAACATAATTTCAAACGATTTTTTTATAATTATAAAATAAAACTTACTGTATCTACATGACGAACTTCTATAAATTGACTACTAAAGGCCAAGATATAAGGATGTTGATAAACAATATGGTCAGGATTACCTTCCCATTCACATAAAAGGGGCGATCTATTTAATTGTTTATAAAAAGTATGTAATAATAGTAATAAAAAAATTGAATATATGTAATTAATTTTCTACTCGTAAATATTTTATTTTATTTTTTCATTTATTTTTTTAATTTACCTTCCATTGCCACGCATGACTAAAGAACCATTACGATTATTAACATAAAAAGCAAATTTATTGTAGCAAAGTAAAAATTTATCTTGAATACGATACATAGCTAGTGGCTTTAGAGGTTCAGTTTGTCTTTGTACAAAATTAAATTGAGGATCTTCTTGATCAGGGATATCACGAGATACACTAAGATTTTCTGGATCAATAATTTCAAAACCACGTTCACATACAACATTCAGCTTGGATTTTAAAAAGTGTAAATTAGTTGCTTCTGCACCAACATAAAAGTCCTAAAAAAAAGATAAAAAAAATAATAAGATTAAAAAATGATATTGACCTCTTCCTTCTCGCATTTCATTTAATATTTATAAATATAGCTTTTTTTACCTTATACTTTTTAAACCAAGATTGATTAGAACGTTGACCTAAGAAGCCAGTTCGTTGTGTCAATAGTCTTTCATTTCTTGGGTCTCGCAAATCGCAAATAGGCTCCAGAGCAGAAAATACAGAAGAAGCATTCTTTTTCTTTTTATAAATCAAAAGATCCTTATTATTACAATAACCAACATGAAAGAAGCTAACGTGTTGAGCCAATTCCTGTGAAAGTCGCTCTGGTGCTCTAATATTAGTAGGTGAATTAAGTGTATCAATTGGATAGGCTTTCAATGTCTTATCTGCTAAAACGAGTAAAATATGGTGCTTATCCATAACAGCTAATTGAGTTACATTTTCACAATTAATGACACGGCGAAGATCATTTTTATTAACTGTTTTGAAATATACACCAGCATCGGTACCAATAGCCACCTTATATTCACGATCAATAGTAACTATCCATATAAAAAAATGGTCGTAATAAAAAAAAATTGATATGTATTTCTTAAACAAGTAAATTTTTTTTTTCATTTTTTTTTAAAAATAATAATATGTCTTTACCGAAAGGTACCGAACATGTAACTCTTCCTTGTCCATTTGCTCCATTGGCGGTACTAAGATATCTAAAAGAGGAATCGTCCAACGTACGTAATTCAAATACATCATTTTCACCTTGGCGACGCTTCAAAGCAGCTTTTGCTTCTTCGATGGCTTTTACCCAAGTTAATTTTTCTTCCAAAGAATTACAAAAGAATGTATAAACTCCACCACGTTGGCCAAGATGATATAAAGTTAATGGGAATGTACCTCCAGCACCATAAGCATTTTGTAAATTACCAGCATTTAAACCATTTGTAGGGGTACGAAGCATACCATCGCCAGGTCCTTGAATAAAAATCATTTGCAGTGGGATAGGACGTTTCCATACACGATATTCTTCGCCGGTAGTAGATTTACGATGTTTAGTCATCAAGAGAACATGATCAAATACAAATGCATGGATATCCGATTTATCAGAGACATCCGTCGTATTGGGTTTCCTTTTCAATTCACCCTTATGATATAATTTTCTATGGACATCGCCAAGTTGTAATTCATAAATTTCACCTTGTTTATAAACCAATGAATCATCAATTTGTAAGATTTCAACCCGTTTATGGTAAGCAGCTGTTGCATTATCTGCTTTTTTGGCCACTTCGTTAATCATTTCAATACATCGTTCCAAATAAGCATGATCGGGATGATCTTCATCTGTCTTTTTCAACACAGCACCTAAAAGCAATTTATAACGTTGCATACGAGAGACAGGGTTTAATAAGAAGTGACGGAACGCTAAACGACGGAAACGGCTATCTTTGGATAATTCGTTAATAAACTGACTAAGTTTAGGATTGGCTTGACTTTCAGTGGCAACAATATATTCAGCTAAGGGTACACGAGGACAATAAGTGGTAAATGGTCTTTCAAAAAATGGAAAATGTTGAAGCATTACATCACCAATGGATGGTAAACATTTTTGATCATATCGTCGCTGCAATTCGAAAAGATCTTTGAATAATGCCGTACTAATATCACGTAATTCATAATAATTATTGAATACTTCTTTTACAAATTCTCTCCTCTTTTGAGCTTCAATAATATTACTTTCTAATAAAGGTACTACCACCGCCTATATTTCAAATACAAATATAATAAAAAAAGTATAAAGATTAATATTATTATTCATAATTTTATTTGCAACTTATATACATATATATAGATGGTTACATAGTATAAATAAAAATATAAGTAAACTTACGTCATGTAAAGTATCCAAATCAGTACGATAAACTTCTTCAGAATAAATAATTTCATTAATAGCTTCTTGACGGTCACGTTCGCGTTGACTAGTACTTTCAAATAATTCTCTAGGTACTCGTTCAGCCCAGGCTTTATGAGGATAAGATGTTTTTTCGTTATCAGAAACAGTTGATTTTATAGAAGTTTGACGAGATAAACTTGATTCAGTCTATAATAGTAATAAAATAAATGAATAAAAAGTTAGCACGGTTTTTCTTTCATTTATTCCTTTTTTTATTATTTATTATTTAGTATCATTTATTTTTCCTTAATCTCTTTTATATCTTTACCAAAAATTCTTGTTTAAATATTTCAGGTTTATTTGGGCACATAGGAGCATAACACCCATTATCTTCAGGTTTACAGCCATAAGTATAGCATTTTGTCAAACTTGTAAATACACCTCTAGGAATATCATCAACCGTTGCATCTTCATCAAAAGTATAAAGTTCATCAGGAGAATTATAAACCGTGCCGGTAATAAGTGACTTTTGAGAATAATGAACAGGCTCAAAGAGAGCTGGACGACTATGCATAAGAGCATTAGCAATTTTAATACAATAAGCTTCAGGGATCTTTTCATCTAAAATGGAATGCAAAACAGTCTTGAATAATAAATAATAAAAATAATAAAATTAGAACATATCTAAAAATAATAATAATCTTATTTATTTTTGTTTTCTTTTCCCTTTCAATTCCTTTTTCTATTTTTATTTTTTCTTACGACAGCTTCTTGTCCAGTAAATGATTCCGGATATTCATTTGCACAAAATAATTCACGAACATGTTCTAATGCCTTAATACGTCTAATAAATGTTTTGGATAAATCAGATAATATTGAACGATCCATGTCTACAGATATAGATGTTGGTCTTGGTTTTGTATTATTATTTGGTACAGGAGCAGGTGTAGCAGTTGTAATGGCATCTTCTGTTGTAGTTGCAGTAGTAGTAGTAGTAGTAGTAGTAGTAGTTGTTGTTGTTGTTGCCATAGATGTAGAAGCAAAATTAGGAGTAATATTTTCTACTAAGGTTGATGATGTTGATAACATAGATTCATGGCGTGCGTTTGGTTTCAAAACATTAGGTTCAACAATAATGCTACTACTATGCTCGGGAGCTTTAGGAGGCGCTTTTTGCTGTTGTTGTTGTAATTCCATTTGTTTTTGAAGTGCAGCTTGTTGACGTTCGAATTGTTTTTGCCTTTCAATTGGTGTAGGAGAATAATCTTCATCTTCGTCACTTGTATCTGGTGAAACTGGTACAAAAGGAATTTCATCATTTTGATCATTGTTTGAGGAAGAAGTATTAATAGGTGTAGGACGTGTATACCTAGGCCGTTCAATAGTATTATGCATAAGATTTCGAAGTGATGAATTAGTACGACGATGTTGTTGTGAAGATGATGATGGGGATGATCCAGGAGCAGTTTCAGAAGAAGGGGTTGAAACAATACTAGATGATTGACGAATATGTGGTTGACGAAAAGTACTAATATAATCTTGAGAAAGAGGTCTTGTATAATTAGCAGGTGGATAAGATTGATTGTTACTATTATTATTTGATATAGGATTAGTAGCAGTGGATTGTTGATGATCACTAACCATAGTATATCGAGAACCAGGTGATCCAGGAGGTGACCGATGGGCTTGATAAGAAGGAGGAGGATAAACATGTGATACTGAATCCGAATAATTATTATTATTTGGCAATGGCATTTGAAGTGTTGATGAAGTAGATGCCTGAGGCATAGGTAATGATGATGATCCTAAATCTGCATTATTATTGTTATTATTATAGTATGGGCCAGGCATTGGGGTAGTTGGTGGCACGGGTTGATAATTGTAAGGAGGATATACTTGAGAACCATAGCTATTATTACTAAGCCCTTGCTGTGGGTAACCAAACCCGTCATTACTTCCATGAGAGGCTGTTCTATTATGACCGTTAGAAGGTGTTCTATTATGTCCATTAGAATGATAGTTTAAAGGAGGATATTGATTAGACCCATATATTTGTGCATCTTGATTTGATGAAGGTATATGTCCATTATTGTTGTAATACCCAAAATTAGACTAATTTTTTTTAGAAGTAAAAAAATAGGAATAAAAAAAATTAAGGATAAATATATCGTTTTTTAACCCTTTTTTTTTAATACATAATTTTCTATCTTTTTGCTTTTAAGCTTAGTACAAAAAAATTTAAAACTAAAATTACTACTTACATTAGTGTCATTTCCACTAGTATATTGATAGTCGGTAGATTGTGAATAGTTGTGACCATAATAAGAAGGTGGATTATCAGCTGTTGTTCTATCATTAGTATTATCTTGAGTTGAGCCATTCATATTTCCATAAGGATATCCATTATAACGTTGAGAGGTATCCATTATATTCCAAGGACACAAACTTTTGTTATTTTTTCAAGATGATGACTTTTTTTATTATTTATTTATATTTGTTATTTTATCACAAGATGTAAATAAAAGTTAAATAAAAAACTACACAATAAAAGGAAAGAAAAGAAAAGAAAAAAAAAATAAACTATTGGATAAACATTAATAAACTATCCATTTTTATCATTTATTCTTATTAAATTTTTATTTATATAAAGTTAAAATAAAACAAAATACTATTGTATACTTTACGTTTATAAATGGCTTTTTAAACTTTTGGTTAAGGTTATTTTTTTT
The DNA here is from genome assembly GCA_017871115.1 of Cunninghamella blakesleeana. Classification (NCBI taxonomy): domain Eukaryota; kingdom Fungi; phylum Mucoromycota; class Mucoromycetes; order Mucorales; family Cunninghamellaceae; genus Cunninghamella; species Cunninghamella blakesleeana. The sequence continues at coordinate 3,007,197 of JAFCIZ010000006.1, forward strand.
TGTCTTGTGAAGAAAGGAAAAAGAAATAAACATTTTTTTTCTTCATCACGAATTATATAAAGTCCGAAATTAATTTTTAAATTCCGATGTTTTTTTCGAGCTATAAATTCTTTAGCAAAGCATTAATTTTTTTTTATCTTTCTTTTTTCTATTTTTCTATTTTTCTATTAAAAAAAATGACCAATGTCAAAAAATATAAATATAAAGATATGAAATATGCAAATGATGATATTGATTCACCTAAACCAACCAAATCAAGATCTGAACCTTTAAAACATTCTAATCTAACCACATCTAATAAAAAAAAGAGACCTTCAGAATTTTCTTTGGAGTACCAAAATGAAAACCATGTAACAGACTTTTTACAAGCGTTGGCTCAAGATCACCTTACACAAACTGACTCCAGTCCAGAACATATACAAGCTGCTAGTGAACTGATGCCACCTTTAAGAGGAAAAGATAAAAAGAAGAAAAAGAAGAAAAAGCAAGACGAGATTGGTACACCAAAGGGTATTGCCCATGCCCTTTTCAAGTACCCTTTTATTGTAAACTTTAAAATAGATAATATATTCCCCCCTGATAATAATAATAAAAACTAACGTTAACTTTTTCTTTCTTTCTTTTCTTTATATATATATACATATATATATTGTTAGGTTTGTATTGGATTTATCATATTTATAGAATTATCATTATATCTTGGATTAAGACAAGCGGTTCGAATTTGGGAAAATTTCTTTAGTTGGTATGATTTTTTTATTTTCTTGTAAAATAATTAAAAAGAAAATAGTATCTATATACGTCTATATTCACTATACTTTTTTATTATTACATAGGCGAGGTAGAAGGAGAAAATTAAGAAATGACTTAAGAGCGTCTCAGTCTTACGAAGAATGGTGTCAAGCAGCCAATGAACTTGATAAATATATGAAAAAAGAAGAATGGAAAGCATCACCTGAATATGGTTATTATGATTATAGATTAATTCAAAAAGTCATCAAACACTTGCGTCTTTACCGTGGAAAAAACGATTTAGAAAGTATCACCCATTTAAAAGATGTATTATATGTATGCTTGAAACAAAACTTTGCTGGAATTGAAAATTCTAGATTGTACAGTAATACCTATTTGGGAACAAAATATTTGATTGATGAATACGTAGATGAAGGTATAATATTAAAAAGGATAGGAATGAATAGTTAAATAAAAAATATTTATATTTACATATACCTGTATTAACGGCCATTATTATTATTATTATTATTATTTATTCAAAAATTGCATTGTATATATAGTGACACTGTCTATTGAAGCATTAGCGAACAGCCCCCATATAAGTTATAATGAAAAAAGATTAGCCTTTCGTCTTTACTCAAAAAATTATGGAAAATCAGCTTTTTGTTTATCGGGAGGTGCTGGCTTTGGGTATTTTCATCTTGGTGTCATCCGTGCCCTTTTGGATCAACAATTACTACCACCTATTATCACTGGAACATCTGCCGGGTCACTTATGGGTGCTATTGTTTGTACAAGAACAGATGATGAACTCCGTGAAGTCCTTGTCCCTGAATTGGCTCATCGTATAAAAATAGCTCATGATTCTTGGATAACAAAATTAACGAGGTATGCTACAACCGGTGCAATTTTTGATTCTGAACATTGGTGCCGCGAAGCAATGTGGTTTACACGTGGATCATTAACTTTCAAGGAAGCCTATGAACGTACAGGAAGAATTTTTAATGTATCTGTTGTCCCATTCGATGCTCATTCTCCCCCAAAATTACTAAATTATATCACTGCCCCTAATTGTGTTATATGGAGTGCTATCCTTGCATCAGCTGCTATACCAGGAGTAAGAAAGAAAAAAATAAGATAAAAATGAATGATTATTTCATCCACATGTGTATTTTTTATTGCCATTCATTCATTAACTTTTTTTAAAAAAATATCCTCCATTCATGTAGATTTTGAACGCAGTAGTGCTTATGCAAAAAATTCCAAATTCAAACCGTTTAGTTCCTTATAATTATGGTCACCGTTTTAAAGATGGGAGTCTAAGAACCGATATTCCTACTCAAACTTTACACAACTATTTCAACGTTAACTATAGTATTGTTAGCCAAGTTAATCCACATATTCACATCTTCTTTTATGCAAATCAAGGTAGTCCTGGAAGACCTGTCACTCATCGATATGGAAAAGGATGGTACGTAATAGAAATATATATATATATATATATTAGCTAGTAATTATTATATATTTACTTGACTTATTTATTCAATTATTTATTTATCACATTTATTTATTATTATTTTAAAAAAATTAAACCATATATAGGCGTGGTGGATTTTTGGCATCTACAGCGGAACAATTATTAAAACTAGAATTATCAAAATGGTTGAAATTATTACGAGATTTGGACTTGCTACCTAAACTTTTAAATCAAGATTGGAGCTCTATTTGGTTACAAAAATTTGATGGCAATGTTACAATTTTGGTACGTAAATATACTTATAAAGTATTATATATTATCTGACTTTTTTTATTACTATATTAACTCATCCTGCCTATCAATTATTTTTTATTTTTAAATCGCACTAGCCAAGAGCTGGGTTATCTGATTGGTTATATATTATTGCAGATCCAGATGAAAAACGATTAACAAAATTATTAAATTATGGACAATTACAAACGTGGCCAAAAATTGCAATGATTAAAAACAGATTAAGGATTGAAAACGCAATTGCTTTAGGGCGACAGCATATTCATGGATTAGCCAAATCAGAAAAGCGAACAGATACGACAACAGCAAGATCAACAGCAGGTACAGCTAAAGCAGCAGTAATAGCAAATGACCTTCGAAATGGAGCAAGCAGTGATGATAATGGTAGTGGAGATGATATCAAATTTTTGGATGAATATAACTTTTTAGCAGGACGTCGTTTAAGTATGCCAAGTGCAATGGATAGTGAATTAGGAAAAAATTTGATGGATGAAGAAAAACAACGCTTTAAATTCATGTCGCAATTTACTGATAAAGATAGCTCTCCTAAAAAAAGAGGCAGCAGTTCGAAACAAAGTGGAAACAGATATACCAATGTAAAAAGCTATCTTTCTAGTGATGAAGACGATGAAGATGATTATGATGATGATAATGAAGGTGATGCTCTTGGCTGGTAATGTGCGGATATAGTTGATTATTACATATCCTTATGAGTATCAGTTACATTATTAAAAAAATTAAAAATATCTTACTCTAAACTATAAATTCTATAAAAAATTAATATAATAAACACTTTATTTATACGTCAATAAAACAATAATATTAATTATAAAAAACATAAAACAAATGAATAGAACTGGATCTGTGGGCGTTTTCTAGAAAAAAATTACGTGTATATTTTAACTTTTTATATAAATTTTATACTGATATAAAAAACAAAATATTTAAACCATAAATATTACTTTTACGGAAGTATAAATACCAACATCCTCTACACTTTCTTTTCTTAACATAACTTGCATATATTACTTTTAAAAGGTTTGAAGTAATTGTTTTTTATTGGATAACATTTTTATAGTAAATTAAAATTCCGACTTATTTTTTTATTTTAATACGTTTAATTTTTTTTTTCTCGCCCTTTTTCATTTTTTTCTCCACTATTTAATATCCATAAAAATATTTATTACGATGGTTAATTTATCTTTATTTTCTATCAATGCCGTAATTTTACTTGATGCTTCCGGAAATCGAGTATTAGCAAAATATTATGGATCAGAACACACAACTCTTAAAGAACAAAAAGCTTTTGAAAAAGGATTATTTGATAAAACACGACTATCCCAAGGTAAATGAAAAAACCAGTTTCTCATCTTATTATAGTTATAGTTTCAATAATAGATATAGAAACATCTTTTTAACTGTATACATATGTATATGTGTATATATATCAACAATTATTATTGTTTATTAATTTTATCATTATTATTTAATAATATATAGGCGAAATTATATTATACGATAACCAAGTCGTTTTATATAGATCTAACATCGATATTTACTTTTATGTTGTCGGTTCAGCAGAAGAAAATGAACTTATCTTATTAAGTATGTTTAATACGTTTTATGATGCTGTCTCTAGTTTATTAAGGTAAATAATAAAACTATATAAATAAAATATGTATGTATGTATATATGTATACATGAATATAGTTGGATAACAATAATAAAATAATGATATATATAAAGTAAAAAAAGGAGTAAACCATTATAAAATTTGCTAACATATGATTTTTATTTCCCTGTTGAAACTAATATATATTGTATAGGTATCAAGTAGAAAAAAGAACAATTATGGATAATTTGGATTTAGTTGCTTTATGTTTGGATGAGACTGTGGATAGAGGGTAAAATATATATTTAATAAAGCATACATAAATTTTATTTTTATTATTATTATTATTAAACATGACACTTATTCATCTTTTATATCTTTTTAGAATAATCCTTGATACAGATGCAAATGCTATTGTTGGACGTGTATCTAAACCTAGATTAGATATGGTAGATATTCCATTTACAGAACAAACATTAACACAAGCTTACCAAACTGCTAGAGAACGACTTGCCAGCCAACTTTTAAGATAGATGGAAATCTTCTTGTGTACTGGCAGCAACAATAAAAAAAAATTGATTTTTTTTTCCCCTTCTTCCTTCGTTAATTTAAAATAAATATTCACAAACATAAATACATATATATATATATATATATCATTATTATACTACAACCATTTACAATGAAAATAATCAGTCTATATTTATTTATAAATTTAATTTTGTGCAGAATGTACACGCTTTTTTTTGCACAATTATGACTATCTAATATAATTAATTTGATATAAATACTGATGAAGATGCTATACCTTTATCCATTTTTTATATTAAACAAAAAAAGAGATTATAATAAACATAATGTAGCTGGTCTAAATTCCTGTGTTGTTACATTAGTTATCAAAACCAGCAGTTTTATTTTTCGACAACTCCTAATTATTTATAAAGATAAAAACAAAATATTAAAAAAAGTATTGGATAATTTTTTTAAAAAATATATGTATCTCTTTTTACTTTGAATCCAATTGATATAGACGATGTAGTCCTATAGCAGAGCATGCACCAATTCCTTGTCCTTGGCCTGTTAAAAATGAATAATCACCTGTTGTAATATATCCAATATGATTTTTTGGTTCCAATATCTAAAAGATAATGATGTTGACCATGTCAAATTCATTTTAATATAATTTCAATATTATCAGTATTTTTCTGTTGAATTATATAGATTACCTTCTTATTATTATTATTTGATGAATGTTTAAAATTAGATACTTCTTTATATAAATCTTCATTTTCTACAAGATAAATAAGTGAGCCAGATATAAACGTTCCACCGTATAAACTCTTTATGCAAACTTTAATAAACATATTTTCCAAATGAGTTGATTGCAATGATATTGATAAATTTCTTGATTGAGTTGCTTTGATCATTAAATCTTTTATTTTTTTTTCAATAGATACTTTATCTTTTTCCATCATTATAACTTTTTTGAGTGTATCATTTTGCAGTAAAATACAATGATTGATACTATCACAGTTGTTGCTATTATTGGTTGGTATAAGAGAGTCAAAATTAATTTTAAATGGTGATTGAACATTTAATTTTTTATAGTTAATACGTTTAGCAGGTGGTAGTTTATTCCAACGTTGTTGAGCCAGATCACCTTTTATGGATTGATATTCTTCAAAAGCAGGTGTACCAGGAAAATCATATGGGAAACAACTGAGCCCACTATCGAAATGCATATTATGTATATCATTTAATCCACCTGTTCTTGCACCAGCAAAGACAAAGGATCGCCAAAATGGTAAACCAAATCCTTTAGGAACGACAACTGTCCATCCTTCTATTTGTTCTACTCGTGACGTGGAGAGTTGACTTGGTAAAGGTTGATCGATTAGTGGTCCACACCGTTGAATAAGTAATATGGGAATACGTGCGTCTTTTGATGTAAATGATAATTTAGACCCAGGTAGTAGATTCTAATTTATTTAAAAAAAAAGAAAAAGAAAAACAATTAATATAAGACAAGATAAAAATTTATTATTTTTATATGACTTTTTTTTTAAAAAAAAAAAAAAATAATAATAATGATAAGTAAAACAAAATAACTTACATTTTCCCTTCGTTGTGATAATTGGGTTTCAGTAGGTTTAGAATGTAAGCAGCTATTTCTTATTTCCTCATTCCAAATATCCGACATGGAAATCTCTATTGGCCAATTCAAAGATAAATCAAATAACTGCTGTGTTGATAAGGTGGATGCTTCTTTGCTTGGTGGGCGTGCCTTTTGAGGGAAGCGAAGTCTTGGATCCTGTACTGTAAGACCAATCACCGATCCATTTGGTAAACAACCACCAGATCGAATATGTTGTAAATTATGCCATAATTGATTACTACTCTTTTTAGATGTATTATTATTAGCATTTTTATCATTTTCTAATACAGGGTCTATAATGGCTTGTAAAATAGCCAATGATCTAGGACCAGTTAATTCAAACCGAACAATATCTTTACGTAAATCTACAACTAAAACTGTATTTTTTTTAAAAGAAAATAAAAATGAATACAAATGATTTAAATATTTACCGTTATTGCAATTAATACATCACTCTATTTTATACTTACTATTTGAATCTATTATCGGTATTAGCTTTTTAATTTCTTTTTCCACTAGTGAAAATGACGAAGGATGTATCCATAACCAAATTGATCTTTCTCCATTGTTATTATTATCTACTAATGTTGATCTCCATAAAAAGGTCACAGGACATAAAAGTTGATAGGGGTATTCATTATCTTTATAAATATTAATATGACCTACACGCGTTCCTTTTATAAATCTATAATAAAACCAACCATGTAAACATATATATATTAATATAGCAAATATAGAATAGGTCGTATATATGCATATATGTATACATGAAATTTTTATTATTATATTTTATTATATACCTTTTACTACCTACTGAAGGTAAGAAAGGATCACTTATTCGATTTAAAAGTTGAATAATAGATGATTGTAAACCAGATAATTGTAAACATCCCAAGTACGATGAATCATGCAATAATGAAATCTTAGTAAATGATCTATAAGTAATACTTCTTGATTTATACATTGGATGAGCAGCCTTATGTAAATATATATAAAAATAAAAATAAATACATATCAATTTCATACTGACACGTATATATATATAATATTCTAATTTATCACCTACGAGTCTAAATCCCCACCAATTTTCCATTTTCATACGCTTAATATGCCATTTATGCGTTTCCAGCCATTTAATACCATCTGTTTATATATATATAAAAGGGAAAAAATTAAATTCATATGCAATAATTATAGGCTTACACTCCATTTTCCTCTAAGATATATTTGTATATGTATACTTACTCTTCTGACTTTTTAATTCATCTAAAATAACTTTAGATTTAATTTTTCGTATACCTGGTCGTATTTTTTTTCCAAGAGAAAGCTAAATAGAATAAATAAATAAATATATATATATTGATATTACCACTGGTATATATATATATATATATATATGGGCATACCTTTAAAGTTAATTTTGCTCTATCTCTAGCACGAAGTTTATGTAAGACATGACTAACTGGGCCTCTTCTCATACGCCTTGGTATTGGTTCGAAAGCTGGCACTTTTAGAGTAACACTAAACATAAAATAGAAATATATAATGATAATAGTAATAAATAAATAAATAGTAATGGACATCATTCTAAAGTTCTAAATCAATATTTTTTTAGTCTATATATTACCTCGTTTGTTTAATTCTAGACTGCATGTAGTTCACCTCTTCCATACGATCCATCATAAACTGAGAAGCATCAATCACACCAAGTACCTTTGGTAAATCTTTATCTATATGAACATATATATTTAATAAAAGTGCGTTTTCTTTTATATATATACAATTTAATATTTCTATTACTTAAACTAATCTTGGATTCATGTTTTGGTTGAACCTGATTTAAAGTTGAAGTTGCATTAGTTTGTATTTTTTTACCTGTCAAAATATATAAAAAAAAACATTAGTATTCTATTTAGCAATCTCTTTTTATTATTATTATTATTTAACTTGAATAATGAATAAATCTTACTAGGCCGAGTAGTAACTACATTTGAATCTTTAGAGGTTACTGAGGCTGATCTTTTTTTTTTAGACTCTTTTGACATTATATTTAAGAAGGAAAAATATAAATTTACAGGAAGGAAATAAAAAAAATATTTTTTTTTAAAAAAGAATCGGACTGGTCCTAAATAATTTTTTTTTCGCATTAATATTCAATTTTTTTAAAATATTTCTCTGTGAAAGATAATTAAAATAGGTATTTTATGTATTTAAAAGAATTATATAATAAACAATAATAAATATATAAAAGATGTTATATAATGAATAATAATAATAATAATAATAATAATAATAATAATAAGAAAAATAAGAAAAATAAGAAAAATAGTAATAAGAATAATAAAATGTGTATATTTTTTTAATAAAAAACTATCTGGCAACGTCAGTAATAAAAGATTTCAAAATACCATTATTAGAAAACATGGGGCCTTTAGGAGCATATTTTTGCATAAGGTGAGGGCTAAGACTACAGGTATGCTGCATATAATCTTCGTGAGATAGCCGCATAATAGTCAAGATCATTTTTGAAGTAGACCATAAACTTTTATAAAGCACTGCAGTCTGTGTCAATGGGTTTACAATTACTGTTCCCGGCAAAGCTCTTTCTTTATCCAATGTAACAGCCCTTTCGTGATGATTAAATGCATGGTTTAATTTCCTTTGATTATTAATTTTAAAAGCACACCAGTAAGTCAATGATAAATTGACAGGGGAAACATAACACCATACATAAGGTAATCGATTAAACTGTTCAATTTTTTCATTTAATTTTGAATTATCCATCCCACGGGTACGAAAATCATAATCCAACATATGAGGCTGTTGCATAAATGACATGGGGATGTGTCTTCTTGCATAATCCATTTGATCCATAGGCAAGCCCCCAGCTCGATAACCAAACCCACCAGCACCTCTACCACCAAATAAATTCCATATAGATGATTTTCTTTTTAAATTAGGTTGATCAGCTGTTGATAAATCGGGATTTCCAGTTGCTGCTATGGCTGCTGCTGTTGCCGCGACTGCTGCTTCTGCTGCTTCTGCTTTTTTTTCTGCTTTTTTTTCTTCCTTTTTTTCTTCTTTTTTTATTTCTTTTGCTACCGCTGCCGCTGTCGCTGCTGCTGCACCAGCTGTTGCTAAAGGAGGTAAAGGATCTTTATTCCCTTTCACAATTGGAAGTGATGACCCAGCACCGTCATCTTTTATAGTTACTGATTTTTCTATCTTTTTTTCCTTATCCTTTTTTTCTTTTTTTTCTTCCTTTTTCATTTCTTTTTCGTTCATCATCATATCTTTGGCTAAATGTTCATTTGGCATCATAGGGCCCATCATTCCCATTCCCATTGGATTCATCATATTCATTGGATCACCAGGAAATCCAAAAGGTGGTGGACGACCTCCTCCCATCATCATAGGATCCCAAGGAGGTAAATGTGGCGGCATCATATTCATATTCATTGGTGGACCCATTCCTCCATGCATATTTCCCATATGCGGTGGTACACCATGCATACCCATCATGCCTGCTGGTCCGTTTGGCGGTGTAGGCATTCCCATCATAGATGTTGGTGGTGGTGGCTGCATAGATTGATGCATCATTGGATTAGGTGGTTGAGAAAAAAAGGATGATGATTGCTGTTGAGGAGGTATAGAAGGCATCATATCATTATTAAATGGTTGTTGTTGCTGACTTTGTGAATTATTTTGTTGTGTATTATTTTGCTGTAAATTATTTTGCTGTAAATTATTTTGTAATGGTGATTGATCTTGCTGATTCTGCTGTTGTTGTTGGTGTGGAGGAGGAGGAAATTGAGATGAATTAAAATCTATATTGGTAGATGGCGGCATGTTTGGGTTATCTAAAGGCTGCTGCTGTTGTTGTTGTGATGGTGGTAGTGGTGGTGGAAAAGAAAAAGGAGGAGGTTGTGATTGTTGTGATTGCGATTGTTGTGATAAAGGTGGTGGTAGATCCATTGGAGCCATCCAAGGTGTCGAAGGAGCAGAATTACCTATTTTAATTTATATATATATAATTAAATAAATATATTGGTATATAGATATAAAAATTATTTGTTTTATTTTAAAAAAAATTTTGAATATATATATATTTACCAGGTAGTATCATATCAGGAGATGGTTGATGATCAAATTCAAATAAACTATGCCTACGCTGTAAATTTGGAGGAGGTAAGTTAGAATTCATCATCGAAGGCGGCATATCAGAAGGTAAAAAAGCTTCATGCATAGATGCTGATCTTCTTAACCCTCCATTTGGTAACAAGTTTTCATTAGGAGGAGGAGGAATATATCTTAAATTAGGAGAGTTAGGTGCACTAGTAGACGAATGAAAATAATGCTGTTGTTGTTGTACAGGATCATTATATTCTTCTTGCTGTTGTTGGGGAAAAGAAGAAGGAGGTGGTGGTGGTGGTGGTGGTGGTAAATTCATATTATACATATAAAGATGAGCGCTATCATCACCATTATCAACATCATTATTATTAGGATAATATTCATGAAGATATGGATTAGTGGTACCAATGGAGTGACTTCTTGAAAGTTGATGAGCAGATTTTTTTTTTCTTATTTGTTTCATAGATTGAGGTGGAGGAGGACCATAGCCAGTGTGGTGATGGAAATAATCATCCATACTATTATTATTATTATTATTTTCACTATCATAATAAATCATATGATCATGAAATGACGACGATGAAGATGGAGGTGGGATTCCCATATGTGGTAAATAATTTGGTTCCGATAATCTTGAAGAAGAAACAGAAGGATTTATCCCTGTTATTGGGTACATGTTATCATAAATAGATTTCATTGATTTTGATGTGTTAAAATGAGAAGGATGATTATATTGCTGCTGCTGTTGTTCATCATGATCCATTAAATTCATACCATTCATATAATTTTCTAATCCGGCAATATTATTATTATTGTTGGAAGAAGAATAAGGATCATATGTATAAGGTGGTAAAGTAGTATAACTTGAAGAAGGTGAACCATAAAACCAATCATCATATTCAGGTTCATAATAAGGGGTATTATTATCATAACCATTATAGTATAAAGTTTGTGAGCGTCTTGTAGAATTACGTTTTTTAGATTTTCTTTTTTGAGGATTATGATTAGTATATTGATAAGTTGATGGTATAGAAGGTGGTGGCATATTCATAAATATATATACTTATATATATATATATATATATATATAAAAGCAGAAATAGATATATGTATTATTTATAAGTTATATTAAGAATCTATGTATACAAGTTGGTATTAATATGAAACTAAAAACTTTAAAATAAAAAGGGGAAGAAAAAAAAAAAAGATATAAGATTTTTTTATTTTAACCTCTGATTTTTTAAAAAATTAAAACGCCGTCAGAATTTTTTTGTTATGCAAGAACTTTTTATGGTCATTGTTGTTTAAGAAAAAAGATTGGATCAATAAGGAAATTTATACAAAAACAATAAAACAAGAGCAAATCTATGACAACAATTAATAAGTATATATATTTATTAGAATGAAAGGATAGACACAAGTATAATAATTGTACTATTATTATCTATATATACATATGTAGATATGTCATTTTTTTTTTTTGGTTTGTTTTGTTTTTTTTTTTGGTTTCTCTCGAGAATCATCATATTTTGTAATTATTTTCCCATAAGAATAATTTTGTTTGTTTATAAATAAATAAATAGAATATATAATGATAAAAAAAACAATGAAGTGATAAAACATAAATAAATATATATACAAACTATATAATAATAATAAATAAAGGGTTATATAATATAATAAAATAGATATAAATAAAACGAATATAATATATATATATATATATATATATGAAAAAACAATAGTAACTAAATAAATGCGCACGAACATGAAAAAAAATCAAATCAAAATTAATAATAAGTAGAAGCCACACCATTGGTATCTTGAGCAGTTGTCATCCAATTCGAATTTGTTGGAGTAGTTAGTTGTTGTTGTTGTTGAGTGGCATGATGATGATGTTGATGATAATGATAATGTTGTGTTTGTGATTGTTGAACTGTAGCTGCTGCCGTCGCTGTTGCTGTTGCAGCTGCTGTTCCCGTTGCTGCCGCCGTTGGAGGAAATATATATAAGGCACCATCTTGATCAGAAGGTGTAGGATGAGTAGCATTAGCAGTAGCTACATGAATAGGTATATTATCCACTGTACCATAAGAAGAATCTAAATGAAAAGGAGATGAACTATTGGTATGTAATGTTTGAGAAACTTCAGAATTAAAAAATTTATTCCAATCCAATGAAGAAACAGCCGACCATGTTTTAGGAACGGTTGGATTGTTTTTAGGCTGAGGCAATAAAGGCAATTTCTTTTTTGGTATCAACCCATTATTATTATTGCTATTATTGTTACTATCAAATGGTACACTATCTGTAGGATATTGTTTTGGCTTATGAGTATTACTATGAATTTCATTATTATTATGAGTACTATTATGATTATGATTATGATTATTACCGATGAAATTCATAGAAAAAGATGATAACGACGATGATGATGATAATGATAGAGGAGATGATGTTGTTACTAAGTGTTGTTGATGCGACGATGATGGGGGAGGCGGAGGTGGAGGTGGAGGCTGTGTTGCCAGAGGATTATTTTCGACCATTGTCATCCACATATTACTATCAGCATTGGCAGCAGCAGCAGCAGCAAGACATTCCGCCGTATAAATTTGTTGATCTGAAAGGCCATTTAACTGATCAAGGTAACGAGATGATATCATTGAAGGGCTTGAATTATTAACTAATGATGTTGATGATGGCGGTGATGATGATGAAACGACTGGCAATAAGGAAGTGCTAGATGAAGTGGTAGGTATGATGTGTGGTTCTTGTTGTGATAGAGATACACCATAGGATAAATCATTAGGAAGCGATTTTTTTCTTTTATGTACAGTTGTTTGTTGTTGTGGTAACGATTGTGGTTGCTGTTGTTGAGGCAAGATAGAAGCAGACTTTCGTTTACTAGCATTATTTGTCCTAACGGAATAAGGATCAGATAAGATAGCTTTATTCGAAGATAATTTATCAATCTGTTGCTGATCAATAGCTGGTCGATGAGATATCTTTGTAGGAATAGCCATTTGTCTTTTTTGTCCAATATTAGGTCTTGCCACAACAGGAGATATAGATTCAGTAGTACTAGTGATAGGTATTTGTGGTATTGATACGGTGGTATTAATATTAATATTATTTGTATTGGGATTAATATTATTATTGTTTGGAAAGGTGGTGAATGAAGGTATAGGTGTTTCTTGTTGGTCATTATTTATATTGAATTGTAAATCTGAAATTGATTCCAACTTTGTCAGCATATCGTAAACAGATTTTAATAAAGGATGAACAAAATGGAATGGAGAAACAATGATTTGTAAAATAGTTGGTATACGTGTTATATATTCTTGTACTGATTTTTGTTTTATATAACCATGGTTTGTGGAAAAAGAAGTGGGTGAGAAAGAAGATAAAGAAACGATTTCATTTAAAGGGTACATTAATACAGTTAATAAACTAGTGATAACAGATAAAGGATGTCGTATTGTTGGATGAATAAATGGGAGATGATTAGGTTGTTGTTGTTGTTGTTGTTGTTGTTGTTGTTGTTGTTGTGCATCAATTAACGTATCATCAGTGTTTATTTCATCTATAGCATTCATAATAGATAAAGAGGAACGTATAGAAAACGGAAAGAAAGAGTCTTCTTCTGCATCATTTACAACTGTATCCATAATTTCCTTTTTTATTAGTGTTTGATCCAAAGATCCGTTCATACTAGTAGGAGAATTGGGTGTACTAATATGGTTGTTTTCGAATGAGCCAGATAACGATTCTTCTTGACTTGCACTAGAATAGCGACGTAAAATAGGTTGCTGGCAAGATAAAACTTGAATTGTTAAAATATGATGATAAATGGATAATATGTTTGCTGATATAGGCTGTTTTAAATTTTTGCTATTTTCTTTATTATTATTCGTCGATTGCGAGATGTTAAATGTGGCTGACCAATTTTCCATACGTTTTAAACGGTACTACAAACATTAGAAAAAATAAAATAAATAAATAAATAAATAATTAAGAAAACTTTACATTTATATATACCCATTCATGTTTATATATATATATATATATATATATATATAATGGTTACCATAATATCCATCGGCTTTAAATCATCATTTCTTAATTTCCAAAAAAAATCAGTGTAAGCATCTAATACATTTAAAACCCACAAGTGATGATCATCGCTATTCCTCATTTCTTCTTTATAATCTTGGTCTTTTTTACAAGAAGAGATCATGAATGCATCCTGAAATAAATGATCCCGCTGTAAATAAAAAGCAATCCAGCTTTGCCAGCCCAATAATGATTTTTTTAATACGTTGGATTGTACACTGGTGCTATCGTTATCATATAATCCACAACGTCTAGCATAACCCATCCCTAACTGTAACGTCATGTAAGCTTGCTCTTCATTTATATTTACACACTGATAATGGAGTAATAATATAGATACAAAAGTTAAATCCATTAATGTTTGCTGATTCTTTTTTGTTGATGAAAAAGTCATGCTGATAAATAACTGTTGAGCAAATTCATAAAAGGATAAGGATTGCTGTTGAAAAAAAGAACTTAAATCCGAGCAATGAGAATGTAAAGACTGATGAGCAGCTTGAAAAGTAAGAGCTAATATACTTGATATCAAAAGTAATAAAATGGTACTTTCCTTATTGTGATGTTGGTCCATTGTTGTTGTTGATATTTTTTTAAAAAAGAATAAAGTTGAAATCATCGATGATGATTGCGATGATGATGATTTTTGTATAAAAGAATGAATCTGAGTGAAATCAATATAAGGACCATATAAATAATTGAATTTTATAAATAAAGCAATGGCTTCATTGCATAAGTCATGTTGTAAAGTATATAAGATAGTTCTATTATTATTGTTGTTGCTGTTGTTGCTGTTGCTTTGGTGCATATATTTGCGACAAAGTTGGATAAATGAATCCCATATAGGATAAGGTTGACAAGAGATATTAAAAAAATCAAATAATAAAGGAGGTAACTGTGTTCCATAAAATAGATTATCCGTCTTATATATAGTTTCATAGTAATTATTATTGGTAAAAGATATCCTTTTTAATAATTGGTAGTCTAAATTATATTGCAATTCATTTATATTTTCAACCGAACTTGGCGATGACGTTTTACTATATCGTTTAAATGTTTTTTTTTCTGAATATTCACAGTTTATGTTTGTTTCACTGCAACGTTTACAAGGATATTCTAAGTAGGAAAAAAAAAAAAAAAAAAGTAGAAAAAAAATGAGAAAAAAAAAAGAGCCAATTTTAAACACACACCACTATTTATTTTTTTATTAACAATTATAATAATGAAAACAATAATAACAACTTACTTCCATCACACTTCATCTTTTTCGTTCTACATTTATCACAAGCTTGAATAACTTTATGCCTACGATTAGGAAAATCTTCTTTTGAACAAGAGTGCCAGCGATAAGTCATGGCCATTGTAGACATAAAATAATTAAGAAAATATATATATAAATATATATATATATATATACGTTATATATATTTAAAAAAAAAAATTGAACGAAAGAGAGAAAGATAGAAAAAAAAGGGGGAAAGAGCGGAAAAGTAAAAAAAAAAAAAAAAAAGAGCAAGAGAATGAAAAAGAAAATATAAATAAATAAAAAGTTTTTTTTTGATCATCGTTTATTATTATTATTATTATTATTATTATACGCATGTTTCCGTCACTTGTTTTTTTTATTTTTCGTTAGATAAAAATTAGATGTTATACAAAAAAACACATACCTTCACTATGTGTCACCTGCTCTTACCAAAACTTGCTAAAGTAATTTGTTTCAATCCCGGAGGTCTTCAAGTAAGCTCCCGAGCCGAAAAAGTAAAAAATCGATAGCTTATTTTTTAGAAATGTCATATATCGATAATAAACTTTTTTTGTCTTGATTCATCTTTTTTCATATTTTGCATGATTTTATAATAATTTTTAACAAGTGTCTCCCATTTTTTTTTTTTTTTTTGGATTTACTCGTTTTTTTTTTAAAAAAAATAAGAAAATCTCCTTTAAAGAAGCGGAGAATAGTGATGAACAATCAGTATATAGAAAAAAAGTACTCCCGTCAAAAAATAGTGATGGTAAAATAGATGTTTTTTTATATATAAATCAATTATATATATAAAAAAAACTACCATCTTATTTTTAAAAACGAGGAGAATAAGGTAGAAAGGAGATATTTTTAAAAAAGTTACTTTTTTTTTTTGATCTACCTTTCAAAAGTACAAAAACATCGATAGATCATCAAAGTTTCTTACATGTAAAAGGCTTAGCAAAGATGTTTAGTTTAGTAAAAATGGTTTAATTAAGTATACGTATTTTAAATTTAAGCACCTTCGATTATGTCAATCAATATAGAAAAAAAAGAAGATAATCATTTTTCCAAAATAATGATGAAAAAAAAAAGACGGAGTGAAATGAGAATAGAATAATAGAAATAAAAAGGGTTAAGTAGTTACAAATTTGGTACCTATTCCGGAAAAACAATGAAAACTAAATTATCCCTTTCAAAATAAAAAAGAAAAATTACTGCATTGATGAAAATTAAACATCAGCCAACCTATATAAAAAAAAGATAATATTTTTTTCTTCTTCTTTCACTTTTCTTTCACTTTTCTCTTAAGCTCCCTTTTTTTTATATTACACTTTATTATATTAAATTACTTTTTACCTTATTTTATTATTATTAGAATTTTTTGAAAAAAAAAAAGAGTTGCTATAATAAAAATGACATTAGCTTTATCACCCAACATACCCTTTAATAGCAATAACAATAACAACACTATGAATGATAAGAATACTAGTTTATCACAAAAAGAAGAAATAAAAGAAACTCTACCACCACCACCAAAGACTGCTCAAGAAATTTTAATATCTATGGTTGATACGCTTGAACGAGAGGATTTAAAACAAGCAATGAAATTAGAGATCAAACGAATCTTGGTGAATCATGAGCAACTTGTAACCATACTACAGTCTCGTACAGATTCCTTAGAACAACAAACTACTAACTATAAATCGTTATTGACCGAACAACAAAAAAAATACGAAAAAGCTGTGCGTGAAATGAAATTTTTTAGAAAAAAATACGAAGTAGCTATGGAAATGAATAAACAATATGTCAATTCTATTATACAACAACGGCGTCCACGCAGTTTATCCATAGAATCCAACTCCACTAATGGAAGCAACACTTCTACTCCTCTCTCACAACAGCAAAAAATCAGCAACAATAGCAATAGCCACCAAATGTTTCCTATCACGCCAACAAGCCCTCAGCCTTTATTAATGCTTGAACCATCTAGTTTTGGCCATTTTGATTTAACGACAGAAT
The DNA here is from genome assembly GCA_017871115.1 of Cunninghamella blakesleeana. Taxonomy (NCBI): domain Eukaryota; kingdom Fungi; phylum Mucoromycota; class Mucoromycetes; order Mucorales; family Cunninghamellaceae; genus Cunninghamella; species Cunninghamella blakesleeana. The sequence goes on from JAFCIZ010000006.1 coordinate 3,024,979, forward strand.
ATCCAAGGAACAATAACAAAACTAACCCTTTAACATCAAGATCTTCTTCAATTTCAACCCATAATTCTTCTATTTTAACTCAATGGAACCTTGCCCAATTACCAGAAAACCCTGTACCGAATCCACCTGATACGTCCTTACCTCCTATACCTACTAATATACAACAACGACCTATGTCTACAACTACTACTGCAAGCCAGCATTCTCTTTCAACTACTACGACCTCGGGATCTGATGATTCATCTCAAAATAATAGTAATAATAAAGAAAAATTGGCATCTAATAAAAAAAAACAACCTTGGCAAATCATACAACAGGCCCTTTCTCCTGCGAATAGCTTACCTTTACGTCAATCTTTTTCAAATGGGACTTACCCTTCTCCTACTACTACAACTAATAATAATAATAATAATAATAATACTACGTTTTCAACTGCACCTATGTCCGTGTCCATGTCAACAGCTCCATCGACTAATACACAATTTTCTAATTCTTCTAAAGAAATCATAACATCACCCTCAAATAATAATAATAGTAATCACTCTCCTCATTCCGTTTCTATGACTCCAGTTAGATCAAGCACAGCTACTAATGGTTATACTGGAGCTTCTCTCATACAACAAAGAAAATTAGATCCTTTGATTTTCGGTGGTTCTGATGGTTTATGGGATACTATAAGTAAAACTCAAGGTAGTGATGTAACAGTAGAAAAAACAATTAGGTAAATAATAGCAATAAATGAAAAAAAAAAATAGTAATGAAAATAATATCTATATGGAAATATGATTCAAAATGGATATATATAAGAGGTATATATGTGTATGTGTATGTGCGTGTGTGTGAATACATATATATATATATAGGAGATGGGATAAATGGATCAAGGGAAAAAATGATGATGAAATGTATCATCATTATAGTGTAGGATTAGTAGATCATTTACTTACATAGAATAAATAAATAAATAAATAATAATAAAAAAGGGGGTAACAAAAAAAAAAATCTAAAACAAATGAAAATGGAAAAAAAAAAAAATATATTGATCATATAATAAAATGTGAAGAAGAAAAAGTACAATGAAAAGGAAAAAATAATAATAAAAAAGGGGGAAAGGAAAATAGCTATATACCATATATATATAAAAATATACTAGATAAACAAAATTTTAATTGATATATATATATATATATATTTATTTTCCATGTTTATTAAAAAAAAAAAAAGTAATTTCCTTCGACGTGGTGGATCTCCTAATACCGCAAAGCAATCATCATCCTTAAATGCCGTCAAAAATGGATATGGATTAGTGCACGCTTTAATTGCCACCAAAGCACCTGGTGCTCTTGATATAGTATTACAACAAGGTGGAAATCCTAATGCATATACTTTAAGTCAAGTAGAAGATGATAAGGTATAAGAAATGATTCTATTCTAATAATAATAATAAATATATTCAGGAGAAGAAAAAAAGAGAGATAAATAGAAAAGGAAAAAATAATTGTTATGTTTATTTTCAAGTACTTTTTTTCACATTCCATTTTTCACCTTCGTTCCCATTATGCATATATAGGTAACGCCCTGTTATTTAGCGGCTAGTGTTGGATGGCTTGCTGGACTTCAAAAATTGGTTCAAGCAGGAGGTGACTTGCTGACAGCTAGAGGTGGAGGAGCTAAATATAAAACAGCTTTACATGTAGCAGCTGAACATTGTCATGCTGCCATAGTAGAATATATTGTTGAAGTTACTCAGGGTCGTTTAAATTTTGAACTTGATACACTAGGTATAAAATAGAAATAGATTTTATCAATTCATTTACTTTATTTTTTTTTAAAAAAAAAAATAGTACTAATAATTTTACATTTCGTGCTTACTTATCTTCTTTAGGCGCAACAGTACTACATTATGCTTGTGCTTCAGGACATACAGATTTAGTATCCTTCTTAGCAAGGAGTTGTGAAATACCGGTGAATCAACCAGATCATAGAGGAGAATTACCACTACATTGGGCAGCAAGAAATGGAAGATTAGAAGTCGTGACGCTACTCGTTGAACGATGTGGCTGCGATTTTAATGCTTTTGTTTATCGTAAAGTAGGAACTCCTTTAGATCTTGCTAAAAGTGGTGGTCATAAAAAATTAGTGGATTATTTGAAAGGTTTGGGTGCTCTAACTGGTAAAAAAATGGAAAAACGTCGGGATGAAGAAATTGGTAGGGATGCTCCTCTTTTAGAATCAGCTCTTACTCGTAATGGATTATTATTTTTTGATGATTATTAAAATAATCATTCGTTTTTATTACATATATTTTTTTTTAACTATTCCCCACTCATTCTATTTATTTGTTCTTATTTAAATCATGATATATATATTTTAAAAAATATTATTATTATTTATTACGTACTTGTTCAAAGAAAAAAAGTATATTTATTTTTTTTTTCATTCCATTTATTAATAAAATATAATATATATATATATATATATGTATGTATGTATGTATATATATATTATATGATATGTATATATATTTCATATGATATGTGTATAAAAAAAAATGTCTAAATAATGCATATCATTTTAAATAAAATTTCAAAAGCAGCAGGGCGTTTTGTCGTTTGTGCTTATAAGGAAATAAGCTATCCAAATTTGGAATCAAAATAAGGTAATTGCTACAAACTTTTTTATTATTCACCTTCTTTTTTTAAATTTTTTTTTTTTTCGCTTTTTTCTTTTTCCCTTATTTTTCGCTCTTTTCTTTATCCTCTTTTATTTTATTGTCTTTATATATATATATATATCTTATTTCTTTCTTTTATTTCCTTTACCTTTCTTTCCTTCTTTCTATTTTATTTCATTAAAAATAACAAATTACACATATATAAATATACAACTTTTTTTTTTCTTCATATAATTGTTTTCTTGATATAAAATGGTATTACCTCACATTAAGGTACCTGACCAACTTCGAAAGAAATGGCATAGACGATCGGAACCTATGTTATCAGTAAAAAATAAACTTCAAGAGCAACAACAAAACGAAAATAAACATACAGTAGAAAACACTACCGATACCAACAAAAACAGCAATAGTAATAACGAGAAAAAAGAAGATAAAGATTTAACAACAAAACCTAAAAAAGATCTTAATCCTGACTTGTGTGTTTTTGGTATTGGTGATTATCAATTCATATCTCTATTGGGAAAAGGTAAATTCAGTGAAGTAATGTTGGCCCAACACTATTTAACTGGTGAAAAATTTGCTATCAAGGTAAATAAAATATAAAGATATACATTTTTATTTTTACTTTTTATTTTATCAATATAATATATGTATCACAATTAAAATATATGTATGTACGTATATATATATTTAATATTTCTATTACGTACAGATAATTGACAAAAGATCATATGATGAACGTATTTTAATAAGACTGATAAGGGAAATAAGAATTATGGAAGTATTAAACCATCCAAACATTGTACGAATTTATGAAACTATTGAAACGGCTTATACAATTTATATGGTGATGGAATATATCTCTGGAGGCAATTTAGAAGAATATCTTAAAAAGAAAGGTGGGTATTTAAATGAACAAGAGGCAAGGGCCATTTTTCGTCAAATGATATCGGCTATAGATTACTGTCATAGAAAATGGGTAGTACATCGTGACATTAAGGTATGTATATATATTATTTTAATTGAAACAAAAGAAAATGGTTTATTTACTTTATATTTATATCGATGTCTTTATTTGTTTTTTATTTTAATTTCAGGCACAAAATGTTTTATTAACTGATAACAATCAAATACGGATAGTGGATTTTGGTTTAAGTAATCGTTTTGGATACAATCGTTTACAAACTGTTTGTGGTAAATAGTAATATTCATAATAATATTAATTAAATTAAAAAATCACGTAAATAAATATATATATACTAAGAACAAAGTTTATTTTTTTAAGGTTCCGTATTTTATTATAGTCCCGAAATGATAAACCGTAAAAAGTATATTGGTCCTGAAATAGATTGTTGGTGCCTTGGTATATTCCTTTATAGAATGACAGCCGGTACTGAAGCATTTGCTAAAGCAAAAAGTAAGTATTTATTCTTTTTTTTTTTAAAAAAAAAAAAAAAAAAAAAAAAAAAAATAGTAATAACTATGATATTTATTTATTAAATTTATTTAATAAACATATGTATTTCCTTTTTTTTTTTTATTTATTTCTTTATTTTCATTATATAAAGATGAAGAAGAGTTAAGAAGAGACATAGTGAATAGAAATTACAATACACCTGATTATTTTAGTGAAGGATTAAAACATACTATTCAAAAATGCCTTTCAACAGATCGACGAAGAAGATCAAGTTTATGCAATGCACTTCAAGGTGACCCATGGTTAAATGATTATGGAAGACTTGGTGATTTATTTACTGATGCAAGTAATTATCATGCAGCAATGTATCAATTTTCAGCACCATCATTACATCAATATAATAATACCCCTGATACTACTGCCACTAACACAAATAGGATGGATGATATAGCATTGGAAATTAGACAGAAAGAGCGTGAACAACAACAGCAACAATTTCTTCGGGATATAGAAGAAGAAAAGCGAACCGTATTTCAAATCAGAAAAAACATTATTTATCATGCTTACAACAAATCAAACTATTACTATACCCTTCATGGAAAACGTGATGATAGCATGACTTTGGAATCAGCCCGATCTAAACTATACCAGGATATCCGTTCAGTTTTAAATCAAGTCTCTCTCGAATCTGTCGATATAGCTAATATTTTAAATGTCAAATCACCTGTTCAGAACCTATTTCAAAAATTAAGAAGATCAGAAAGCCATGCAAATTTATTAGTCTCTTCTCCTTTCTCATCCTCTACCAATACTACTACGACTCCTTCGCCACCATCCTTTGCAACAACAAAGTTATTATCTTCATCATCTTCATCATCTTCTTCTCTATCCTCTCTTTCATCCAATGAAGATTCCGCTTTACAACAACAATCGAAAAGATCATCGGTTACATCACGGTTCATGAATTTGTCAAAAAAATCATCTACCTTAACTTTATCCCAACTATATCAAAAAAACAGTAATAATAACAATAATAATAATAATAATAACAAAGAGAAAATATTTTATTTCACTATCCAGTCTAATGTGCGCGCTCTTTCCTCTGCCACCATTCTATCATTAAATTCATCGCATACCGCCACCACTACATTACTAGATGACCAACGGGTTCCTACAACAGGTCAGCCCGATCAAACACAAGACGAATTTGAATTGACTTTACTAGTTAGATCGATTTGTGAATTACTTGGTGTAACCTATCTACATGAAACAAAATCAAAATTATGTTGTATGTTGGCCCTAGAAGATATCGTTCTCCCACCAACAACAACAACAAATCATCATAACCAGCAACAAAAACAACAATTAAAAAAAATGGCGTCAACCAATACAATTGGACTATACTCTGCTGGGGATAACCAGTCAAAATCATTACCCTCTCCCAATTTATTAAAAAAGAAACAAAGCTTTTCTTTCCATTCTTCATCCCCTTCTATGGATTTTAATAATAATAACAATAATAAGGACCATTGTACAAGTCATCCTCCTCCTCCACATCGCTGGTTAAATCGACAATTAAATAGATTTTCATTACGACATACTAAGAGTGTACAAAATTTAAAATCAGCAATGCCTCTTACTACTAAAAATAATAACGATATTAAATTGATGGATGATGAACCTTTAATGAAAGAAAAAGACCAAGAAACAATTGGAACAGTCTACAACAATAATACTAGTAATATCAATAAAGAAACCATAGCAAATGGTTTAGCTTTATTCATCGCTGAAGTAACTTTTATACCCTCTAAACAAAATGATGCAAGATTACTGGCTTTAAAATTCACAAAAGTAAGCGGATCAGCAAGAATATATGAATTAGCTACTGGTTGGATTACAAGAATATTGAGGTCCAAAAATGATTGAATATTTCCAAATATATAAAAATTATAGCACCATATATCTTTATATACATACACACACACCTTTAAAAAAAAAAAAAAAAAAGAAAAAAACTTTTTATATCTCAGCAAATCTTAAAAAAAAAAATCTTATTTTTTTTTTCTTTGATCCTTTTTTTCTTTTTTCTTTTTTCTATTGTTTCAAAAAAAGATAAAAAAAAAAAGGGAAAGGAAAAAAAACCCCATCATCACCATCACCTTCTTACCCCACCCCCTTCTTTTTTTTTCTTTTTCTTGCTTTCCAATGCCTACTACATATATCAATGGACCAGATACTCACTTACGATTAATACAAAGAACTCTCGTTTTAATATTTACCATTCTATCATTAATATGTGGTCTAGCTGTCACTTTCACCTATGGATGTATTTATCAACATGATCGACGAAAAGCCAACCGAGTAACATTAAGAATGGTCATGATTGCTACAATCTCATCTATATTTTATTGCTGCTTTAATATTTACAACTGGTCCATCATTTATACCTCTATGGCTTGTGATAGTACTCGTATCATTCTTTTGTTTTTTAATGCTCTTAGTACCTGTGCCTTGGCCTGTGTTGGTGTTAACTTGTTGTTCATGTTTGTCTTTCGTATAAAAAATTATTCAAAAATGGAATGGTATTATTATGGTGCTTTACTTGTTCTTCCTTTGGTTTCCATCTCGGTACCTATCTATCAAACTACTTTACCTGGTTCTAATCCAATTACACAATTCGACAAATATCACAGCTGTTGGTAAAAATAGAAAAAAAATACTAAGAAAAATAGGAAAAATAGAAAATAGAAAAATAGATGTATATACACATATATTAATAATCTAGCCTTTTGTTTTCATTTTATATTTATTTTATTTTTAGGTATTATACTCATCATTTTGAAGGTTTAGAAGTGATCAATTTTTATTGGGTAAATATTAATAATAATAAAAATAATAAGTTTTTTTAAAGAAAAAAAATTAAAATAAAAATAAATAATACACAATAAGAATTTTCTAAACATTAACTTATTTTTCCATTTAATTTTTAATTTTATTTGTTTAAATATAGTTATGGTATTTTTGCTTTTTATTCGTTATTATCGTTATTTCAGCCATGTCATCTTTCATTGCACTAGTTAAATTATACCGTAATATTAGAAAAGCTCGTAATGAAACAGAAATATGTGGAGAATTATCTATTAATACAGAATATCCAATAAATGTGATTGGGAAAGTTGTTATACGATGTATTCTTTATGCACTCGGTAAGAAATTAATATTATTTATTTTAATTTATTTTTATTATTGTAAGAGAAAAAAAAAAAGAACCCCGATGAAATAAATAATAGATGATTAATTATAAAAAATCTATTTATCTATCTATCCATCTATATATATATATATATATATATAGTTCCTTTTATAGTTAATATTTGGACATTTTGTTTACAAGTAATAGAGATCAACCCACCTCGTTATCATTCACCAATAGCTATTTTTGATGCTATATTTTCTTCTTGTAGTGGTAAATTTAATTATACAAATATATATATATATATATATATATAGAAACCGAATTTATTCATCTTTACTTTTTTTTATTATTATCCATATTAGGTATTCTTATTAGTATCATTTTTTTCAGTGAACCAACCATTACAGCATATATTTCAGAAAAATATCGATCTAGACAGGAAATATATTATAATGAAAAAGAAAAAAATGAGAATATGAAACATGAAAAATATAATGATGATAAATACTCTATACAACTTCCATTAACAAATACCTATAGTAACACAATTGTATCGAATGATAGTTATCAACTATCACAGCTACAACAAAAACAAAAGATCAATAATAATAATGATAATCCACTTCACCATTCTATTCCAATAATTCAAATCGATTCAATTGATGACAAAAATAACAATAATATAGAAAAAGATGATGATAGTAGATCGCAAGATACAATAGTACCACCTCCGCCTATTTTTCAATCGCCATCCTTTTCTTCTCCATCACAACCTTTCATTCCTCATCTATCCTATCATCATACAACAGTCCATTCGAAAATGAATAGCCACGACAATAATAATAATACATATCATAGTACAAATAATAATAGTACCGACTCTATACCCATGACTGAAAGAAATCAAATAGCTAATACAGCTAAATGGATTCTTCATCAACTTAAATCAGAAACCCCTTTGTAATATATACTTCATTTTCAAAATCATATTAATAATAAAAAAATAAAACAGTTATTTATCATTCTTTTATTTATTTCACATATACAAATAATAAAAAGAAGAGATTACTCTTATTTTTTATCGAATATAGACAATAGTGTTTTAAAAAAAAAAAGATTTTATGGTTTATTTATCAAATTAAAATTAATAAAAATTAGAAGAAAGTGTGTATGTGTGTGCATGTGTGCGAAGGGAAAATAAAATTATGCTTTATTCCGCCGCCAAGATTTTTTATTTTTTTCCTTTTTATTAAACACTACTTATCGAAGTATACGAGTTATGTTCTTCACGATGACTAAATAAGCTATATAAAAAAAAAAGAAGTAGAAATGAATAACCTATTTTATTTTATCTTCGCCTTTTTATATTGTATATTTTATATTCTTTTTTTATTTTTATATTTATTTACAAGTAGAGAACAAGACCAACAATTGGGAAAAAGAAGACTAATAAACTCCAACCTAACTTTCCAGTGACTTCACGGTTTGACTTGAGTACTTCGAATAAAACAATTAAATCTAATATTAAAATAATAAATCCAACAATCCCACCACTATAAGATAACATATTGTCGAGCATTTTTTTGTTTTTATTGTAAGATAGTAAATCAATTTAATAAAGAAGAAAAAGAAAAAGAAAAAGAAAATAGATACGTAAAACAATGATTTTTTAAAAAACCCGTTGATCACATTTTAAAACCCCGTTATTTTAAATTTTCCACCTTGTTTAACAAAATACAGCAACAACCTTCTTTTTCTTTTATTTTATTTTAAATGCTATGAATTCCATTTATAGTAAATTATCACTAATTTATATTTATATCAAGACATAATAGTAATATATATATATATATACATACCTCTTTATCTTTTATCTCTTTATTTTCATCCATCAAAAGATTATATTTCAGAACAAAAAAATATTTATAAAACATACCCAATAAAAAGGATTCATTTTTTCAAACTATAAATCAGTTTTGGGTTTTTTAAAACATACATACATACGTGATTGTTTTAAAAAAATATTTAGACTTTACCATTTATATATTCATAGGTGCATATTTTTTTTTGAAGCTGCTTGATGAAAATCAAAATAATCATTTTGTGCCAAGTATTTTTTTTTTTTTGATCAACGTACTTTCTCCCTCCCCCACACACACACACACATATATATATATATATATATCAGCGCAATTTCTTTTATTTATTATTTTTTTGTGATCATAGTTATGAAAAATAGGAAAATCATTTCCATATTTTTTAAAAAAAAAATTGTAAATAAATGTATATGCAAGCTTGTTTGGTTAACCTGTTACTTTTCCAAACCACCCAATGGTAAAGATGATGCATTAACTATTTATGGTAACCATTGATAGATATTATTTTATTATTTTATTTTATCTTACTTTATTTCCTTTGTGTACGTACGTATTTATATGTATATATGAGAAAATATCTTTTTTATATGTTCTTAAGTACGTAAACGGATGTTTTTATTTATTTATTTATTTGTTTTTATTTGATGTATGTACTAATAGTTTAAAAAATAAAGAAAACGGAGTTGTAAAAACTAAAACAAAAAACAAGTCAATGGTTAAAAAACTTGTTTATCCTTATGATTACTTTAACATAAATAAGCATATTTACTTATACATATATATATAATAATAATAACAATTTTATTATTATTGGTATTATTATTATTAAATGAATCAGTTGAGTAAAAAAAAAAAAAAAGTAGGTTTTAATATACTTAAACAAATAAAAACTAAATAAATAAAATAAAGGATTTGTGCTTGTGGGATTTCCTTTTTTGGAAGTGACTGTTTAGGTATCTCGGAGAGCGGGAGAGAGAAAAAAAATTATAAAATAAATTGGTCGTTTGTTGAAACTTTCCTTTTTTCTCTTTCCCTCTTTTTTTTTTTTAAAAAAAAAAAGCTATAGAAATACATTATATATATATATATATATATATTTATATATAAATATAAAAATATAAATATAAATATAAAATTTAATATATATTTATTTTACTTCATTTTAAAACTATTAATTTATTTTTTTTTCTTTTCCAACTTTATTATTATTACTACTACTAATACCAACAATCATTTTATTTCACAAATAAATTAATGGAAAACGAAGTCAGTTTTGTAATTATCTATGACAACACCCAAGAAAGTAAAGTCAAATATGTATCCGATTCAGTAACAGATATACTGGGATGGGAATCCAATGAATTGATTAATAGAACGGCATATTCCTTATTTCATAAAAACGATGTTCCAGCCATCCAACAATTACATTTGGCCATGGTATTTCAACAAAAGTTATCATCCATGGTAACCTATCGATTCTTACACAAGAATGGGTTTTATGTACGGCTGGAATCAATTATTAACTTTTGCTATGATATCATTATTACCACTAATTCAATTTTTGATGAGGGATCCCTTGAACATAAACAACGAATGAATAGTATTGAAGAAGCCTTTTCTGTTGGTGAAAATGGGGAACTTGAATTGTTATCCATGGGCTTAAGAACTCTGACACCAAGTGTATTATCTAAAAACGATACCAAACAACAATTTACAGGAACACAGCTTTGGCAAAAGAGATTAGCATCACAAGAAAGCGAACCAAGATTTTGCCTTATTTTAAATCGATATACGGAAGATATGAATATCATTTTCGCCACTCATTTAGCTACCTATTTAGTCGGAGTCTCCGTAGATGATATGTTGGGTAAACCTATTTTTGATTTTGTTGATGAAAAGGATCATGTCATGTTGGAAGCCCAACTATCTACAACGAAATCCCATAGTTTATTATCTCGAGTTCGGTTTGGCTGGACTGTAGATCGCGATAAAGACTTATATCAGCCTGTCGATGGTTTCATTACTGGTACAACTGATGGTTTGGTGTTGATTGTTCGGCTACAACCTAAACCGCTCATATTATAATTTTTTTCTTCACCCTGTTCTTTATTATTATTCTATTTAAATCCGACATTATTATTCCCTTATATACACATATATAAATTATTATTTTTTTTCTACTTCTTTTTTATTACATATTTATTATGACGACGATTCTCTTTTTAAATTATTTTGTTAATACGATTTTTTTTTTTATATTTATTTCCTACGTAGGTATTCTCTTTTTTATATATCTTTATTATTGAAACTCCTCTCACCCTCTCTTCCCCTTTATTGAAACTAAACCCTTATAAATAGTACTTCTCCTTTTTATTGTTTATTTATATCATATTATATATATATATATATATATATATATATATATATGTGCGTGTGTGTGTGTGTGTATTTGTGCGTGTATGTTAATTATAAATACAATGATGCCTGAATAAAAAATAATACGTAATAATAACACTTTTAAATTGTACCATTGCTTATCAACTCATATTTTACCTTTTTTTATTTTTTTTGCATTAAATTAAAATTATCAAGTCGGAATAGTTATTTTTTTAACAGTTAACTGCGTTCCCCTTTTGATATTAAAATAATTTTTTTATAAATAATGCCTTTTCATAATATCATCACTCTCTTTTTTTTTTACTCTTTTCTCATTTCTCATTTCTCTTTTTTTTAATGAAATAATATGAATTTGGAGGAAAAAGAACATTATTACCATGATATGGATGACCAAAGCCAAACTTTTATTGAATATCAAATAAATAAAAATGGTATATATAATATTATAGAATATAAATATAATACATAAAATATTGATCTTTTTTAATTTAATTATTATTATTTATTATTTACAAGTTCGTAATTTATGTCAAACTGATCAACCTATTGAAATATTACAAATGCTTCAATATATCATTGATTTTCATATAAAAGAAGATGAACAGATTCATTTAAATAATGAAATTATGTTGGAATTATATGACGCTTTATTAAACTTGACAAAATTGGATCATCGCCCCTCCATTCTTTCTTTCCATAAAAAACCAACCAACTTAGCCATTGTTGCTTTTATTTTATTTTCTAATTTCCTGCAAAAAGGTTTAAAATCCGCTGATTTTTTTTTTTTTTTCTTAATTTTATAGAAAAAATTATAAACTGACTTTTTTTTTTTCTCTCTTTTTCATATTTTTTTAAAAAAAATTAGTTCCTGAATTTTTCATTATTGCAAGTAATAAACCAACTACTCAACTCTATGATGAATTAAACATTCAATACTATTTACAATCTGAAGTTTCAATCAAACAAAAAGACGCAGCACAACTTATCATATCATTATTAACATTAAAAGAAAAAGATCAACCTCTAATCCATACAACAACTACTGGAACTACTTTATTATCAAATTTACTTTCTTTAGAAAATGAAAAAGAAAATAAAACACCAACAATCACTAACAATATGAAAGTATTATTACCACCACCTTCATTATATTTTGATTATCCTTGTTCCGTTTTATTAACCATGTATGCTTATACAGATATTTACCAAGGTATATCAAGTAAGATCTGCTCTCAACTTGAACAACAGTACGGAACTAACCGCTTACCTCCTACCAAGAAGCCTAACATATTTATTATGTTATGGCATCAATTAACTGATTTTATGGTTATCATGTTAATGGTGGCTTCGATTGTGGAAGGTGCTCAACAAGATTTTAATAGTATGGCCATTTTATTGGTGGTGGTGGTATTAAATACTATTATTGGTTTGACACAAGAATGGAAAGCAAATAAAGCGTTAGATAGTTTAAATAATTTAAATATACCACAGGTAAAGTATAAAAACGTTTAAATATATAATTGTTTGACAAAAAAAAAAAAAAGGAAATGGCAATATATTGATTCCATTTTTAATCTTTTCTTTTTTTCTTTTTTTTGAATTCTATACATATAGGCTAGAGTTATTCGTGATGGTAATACCCATTTTATTCCATCGGACCAATTGTATCCGGGTGATATTGTTATTTTAGAAGAAGGTGACATGGTATGTATAAATACATTTTACGCTTTTTTTATTCTGGATTTATCATATAAAAATACTATATATAGAAAGTAAATGATTATTTGATGTTTTAATATACATACTTCTTTTCTCTATTGATTTACTAATTTAAAAAATTATAGGTGCCTGCTGATCTTCGATTAATTGAAACTAGTCAATTGGAATTAGTAGAAAGTATCCTTACAGGTGAAAGTCTTCCTGTCCAAAAATCAACTGATCCCGTTACATCAAAAGTAAAATAAACAAATAAAACGGATACTAAAAGAAAAAAAAAGAAAAATACATTTTTGTTATAGTTTCTCATTTTGAGGGTCAATAATTTTATTGCCACTATTATGATTATTATTATTACTATTAGAACTGTCTTATTCCTGCTGCCGATTGTTTAGGAAATGCATTCATGTCAACTGTAGTTGCCCGTGGAAGAGGAAAAGGAATTGTAGTTCGAACCGGTTCATATACTGAAGTATTAAATAATAAAATAGAAATTAATTTAATGATGACGATTATTATCATCATGTATTTATATCTTTTTTTTTAAAAAAAAAAAAAAAAATAGATTGGAAAAATTAGCTCTGCAATCCAAAATGGGTCAGATAAAAAAACAAAAACTCTTATCCAACGTAAATTGGATAAACTTGGAAAATGTTTGGTTTTACTTGCTATTCTTTTATGTGTTCTTATTATTATTATTGGTGTTATTTGGAAAAAAAATGTTCGAGAGATGATTAATATTGGTTTAAGGTACACATTAAAAAATTGAATATATAATAGAAAAAAATTGGCACATGTATAGCTTTCTATGTTATAATCATCATTTATTACTATTCTTACTATCTTTATACAAATTAATAAATAAAAATAGCTTGGCAGTGTCTGTTATCCCTGAAGGTCTTGTCGCTGTAACAACTGTGACAATGGCTCTTGGTGTTCGAAGAATGTCTAAAAAGTAAATATGATTAAATATATACACATAATTTGATGTATATACAAGTGTACTGATCATTCACCGTATTAATAATAATGATTTTTTTTTCTCTTTCATTTTATAATATTAGGCAATGTATAATAAGAACTTTACCAGCCGTAGAGTCATTGGGAAGTGTAACAGCAATATGTTCAGATAAGGTAAAAAGTTATATAAAAATAGAGTTTTTTCTTCTTGTTTGACTTTTTTTTTCTTTAAATATGAAAATATATATTGCATAATTTCCTATTTGGGTTTAGTATGTTTTTTAAAAAAAGTTTTTTTTTTTTTTCTTTTACTCTTAATTAATAGACGGGGACATTAACTATTGGGGATATGACAGTAACAAGCTTATGGACATCCGATGGTACGGTTTATGATTTTACACATACAGAATTTCTTGAACAACAATTAAAGCAACAAAGAATAAATGGTTCTAAAAGTAACAATGTAAATATATCTAATCATCCATATTTTCCTCATCATCACCCATCGACTCTTCTTGAATATGCTATGATGATTAGCGCCCTTTGTAATAATGCAGCAACTAAATATATACCCGAAACAAAAGAAACCAAATCCATTGGCGATCCAACCGAGATAGCATTATTAATAGCAGCAGAAAAATTAAACATGGGACCTTCCCTTTGGGCATCTCAATATGGTTGTAAACGATATGAAGAAAAAGCTTTTGATAGCGATCGAAAATTAATGAGCGTTTTATATTCAACATCACTTTTATCATCATCACCATTGGCATTATCACCATCTACTTCTTTGTCATCTAATATATCCATTATCTCTTCATCCTTTTTAAACAAAAACAACAAGAGCTGCAATGATAATAATAATAATAATAACAATAATAATAATAATAATACACCAATAGATGGTTTAATAATCGAAGATAATATGATGGTTTGTAAAGGTGCACCAGAAGAAGTCCTTAAAATATGTACACATTACATCATGAATGATACAACACAATTGATAGATACTGCTTTTCAAGAATCTGTTTTAAAACAAAATCATCAAATGGCAGCTCAAGGATTACGAGTACTTGGCCTTGCAATGAAATGTTCGTCCTCTCTTTCAACTAATACTGCTACCGCTTCCTTCGCTTCCAAACCTTCCTCTAGTTTAGCATCGCCTACTTTAGTAAGTCAACATCATTCTTATGTGTCCTATGTTGACCATCATGATACAGACTCCTCAGTATCATCAGATACATGTTCCATCATCAATGATAACAACAATAATATTGAAGTGATAGAAAATCAAGAAGATGAAAAAGAAAAATTACAAGACGATCAGGACTTTTTTTTGGAACAACATCTTATTTTTGTTGGTTTAATTGGTATGGTCGATCCCCCAAAAACCGGTGTTCATGAATCTATAATTGCTTGCCAAGAAGCTGGTATTCAAGTCATTATGATTACGGGTGATCACATCACTACTGCAACAGCTATTGCTTCTCAATTAGGAATATATAATTCCCAAATTGAATTTAAAGTAAGTGGATAAAGAAAAAAGAAAATGAAATATATACATATAATTTGAATGTTTAATAATAAATGACTAATGGTTATATATATAGAGTAAAGTTATTAATGGACAAGAATTAGAATCAATGCCAATAGATACACTTGCCAAATTAGAACCTTTCCCTTCTGTGTTTGCACGAGTTAGTCCTGATAATAAATTAAAAATTATACAAGCATTACAACAAAAAGGTGAAGTTGTTGCTATGACTGGTGATGGAGTTAATGGTATGATTATAAAAATAACAATAAAATATAAAATGTATAAATACAAGTACTATCATACTAATTGTTGTGATTATTTTTATTATTATTATAACATAGATGCTGCTGCCATTAAACATGCTGATGTTGGTGTAGCTATGGGTTCAGGAACAGAAATAACAAAACAAGCTGCCGATGTAGTACTATTAGATAACAGCTTCTTAACTATCGTGTCTGCTATTGAAGAAGGTCGCCATGTCTTTGATAATATTTTAAAATTCATTGTGTATCTTTTAAGTTGTAATTGTGCTGAAATCTTTTTAATGTTGATATGTACTATTATTAATGTGGACATGCCATTGACTGTGATGATGCTTTTATGGGCTAATATTATTGGTAATATATATATTATAAAAAATAATCAAAAACGAACAATATCAATTGAATTATTTATTTTTATTATTTTTACTATCATTTTATGATATTAGCCGATATCCCACCATCCATGGCTTTAGGCGTTGAACCCAAAGAAATTGGATTAATGAAAAGGAACCCTAGACAATCTACTCAGAATGTTATTACAAAAGTAACTTGGATTATTATTTTATTCCAATCCTTTTTAATAGCTGGAATGACAATTACTACTTATCTCATGGCAATTTTTGTATTGAGATATCCTCTACCTCAAGCTCAAACTTTGGTAAAAATATAATTAGATATATATTTATATTTATATATATATTGGTATGAAAAAAAAATTAAAGAAAAAAAAACTAATTATTCCTAATGATTTCTGAATCCTCTCTATTTTTCATTTTTTTTTTAAAAAAAAAAAAGGCCTTTACAACTTTGACCACATTACAGTTAGTTCAATCGTTTTATTCAAGAAGTATCTCTCAATCTATTTTGAAAACTGGTATCACAAGTAATCGTTGGTTAATATATGCCTTCTTCATATCTTTTAGTTCAATGTTAATTGGAATCTATGTTCCAGGTAAAATATATATTAATATAGAACAGGGGAATGGAACACAAAACTATATTTTCTTTTTAAAATCGTATCATTCGGAAAAAAAACGTGATAAATTTGGTTCTGTGTTACTTAATTTTTTTTTTTCTTATTTTAATTGCTTTTTTTAAAATAGGTATTTCTCAGTGGTTAGAATTGACATTCATGAATAGCATATCTTGGGGGATGGTTTTTATTTGTTGTTTTATTCAACTGATATTGGTAGAAAGTGGAAAATGGTGTATTAGACATTGGCGTTGTATTATTTAAAAGGAAAAAAAATTGAACTCTATCTTTTTTTAAAAAAAATGAATTCTGTTATATATATCGCATTGAAATGAATTACTTTATTATTATTATTATTATTATTATTATATATATATATGCAATTTATCTCTATATTTATATATATATATATATATATATATATATATATTTATTTATTTATATTAAAAAAAATCTATATTAAATAAATAAATAATAACAGAAATGATATTATTTTTTATTATTCTTTTATAAATTATATATTTAATTGTATATAAAAAATAAAAAATAATTAAGAATAATAATAATAAAGTGTACGGAAAAGTAAAAAAGAAAAATTGTAAAAAAAAAAAAAGATATATTATATATACTATATATAATACAAAAATGATTGAGTTGTATTACAATACAAATAAAATAAAATAATAAGAATAATAAGAATAATAATAATAATAATAATAATAATAATAAAAATTAAAAAAAAGACAAAAGGAAAAAATGAAGGAAAGTGAAGAGGGGGAATATATAAAACTACATTTCTTAATAAAGAGAGGAGGGGCTATTATTATTGTTGTTTTCTTGGGTATCATTCATCATCCAAGAAGGTTTAGCGGCCAAAGGTTTAATAGGAGGAGGGGATCGTTTTAATTTTAAATGTCTACCCATACGATGGACACGAAGATGTCGACGCATATTACTTTGAACACTAAATTTACGTGAACAACCTTCTTCTGGACATTCAAAAGGTTTCTCTCCAGTATGAGAATATGTATGAATACGAAGTGATGAAGGTCTTGAAAATCCTTTTTGGCAATATGGACATTGATATTTGTTGTTGTTACTATTTTTATCGTTATTTTTATTATCATTGATGGAATTCTGTTGCTGTTGTAAAGGTGTAGGAACAGTATTAATACAATCTTCTTCATTTGTATGGTCACTTAAATGGTGATGATCTTCTTCTTCTTCATCAGTATCAAAATAATGGCGATGTTGCTCATCAGCTATAGAAGAGCTTTGAATAGATGATGGACTTACAGGTAAAGAAGTCGTAGTAGTAGTAGAATGAGATGATCGAAGAGAAGGTGGAGGGGATGTAGAAGAAGAAGGATGATGCTGATGATGATTTAAAGGAGATTGATATAAAGTATGTTGCATGATTGTATCCAAAGTGCTTGTTGAAATCGCCCTGCGATGTTGTTGATGAAAAGTACCTAAGAATGAATGAGTTGTTGTAGTTGTTTTAGAATGAGAAAAAGAAGAATGACTATTATGATGATGATGATGATGATCGTCATCGTTATCATTACTATTAGTATTATTATTATTATTTGTTGTTGTTAATGAAGAAGATGATGATAGAGAAGGAGAAGTAATATAAGGATGCGTATAATCAGAATAAGATCTAGAATGTAGATTTCTTGCTGAACGATGATGATGGTATGGATATTGATACAAAGGAGTAGGTCGAATAGGAAAATGATTATTGTTATTGGACCATGTAGTCATAGGCTCTATTGGTTTTGGTGTAGAAAGTGATAAATTTTCTAAATGACTTGTAAGCCCCAAATTGTTATTATTATGTACATCAGATAATTGACGTCTATGGTCCAATTTTTCATTATTATTATTATTATTATTATTATTGTTGTTTTGTGTTGTTGAAGTGGTTGTAGTATTATCAATACCAAATCCTTCTAACATTAACTGAATAGATGGTAGTGTTGGCTTTTGTAAAGACATAGTAGTATTTTAAAAAAATATAAATATAAATATAATTATAATTATAAATATATATAAAATAAAAAAGGAAAGGAGTGATTTAAAAAATAAGGAATGGAGAGAAGAAAAAAATGATAATGAATTTAAAGAGAAGAAAAAGAAAAAGAAGAGAAAAAAAATATATTATTTAAAATAAATATAAAAAAAGGAAAAGGAGTGGAAAAAAAAAAAAAAAAAAAAAAAAAAAGATGATCACCAAATTATATATTTTAGTCCAAAAAGTTCAAAAAAAAAGCTGTGGTTTAAAAAAATAAAAAGATCAAAAAATTATAATTTTTTAACCAATCAATTTAATGTTAAGTCTAAATTGATTATATCAAAAAACTCCTTAACAAATAAAAATAAAAAAACGGAAAAATGATGGCCGAATTACCTATCCTTCCTTAAGGTAGATCTTTCTTTATTTATATAATAAGAAATATAAAAACCCTACATATGCCATGCTTTCTTTTTTAAATTATAATTTGTTGATCATTTTCTATTCTTAATTATATAAAAATAAAAAAGAAGGAGGGAAGGGATAATTTTAAAAAAAAAGTTTTTTTTTGACGACTGTTTTTTTAAATAAGAAAAATAAAATATTAATATTTATATTTAGTTACAAAAGAAAGTGCCGACAATCTGAGTAAATGAATCTATTTCCTTAATAAAAAAAACTAATTATAATAATAATAATAATAATAATAATATATAACTTGATCGCCGATCTTTATCATCAACTAAATTAAACTATCAGCTGATATGAATGATTCTTTTATTAAAAATTAAAAAAAAAAAAGATTTATAAACGTCCATCATTACTACTACTACTACTACTACTAATACTATTAATACTAATACTACTAATATTATTATTACTATTATTATTTTCACTTGTATAGTTATAATTATTATGATTATATCTTGCACGTTCTTCTGATCCACTTGAAGTATCAATAGTATCATCATCCGTTAATCCGTCTTGTTCATCTTGACTATTATTATTATTATGATTATGATTATTATTTTTAGTATTGATATCCATATTAGTACATCTGGCACGTCTTCTTTTAGATTTTTTCATTTGTCTTTCCTTACGTTTTCCACTTTCAGTTTTATGTAAACTATTGGTTTCATTACTTGAACTATGACTATCCGTATATTCTTGTTGCTGTTGTTGCCAAGAATGTCGGTGATGTGAAGAGATTGAAGTGGAAGTGGTAGTAGTAGAAGAAGACAGACTAGTAACCATAGTAGAAGTGGATTTAGGTCTGGGTGGTGAGAAAAGGGTGGTAGAAGAAGAACCAGAAAAACGCTGATGATGATTCAAATTAACAGGTGATGTTGTATAATCATAATTTTGTATTTCATCAGGCAAAATACCACCTACCCCTGTAACGCTTGATAAAGAGACAGTTTTACGCATACGATCGTTGTTATTATAATAAGGGCTAGGAAGACTACTATTATTGTTTTGCATAGCTGTAGATATTAAAAGAGATCGCCGTTTGGCCCTGTATTGGCTAGGTCTCATTGGCGGAGAAGAAGGAGCTGCATTGTTATTTTTAGGACTAGTTGCCATAATAGGTGACGAAGATGATGGTGAAGATGACAATGGTACCAAAGGGACGGAAGTGAAATGTTGTTGTGAAGGGTCATATAAAGTAGAGGATGAAGTAGGTGTTGTCATTTTATTGGGATCAAAATATTTCTGTGGTAAATAAGGTTGACTCATGGAGATTGGTAAATCACTTGTTGCCAAGTTTGAATAATTATAATGACTAGATTTTATGGATGAAAGGTATAACGAACTTAGAATCATAACATAAGTAATCCAAAGAAAAGAAATTGCCAAAATAATGTTGATATAAGTAGAAGGGTCTTCGATACTATTTCTTATTATTTCTACAAAACTAGATGTGGTTCCAATAAATAATACACCGCTCGCCGTTATCATAAAACATGATAATAATCCACATACAATGGTAATAGACGCAAATACTGATTGATGTTTGCATGAAGTTGAAGTGGAATGATTATGGTTGTTATGATGATCATGATGAGTACCTGTTAATTGTCTATAAGTGGTTTCAAAATCATTGACTCTTCTTTGTCCGATGTCAAGATCATCTACACATGTTGTATCATCATCATTCGTATCATTATCATTATCATCACAGTTTGTATTAAAAGTACTAGAAGCACGAGAGTAAAGTTTGGGTAAATTATCCAAAGTTGATTTTCTAAACAAGACTTGAAGAAGACGAGCAAAACCCCCTGTCATCAATATATATCCTAACGTTGTTTGAAGTTCAATTTCATAATTATCATCTGCTGCATAGCTTGTTAGTATTGCTATAAATAAAACAACAATAAAAAAAAATATATTATTTAAAAAGGAATGAGTAATCTGACTATATATGGTATATATGCCATAATCATAACAATAATAAATATATGTATATATATATATATATATATATATATATATATATATAATAATAATAATAATTATTCTATTTACTTACATTTTCCTGTCCAACAAATGATGAGACCATTAACAATATTTCTTTTTTGCAAATAGGGTATCCAAGGTTGAAGAGTCATTGCTAAAGAAAGTATACCACCTGTAGTCCATAATAAGCCGAGATTAACCGCTTTCCATGATGATAAAATGATAGGAGTATCTATTAAAAAAAAAAAAAAAAAAAAAAAAGAGAGAGAGAATAAATAAATAAATAAATAAATTTAATAAATGAATGAATACAAATAGTAAATAAATAGATTGATAATTAAAAATACATTACCCCACCAAATAAAAGAAATAAACCCCCATAGTAACATAAAAATAGCCTCATAAAATTCAGGCGACGGAGATTGACGAGGAAGCTTGATGATATTCAACAAGTGTAAAAGAGCCAAAGAACCATAAAGAAGTAAACCAGTTCCAGTAGCTATAGGTAAATACCATTGGCTAAATGAATCAAAAGTAAAGGTATATACGAAAAGGCTTGATATCCAATAAAAGTATCCAAGAGTTAAAATACTCCATTCCAAACCTAAAGCAATTATTTCATATTGACCAGTTATAAAGTCAGAAAGAGAAGAGAATAATTTATATATCGTTGTATCTTGATGATGAGAAAGAAAAGTCAAGCCGTGTTTGTTATATTCAATAATACTTTGGACACAAAATAATACAAATAAAAGAGTACTTAATGCTAAATAAAAAATTGTTACAAAAGTTGATGAGGTTGCTGTTGTAGTAAGTTGTATGATCCAGCCAGTAATAAAACTACAACAATAAAGAAAAAAACTAATACCAAAAGATATATATTGGCGTTTTTTTTGACTAGGTGATTTTTGAGTGAGACTATAAGGGTAACAACATAAAAATATTATGGAAATACAAAGTAAATGTAAAGTGTTTATCATGTTTGGAGTTTGTACGTGTTGGGAAAAGGAATGGTCAAAAATGTTTTTATCCATAATAATAATAGTAGATGGTTATAAATAATAATAATGAGAGGTAAGGTATAATAATTTATATATATAAACAAAAAAAATTATAGTATATTTCAATAAAAGACTGACATGAGTTTTCTTTAGTAAGAATTTTTTTCTATTGCGTTATTTACAAATGTATTACTATTATTATTTTAAAAATAATAATAATAAATAATAATAAAAAGGTATAAAGGAAAAGAAAGAAAGAGAAAAAGAGAGAAAATGGGAAATCCAAAAAAATTAAAAAAAATCGGAGATTGAAAAAATTAATAAATATTAGTGCTACTCATTTTGGCAAAAACAAAAAAAAACATTATAAGAATAACACATGAAATCACTTTAAGGCATATTATTATATTTTTATATATATTTTTATTGTTCTTATTCTTCTTTTGTATTTGAAATAATCTAACCAATAATAAGTTTATCGTCTTGGAAATTGTATTCTATTAAAAAGAAAAAAAATAATACTATTAATAATTTGCTATTTTTTTTTAAAAATATATAATTTACATTTATTTTAACCTTACCAGGAATTTCGAGGTTAAGAGGAGCGGGACCTCTACGGATACGGCCAGAAATATCATAATGGGAACCGTGACAAGGACAATACCAACCACCAAAATCACCAGCTTCACCAATAGGTACACAACCCCTTTTTAATAATAATATTGATAATAAAAAAAAATCATAAATATGTATATATATTTCTATAGCTATTTTTTTCCTTTTTTGATTTTTGATATTATTATTATTATTATTTTAAATCACACTTACAAATGAGTACAAACACCCAACATAACTAACCATTCAGGACGCTTAACACGTTCGGCATCTTGTTGAGGATCACGTAATTCAGCAATATTAACAGTGTTGGCTTCAGCAATTTCATCTTGAGTACGATGACGGATGAAAACAGGCTTACCACGCCATTTGATTGTAACATTTTTACCTTCAGGAATAGAGGCTAAATCAACTTCGGCTTTAGCTAAAGCTAAAACATCAGCGGATGCGGACATATTGGCTAAGAAATCAGAGACTGTAGCTTGAGCACCGGCAGCTGAAATTAAACCTGTTGTACCAATCATCATATAAGCAAAAGATTTACTAGCATCACCACTGGTTTTGGTCTTCTTATATTTAGAAAAGTCGGGTACGTTAGTGGTATGGTTATGACGAACTTGGAAAGCAGTAGTAGGGGCAACTATTTATTAATAATATATATTGATATTGATATATAAAAAAATAAAATAATAATAATAATAATTTAACACTCATTACATTGAAATAATAATAATATTAATAATACAATATGTCCACTTTTTAATCATTATTATAACTGAATCCAATTATTATTTTTTTAATATCCAACTTTGATTATCGCTTACCATTTACTGCAGAAGAATTGATCAAACCATTAGAAGTACGTTGTTTAATAGCACTACTTTTGTTGGTAGAATGATGTTCTTCGTCGCTTTTAGTTGAAGATACATGGAAAATATGTCTTAAGGCTGAAGCTGAAGCTGGAACATTGTTATAAGAACGATTGACAATGGCAGACGCAAAGGTGCGTGATAAAGAAGCCATAGTTGTATTAAAAAGGAAGAGTGGGGAGTAAATGAAAAAAAGTTACTATCAAAAGAAAAAAAAAAAAGAGGAAGAAAAGAGAATATAAAAAAGTTTTTTTCCTTCAATATATCAGCGGAAAATAAAAAAATTCACCCTCTTTTTTTTTTTATTCAACCTTGTCTATTTTTTTTTCTTATCCAAATTGGACGTCACCGGCGGTAATTTAATCTTTTTCGTTTTCTCTATCTATTGTAACTTTGGCATGAAATTTGATAAAAAAAGATATGCAATTTTATTGATATATGTATTAATATTTTAAAAATGAAATAATAATTTTTATAATGGGATGAATGAATTAAAAAAATATAAATATGCACAATATAAACATAGGCACTCATGCTGTTGGATTAGTTGTTTGTAAGAGTAATTGTAAAAATTCTTCAAATCCTTCATCTTCTGATCGAATTGTTTCTAATATTTTTTCAGGTTGGGAAGATTCATCTATTTTACTTATCAATTCCCGAAGTTTTTTATGCTTAAGAAAAGATTTAATTTGCGGTGACTGTGCTAATAATTGTAATTGTTCTTGACTTAGGCGGCTATCATCCTCTTCTTCTTCCTCTATCTCTTGTTCTTTATTCTTTTTCGTTTTATTTTTCGTAATGGGTTCGGTTTCTAATAAAATATAATAAATTATTTATACTTTCTTTTATAATAAGTTTATTATGTATATATTTCTAACCTGGAGGTGGTATGTTTTGACATGGAGTTTCTACAAAATATTATTAAAATAAGATAAGAATCAACTAAATAAAAGAAAAAAAATCCTCATTTTATAAATATTTTTATCTTTATTTTTACCTTTATGAGTTTTATAACAAGCTAAGGAACAACTATTTTTTTAATAAAAAAATTATATATTACATATAAGTAAATTGTAGTCGATCTTTAAATAGTAAAAAACAAACTGACTCACTATGGTATTCTACAAGTGGAACATTTATATTTAGCTGTTGCTTCTTGACATATTGTGCATTTTTTATCCATATTTTATTCAATTATTAAAATAATTAAGAAAAGTGTAAGAGAAGAATGAAAAAGAAAAAAACTTAGATTTTTAGAAAAAATTTAAATGATCACATTTTAAAATCCCGACATTTTTTGGTTTAACCTGGAAAAAGGAAATGCTAGAGATACACAGAAATATAAAGGCTACCACATAAATCAAATCATCAAAGCGATCAAATATTTTAAAAACATTATTAGTACTATAATTATAATAAACAAATAGTGAAATAGGAATGAAGGAACAAAAAAAATACAAAAACTATATAATTCTGGGAGACGCGGTTAATACATTTTATAAAATAAAAAAAGTAATAGCATGATAGTAAAGCTCCATCCCAAGAGCATCGTTACGAATAAAAAACAACCATTACAATAATTAATATCAAGCACAAATCGAAAAATAATAATAGTTTAATTATTTTCTACATTTTATGAGTACTAACAATGATATCAAAAATCCTTATCTTCTTCTCACCGTAATAAAAAATGGACTTAATATTACTGAAGAAGACAGAATTTTTAGCAAAAATAAGATTGTGTTCATTTTTTTTAATAATAAAAGAATATATAGTAATGCACTTGTATTAAAAAAAGGAATTAATTGTTGTAAAATAATCGTAAACTTATATCTTTTTTTGCTGTAGTTGCATTTTATTAAATAATATCATTATAACAAAATAAAAATAATAAAAATAATAAAAATAATGTTATAATATTGAATAACTTTCAAGGACAAACCTATACCTTTCCATTCCAGGATATAATAACAATTACCTGACTCTTGGGTATTGTCAACAGAGTTGGGGCGTACTACATACGTAGTACTACTATCTAATCATGAGGTATCTACAACAAGTATTTTTTTTATTTTTGGTGGATGGGTTTAAATCTTTAACCAGACTACCTTCATTAATATGAACACTTTTAATAATATTTACTATACATAGTATTGAATATTTACCTAAATACATGCGATAGAAGGCATATGTTAATTTTGCAAAATACCTTTCCCGTACTCTTTCATTATTAGTCCATATTCTGAGATATTTAATTTTTGGAATACTTATAATTTTAAAATCTTTTGAGTGTTGTTTGTTTAAGTTTTTTAATCCACCATAAATATTACCACAAATTATAATTTCTTCTCTTTTCTTTTTTTCATCCCATGCATTATCTCTCTTTTTAGTATATAATAATAATAACATTAAATGACATATTAAATATAAATAGCATTAGTTGTAAACATCATTGTAATTTGATGCTTACGAAATACATAGTAAAACTTGAATATCTGCTTTTATTATGATAAGATAAGTTTTTCTAACTTGCTAAAAAAATATCGTGATGCTGAAAATATATTAACTTAATTAATTATTATATCCTATTAGTTAGATTGTTTTAGATGTTGCATATATTTCTAAATAAAAGGTACTCCTTTTCTTTTTTCTTTTCTATGACTCTTATTAATATTTCTTTTTGAATTGTTGGGTTTAGATTATATTTCGTGTCGGTATTCTTTAAAAATGTAGCCAAGTTCATTAGTTTATTTTTACTTATTTTATATCATTTTTATATACTAACAAGTCTATTAACTCATCTTTTTAACTAAAGATTATATTTATTTTATTATAATAATCGTTGATCTTTATCCGATATTATATTTTATTTTATTTTAATTTTATTACTTAGTCTATATAATTGTTGATCTTTATCCAATTATATAATTTATTTTACTTTATTTTATTATTATTTTAAACTATCAATCAAAACTAAGTTGTATCTACTGTTATGGTATGGCTGAACTTACCATACCTAAATAATCCTCGAAATAATTTTTAAATACATATATATTCATTTATATATATGTATATATATATATATATATATGTATCTGCATATATAAATATATGCAGGTATAAATATATTAACCTTATATTTTATTTTTATTTTAAACTATTAATCTAAACTAAGTTGTATCTACTGTTAGCAATAACGCTCTCTGATTTTTCTTTCCTTTTTTGGATTGGCTTTGTGCTACTGGTGCAAAAACACCAAGGTGCAAAAACACCAAGGTGCTTTTGTTCCTTACCCGATCCTTATAAATTTTAATTTTTTTTTTAAATATAAATAGAACCAATTTTTCTCTCTTTCTTTCTTTTAAATTGTCAAATTTTTATAATAAATTATTATCTATTAAATAATTATTGAACTTGTCCACTTTATAAATCATATTTTATAATTTTAACTTATTTTACTTATAACTTATTCAAATTACTGAATTTATCTATTTTTTTTATAACAAACTATATTATTTTATTTTATATTTTTATATTTATTTACTTAAATATATTTTTCAACAATTCAAATTTAAATTACTTTTTGAATTTTCTTATTATATTTATTTTACATTGCGGTTACTGAAATCTCTCTTTAATCCTGCAATTATATTACACCTTTTAAAATTTTTATTTTTTTATTTCTTTATTTTTTACTTTATTTTATTTTATTTTTTTATTCCTTTATATTAAGTCGTTCTACTTATAAAACAGGAACTGGTGCTCACTGGAATTATATTATACATATCAAATATTACTTATAATACTCATTCCTCATTTAAAAAAAATAAATCTTAAACAAAAACCCACACAACACTACTTATAAAACAAGATACTGGTGCTCACTGACAATTAAACTAAACTATAAAACTTGTTATGAAGTGGGTGAGACTTGAGTATCTCACAAATTAGTTAATAATTAATCGAAGTTTTATTACTTTTATTATTTTTATTTTATTATAATTATTATTCACATTTATTTTTATATTTATTTATTATTATTACTATTATTTATTATTATTTTTTTTTGAATGGTTTTATCTTTTTTCTCTCTTATTTAGAAAGAAAATTGACATTTTATCCTTTTTCTCTCTTATTTGGAAAGAAAATTGGTTTTATATCATTTTTCTCTCTTCTCAGGAGAAGAATTTGTTAACATTTTTTTCTCTTCTCAGGAGAAGAAAATGATAATCTTATTTTTATTTTTTATATAAATACTCAACCATTTTATTTTATTTTTGAAAAATCAGTTAATAATTAGTTAATTTTAAATAAAAGAACTTATATTATAACAAATAAGTCTATTAACTCATCTTTTTAGCTAAAGATTATATTTACTTTATATTAATATTGTTGATTATTATCCAATATTACTTTATATTACATTATTATAATAATCGTTGATCTTTATCCGATATTATATTTATTTTATTTTAAATTTATTATTTTGTCTATATAATTGTTGATCTTTATCCAATTATATAATTTATTTTATTTTATTATTTTATTTTTATTTTAAACTATCAATCTAAACTAAGTTGTATCTACTTATAAAACAAGATACTGGTGCTCACTGACGACTAAACTAAACTACAAAACTATCTACTTTCCAAAACTATAAAAGGAAATTCTACTTTTCAAACAACCAAAAATTTACACAACAAACTATATATTTTCCAAAACTATAAAAGGAAATCCCACTTTACAACAACCAAAAATTTACACAACACTACTTATAAAACAAGATACTGGTGCTCACTGACAACTAAACTAAACTATAAAACTATCTACTTTTTAAAACTATAAAAGGAAATTCTACTTTTTAAACAACAAAATAATGATTAAAAGTCAGATAGGCAACAATTTATGGGCACCGATAGGATAATTTTTTATCCGAAAAATTACCAAAAAAAATCGGGATGAGACTACCAGGGGTCGAACCTGGAATCTCCTGATTCGTAGTCAGACGCCTTATCCAATTGGGCCATAGTCCCATTAGTTGATAGTAAAATCACCCACACTTACTTGAGATTAAATCAATAAACAATTTAATAAAATGTTTGATTGATTGATTTTTAGGGTTTTACTTTTTTTTTTTTTTTTTTTTGGAATAAAGTAAAACGTAGTAAAATCAAGAATAAAAACAACATTTCACGAATTATATAACTTTATCCAAAATATTATTTACAAAAAACAAACATAAATTAAATATACTACTAAAACTAGAGAAAGAATAAAAAGAAAAAGGTCATCAGAAATAGTTGACATAGTTACATCCAGTAATTTTACATATGAATATGAATTAGTAAATAATACTGAGTTAGGATTTCTTGGTACAAGGCCGAGATAATAAAAAAGCGATATTAAATGATATTTAACAATGGATTCTTTTTTTTAAAAAAAATTAAAACGGATCAAAAATAAAAAAGGGTTTTAACATAGTTTCTTATCAAAAAATTAATAAATACTAATGTAATAATTGAAAGTGCTTTGTCGGCTTGGGGATCCGTTTTAAATTCTGATTATCTTTTTTTTTAAATTTTTATTTTCCGACCGAAAAAAAATTAACTTTAAATTTTTTTTCTTTTAAAAAAACATTTTTCTTTCTTTCTTTCTCTCTTTTTATTCTTACATTAATTTTATTTAATACATTTGATTCATCACTATGGCCAAGATTTATACTCACGAAGAAATTGCTGTACATAACACCCGTGACGATCTTTGGATGATTATTGATAACAAAGTTTATGATATTACTCCTTTTATAGATGAAGTATGCCAGAACAAATAATAAATATATAATAAATAAAATAAGAGTGATTCAAGATGATGATGATAATATAAGGATCTATATTTATGTTTATTTATTGGTTTATTAATTTATTTTAATTTATTATTAATATCATTTTTAAAAAAAAGCATCCCGGTGGTGAAGAAGTATTAATTGATGAAGGTGCCCGTGATGCTACAGGTCCATTTGAAGACGTTGGTCACTCTACTGATGCCCGTGATTTATTAGCTAAATATCTTATTGGTGAAGTTGATCCTGCTGTAAGTACTATTTTTAAATAATGACAATAATAGTGAAAATCAATTGTGGAAAGGAAAAAAGGAAGAACATAAAAGATTATGGGATTATTTTTATCAGCCCTTATTATGTGGTGTATATATGGAGAAAATACGAAATGTAATGGAGGATAATCATATAAATAAAACGATTTCTAATTTATTCTTATTCTTTTTAAATTGTATTATATGTTTTAGTCTGCCCCTGTCAAAGTAACAAGCCCAAATTCTACTAATGCTCATGATAATAAGCCCGAAGGAAAGTAAGTACTAATGCTTTTTAAAATAATAATAACATTAGACATAATCATAGAGCGAATCGAATATTAATTATAATTTCTTTTTCTTTTTATTATTAGTCCCCTTCGCGTTCTTATTCCCATTTTAGTTCTTCTTGGTATTGTTTATTATCGTTTCTTTGCCTAAATACTTATTCAAGCTTCATTTATGTTAGATATTTATTTAGAGTTATCAAAATAATCAAAATATAAAGAAAAAAGAAAAAACAACACCTCATATTTTTTTCATCATTGTTTATATATAAATATTTTATTATCCCTTACAATAATAATGACTTATTCCTTTAATAAATTGTATTCCGTTTTGTCATTTACAAATCATTAGAAGTATTATTATTATTATTATTATTATTTATTATTATTATAATTAATACCATTATTATTATTTTAAAAAGAATAGATATTTATGGCTTGGTGTTATATGTATGTATGTATATAAAATAATAAGAGCAATGTGAAAATAAATAAATAAAAAATGATCGTGTTACAAATAAATAGAATAATGATAAGAAAAGTGTTAGATCTATAAATCATTATCTGACATGTCACTTAATTCAGGTCCATCATCAAATATAGCAAGATCCAAACTTATATCATCTTCAAATAACATGGCTTTTCTTTCAGATAATGTACGTGCTATTCGTTTCTATTTTTTTTTAAATAATAATAATAAAAAGTGGCAATTGTTAGTTTTCTTTTTCTTTTTTTTTAAATATACATGTATTATTTTTTTTTTACCCTAGACTTAGCTGTAGAGGAAGCTGTAAAAGGAACCGCGTTTTCATTGGTTTTAAAATTTGTTTCCACAAGAGTATGAGCACCACTACTATTACCACTACTACGACTAGGAGCGCTGTCAGTACTACTTGTTGTTCCGTCACTTACTCTACCTTTTGTTGTTTTCATAAAAGAATCTGCTGCAACCATAGCTACTGATGATTTATTATTGTTATTTGTGAGTCGGTTACCCAGTGTTCCTTTTCTTTTTCGAATATTATTTTGTCGTACGCGGTGAAGAATAGAAGTAGTAGAGGATACTTGAGATTCAAGTTTTTGCCATTCATCTTTTGTATTGGTGATATTTTCAGATTCCATATTCAATTTACGATTGGCTTGAGGTGTACGGAAATTTAATTTGGGTTGTAATCGATTATGTGGTGTTGTTAAAGGTGCTCGTGTTATGTTATTTGTAATGGATCGTCGTGGTGTAGTTGCCCTTCTATATACGCTATTAGTAGTAGCTGCGCCAGTGGATTCATTCTTAAAAAAAGAAATAAAAAAATTAATAGTAGATGAATAAAGGCGTAATTGTAATATTTCTTTTAAAATTATAATCATGATTTAATATTACGATGACATGTCTTACATTTTCAGATTCAAGCTTATCTAAATAGCATTCACCATACACTGTAAATGGAGCCCCAGTTGAAGTTTCAAATTCTCTTAAAGCACCTACAAGTTCGCGTTTACTCTATTTACATGTTAAAATTATAGATTAATCATTTATACAAGTCAGTATAGGGTTATTTTCTTTATAATTATTTAATTGTTTTATATATTACCTTTGGTAATTCTCTTGCTATACGTTTTCTAAATTTTTCTTCACGTAATAATCTACCAGGATCACGCTGCCCTTTACTAAATAATCTCTTTGGGTCATTTGTACTTGACTATAATATACATACATATTAGCACAAAGTAAATACATATAGTTTCTATTATTGATATTTTTTTTTATAAAATAGCTTGCCTCAAAATCTTGAATTTCTTGTAATAATTTCATATGGCGTTCCACTTTATCCAATATATATTTTCGATCTTCTACTAAATGTTTTAATCTTTCAATTTCATTTTCATGTTTTTCCAAAATAATATCATTATAATCATCTAATGTTATATATATACAAGTTTATTTTAAAGTTAATGACTCTGCTTTTTGCGTATAATTATTATATATATATGTTTAAAGTATAGTTATTACCAGATTCAAATACAGTAAATGAATTACGTTCTTCCCTCGAAAAATATAATTGATTCCATAGATTTTCTAATTCATTTCGAGCATCTAGTATAAAATCCTGTACACGTTCTGACTTTAATTTCAACATTCGTTCCAATTCTTTTTCATACTAAATGAATATAAAATAGATAGTCCACAGTTATAAAATAAATAATAAATAAATGGTTTTTTATGTGCATCATTATCTATATTACATTATTTAACTCTATTGATGATATGCCATTATTATTCATTAAAAAGGTATCTTTTTCAACATCATTTATTTGCAATTTACTCCATAAACGATACAAGTGTTGTTCAATTTCTTGTTTTCGGAATTCACGTTGTTGTTTAATATCTTCTAACTTTTATATATATACACACACACATATATATATATATATATACATAGTGAATAAAAGAAAAAAATATATTACTTAATAATAATCATTTATCTATATATTTATATGTATGTTATTGTTATATATATTTTACCTGTGCTATAGTTTGTAATATACGATTTAATTGGGATTCTTGAACTAGTTTTGCATAGAGATAGACTTTTTTATCGGATTGATTTTCTTTATATAACTGATCCACAGTATATTCAAAATCATTTTTAGGTGCTAATCCAAGTTGTTTCCATAGTTGTAATATTCGTTCGGTACCAAAGTCTACTTGTTGTGCTCGATTTACCTATTATGAATGGTAGTAATAAAATGTTTTATTTATTAGTGTATAAGCTGCGTATATACATGGTATTGTTGTTATTTTTCTTATTAGCCCTTTTCTAAAAATTTACATATTCATTTTCACATCGTCTGATTTCTTCTTCAAGACAAGTTACAGTTGGTAAAGATACATCGATATCCTTTTCTATTATCAATGCTGTATTGACATAGTCTCCAAGTGTAATTTGGTACTCTTTTAGTCGTTGGTATAATTCTATATTTTGAAATAAATTGGAATATATAAATAAATATATAAAAAAATGGAAGCAATGGGATCAATTCTTATATACTAGTATATATATCTATAAATCTATATGTATCCTTTTTCTTATCTACCTTTAACATCTACTAATCGCTTTTCATAATGCTAAGGATTGAATATTAAATTAAATAATAGAAAAAAAATAAATTAATCAAATCCCTTCTCTCTCTCTCTCTCTCTCTCTAAATATATATATATATGTAAGTATCAATATACATGTTTTTTACTTTTTTAACAATATCCCTTTTTGCTTCTAATTCATTCACAGTTTTAGATAAACAAGTATTTGGTTGTGTTTCCATTGAAGAATCGTCGATATATTCACCCATTAAACGTTTTAAATAAACAATATCTTGATAGGTTTGTTGACATTGTTGTTTTAAATTATCTCTTTCATTAGATACATGTTGAATCTGTTTATCTGTTAAATCGATAATAGCTTGGCAAAGATCATTTAATTGTTCTTTTTGTTTTGTCTTTGTTGTTCCTATTTCGTCATTTAATAACAGCAATTTTTCAAATCGGGAATCAAGTTGTTTTAATAATTCTTGTGTTGACATGATTTTTTTTTATATCATTTATATATAATAATGTATGTGTATTTATGTGTGTGGGTAAAAAGTATAAACTTATGCAAATGAAATATTTTATTATTATATATATAAAAAATAAATAAATAGAGAAAAGAGAAAGAAAAAGGAAAAAATAACGAAAGGCGAAGAAAAAAAAAAAAAAAAAAAAAAAAATTCGCTCCCCAAATTAAAAAAAATGCGTGAGTTTAAATTTTTTTTCTCCTCTCTCTTCTTTTTTTTAAAAAAAGAAACTTTATATATTATACCTTTTTTTTACATTAGTTTTTTATTAGTTTGTGAAAAATATTTAATTTAGAATAATGATTTGGTTTAATACTTTTTAATATACCTAAAGGAACATCATCGTCTCCTTCAACATCATCATCAGAATATAAAGTAGAAGAAGAGGAAGACGATAAAGATGGATCACTTGGGTGAAATGGTTGTTGATATGGCTGCTTTGTTTTAATATCAAGATCATGAATCATATATGAAGAAGAAGATGAAGAAGGGGGAAAAGAAGTGGGGGTGATAACATGAATGGTTTCAATAAAAGGTTTTCGTTTACAAGCTTGTACAACAGGGTGAAGATATGGTTGAATACAGTCGATTGGAGTATCAAGTAACGCCGAAATATATCTTGTTTTACGAGGTTTTTTGCCAATAGGGTCAAAATCAGGTTCAAACGGATGGATTACTTCTTGTTGAATAGATAGATAGGATAAGATATGATAAATGGCTTGCTGTTTTTCTATTGAACAAGGTGGATCGTATTGTTTTAATTTTTGTAAACTGGTTGTATATATTTTAAGTAAATAATATAATTGATATGGCGGAGAAATAATACTATATTGATGATTATACTGATTCCCTCGTTTGATATTGGTTAAAATGATGGAAGTAATATTGGGGCCTGGGTTTTTTAATAATGATAAAATACGCTGTTTTTGTTTACTTGTTTTTAATAGAGTAGTAATGTCATGAAATTCTTTTAATAATAGTTCTTTTTTTTTATCATCTTTTAATTCAAAACTAAAAAAAAAATCATTTATTTTTTTATCATCATCATCATCATCACCATCATCATCATTATGTCGATCCTTATCTGATATTGTCGTTTCTGTCGATATTTTCTCGGGTAAATTTATTATTTTTTCATCTTTTCGATACTGCTGTTGTTGATAATTAATGTTATTATTATTATCTTTAGATTTTGATCGTTTAAATAAAAATAATCGAGAAATTATAGATTTTTTTTTGATCATTATCTTTTTTTTTTTAAAAAAAATAGATATAAATGAAAGAAAGAGAGAAAAAGAGAAAAAAAATGAGGGAAAGAAAGGAAACTAATATATAAAAAGGAATGAAAGAAACAAGTAAATAAAAAAGGAATAAAGGAGAAAGCTTATATATATAAAATTATATATATATATATATATTATTGTTATATTTATAAATCTATATAAAATTATATATATATATATATATATTATTGTTATATTTATAAATCTATATATTTCTATCTATACATATCAACTTATTATTAAATATAAACAATTGTATAATTTAATGCTAAATTTATGCGTGACATCGTATAACAAAAAAAAGCTTCTTTTCCCATTTTTTTTTATTATTTTTTGTAAAAAGATCACCATATTAATACTTAATTAGTCTAAGTTGATAATACGATCTTTAAAGTTTTGGAGTAAAAAAAAAAAATCAAGGGGAAGTATATCAATCAGGGGAAAATAAAAAGATCTTTATAAAAATGCATACAAGTATGAATTATGAGTACTTAAGGGGAGAGAGAAAGAGAGAAAGTACCCATATATGATTATAAAGTAAATCATTTTGAATACTTTAACAACGAATATATTTAACTCCTGCGTTTCAAAAAATAAAAAAAATAAAAAAAAAAGATTGTTTCATAAATAAAAATGCATATCTGTAGTATGTAGTATTTAAAACTATACATTGGATTATCATCTTTTAGTTCTTTTTTTTTTTTTTTTTTTAAAAAAAATATATTTTTAACTCGCTCTTTTTTATTTCATGTACATTAAAAAAAAAACAAAAAACAAAAAAAAAAAAAAACAAAAAAAAACTAGAAAAAACATAAATAGTAAATATATAATGAGGTTTTTTTTTTTAAAAAAAATAAAGTATAAAGATAGATGTACTAATTTTCTTTTTCTTTTTTTTCTTTTTTATTATTTTTCTTTTTTTTTTATTTTTAAAAATAAGGCGGATTAGTAAGTCTACTAGTGGTATTACTAATGTAACCTTCAGCATCAAACTCTAAACCAGGCATTGTTTCAGCTATACCTAAAACATCTTTATCCATCCCAACTTGGTACCAATTATTTTTCACAAAATCTTCATTTAAATCAAATGATGAAAGTGAAGAGGAGTTACTTGAGTTATCTTGCCATGGTGAATTGGTTAAACTTGTTGTTGATGACGTTGATGATGATAGTAATAAAAGATGTTTTGTATCTAATTCGCCTGTACCAAAGGGTTCATCTTTAAATCCTTCTTTTAATGCATTACGTACTAAAGAAGGTGATTCTGAAAATAATACTGTTCTTTTATTATTGCTGTTATTATTACTGTTGCTTGTTTTATTATCATCTTCACTGCTTATCATAAAATCATCTTCCATAAATAATGGGGTGGATTCTGTGTCTGGTGTAGTGGATGGGTTGATTAATAGTGTAGCAACGTCTTTAAGTACATCATTGGTATATAGCATAGTATTGACTACTTTATTATCTGTTCCCATACCCGGTCGAAGATGTGGTACAGATGTGGGTGTAATGGTTGATGTATTTACTGATGATATTGCAGTAGGTGATGATGATGTAGCCGCTAATATTTCGTTATTATTACCATTGGTTGGTAATTTTTTCTGTTGTTGTTGTTGTAACATTTGCATCATTTGTGTTGCTTGTTGAGTTGCTAATGATGAAGGCGATGATACTACTGTGGCTGTAGTAGTAGTAGCAGTAATATTGTTATTAGCTGATATAGGTGATTTTGTTACATTTGAGTCATTATTAGTATTATTATTGAGCATGTTAGTAGTTGTTAAATCAATATTATTTTGTTTAGGTTCTGTTTTTATTAATATGTTTCCAGCATTTTGAAGTTGTTGGGTATCTTGTTGTTGATTAGTGGTAATAGGTGAAGTAGTAGTAGCAGTAGTAGCAGTTGCAGCAGAAGCAGTAACATTAGTAGCATTAGTAGTAGCAGGAACAGCTGATGAAGGAGAAGGTTGAGATTGATTTGTATTATTCCCTTTAAGCTGTTCTTCAGCAATAGCAATAAAATTAGCCAACATGGTACGAATTTGTTCTTGTTGAGGTGGGGTGAGAGAAAGTTTATTTTGTCTATGTTGATATAATAACCATGAACATTGCAAACCTCTTTCGGGTAAAATTTCTACAATTTTAGGATGAATACCGCTAGCAATTGCCACTTGATATATCATTTCGGAACGGCCAGGGTCAGCACCTAATGGTCGTTGTTGTTGAGATGGTTGGGTTGGACCAGTTGATTGTTGTGGTGATTGATTATTTATTATTGTAGGATTTACATTCACTTCATTTTGTTCAGATCCATCTGTAACAGTAGTACCAGGAGTGATTGGCCTTGGTAAATCTGTTAATGGTGTAGGTGTAGATGGATTATTATTATTACTATTATTACTATTATTATTATTAGATGCTTGCATCGTCTTGATTTGTTGCTGTTGCTGTTGTTGTTGTTGTTGTTGCTGTGTGGATGGTGGTGTAGAGGTAGATGTTGGTGATGAATGTTCATTAGATCGTTGTTTTTTAGAAGCAGGTAGTTTAAGATCAATACTTTCTCGTTTAATAGTGGTATTATTCATCATTGAATTTGATTGTAAATCCTTTGGAGGTGTGGACACTGATGGACGATTTTGCATTGGTTGAGCCTGAGCTTGACCAGGTGACATCATGGTTTGTTGTTGTGTTTGTGATCCAAAATGTTGTTGTTGTTCAGTATTTTGAATATTTTGTTGATTTAATGATGCTTGAGGAATGTTTTGTTGACCTTGTTGTTGAGGAGTTTGTTGACCAGATTGTTGTTGAGGGGTCATTTGAGGATTACTTCCATTAAGAGCATTTCTAACCCAAGAAAAATATCCATTGAATTGATCTCTAAGTTTCTGCAAATTTTCTAATCCAATTAAAAACACATTTTGATTAAGTGCATTAAGTTGATCTTCAAACATATATTTCATTAAAATAAGACGACGAGTGGCTTCAATATTTCCCGTAAGGCCTAAAAAAATTGGTAACAGGTTATCAATTTTTTCGTACATTGGTTTTATTTGTGCAACATTTTCCCGAATTGAATTTTTTTCTTGTTCTGATAAATTTTCCACTGGTCTTGTACGTGCTATATATATAAAGTAAGTATAAATAAATAAAAAAAAATTATATAAATATTAATATATTTTAACATATATATATATATATATATATATTATAATATATAGTTGTACCTCTACTACTACTGATCGTTTCATCCATTTTTCTAATCATTTCTGAAGCTTGCTGTCTTTGTTGAGGAGTCATATTACGGAGATTTTGTTGTACTTGAGGATTAGGATTAGTTGGTTGTTGAATATTATTATTGTTATTATTATTATTGTTATTATTGTTATTATTGTTATTATTGTTATTATTATTCATATCATTTTGTTGTGGGAATGCATTGGCTTGATTTATTTGTTGTTGTTGCCTTTGAATAGGTGTGATTTGCTGAGGTTGTGATGTAAGTTGAGGTTGGGGTTGAGATTGCTGTTGCTGTTGCTGTTGTTGCTGTTGTTGTTGTTGTTGTTGAGCTTGTTGAGCTTGTTGCAATTGTAATAAAATATCAGGACGAATTTGTTGTTGGTTTTGAAGAGCATTTTGTACCATTGCTTGTTGATTCATTAAATTCATAGCAGCATAGCTGGTAGGGACAGAGGTAGCCGTAGTATTATTTACAGGTGCACTTGTCATAGGCATGCTTGTTGCAGAAATTGGAAGAGTAGGTCGATTATTATTCATATTCATATTTTTAGCCATATTCATAGCAGCATTTGTATCCATTCCTTGGGACATTTGTTGTGCTTGTTGTTGTTGTGTTTGTTGTTGCTGTTGCTGTTGCAAAGCAAGTTGACGTGCAAGGAAAGCTTGGACTTGTTGTTGTTGAGCAATATTCATAGGAGGTTTTCCATTTCCCATTTGAAGACTTTGAAGTAAAGCCATTGACGTTTGTGCAGGCTGTTGCTGTTGTTGAGAAGTCATTGGTAATGAAGCAGGAATGCCAGGTGCCATATTGTTCATAGCAGCAGATCTTTGAAACGCCATCATTTCTGCTGAAATTTGAGGCTGTTGGTTTGGTTGCTGTTGAGGGGGACGTTGAAGAGGGTTACCTTGTTGAAACATTGCAGGATTCATTTGATTTTGAGCTTGTAAAGAAGCCTGTTGATTTGCATTCATGACATTAGCCATATTCAATTGTTGTTGCATAGCTTGTAATTGGGGGGAGGCTGATGCTTGAGGTTGTTGAGTTTGGATCAACGGTGAAGTACCCAAATTATTTAATTGTTCACTTGACAGATTGTTATTAGGTGCCACACCATTTTGGGATTGCATTTGTATTTGATATTTTATTTGATTAAATTTGCGAGCATAAGCAAGGATATATTGATTCTGATTTTAAATAATAAAAATAATGTAATAATAATGGTTTATTAATATTAGTGGGGTTTTTTCATCAATGAACGAAATATTATTTATTTTAATTTAATTTATTTTTCCTTTTTTTAGTTACCTTATTAGTACTTCTTTGATAAAGAGTTGATTCAAAGTTTTTAGCAGCAGCAAGTATATCTTGTTCAGAAGTATTAGGTGAAAGATGTCTCAAAGCTTGTGCACTACATACATACATACATACATACATATATATATATATATATTAAAATAATATTCATTTAGTTTCATATATAAATATTTATTTTAATCTTTTTCAATCAAAGCATAGTTTTTTTCTGAATAAATAAACTTATAAACTTTTGTCTTTACAGTTGAGTAACAAATTGTGCTCTATCGTTGATTGTCATTTCATCACGCCAGTTAGGATTTGGTACATCATTTTGTTGAAGATTAGGTTGGCCATTAGGCATATTTGGTTGTTGATTCATGTTTATTTAAGTATACACTTTTTTTTTTTTGATTTACTGAGTAATAATAGTAATAATAATATTTAATATATAATAAAAATAAAGAGTGATAGAAAAGAGAGTGGAAAAAAAAAAAGGTTTAAAAAAAATAACGTATTATAAAATTATCGTGAGATAATTAAAGAAAGAGTTTTTTACTGCTTAAAAAAATAAAATAAGATGGACTATTATAAATTATTTAACAATAAAAAGAAGAATAAAAAAAGAAAAATGAAAGAAAAAGAGAGAGAAAAAGGGAGAAAAGCAAAACACTGAAAAAAAAGGAGTTTTTCACTCGGGGAGAAAAAGCTCTCAGTGGTTATTTTTTTAAAATCCGACTATTCTCTCATTCTTTTTTGAATTTACCAGAAAAGGTCGAATTTTGCGTGTTGTCAACTACTATATTAATAGATGTAAATATGTATGCTCTTTTTATTATAATCATTTAATACTATAAAAGAATAATCGAATTTTATTAATAATTTCAAAAATATAATATTTTTATTTTAACTAAGAGAAATATAATAACAAAAGGTAGAAAGTAAAAAAAAAATCAAGTCAGGTGATGGACTTAAAATTTGCTTATAGTTTTTTTTTGGTGGCAATTTTTTTTCGCTCTTCTTCCTCCTGTAAAATTTTATTTTTTTTAAAACCATATCAAAATGGCGGATAAGCCATTAC
Source organism: Cunninghamella blakesleeana (assembly GCA_017871115.1). Classification (NCBI taxonomy): domain Eukaryota; kingdom Fungi; phylum Mucoromycota; class Mucoromycetes; order Mucorales; family Cunninghamellaceae; genus Cunninghamella; species Cunninghamella blakesleeana. The sequence continues at coordinate 3,065,838 of JAFCIZ010000006.1, forward strand.
CTAATATTCCTTTTTTACAAAGGAATATATCTTCTCTTGATACAATTGTAAAGTCCTTATCACCTTTAGTAGCTATATCTTCAAGTACTGATGCTGATGAGATTTGTAGAGCTAATAATATTCCAAGTTTTGCTGACTTTATTAAACCTTTTGGTAACTTTATTGATGGTAGAGGTAATTTGTTTTATATATTTATACAGCTACCTATTTGTTTTATATATATATATATATATATATATATATATATATATAATATTTACATTATTTATTATATATAGTTAACGTAAGAGATTCTCAAGGTATGCATATCCCTATTGATAACTTTTATCTTCGTTTTGAATCAATAAACCAACTTGAAGAACCTACTCATCAAGCTATTTTGAAACTTGCTAATGATACAGTTAAAAAAGATGGACAAGAAAAGAATTTTCCTATAGAGCAATATGATATTAGAAATCGTTCTGACGTAACTGAAAGATATCTCGATAGTAAGTAAAGCAAACTATTTTTTTTTTTTTTTTTTTGATAAAAAAAAATAAATGTTTATATTAATATCAATTAATAATTTTATATTAACCTTATATATATATTTATCATTGTTATAATAGATAGTATTGAAACATTAATGCCTTGGTATGAAAATTTTAAAAGACTTATTTTATCATTACGCGGAATTACTGAGCATGAAACTTTTGATCACCCTGTTGCAACAATGATCGTCATATCTTCAGCAAACCCTGATCCTATGGGCACAATCATGCAATTATACAATCCAAATGTTCCTTCTTTCACTGTAGATAAGCCATACGTTGATACAAATATACTTAGATATTATGTACTGATACATGATCCTCAACAAACAACTCTTGAGCAGTAAGTAATGCATATCATTATTACTAGTATCAAAAGTAGAAAAAACAGGGTATATGTATAAATAATGTACTAAATAGATGTATATTTATTTATATATATATATGTGTATTATACTAGTTCACAAAGTGTTTTTGAAAAGATGAAACGTAGTTTTGGATTACATTGCCATATGCTTACGTTAAGTTCTCATCCACCAACATCATTTGAAGATGCAACTAATATAGAAAACCATTTAGATACAACGGATGAATCAATTCACATGATATGGAAACATGAATTAGAACAAAAGCAATCTATTGATACTGCTTTATATCATTATACTCAACAAATGGATGATAACAATACCAATATAACCAATCTTAATAATCTTAATAATAATAATAGTAATAATCAAGGTCAACAAGAACAATTAGTTAATCTATCAGATATACCATCATCCCCTACCATGTCTCCATCGCTTACAAGGTCAAGTTCGTCATCATCTATAGCTACCAATTCAACTTCACCATTGCCGACAGTGGTTACTTCAACACAAGGTTTTGATTTAACACAAAATTCTTTAGATCAAGCCATGCCTTTATCACCTAATGGGAATTATCTGCAACAACAACAGCCATCATCATCGCCAAATAATATTGATCTATTGACAGACACTATACCAGAAGTGACGAATGTAAAGTATGGGCAGTATTTAACTTATGATAATATTGAGGGAACAAAGAACATGGTAAGAGAGTTGGTAGTGCAGAGTCTGGTACCTTTTATGGAGCGTAATATACAGCATTGGAATGAACAAGTAGCTTCTGCTCGTCGTGGTCTTACTGGTCGTTTATTTGGTGCTAGCCGTAGATTATTTGGGTCGAATAATTCTCGTAGTCCTTCCACTCAATCTATCCAAACAATCCCTGCTACTGGTCATAATATACCCACTGGTACAAATATGTTGACAATGTAAATTATATATTTAAATTTATAAAAAGAATAATAATATATATGTATAGAAAGCGATGAATTTAAATTTAGATGAATGTTATTAATATATATATATGGCGCATTTTCATAGTTATCCGTTCGGTGCCCCCGAAGCTCAAATGAGAAAATTAGCCGATTTTTCTTTTATGTTGCGTGATTATAAGTTTGCCCAAATTATTTATGATACTGTTCGTCGTGACTATGCTACTGATAAAGCTTATAAATATCATGCTGGGACACAGGTAATTATATAAAAATAATAATAAAAGCATAGTGTTTATTATATTGATAATGTAATGTTATTAAATTATTAATTTCTTTTTTATTTTATTTTATTTTACATCTATGTATATATATAATATTAATTTAGGAAATGATCGGGGTATGCTTTTTAATGATGAATCAACCTTTGACAAGTAAAGTGGATATAGATCGTAATTTTGAATTGGCTGTTCAACAATATCTTGGTCGATGTCGATCACCTTATCATGCTACACGAACTACAGTAATATATTATGAGTTGTTAAAAATGAGACGCATGTGGAAAGAAATACCGAATGCATTGGTTCGTATGACTGGTGAAGATTCTGATTTAAGATCGGCTCTCTTTTTGGAACAAGCGGCTCATTGCTTTTTACATACTCCTCATCCAATGGTTAGAAAGTATGCTTTTCATCTTGTTATGGCTGGTCATAGATATGCTAAAGGTTTACAGGTAAGGATGTTTATAATAAAAATAGAACGATGGCAATGCAAATGATAATATTCATATATCTATATTTTTAATCAAATATTTCTAATTTTATATTTTATATTTTATATTATAGAGAGATCATGCATTTAGATGTTATAAAATGGCAGCATTAGTTTTGGATGAAAGTCAATGGTCCGTTGCAAAAGGTCATGTTCAATTTGCTCTTGGTCGCCAAGCATTTAATTTAGGTCAATTAGAAGATGCAGTGTCTCATTTCCTTAATGTATTACCCGATTCCAAACAAACACCACAACAACAAATTGCACATATTAGAGAGTTTTTATTTATATACAAGGTAACAAAAGTTTATATATACATATATGTATACTCATTTTTATTACCATGGTTGTAATTAATTGTAATATAATGACAATATAAACTTGTTTTAATGATATTTGTAGAATTATACAACACAAGCTGGAGTTGATCCTCTCAAAGAAACACTGCCTGATTTAAAAATTCCAGTTATTAATGATAAAAATATTAGTGTCAGTTTATCAAATAGTCAAGTCAATACGGATCATCAAGATGAATGGCTAGCTATGGAACGAGATATTTTAGAATCTAGTATAAGGAAAGGATATATTTTGAAATCAAAAAAGGCTCTTGCATTACAGCAACAGGATGATAATCGCGTTATATGTGCTATTGGAGGTAATATTGATAGCGGTTGTAATAAATAAATAAATGAATATAATAATAATAATATATATACATATATATATATATGTATATTTTCTTTTTTTACACAGAGCCTTCTATTGTCCATATTGAGCTATATAATCCATTACAAATTGCTGTATCATTATCTGAGATTATACTTGGCTGTAAACATCGTAACTCAACAATGGCCAATAAAGACCCAATCAATGCTGATGCTTATAGTGATGAAAATATGATAGAAGGAACACCTATAGAAGAAAGCGATAATATGTTTGCTTTTGATGAATTTAATTTACAAAAAATCCCACAATTATCCTTAGATCCATTAGAAAAACGGGTGGTAATTATATACATATACTATAAATATGTATATACAAAATATACTGATAGTGATTTAATCTTACACTTTCCTCTTTATTTATTTCTTAAAATCATAGATAGAATTAACAGTTGTTCCACAAAAAGAAGGATCTATTACTATTGTTGGCTTACATTATACACTTAATGACCTTGTCCATACTTTTCGACCGTTCAATAAAAAAGGTAAAAGGTTGAATAATACAAAAGAAGAACGAATGGCAGAAGTATATGCACCCGATCGTAGCTTGGATATTCTGGTTACATCACCAATGCCTCTTTTAGATCTTACTTTCCACAATATCCCTGACTCTATCTTTTCTGGCGAAGTTGTGCAGACTATACTAGAAATCAACAATAAAGGTAATAAAGGTCTTACTTCTTTACAACTGAAATCAAGCCATCCTAGCTTTATAAGTGTTGGTCAACCTCAAGATATGGATAAACCAATATATGGTAAATAAATAACAATAATATTCGATAGGCTAGCCTTTCCTTCTTTTTCTCTTTTTTTTTTTTTTTATTTTCTAACATTAAAATAAATGTATTTTTTATTATGTTTTAGGTACTGGAGAAGATAAAAGCTGTCAATTTGATAATCAAATTTCTGATTCAAGTATACTACCTATTCCATTACCATCTGATGGAGAAACCCAACAATCTATTGTACAACCTGGAAAAACTACACTGGTACCTTTTTGGATCCGTGGCGATAGAATTGGAAAATATACAATGAAGCTCTTATTTTCGTACCAATCAGAGGTAAACTCAATATAAAAGATATAGTAAAACAAAAAAAAAATGTATTGAGGTATACTTTTTTGTTTTATTAATATTGAAATAATTTATTTATGGTTTTCTGTAAATATTTAGGAAGAAAATTCAGCTATTGCTCATCGTACTCTGCGTTATACAATAGCCATTCAAGTCTTACCTTCGCTCAAAATTAATGCTTTTACAAGACCAAGCATGTCAGCTGCTAATGAATTCATTCTTGGTATAGAAGTATGTAGTTAATAATTATTTATTTTTGATTAAACAAATCAAATACAAAAGTACATATTATTGATTATAGTTGATTTTTCTATTATTTTATTTTATGTATAGATTGAAAATTTACAAAATGTAGCAAACTTCGAATTACGTCAATTAACATCTGCTAGTGCAAGTTGGATTATAAGTCCTTTAAATATTAACATGGGATCAAGGTAATAATATAAATTAAAACCATAAGAAATAGAAATTATATGTATATAAAAAGGAAAGCATAATCAATGATTTTTTTATTATATTATTTTTATTAAATAGTGAAGATATTTCCAACAAATCTATTATTCCTGTTCGGCAAACTACTTTCACTTATTATAAAATACGAAAAATAGAAGATGAATTTAAACCACAATTGTCACCTGAAGCTTGGACATCTAATGCATTAGCTAATTTATTAGCAAATGGTGAAACATTTAACCCCCCTCCTCCACTCGATATGAATATTACAAAAATATCATTTGTAAGTAAATTATTTTTACTAAATAATAAATATATAAATAATAATATATTAAATAAATAATGAAATAATATACTTATTAAAAACTTATATATATTATATTATATACAAAATAGAAAAATGAAGTAATTCCATATTATACGACGCCACTTAGAGATTTTGCTCTAAATTCAAGGATTCACTGGCGTACCACTCATCTTCAAACTCAATATCCAATGATTAGTGTTAAAAAACAACCTGCTGTATTTACTTTATACAACACAAGCGATATCGATCTAACATTATACTGGGATATACCAAATATGAAAAGACACGGTCACCATTATATCATTGGCGTTAATTTAGGGGTGAATCAAAATCCATATCAAGAGCACCATCATGGAAAAGAAGTATTTAATACAAATACTGGAAGAGCAATGTTTGAACAAACTGCTAAAGAAAGAGCTGCATTGATACATAGTTTTACAAAAAACTTGGCTACTAAAGAAGAAAGTCCTATTAAATTAACGGTGCATTCTTTGGATACTATTAAACATGATTTTAGTGAAAATGGGTAAGTTTACCATTGCTACTGTTTTAAAATAATATTAATAATAATTACTGGTATGGAATTTACTAATACTTATATATGTGTACATATATCTTTCTTTTGTCAGATTATTGACAGTACCAGTTACTTTTACTTTAAAGAATTGTTCATGGAATAAGCAAGCAAAATATAAATTGGATTTATTATCATTTACTGAAGGAAAACAAGTTCAGCTACAAAAAGTGTAAATAAAAAATAACATTTTTTTTTTCTTTTTAAAAAATAATAATAAGATATAGAATTGATAGTAATTTTTATTCCTTTCATTTCCTTTTTTTATATATAGAGTCAAGTCAGCTTTAGATATCCACACATTTCATTGGAATGGCGATACTACATTTTCTGGATTATTAAAAAATAATGAAACTATCAATATTGAAGCAATAGCCATGTTTCAAGTAGCTAGTACTTACGATATCAATCGATGGAAACTAACTGTACAAACAGCCTTAGAAAACGGTGATGATGATAGTGAGGTTTATATACATTGGCCTAGCCTTCCTCATATTATATCAGTAACTTAAAAAAAAGTTGTGATAGTCAATTTTTAAAAAATAAACAAAAAAAGCAAAATAAATTCATTTCATATTTATCGTGTTATATATAATTTTATTATAAAAATATAAAAAAAACAGTGGTTCAATAATAGTTGGAAAAATCAAACATTAAAACCACGCTGCATTGTACTTTTAAAAATTTATCGAAAATAAATAAATAATATATTATCGATGATACTATGTGGATATGGTAATAAATTGGTTGTTTACATAAAATCAAATTATCTTGGAGGGACCTTTAAAAATTTGAACCTTTTAGTAAAAATTGCTGCTTGGGCCATTTGAAGAGTTTGGAAATAAAAAGAAAAGTGATGCGTAGTATAAACTAATATTAGCTCTGAATATATTTTGATAAGAAAATAAAAATAATTAAGCAAATAAATCTAAAATAAAATGAAAAATTACGCTCATTTTTTTTATCTATTTTATATATACAAAAACATGTTATATTATGAATTATAAGAAATAAAAAAAATATTCTGAATAATTTTAATTTATAGAGGACGAGTATTAAATGAAAAAACCCAAAAAAGGAACAACTTAGATTTTTTTTCGTCATCAACCACTTTTTTATAAAAAAAGAACGGGGTTTTAAAAAAGTGGCTGGCCAAAGAAATTGAAAATTATATTATTTTTATTTACCCAACCAATTTTTATTTTTATTTTTCTCTTTTATTTTATAATTTTTTTATTCACAATATAATAATGTCAATTTCATTATTAAAGGGTGCGACCATCACTCGTTCAGTTGTATCACAACCTGCTTTATGGAATTCAGTTAGATTTGCATCACAAAATAGTAAAGCTGTTACTCAAGCTGATGTAGTTAACGTTGTTAATTTTGATGTTGTTTCTGGTGCACCTGGTAATAATAATAATAGCAGTCAACAAAATAAAAAAATAAAATAAAAATAATAGATGGATAATGATATATGTACATATTATATACATACATATATATATAATGAAAGGAAAAAAAGATGAAAAGTATGTAAATAAGTCAACTTAAAAATATGTATTTCGATTTTTATATATATATATATATATAGAGGCATTAAGTGAACGTAGCGTACGTATTTTTAGTCCTACCAAACCTGCTACTCAAAGTGGTAAAAACGGTACTAGACATTGGCGTATTGATTTTGATATTTTAGGTACATAGAATAAACAACGAGGAAAATAGAATAAAAATACACAAAAACCAGTTATTATGCAATTATTGAAAAAAACAAAAAAACATGATAAACCGCAACAAATTAATCACACAAAAAATCAATTATACGATTTTTATTTTTGTTATTTTAAACTAAATAGAGGATGGTAATCGTTGGGAAAATCCTTTAATTGGTTGGGCATCCAGGTAAGCGAATTATTTACTTTTTTTTCTTCCCTTTTTAATCATTATCAATGGAATATATATTTATACTTACAAAAAATACCATATTACTACTACTGCTATTTTATAATAGTTCCGATTATCAACAAGCTTTACAAATCAAGTTCAACAGCAAAGATGCCGCTATTAAATTTGCTCAAAAACAAGGTAAACATATAGGATAATTAATGATAATAATAATAATAATCAAAAATGAAAACGGGTAAAACATATGTATTAACATTAATCAATGTTTTATTTTTTATTTTTTCAGGATGGAGCTACTTTGTTCAAGAACCTAAACCAGTTAAATTTGTTAAGAAGGCTTATGCTGATAATTATAAATATTGTCCTGGTAAACTTAGACTTATTAAAACTAAATAAACTTGACATATTTTACTTTTATAATAATAATATTAGGCATGAATAATAATAATAACAATATGGATAATGACAACTACAATAAAAAACAGCAATACACGATTTTTTTTAATTGTATTATTTTTATTATTTTTATTATTTTTATTTATTGTTTTGGTATTAAAATGATCATCACTATCATCATTGTAATCGACATAAATATAAATTGAATACATATAAAAGAGAAAGGAAAAAAAAGGATATAGTTATAAAATAGGCATAAAATAAAGCTTGAAAAAATAAATTATATTCATCGTTAAAGATGACTTTCCAACGATTTTGATAACCATTTTTCATTTTTTACAAAGGCAGCGTTTAAGACATCCCAAATATTCTTAGCATATATGAATTCGATATCCATTTTAATTGACATAGGAATATCTGTTTCTACATCCATTTTATTTTTCCAAGGTAATATGATTTTTCGAATACCAGCTCGATGTGCAGAGATTACCTTCTCTTTAATACCTCCAACTAAATATAATTAAAAAAGGAAAGATGAAAAATAGATAAATTTTAATAATAATAATAATAAAAGATATTTTTTTAATTTAATTTAATTTAGTTTACCAGGCAAGACTTGGCCACGTAAAGACATTTCACCTGTCATAGCCGTTGTTGAAGGTATATGCCATTCGCCAAATAGTGATACCAAAGCACATACTAACGTTACACCTGCACTTGGGCTTCATATACATAATAAATAAAATTAGAAAATAAAGATATATCTATATTAGTTTATATATAATAGATTATTTGTATTGAATAAAAATTATGTATATATTTACCCATTTTTTGGAATACTAGAAGCTGGAAAATGAATATGTATATCTTCATGTTCAACAATATTTGTTCTTCTTGACGATGTTAAATTTAATTCGAATGCATGAGATTTAACCCAGGATAAAGCGATCTGTGCTGATTCTTTAATCGTATCGCCCAAAGAACCTAAAAAATAATAGTAATAAAAAGTTTTTTTTTTTAATTTTGAATTTATTCCATCTTTTATTTCTATTGTTTTCTGGTATATGTGTATATATAAAATATTTTACCTGTTAATAATAAATCACCACCTCTTCCGGGCATTTTTGATGCTTCAACATAAAGAATACCTCCATTTCCAGAACCAGAATAAGCTAAACCAGTACAAACTCCAAATACTTCATTACTACTATCAGCAACTTCTTTTTCGAATTTGGGTATCTATATATATACATTAAAATAAATAAAGAATAGAATGAATTAAAAAATTAATTTTTTTTAAAAAAAATGAGCTGATTTTTTTTCTTTTATTTTGTATTACTCCAAGAATGTTACGAAGGTCTTCCAAAGTAATAATAGGTGAATAATTAGATGGAGGTAATTTGTTTTCATGGATATCAGCCAATTCTACACATTTTGCACGAACAATAGAAGCAATAGTTCTTTCTAAAGTTCGAACACCACTTTCTCGAGTATAGTTTTCAATTAATTTCATTATAACTTCATCATTCATTTGAACATCTTTTTCTTCTAATCCATGCTCAATCAATTGTTTAGGTAAAAGATGTGATTTAGTAATATGCAATTTTTCTTCATAGGTATATCCATTCAAATGAATGACTTCCATACGATCAAGAAGTGGTTCAGGAATGTTTTCCATATTGTTGGCAGTGGCAATAAAAAATACATTGGATAAATCAAAGGGTACATTAAGATAGTGATCTGAAAAGTTTTTGTTTTGATGAGGGTCTAATACTTCTAATAATGCAGCAGCTATTTTATATTATGAAAAAAATAAAGTAAAGTAAAAATAATGAATTGATGAATTTATTATTTTATTTAATTATTATTATTAATGTAAATTACCTGGGTCTCCATAATGTGATGAATGAACCAATTTATCAATTTCATCTAATAGTATACATGGATTATTGACACCAACTTTATGTATTCCTTGGATAATAAGACCTGGCTGTGATCCTACATATGTACGTCGATGTCCTCTATAAATATACAGAGCAAAATAATTATAGTTATGATGATAATTAATATTATTTTTTTAATACCTTATTCCGTTCTTATTTTATTTTATATTCTAACCTCATTTCAGCTTCATCTCTAACTCCACCTAATGATATTCTATGGAATTCTCTCGATAAAGCTATAGCAATTGATTTTCCTAATGAAGTTTTACCTACACCTGGCTAAATAACAAAATTAGTAATAAATAAAATTAGTAGGCGTACATTTAACAATCAGAACAATAGAAATCTATATACACTTACTGAACCAACAAAACAAATAATAGGGGCTTTTAAGTTTCCTTTCATTTTTACAACGGACAAATGCTCAATAATTCTTTTTTTAACATGTGTTAAGCTAGAAAAAAAAAAATACCCAATCCAAATAAGTAATTAATTAGATACCATTTGTTTATATACATACATGTATATTTTGTTAATAAACCCTCATCATTTAACCTTTATATTTTTATATTCTTTTTACCCATAATGGTCGTCATCTAGTTGTTGTCTAGCCCTTTGAATATCGACAAGATCTTCAGATTTTTTATTCCAAGGCATATCGGCCATCCATTCTAAATAATTTCTTGAAACTGACCATTCAGTAGAGGATGGCTGTAAGCGTTTAATTCTTTTTAATTCTTTTTGTGCAACCGTAACAGCATGGGAAGGCATATTTGCTTCTACTAATCTTCTATTTAATTCAGTTGTGTCATCTTCTTCTTTTTGTTCATAACCTAATTCTTGTCGTATAGCATCCAACTATTTTTAAAAATGAAAACATGATTTATCCGTCAATATTTTAAATAACTAAACTTATTTTCTCTCTTCACTTTATATATATACATATCTTTTTTTACCTGTTGGCGTAAATAAAATTCACGTTGCTGTTTATTCAGTTTTCCTTCGACAGTAGATTGAACTTGTTGAGATATTTGTAAAACATGAACTTGGCGTTGCATCCAATTAGAAATCAGTCGAATTCGCTGAACAGGATCACTTGTTTTTAGCATAATCCATTTTTCATCAAAAGATGTTTCAATAATAGAAACCAATAAATCCGCTAAAGCTAAAGGAGGCATAGTGGTTGTCATTTTTGTTAATTGGGTCATTAAACTATCGGGCATTTGTAATTCTTTCATTTTTAAAATAAATTCATCGCATAATTTTTTGTATTCAATAATAATTTGGTTCATATTGGAAACGTTATTTTCTTGAGGATAGTATTTAACTTGATACATAAGAGTAGAAGAAGGATGGGTATATTCTTTTACAAGTTGACACCGTTGAATGCCTTCAAAATAAACACCAAAGACACCTGAACCTGAACGTTGAACTCGAATAATTTTAGCAACACAACCAAAACTAGCTAAACGGTTCTTTTGAGAAGGAGTAACTAATTTCTCTTGCAATTTCTTTTTTTCTTCTTGTTCTTCTTCATTACCCATAGGAACTTTAGGCGCAAAGGAAGGGAAGGCTTCTTCTATTTCTTCTTTTTCAGTATTTGCTGTTGCTATTTTGTCCTCTTTTAAAGGAACGCATACGACATAAATGGATTCTTGATCAGATTTCTTGAAAAACTTTCTAGTTAATTCTATAGCTTCGTTTCCAATAAGGACAGTACGAAGTACAACGTGTGGTAATAAGACTTTCTTTTCCAAAGGGATCACTGTTAAGGCAGTAGGTATCATTATTATTATAAGTAATATAAGTATAAGGTAGTAATAATAATAATAAAAAAGAGTGGGGGAGAGGAATAAACAAAATAACGTGAAAGAGAAAGAGAAAAAAATAAAAAAAACTCTGGTGAGAAAATTAAGCTATATTTATATAATTTTAAATAGGAACGAAAATCGGTGTTTTAATTTTATTCCAATATTTTTATGCAATTTTTACTCCACATTTTTTAAAAAAATATTCACACACACGAAAGTATTAAAAACAAATAAATAAATGATAATCCCTTTTTTTCATTTAAGGTATTTTATATTATTATTAAAAAGCTATAAGAATGAAAAAAAAATATTTTGTATATAACAAACATATGTATAAATAAAATAAAGCCTAATAATAATAATAATAGTGAAATAATAAAAACAATATATATATATATACATACATACATACACATATACATATATATATAATATATATATTTATGTTAAGAGTTTAAAAATTGACTTAAATGTTTTTTTTTAGTATGAAGAGTGGGAGAGTGGTACAAAATAAAAAAATATATTTATTTTCATTTTTTTTTTTTTTTTAATTTGCTTTCGTTAATAAGAAAGCTGTTCTACAAGGAATATAAACTTGAATCCAATTTGGACGACTATCCCATTCTTCGTTTGTAGTAAAGTATTCACCTTTAGGATCTAAACGGTCATGACCACCAAATTTCTTTTTATCATCGGAATTTAAAATCATTTTATATTTTCCAGCTTGGCTAACACCAATACGATAATCTGTATAAGATTGTGTTGGATGGAAATTAAAAACAAAGACTACATTCCCTCTTTCAAAAACTATCACTTTATCTCCTTCATGTTTACGAGAGACATAAGCTTGAGGTTGATGAAGCCATCCATAAATTTCTTCTGTTTGTTGTAGAGCCCGATCCCATTCATTTAAGTATTTATAACGAAGCAAATGATCATCCAATACGTTCCATTGACGTCGAGCGTAATGGAAACTGGAATTATTACCATCTCTTGGAAAATCAAGCCATTCAGGGTGTCCAAATTCATTGCCTTCAAAATTTAAATAGCCTTCTCCAGATAAGCCATGTGTGATTAAACTATGAAAAATTTAAATAAATAATAATATATATATATATATTTAATTAGGTGATGATTATATATATTTTCTCTTCCTTTTTAAAAAAGGTGATTTGTATTTATTTTTTTACCGTATCATTTTATGTAAAGCAAGACCACGGTCTATCACTGGCGTTAATTCAGACAAATCACTCATATTAGTATACATTTCTTTATCCATAAGCCAAAAAGCCAATGTTTTATCCCCTACCAACGCTTGGTCATGCGATTCACAGTACCCAATTGTTTTTTCCAAATGACGACGGTTTGTTAAAATGTGAACGATATGTCCCATTTTCCAATCATCATCCTTTGTTTCCTTTAATAATTTAATCCATGTATCTGGTACAGCCATAGCAAGGCGATAATCAAATCCTAATCCACCTTCTTTCACAGGGCGACAGCTACCAGGCATACCTGATACGTCTTCCGCAATGGTGATGACATTAGGATAGTGTTGATGTAAATAATCATTAGCTAATTGACAATACATGACACTATCTTCATCCACGTTATCACCAAAATATTCGTGATAATCCCCAGAAAAGCCATATCCAATACCATGATGTTTATATAACATACTAGTGACCCCATCAAATCGGAACCCATCAAATTGGTAAACGTCCATCCAATAGCGTAAATTTGACATTAAAAATCGCAAAACTTCGTATTGCCCATAATTGAAAAGTCGAGAATCCCAGAGTTCATGGCGCCCTTTACTACCTTCATGGAAATAACAATGATCACTACCATCAAATAGATTTAATCCATCTTCTACATTTTTACAAGCATGGGAATGTACTACATCCAATAAGACCACTAAGCCAAGTTGATGAGCTGTATCAATTAATTCTTTTAATTCTTCAGGTGTGCCATATCTTGATGATGGAGCAAAAAAGGATGTAACTTGATAACCAAATGATGCATAATAAGCATGTTCCATGATGGCCATTAATTGAATAGCATTGTAGCCAAGATAAGCTATACGTGGTAAGATATTCTTTGTAAATTCTTTATAAGTACCAACACGAGGTTCTGTAGTAGAAATACCAACTAAATAAATATGTATATAAAATAAAATAAGTAAATATAAAGTGGAAATAAAAATAAAAATAAATGAATAACTAATTCATCATCATATATATATATATATATATATTTCTTATCATTACCATGTGCTTCATATATACGTAAACTTTCGGGTTTTTTTGGACGAGAGTGTTTAAATGTATATTTGTTGTCAGGATTCCAAAAAATAGCCTCATAGGTAGGACTTACTGAAAGTTCTTGTGTGACTCGATTAATCCATGCTGGTAGACGGTATATACGTTCTCCATTAGATAATGTCATACTAATCTATATATATAGTCGTGAGTATGTCATTTTTTTAATAGTATCTATAATATATATTATCCTTTTTTAAATAATTTATATATATTTTAATATTTTACCTTCACTTTTGAATTATGGGGAATTGCAGGTTTACCATCGACTGTTGGAGGAATAACAATTTCAAATACACCGTATTGATCTCGTTTCATTCTATGGGTATTAATATTCCAAGCGTCTATTTGATTTAATGTGTAACCCAACAAAAAAAAAGTAGAAGTATAAATATAAATAAATGATAAAAATAACAATAATAATAAAGAATCCTTGATATATATTGAAAATAATAGATTAAATAGAGAAAGAAATAATACTTACTAAATTCACCAACAAGACAAGCTGTTATTGCGTTGGGAGCCCATTCACGGTAAATGATGGTATTATCTTTTTCAACATTGAAACCATAATATTCATATCCTTTGGTGAATTTTTCAATTCCGCCTGGCGAGTTTTCTATCATTTTTTTATATTTTTCAAAATAGGCATATCTTTATATCATTCATAATCATAATAAAAGCAAATATGTATATATTAGCAAAAAATATATAAGATGAGTATATTATAATACTCATATACAATAAAATAAATATTAATAGATAGATATATACTTTTACTTTACCTTTTTTTAAGTTCTTCTTTAAAAGGATCTAACCAAGGATCAATAATTGTCAAACCAGTACCATCAGCAGGTAAAGTTAATACGCGTCCAGGTTCGACTTCTTCTTGAAAAGTAGGGATATTATCTTCTTTTGTGGACATTTTTTTTTTATAATAATATATTTTAAGTAAGGAATATAAAATGAATAATAATAAAAGTGAAAGAAAAAAGAGAGAAAAAATAAAAGAAAAAAGGAAAAAATAATTTTTTATAAGCAAAAAGTAGACCGGAGATCAAAAAAATTATATTTTTCCATTATAAAAAAAAATATTCCCCAAATCCTTACTAGTTTAATTAACCCTTTTTTATATAAAAATTATCATCTTTTGTTTAATGGTTATAATTATGTTTATTCTCACTCATTATATATAAAAAATTTCATCTTAATATATATATATATATATGTATATGTTATGCGTTGAGAAGAATGAAGGAAAGTATTTTTTGATGGCAATAAAGTTACACAAAGCAGTTTTTTTTTTCTTTTTTCCCGTTTATCTGTTCTCATCCACCTTGATTTATAAAAGATTAAAAAAAGAGAAAGATCCTTCAAAAGATTAAATAAAGTGAAAATAAACCTTCTTTTTTTTTGTCCCCAACCAACTTTTTCCTTTCCTTTCTTCAAATAAGCCTAGTGTAATAATAACCCCTGATATATTGTCATTTCATTTCCATACTATAAATAAACGAAGAAATTGTTGGAGATTTATTTAAAAAAGAAAAAAGAAATAGGTTTTTGCTATTATTATTATTATTATTTACCACTTTGAGTAACGCCTGTATATAAATCAACGCTTTGACCACGTTAGAAAAAAATCGACAAAGGTTTTTTTTCAGTTTGGTAAAAAGTTGGTTGAGCGGAATTTAAAATCAATTTGTAAACTTAATTTTTTTCTTTTGCTGCTCCATGCTTTATTTTTACTGCGCGTATGAACATATATATTTTTATTTTTTATTTTTGCTTTTTATTTTTTTTATTTTTTATTTTTATTTTTATTTTTTTTAATAATAATGTCTTTGGAAGATATCTTTAGTAAACTTGCTACAACTACCGTTACCACTGTTTCAAGAATAGCTCTTAGTCATGCTACTAATGCAGCCATACGAAATGTAACCCACTACATTTCTCAGCAAGCCTTGACTGACAACAAAGATTACAGCAGAGAATTACAATCTCTACAGCGACAGTTAGATCTTAAAATTAAAAACTTGAAGGTAAAATAAAAAAGAAAGAAACTATTATTATTATTTTTATTAGTGTTATTAAATATATACATATACATATATATATATAAATGTGTTTAAACATCTTTTTCTCTTTCCTTTTCTTATATATTTAATAGCCAGCGGTTGATATGATATCACATAGTGTTGCTAATGGGAATCAAGATCTAGAAGCATCATTAGAGATGTGTAATGATTTAAAACGCGATTTGGATGCATTTACTTATGAAACAGAAATAGCCTTAAAAAACAAAGCCAGCCCATCAGGTTTAGTAGCACGACTAAAAACCATTTTACATCAAGTGGATGATACTTTACCTTCAATTTATTTATCTTTAAGAAGTATTGATTCATTAGTTGGAAAAGTATCAAGTAGTAAACTAATTCAAGCTTCCACTATTTTACAACATGCATCAGCATCAACATTGCAAAAAAAAAACAAATATTCTTTTACAGTCACTTTATATTCATTATTTGCTGCCAATGTCCGAACAACAATAGATTCATCATCATCACCTATTGAATGTGTTTGGAAAGAAGAAGCAAGAAAATGTACACTAACTATTGAAAAACAACAGCAACCATCGTCATCAGAAACAATTCAATATCATTTGGTTTTAAAAGAAGATATGAATGACGGATTATACCACGACGCAGAGGATACTCCAAAAAAATGGAATTGGAAAGTGGATCATATTAAAAAATTATTTTTTACAAAGAGTGGTACTTTGTTAAATATTGAAGATGCTAAAGCTTCTGTTTTAGTGATCAAATTATTAAAAGATAAAAAGGAAGAGGGAGAGGAAAAAATAGAAAAAAATGGAAAAGATAACGAAGGTGAAGATGATAGTGATGGTGGTTTGGTGAAAACAAAAGAAACAGTGCCTGATATTCATCGTGATGAATTAAAATTAGCCGACTGGTTTGCTGTAGAAATATGGAAGGATAATACTGATGAAGAAGACGAAGATGGAGATGATGAAGAAGATCAAAGAGATGATAACAGCAACAGTAATACTTCCCAGCTCGATAAACAATTCAATTATAGTAATAGCGGTAATATTAATGATTTCAAGAATGATTCTATTCAATTCCCAATGTCTCTTTTATTATTGGAATCTACTATTAAGCTTGCCTTAATGGAAGTAACTGAACAAATACACCATTTAAATGCTTCTGATGAATTATTAAATACTTATATGTCATAAATATATAAATATTTTATTATATATAGTTAAAATAAACTTGTCATTTGCAAAATAAAATTAAATATGTACTTATATATCATAAAAAGTATAATCTTTTTTTTAATATAATAAAATAAGTCCATCCTTTGTAAAATATAATATATATATATATTTATAAAAATTTCTTTCAAAATAAAATAAAAATATAATGAATAGTAATAATAGTAATAATATATATGTATATATATATATGTTGCTTTGTTTTTTTTATTTTTTTTATTATTATTTTTTTTATTTTCAATAAACATTGATCTATTTATAAAACTCAAAGTTAGTGTCTTGTTTCTTCACGTTAGCTTTATAACCCTTTTCCAAATCCTTAGTTAAAATGACATAACGATTCTTTCGTACAGCTTGCATACCAGCTTCTTGACAAATAGCAGCAATTTCAGCACCAGATAATTTATCAGGTCGTGATACAACTATAATCATATTGTATTGAATAATAATAATAATTAATTCATTATCTATCGTCACCATTCTCTTTTCTATATTTTTTTTTTTTAAATATATATATATATATATATATATATTCATAGATATGTGAATAACTTACAATCTTCCAAATCTACTTCTTCTGATAAGTTCATCTTGGCTGTAATGGTAGAAAAGATTAGACGTTTTTGACGACGATCAGGTGTAGGGAATTCAATTTTACGATCGAGACGACCGGGACGTAGTAAGGCAGGATCCAATGTATCAGCACGATTTGTAGCCATAATAACCTAATGTATAAAAAAATGGAAGAAAAATAAATAAATGAATACGGATATTATTTGATTTTCATTTTCATTTTAAATATTTCTAGATATACATACCTTCACGTTTGAAGTTTGATCAAAACCATCCATTTGATTTAATAATTCTAAAAGAATACGTTGTACTTCACGATCAGCACCGGTTTGAGCATCGAAACGTTTTGTAGCAATAGCATCGATTTCGTCAATAAAAATAATAGCAGGTGAGTTTTCTCTAGCCATACGGAATACATCACGAACCATACGAGGCCCTTCCCCAAGATATTTTTGTACAAATTCAGATCCATTGACACGAATAAAACTAGCTGTTGTATGATGTGCGACTGCCTTTACTAACATTGTTTTACTATATATATATATAAATAAATAAATAATGATTTTTAGCATTTTAACAAAAAAATGTAAAATAATATAAAATTAAATAATTATCAAAACTTCTCTATTTATTATTATCGTTATTATTTTTACCCAGTACCAGGAGGACCATATAATAATACACCACGAGGGGGATCAATACCAATTTGTCGATATAAATCAAAATGTGATAAAGGTAACTCTACAGCTTCACGAATTTCTTGTTTTTGAATATCTAAACCACCAACATCTTGATAAGTAACATCAGGACGTTCGTCCGAAGTTAACATGGTAATGCTACTATCAGCTTCAGGAGGTAAAATGTCTACCAAGGCATTAGAATGACGATGTAAAGCAACAGATGCACTAGGTTTCAATAATTCACGGTCAATAGTAGACAAAATACGCACCACATAATTTGACCCAGTGGTAGATCCTACAATTCCAGTATGTTGATCCAAAGGTTCCAAGAATTGACCAATTACTAAAGGTACTGACTTAATACGTTTCACTTCTTCTTGTGCTCTAACCAATTCACTTTTTAAATGTTTTTGTTCATCTTTAATATATTCTTCCTGAAGAGCTAAAAATTCCAAATTGCTTTGAAGTTTCTTTAACTTTACATAAAGATCTTCTTCTGAAAGTTCATCTAATAAATTGGTAGGTGTAGCAGTTGTAACAGGTGCTTTGATAGTCTATATATTAAATATTGTTTTTAATAATGTATACTTATATATGGTTATATATTTATATATTTGTTTATATTTGTATATACTTCATATATTTATATATATGTATACATGACATCATATTATCTATTTATAAAAAAAATGCTATATAAATCATTATTTTCTTACATCTTGTTTTGCTTGAACAACGTCTTCCATTATATTGATTCTTGAATAGGTTATTTATAAAAATGAAAAATATAAAAAAAAGAGAGTGGAAAAAAAATAAAAAAAAAAAAAAAGATACTACTAATAATAAAAACGAAAGAAAGAAAAGAAAGGGAAATTATTATTTTTTTAAAAAAACAACTATGTATACGCGTTCTTTTTTTAAAATTCCGCTTATTTTTTCTTTACCCATTTTTTTCTTTCAACTTCCTCCTTTTTCTCTTTATAATTTTTATATGAACTTAATATAATGTCATCGCCAGAAGAAAATTTCGAAAAAGGTGTTGCTTTAAGATATGAAGGAAATGAATTCTTTAAAAAGGGTGAATTCAAAGAAGGTAAAATAGATATCATAGTAATAATAAATACATTTCTCTTAAACAATATAATAAAAAAATAATAATAGCTTTCTTTTTAACCCTTATTTTATATTCTGCTTTTAATTATTTATTATAGCTCTCACTAAGTATTATCATGCTATTTTATATTTAAAGACTGTTGGAGGGCAAAAAAATAAAGAAGAATATGATAAACGTTCCAATGAACAATTGGTCTTTATATATAATAATATGTGTGGTAAGAATATAAATAATATATCAATATATGGAAATAAAAGAGGTACTGAAATATATATTTAATTTTTTATTGTTTTATTATTCTATTTTCTTTTGATAGCCGTGCATATGAAACAATCCAATTGGGATCGAGTTATCCAATATTCAAAAAAGGTGAAATAGAAATAATAATAAAATTAAGATATAATAATAAACATAGTATATATATATATATATATATATATTAATAAAAAAAAATATTTATTAATCATCATTATATACCTTTTTACTCAAATATATAAATATATTTGATTAGGTTCTTGAATTGGATAAAGAAAATACAAAAGCTAAATTTCGAATGGCCCAAGCTTATCTTGGAAAGAAAGATTTAGATAGTGCAGAACCTTTATTAAAAGAAGTTAGTAAACGTGATCCTAATGGTAAAAGCAATTATAATCATAATCATAATAAAAAATAATCAAAGGTATATGTTTATATCAATGCTAATAGTATTATTCACTTTTTTTTTATTATTTTTTATTTTCTAGATCCCGCAGTAAAAAAAGAATTAGCTCGCTTTGAAAAATTAACAGATGCTTCTGAAGGCAAGGAAAAGCAAGTATACCGAAGTATGATGTCGAAAATGTTTGAAGGGGAAAAAAAATAAAAACTTAATATCATCATTCATTATCATTTTATCAATATCAATATCAATATCAAGTATATATATATATACTTTCAATTTTTTTATGTAAATTTACACTAATTGAATAATAATAAACCTACTCTTTTTTATGAAAACGGTTTATTGTTAATACTATACAACTTTAATTTAATTTAATTTAATTTATTCTATTTATGCAAAAAAAAAGAAGAAAAAGGGTATTATTAAATTTTAAAATCGACGTTCAAATAAAGCAACAATCATAATAAAACAGACAAAAAGCATAATAACCAATGCCATGAAATATCCAACGAAACCTTGCCTATATTTATAAATAAAAATGATGGTAGATTAGATGATGATGACGATAATCTTTTTTTCTATATCTATTTATACTTTATGCTTTATAAAACTATCTAACTCTATATTACCCCACGTGATATAAACGTTTTATAATTTGCTGTTGATTTCGGAAATAAGTTATAGTGGATGTTATAATACTAATCATGCCTAATAAAATAAAGATATAGGATACAACTTTAACATTTGTACTGACAGTTGAATCATTTGTCCAAGGAAAAGATAAAGCAGGGGCGAATTTTTTAGTTGATAAATCTACAATGGTCATGAAACCTAAAAATCGGAATTAAAAAAAGTGTAAATAAATAATAATAATAATAATAAATATAATGTATATATAATATTATCTTATATTATTTACCAATAAGCGATAGAGTCACTCCGGTTCGAAGCCAAGTTAATAGATTTCTTTCGTTAGCACAGTGGTCTCTTGCTTCAGAAATACCTATTTTATCATGAATGGCATTGTCCAAGTATCTAAATTCACTAGCACATTTCTCGTTATTACATTTTATAAAAGGCCGATCAATATTCGATTCCATTAGTATTCTATGAAAATAAAAAAATATAAAAAGGAAAGAAGAAGAAGAGGAAAAAAGGAAAAAACCTTTTTTTTTTAAATTTTTTTTCAAACTCAGTATCGTCTTCGAGTTGTCGTGCGAATTACTTTTTTAAAAAAGGGGGAGTAAAAGAACAATTAAGTTAATACTACACTTTAATTTGATAGACATATATATACTCCTCATTTTTTTTTCTTTCTCTCTCTCTTATTCTCTTTTCTCTTTCGCTTTTTTTTCACTTTCTTTAATAATATTTGCTATAATAATAATATGATATTTTATATAATTTCTATTTTATTATTATTTCATCCTTGTCATGTTAAAGCTTTATCATTATTTCAAGATACTAAATCAGCTATAAATCAAGGTTCAATTATAATAAAAAATAAAAAATGATTAATTAATAATCATCACCCTAATATATAGTAATAATAATGTTAATATATTGGTATATTAATACATATCACATATTATCCTTTTTTAAAAAATAGATTTAACATGGCTATTTTCAAATTCAAGCTCTATAGATTTTACTGAATTAAATGGAAAAACAGCTTATTATGAATTTGAAGTAGTGAGTGTGGCTAACACGAGTTTACCCAATCAAACAGGTTCAAGCTCCAGGGGGATTCTTTATAACGTTGATTACTCCTGTTCTTTATCCATTAATCCAAATAGTACTTTATTACCTTTGTTTATTTTAAATAATCCTCAAATCCCAAAAATCGCTTTAATAAAATTAGGTCAATGTGACCTTTCTGATAAATTGTATTATGCTGAAAAAAATGGTGCCATTGGTTCTATTGTTTATCGTGATACTACCGTTAATGATATTGGAACTCAGGTATTATGACAGGTTTTTTAAAAAAAATGAAAAAAAAAACTTAAAAAAATAAGAATATATTTATATATATATATACTATGTGAAATAAAGAAGAAAACTTTAAAAATTAAACTTTCTTCTCTTTTTCAATTTTCTAATTTTATTTTATTTTTAAAAAAATAGGAGGAAGTATCTATACCATTTAATGCAAGTATTACTATTCCAGCTTTTTTCGTACCTAGATCAACTGGCAATGAATTATATAATCAATTAATATATACCATGGATAAA
The DNA here is from genome assembly GCA_017871115.1 of Cunninghamella blakesleeana. Taxonomy (NCBI): domain Eukaryota; kingdom Fungi; phylum Mucoromycota; class Mucoromycetes; order Mucorales; family Cunninghamellaceae; genus Cunninghamella; species Cunninghamella blakesleeana. The sequence continues at coordinate 3,088,499 of JAFCIZ010000006.1, forward strand.
TATAAAAACATAGCTACATCAAATAACAATATGATACAAGCTTTAGCTGTACGTATCTCTTTAATCCCACCCAAAAAGGGTTCACCAAATCCTCTTGAAATAACCTTTCTTGCCGTTACTGTTATATTAACCATTGGTTTGATTGCATCGGGTGTTATGCATGCTTATTTATGGAGAAAAAATAAAAGATTAGAACGGTTGATGTTGGAAGAAGGTTTTATTCCGCCTAATTCCGATCAACTACCAATGGGGAAACAGCTATTGGATGAATCAAAACTAGACCTTTTTCCTACTCGTATTATTGAACAACAAGATCTTTTATTAATCAATAATAACAATAATAATAACAATAGAAATAATAATAGTAGTGACAACAATAATAATAAAAGAAAATCAACATCATCATCTTTATCTATCAATAATAATGATAATAGTATTACTGAAAAAAATAATGATACCTCGCAACAACAACAAGAAAATAAAAACGAACCGGAAGAAAATGACAATGATGAAATTACTTGTGTTATTTGTTTAGAATTATATCAAGTAGGACAAAAAGTGCGTCAACTACCTTGTGATCATGCGTACCATTGTGAATGTATAGGTAAAAGATAAATCATTTATATATATACATTATATTTGTATTTTAAAAATGAAAACGAGCCCATTTTTTATATTTGAATATATATTATATTTTGTAATAGATCCTTGGTTAAAAAATAAATCAGGTGAATGCCCACTATGTAAATATGATTGTGTTCGCCATGTTAGTACACCAGAACAATTAAAAATCATGGATGAAGCTTATGCTTATTATTCTTCAGCTCAAGATTTAAATCCATTTTCTTTTATTAAAAAGCGTTTTCGTCGTTTATTTTCATCCTCTTCTTCAACTCCTAATACAACAGCAACTTCACCATCTTAAATATATATAAATATAATTATAAATATATAAATATATATATTTGTAGTAGTATACATAAAAAGATTTTACAATTTTTTTTAACCTCATTATTTAAACAATTGGAATATCATTTATTATTATTATTATAAACTTTCATTTGTGCATTCTATTGTTTTAGTATTAAAACTAAAAAAAGAATTGAAAATTCGCATTTATCTTTTAGTAATTAGTAAAAAACGAGAAAGAAAACGATTAGCATATTATTTATAAAGTTTAATATAAATACTGTAATATAATATTATTATTATTTATTTGTATTGAAAGCAAAAAAATCTCAGTCATACCTAATACACTTAAAATGGCTCTTCAAAATTTGTATTGGTTATCCTTCTTCGTTACTACCATTACCTCTACCATCCAAGAAGTGAAAGCATCGGTATAACACAAATTTTGCAAAATTTTAAAGAAAACAAGCTTCATTAAATATCATTAAATAAAAATAAATTATATATATATATATATATAGAAGATTAGCCATACCAGTACAATTATATTATAGAAAGTATTCTTTTCATTTTATAAAGTCATATTGATTGATAAAAACAATTGATGAATGATGGTATTAAAGAAAGAAAAAAAAGAGAAAATAGAAAAAGTTAAACTTCATACTTTTATATGCTTTTTTTATTTTTTATGATCATCTAGAATTTTATTTTTATTTTATCTGTCATTACTATCTATTCATGCTTTTATACGCCCTGGGTTTAAATCTATTTTTTTAAAAAAAATAAATAGAATTTTTTTTCGCTACTTGTTTTTTTTAAAAATAAAGTATACATAAAATGGCATCAATACAATTGATCAGTAAACCTTTATTTGTTAGACGATCTATCAATCCAATACGTTTTATTATACCTTTTTCTTCTTACTCAACTCATTTACCTAAAAAAGCTGCTGGTGCATTTACAAGTAACAAACATATAAATAAATCTGAGAATAGCAATTTAGTGAATAAAACTTTGGTCTATATTGGTAATAAGAATATATATATAATTAAAGTAAAATAAATAAATGTGGTTTGCTTTTCATTGATTGGTTTATTAATATGTATATATATATTATGGATACAGGCCCTTTTTCTGAAACTATTCGTAGATATAAAATGACAGCTTCTCTTTTTGGTGCTTGTGGTATTTGTGCTGTACCTGCTTTATTAAGTACTGGTGAAGCACCTACTATTAGTGTAATGCTGGGTATATGAATAAAATAAAATAAACATATAAATGTATAGATGGATGTATAAAATAAAGTCTTTTTTCTTTTTCTTACTTTTATTTTCTTATTTTTTTTATTCTTTTCATATGATATATAGCTGGTCTCTCTGCTATCTCACCATCTATATTTATTCATTGGTACACAAAAGAATATGCTGCATCCTTAATAGCTTATGAAGATATTAAAATTATTGAACGACAACGGAAAAAACCTCTAGAAATCAAAGATATGTGGTTAGGAATTGAAACGTGGTCCTTTTTTGGTGTAAAGAAAGAACAAAACATGTGGTTATCTCAACTTTTTGATGTCTCGGATCGTAAAATGATGAAATGGAAGTATAAAAACCATATTTTTGCTTTTGAGCATGGCGTAATGGATGCTGATCCATTTTTAAAAGGTTTAGTTAAAAAAATGGCCTCCAATAATAGTAATAGAAAAATAGAAAAGTAATGTGTATTTATGTATTATGTATGTTTTTTTTTAAAAAAAAGCATAGTGAATATAATTTTTTTTATTAATTTAATGGATAATGAATTAGAAGTTATATGCAAAATAAAATAAATAGAATTATATATATATATATATATATATATATATATAAATATAAATAAAAAATGAATGGAGCTACTAGTTTAGTATTATTATTTTTCAATAAGTTATATTAGGATTAAATGAAAAGAGAGGGGTCATAAAGAAAACAAATAGGGCGGTAGCACCGATGGTAGAAATTAAATGTTGATGAGGATCTATGTAGGAAGTGAGCTGAAGATAAAAAAAACTTTCTATTGGAATACGAATAATAATATAAATAATCATATAAAAGAGCGCTTTTCTAAACATTAACCAAGTTTTATTGATAACAAAGGACTGGTTGTTGTTGTAATAATTGGGAATGATTATAGGATCTGTTTGTATAGATTGATGATTCATGATAATAGAGGAAGATATAGATGTGGATTGTTTTTTTAATACCATTTCATCATTGTTCAAAAGAATGTCATACACAGTAGTAGTAGTAAATGTTGTTGCATTCATATCTTTATTATTGTTATTTCTATTATCGTCATCTTCCGCTAATATACTAGAATTGCCAAAAAGTGTTGATCCATCCGTAATTGTTTCATTTGAATGGGTAGTAAAGATAGAAGAATTTAAACTAAATTGATCACCATCATCGCTCAATATTAACATATCGACATCTATATCTGTATCCATAGTATTCTTTTTTTTTGCTGTGATCAAAGGGGTTGCTATGCGGCTATTATAAGGTGTTGTTGATAAAAACCCGCCATTTCCAGTATATAATCCAGCTTGGCGACGAGTATTGAAACCAAAATAATGTAAAACGTTAGGATATACTAATGACGCAGAATCGACACCATATGATAGTTGCATAGTATCTTGATCACTATTTATATTATTTTTATTATTTAAATCCAAATTAGTGTAATCGTGAGAATAGTCATTTTCTTGATTAGGATCTGACAAACTTAATACTGGTTTGAGTTTAGGTGATAAAACATCTGATATTTGGATACCATATGTTTGTAATATTTCGTCTGTTTCCATTACCCATTCATAATCATCTGAACCTCCAAACTCTGATATATATATAGAAATAATAATAATAATAATAGTAATAATAATAAAATATTGTTTTCTTAGAAAAATAAACCACTTTTATTATTATTTATTTTATTTTTATTTATTTTTTGTTTTATTTTTGATCATTACCTTTTAATAAATTTTCTTTTGGTATGATATGTAAGAGATGTTGTTGAGTAGTAAAAACAATTTTATTTTTTGTTTCATCAGATAAAATAAATTTAAGAATTTGCCATAATGCTTGGTACATAAAAGAAAAATTCAAGACATGAATTTTACCAACGAAATAAGGATATCTAGATTCCATTGTATGAGATAATAACGTTAACATTGATTTATCCATAGGAAGGAAAGGCGTATTGGCCATATCGACTATTACATTTAATTGTAAAGTTAAATAAAAAAAATCGTCGTTATTTTTGTTTTTTTCTTGTTGTTTCATCTTCATCTTCTTGACTGTTTCATACCAAGTCCATTTTCTTGCAGTTTCCATCATAAAACAGGCAAATGATTTTATTTTTTCACTAAAGCTAAGTTTATCTTGTTGGTATATTGTTAAGGGAAAATACCTTAATCTTAAAATGGCAATAGGTTGATCAAAACAGTCGTATCGTGGATGATAACTAACAAATCCATGTTGTAACCAGTCTTGGAAATCATGCCATGTTAACTGATCTACTTTTTCTTCAATTCGCCATTCAATATTATCTATTAATTTTTCATAAGCTCTGTCGTAATCATAATTGGTTTCTAAAAGAAAACGAAATAGTGTCACTATAAATAGTAAAAATGTTAATGAAAAAGAGTTATTATTAAAGAAAAATTTCTACATGTACACATGTTTTATTATTATTATTATTTCTCCGCATAAACGCTTCCCTTTTATATATTCTTGTCATATTTTTTTTCTCTTTACTTTACCCCGATCTTCACAAAATTGTATTGAATAAAATAAATCTGTAGAAGTAAATGTGTTTTTTATATGGTGTTGTAATTGTAATTGTAATTTAGTTATGACAGGTTCATTTTCAATATATTGATGGTTTAATTCAATTATCTCTTTTCGAATGTTATGAAGCATATTCGTTCTACTTTAACATTGATTACAACCGAAAAAATAAGGAATAAAGGATTGAAATCAAATTTTAATAAAAGTTAGGAGAAAGAAAAGTGCGAAATAACAGAGAAAAAAAAAGGATGATAAAAAGGAAAAATTCGCAGTTTTAAAAATATCGCATAATAATACTTTAAATCTCTTTTTATTTTTTCCTATTTTAAAATAAATACTTATATATTTATTCATCATCATTTTCAATCAGTTCATGAATATTATTGGTCATATGTACTAAACATTTAATATATTCATGTAAATTTGTTCCTTGATGTCCTAAAATATCATCCACTGTCCAAGGAGCCAATTTGCCAGCACTGAGGTCCAAATTTGATTTGAAAAATTCATTATTCGTTGAATAAAAGATTTCAAAATCGTACCAAGTATAACCACTACCAGGTGTTGCCATCAATTTTTCAGAGATATAACCGATAGCCTTTTGAGGGATGCTGGGGATTCTTTCCACACTAGTAATTTCTGCAACGAATGGGAAATGAAGCTTAAATTTAGATGTTTGTTTAAAATAGACATGGGTGACCTGTAAGAAATCAGGAATGTTTTCATAGGAGAATTGCATCGTTCGTATGTCGATGGATAAGGTTTTAAGGAAAGTTGAAAATGGTTTTACATCTTTTCGACCTAACTCTTCTACATTTAAATATATTTGATAATCAAATTCTCTACAATATATATATATATAGAAAGTAAAAAAAAGAAAGAAAGAGAGAAAGAAAGATAAGAATAAAAAAGAAATAAAAAATATGAATAGAATGTTTACATGAATATCCCTCGTATATGTATGTACTTATATTTAAGTTTTTTACCTATCCAATGATATCATGTTTACTTGAGTAATATGATCTCTGCGTAAAATAACTTCTTTGATATCAACAGCACCAGGATTAATAGTAATAATAATATCTTGATAAGGTAGAGCAGGCTGATTTCTTGCTTTAGCATGAATTTCAAACATGACAGTTTTAGAAGGAGAAGCAGGAATATGCTCTTTAATTTTTTCTATAAGATTATCATTGGTAGTAGTACTATTTATATATATATACGTTAATGATCATCCTTCTTAAATATTATTATTATTACTTTTTTTTAAAAAAGTTATTAAAATAAAATGAAATATATAAGCGTATATAAGCTTACACATAATTAAAGAAAGGCCATGCATTTTTTTCTTTCATAAGAATAGATTTAATATCATTATATTCCCAAATCTTTTCTTGAATAGAAGGAGTAATGTTTGACCATAGGACATGGCCCAATTTAGTACCAAACTTGACTTTACCACGGAATCCACGAGCATGATTTAAGCCTTTAGTTAGAATTTCTTTAGCATCATAAAGGCTTTGAGAACAACAAGGGTCGCCAAGGGTTAAAGTATTCATATTTAATTGATCTACTGACGAAGCTTTTTGATTATTGATTCGAAGAACACGACGTTTCATTTCTTTACCAGGAGATTGAACTGTCGGCTTTTTAGCTGATTTCATAGGTAAACTAGGAAAATCATCTTGGCTAGAAGAAGAATTGACATCATTAGGTGTAAAGGAGTAGGAATAGCCATGGGAATAATTTTGTGAGTGCGAAGAAGATGAAGAAGCTACCGAAGTAGGTCGAATTGGAATTTGCTCTTTCCATTGTTCAGAAGCTGAAGCTGCAGGTGATACATATCTATTTTGACCCCATGTTTGTTGTGGTAATTCTTGTTGCATACGTTGAGATGGTGGTCCTTGTTGTCGCTGTTGTTTCATTTGAATTCCAGGAGGAGATTTTCTATAGACCAATTGTGGATTATCAATTAAATCAGTAGGTTTTTTAAATTTTCCTTCCCTATCTTTATATACCGGTAATAAAACATGATAACGGTTATTACTAATATCTCCAGGGATAAAAATAAAATCTTGATGACGATAGCATTCCAAATTCGCAAAATAAAGACCAAAGCTTTGATTCATTTTTTCAGGTGGAGGGCTTACACAGGCGATCACATCAGTTGGTTTATTTTTACGTTTCTATTTATATAATAATAAGAATAATAATGCTCATTTATTACTAGGCTTATATATATATATATATATATATATATAACTTACATAGAGTGTTTGTAACGTTTTAAATCGAGATACAGCATCGTCAACATCTTCTTTATTTGAACCAGAAATTTTCATTTCCTATTAATATAAAAGAAAGAGAAAGGGAGAGAGAAATAAGTAAGTTTTTTTTTTATTTCATTTTTATGCATATATAGTACCCTTTTATAATTTATTTTACCCTTCCAGTTAAATAACATTGGGTATCAGTTGCCTGTTCAATTTCACGTAAATAATAATTGGGCTGACTGTTAACACTAATGGGTCCAGTTAAAATCTCTTGTGGGTTTTGAACATTTTTAGCAAAGATAAAAACAGCATTGTATTCTTCTTCATCCTCTTCATCCGATCCATAATCACTTTCAGTATCTCCATGATAAGTATAAACATTTTCCTGTTGATTGTTGTCATTATTATTGTCATTATTATTATTATTATTATTTGCTCCCAAATCATCAAGCGATAAAGTTCTTCCAGAAACACGCATTACAGCTGGTGCATTTACGCTATCTCTTGAAGAGCTGATTGAATTATGAGAAGAAATTTGAGTCATGGTTGGTGACTGAGGATCAAAGCCTAGATCCAAGTCAATACTTGGATATGAATTATTAAATTCGCCAACGATTTGATTCTATGATAAATAAATATTCGGTTTTATCATGTAAGTAATTTTTAAAATTATTATCCCTTGATTTTATTATTTTATATATATACTAAAAAAGCTTACAACAGAAGGTAAAAGCTTTTGGATTATAAAAGTAGCACTGTATTTCAAAATATAATAAAATAAAAAAATAAAATAAAAACGCGAAAGTTTAGTTAAATTTTACTTATATTTTAAAGATAATAATTAACTTACGCTTGATCACAAGAGTGTTGAGATTTTCCTTCAATTTCAAAACACTATTAATTGATATATCCATTAATAAAATCGATAAATTCAATGACAAAACAATAAGACGCGAAAAAAAAAAAAAAAAAAAAAAAATACGAAAATGGTTATTTTTCTTGATCAACATTTAGCTTGTAAAAACTTAAAGTTTTTACCTGATCGTAAAAGTTATAAGATATTTCTGTTTTTGTCATGGCTGCTAAATGTCTATATGTTTCAAAATAACAATAATAATAGTTTGGTGAATTACTAAGAATAATAATAGCAATAATATATTAAAAAGATTTAATTGCTTTATTTATTTACTTTAAATGAGGAATCCATTCCTCATAACCATCTTTTGTCCAATAGATTAGAGGATATACTTTGCTATTTGCTATATAACAAAAATATAATTTAAAAAATAATTATTAATTTAGTTACTATAAAATAAATATAGAGAAAGAAAAAAAATGGTATTTGCTTATATTACGTTTTGTCATTCTTTAACAAAATAAAGTAATAATAAAGAGAAAGAAGACAATGATAAAAAAATAAAAGTTTCCTCTCGAGAAATTTTATTTTAAAAAAATACGCTTGTGGCTGAGATTTAATTATTTGTTTCATTGTGTTGAAGTCTATTTTTCTTTATGCTCTTACCATTTTATAAATTTGTTATAAACTATAATATCTTCATATTTAGATTTAAATATTATTGTTAAAATGAGTGATGTTAATTAAATGCGCTGACTTTAGTAATCCCTATTTTTTTTCCAGTTATCAAAAGAAATGTATATGCTAAAATTAAATATATATTTTATTAGCATAAATGTCAAATATGGTTTTATAATGAAAATTATAATAATTATAAAAATAATAATCAAATAGCGATAGACAATTATGAAATAAATAAATAAATTAAAATTCTTTAGAAATGAATGATTTCATCTATATTGTGTCTAAACATACGTACTCTATTTAAGTAAAAATCTATATCAAAGTTACTAAGCATAAGGTCGGGATGATATTAATATATACAGTATTATCACGTTTTTTTTTTTTTTTTTTTTTTTTTTTTTTTTTTTTTAAAAAAAAAAAAAAAGGTATTTAGAAATGGGTGCTGTTATTTATATCATGGCTACATTTAGCTTAGAAATAATAGAATAATACTAGAGTAGGATAGTATAAATTTAGGTTGAGAAAAATATAAAATAAAAACGGCCAAGGTCACTTATAATATGACCATAGTATAAAAAAAAGGTTCCTTGAACTTGATGATTCTTATACATACTGTGGCCCGATATCCACCCATGAACTGATGAAAAAATTAGAGTAGGATTACATAATAAAAAATTATTGTAATTACACACATAAAAAGGTTTTGGAAATGAGCTATATCTATAGATATGCTGTAACTTACATTCACCTATTAACTAGTAAAAATTATGAAGGAAGGTGCGTACCATACCAAGAATTACATGGCTAAAATTTAAAATAACTATATTATATATTTATACTATCGAAGTTTTTAAGTTTATAATTTATTTTATTTATTTACTTTTTTGTGTGGGAAAACCTTATTTGATATTTTTAAGGTACATAGCAATACTGATTTTAACTAAAATGCAGTATGTATATTACATTTATATTCTATTTCATTTTTTAAAAATAGTAATATCGAATAAATGAATACAATCAATTAATTCGTTCGAGTTAATTGTAATAAAGTAGTATAATAAGAATCGCATTTCTTTTCCGATTCAACTGATATTTGTTTTTTTTTTTGAATGCAGCCGAAAATGGACTCATCTCATATTTATGTTCTAGTTCTTTTAATAGCGTATTATTGATATTTCCTTTTATTCCCCCTTACTATAAAATATAAATAATAAAATAAAATATTTGATTATAATTAGTTTTATAATAATACTATATTCATCAACAGTCTCTTAGAGGGTTCTTTTTTCTTTCTTTCTTTTTTTTTTTTTTAACAAAAAAATAAAGTCAAATGATTTAAAAAGAATATTAAGCTTCACGTTACTTTATTTTGAAAAGACTCATTTTGTATGTGCTATGTCATTATGGCTGACTATGAAATGTGATTTATACATATGGGGGAAAGAGAGAGTGAGTCGTCAGGTGTCAAAAATAAAGTAGAATATTAAAATTTGATAATCAAAATATTTTGATTTATATTATTATTAGGTACACATCTTCATACAGCTCGGGTTACATTATTTTTATTACCTATACTTTATGACTACTTTTTTTTTAATTTTTAATTTTAACTTTTAGTATTATTATTTAAAAAAAAAGTTGGAACAAACACCAAGTGATTGTGTAAAGTCAGAAGGTCTTTATTGCAGTAGTTTTTAATAAAGTTTAGTTAGAATTTCCATTTCATAAAAAGAATACATAATGAAGAAAAAAATGTATTTTATATAGTCGTGATTGAAAGAATAATAAAAAAAAAGGGGGAGGGGAGGAGAGAGGGTTGGGAGTCGAAAAAAGATTGAATAAGAAAAGGTAAAGATCTAGATGCTTCGTTATCAGTGATTAAATAAATAAAATAAATTGGATAATGATAATCAACATAAAAATAATAAAGATAATGTAAATCGCTCAACTAGTAATCAAGAAGGAGAAGGATATAAAACAAATACCGAAAAGAAAAAAAGATGACTCTAATGACATAATGGTTAAGTTTTTATTGGATGGGGTTTGAAAACGCATTATAATTTTAGTACCCATCTTTTTTTTTATTCCACATTTGTATAAATAATGTTAAAAATGGTTAAGAAGTCTTTTTTTCTTTCCTTTTTCTTTCTTTCTTTCTTAGCATTTTTTTTTTTTTTTTAATTTATATGTATTGAAAATATCAATTAAATAGAAATTATATGTATACATAAAATAAAACAAATAAATAAAAAATGAGTACAGATAATACAAGAATTAGAATGGATTATGATGAATATTCATGTTTATTACATGATCAACAACATAAACAAACAAAATGGCAAAAATTATTACAGAGCCCTATTATTAGTTTACTACCATCTATTTTTTTAACTATTATATTATGGTTTGGTATTAGCCCAAGTGATGATTTATCAGAAACTGCTATTCATCTATTGGCTATTTTCATCGGGTAACTCATAAAAAATAAATAAATTAATAAAAAAATGAAACAACGTTTTTAAACTAATATTTTTATTTCATTTATTTATATAGCTGTATATTTGCTTTGATGACAACTTCATACAGTATTAGTGTATTGGTGATCACATCATTAATTGTCTTGTCCTTAACACAATCATTTCAATGTACAGATCATCTTACTGGCGAAAGTATTGAATGCCGACTATGTGGTACAAGCTCATCCTCATCCTCGGTCGAAGAAGTTTATCATTGTAATGGGTCAGAAGAAGCTTTTGCTCATTCTTTGGAAGGATTTTCAAGCACTGTGGTTTGGTTAATTTTTGCTGCTTTTCATCTCGGTAAAGCTGTTGAAATCACTCAATTAGGAAAGCGTCTTTCTTTGTGGATGATTCAATCTTTTGGAAAAAGTATTTTTGGTTTAGGTTTTTCTGTAGTATTTTCAGGTATTGGATTTAAAAAAATTAAAGAAATAAAAAATAAAAATGATCCACCCCGTGATCACTTTTACACCAATAAGAAACATTTTTTATTTTATTTAAATCTCAATAAACCTTTTTTTTTATTATTATAGAAATTTTATTGGCACCTTTTGTACCTAGTAATACAGCACGAGGTGGAGGAATCATTATGCCAATTGTCAATTCCATGAGTAAAACTTTAGGTTCTACCCCAGACCATCGTCCGGAAATCGGTGCTTTTTTAATGCTATTAGGCTCTCATAGTAACCTTTTGTCAGCTTCCATGTTTCTTACCGGTAATAAAAAAATACAACACAATAAATTAAAATAGAATGATCATTGTATATAAAAAGGATGGGTTCTTATGCTTTTTTTTTTTTGTAAAAAATAAAAAGGAATGGCATCAAACCCTTTGGCATTAGCAAAAGCAAATGAATTATTTCCTGATATGACCTTTACGTTTATGACTTGGATAACTGGAAGTATCATCCCTGCATTAGTATGTGCATTCTGTTTACCTTTAATCATGAGTAAATTCGTTTTTTCAAAAAGTAATTCATCCAAAAATCAATTGAATACTCAAGTTGTTGAACATTCTAAAACTCAGCTTCAAGATATGGGTCCAATGTCTATAAAAGAAAAAGTAAATATAGAAAATATGATTACCTTTTTTTTTTTTCCAAAAAAAAAAAGTATATAAATAGATGATTTTATTTAAAAATTTTATTATTATTAGCAATTATGCTTTGTTTTATTAGGTTGTTTAGTTTTATGGGTAACTTCGGGATATACAAAATTAGATTCGACTCTGGTAGCTTTGTCTGGAATTGTTGTCTTGTTACACATGGAAACTATTACATGGAAAGATGTATCCACCAATACGACTGCTGTAAATAAAATAAAATAAAATAAATCGATTCTTTATATATATATATATATATATATATATATATATAAATGATAATGAATCAAGGGTGACCCTTATTTTATTTTTATTTTATTTATATAGTGGGATACATTATTTTGGTTAGGTGGATTTATAACAATAGCACAGCATTTATCTAAAGCAGGAGCTTCTGCATTCTTAGGTCAACATATTTCTTCAGCAATTACTGATTTAGGACTTTCCCCTATTCCTTGTTTAGCCATCGCTTACTTTTTAACTACCTTTTTATTTTCATCCCTCAGTGCTCATACCGTTGCTTTTATCTCTACATTTTTAGAAGCTGGGAAAGTATTAGGTGCAAATCCAATTATCTTAACGGCTTTATTATCTTATTTCGGTGCATTAGGTGGCTGTTTTGTAAGTTATATATACATATATATATATATATATATTTAATAAAATTTATGCAAAACAATATTAATATCAAACATTTACTTTTTTTCGAATACAATTTATTTATTTATAGACGAATTTTTCAACTGGTAAAAATAAAAATAATTATAAACAAATAGTAACTTCTAATAATTAATATATATATATATATATTACATATATTTTTTTAAAAAAAATATAGGCACTACTGCTATGTATTTTGCTCATGGTTATGTATCACGTTCAAAATGGTTTAGTATTGGATTTTGTGTTGGATTATTCTATATTATTGTTTATTTTACCATTGGTATGGCTTGGTTCAAATTATTAGGATGGTACTAAGCAATCTATATATATTAATATAAATTATTAGATATGATACACTTCTTTATATATAAATTATACCCTATATAAATTTTTTATTGATTAATCTTTTTCCCCTGTTAAAACATGGCCAATTAATATTTTTTTTTGAACTTTTTAATAAAAAATATATATTATGGGTCATCAAAAATTTTTTTTCATGCTTTTTCTTTTATTTTTTCTTTTTTTTTAATTGGATTATGGCAGCTCAATTATATAAGACTGAATCAGGTAGATTATTTCATGCTGGTGCAATTTGTGTAATCACTGTTGGGTATAGTTAGTAAAAGAATAAAAAATTAAAGAAAATGGTAAAATGATATATAAAAAAAATATGAGTTGACTTTTTTTTTTAAAAAAAAAAAGATTACCTGCGTCTGGTAAAACGCATTCTACTAGATTACTTTTAAGATTTATGCGTTGGTTAGGCGTTTCCACGGAAATATTTAGTGTTGGGGAATATCGTAGAAAGCATTTAAATTATCTTCCAAAAGCAGAGTGGTTTGATCAAAGTATATTATAATAATATTATAAAACTATATTCTTATAGCAAAAGTTTAAAAAATTAAAAAATAAATTAATAGGTAATATCGAAGGAGCAAAAATTAGATCTCAATTAGCAAAAGATTGTTTAAATAAAGCAATTGAATGGCTATTACATAAAAAGGGACAAATAGCCATATTTGATGCAAATAATGTCACGAAAGCAAGAAGGGAGTTCATCTACCAACAATTAATTCAAAACAATATCCAACCACTTTTTATTGAATTTATATGTACAGATCCAGCAATGATCATGAAAAATATTTTAAAAGTTAAAGTGGCATCCAAAGACTATGAAGGTTGGGCATTAGAGGACGCCATCAACGATTATAAAGAACGAATTGAACGAAATAAATCTAAATATCAAACCATTGAAGAAACGCAATTATATTCATTTATTAAAATCATCGATGCTGGGAAACAATTAAGAATCAATAAAGTCGAAGGGTATTTATGTTCTAAAATTGTTTATTTTTTATTAAATATACATGTTCAAGAAAGGACTATTTATCTCGCAAGAGCTGGAGATGCTGGTGAGAATAATCATTCTTATAAAATCGATGCGCCTTTATCAAAACAAGGGGAGGCTTATGCAAACAGGTTGGCTCAGTTTATGAAACAATATCGTAATCTAAAAATGGTTGAACAAGAAGAAAAAAACGATACCGACCATCATTATTTACCAGAAAGTCAAATAAGATCGCTTACTGTTTGGACATCAACAAGAAGAAAAGGGATTCAAACTGCTCTTCCTTTTTCAAAACAACAATTCCCTATTTTAACTATGACGGGATTAACTCAATTAAATCCGGGCGAATGTGATGGTTTATCAGAACAAGAAATAGATTTGAAATTCCCTGAGGAAGTGCTTTCTTCAAAAAAAAACCCTTATTGCCATCGATATCCTAGAGGAGAGGTAATTAAAAAAAAATAGGTATATATTTTTCTTTATTTTATTTTATTTTATTAAAATAAAATGAATATTTATTTTTTTTTATTTTTTTAAAAAAAAAATCAAGTCATATCATGATCTAGCTATAAGACTAGAATCCATTATTATGGCTTTAGAACGAGAAAAATCAGATGTATTAATCATTGCTCACGAAACAGTTTTAAGATGCTTATATGGATATCTCTTTGGTTTGCCAGAAAATGTAATATAAAAAACATATTTATATATATTTATATTTATAAATAAGATGATGATTTAGTTATTTTATTAATATGTCTATTTTTTAGAAAATACCATTTGTATCAATTCCTCGTACAAGTGTAATTGAAGTATCAACAACACCATATAAAAGTGTAGAAAAAAGACTGGAAATCACTTGATGTTTTTTTAAAATTCCGTATTTTTCTTTTAAAAAAAATCCAAGGAATTTTTTTTCATTCTTTCGTTTTTCTTTCCCTTTCATTTTTTTTAATAAAATATAGAATATATATTTATATATATATATAATAAACTTTATATATATATATTTATCCTTTAATGAAATATATAGCACCTAAACTATTATATACCTTTATATTTGCATGCCAAGGATCAGCTCCTGTATATTTAACTTTATTTTATTCAACCCAACTTGGATTAAAAGGTGATCAAATTGGTCTACTAATAGCTATTGGTAAAAATAAAATAAAATGGAATAAAATAAAATAAAGTAAAATTATAATAATAATAATAATAATAATACCATTGATAAAACGTAACAATGTTAGTAGTAATATTAATAAAAGGGTAGAGTATTCGTATACTTATATATCCTTTTATTATTATTATTATTATTATTATTTTATTTTATTCAAAAAAAAAAAACGATTAGCGCCTTTTATCGCAGCAGTAGCATGTCCATTTTGGACTGCCTTGGCAGATAAAACAAAAACTCACAACTATATTATGTGTATGATTCAAACATTAGCAACAGTAGCTATCGTTAGTGTTATGGGTATCTCAGTCGTTGTGCAAAGTATCATAGAACCTGAAGCAAAGAATCACTTAACCATTACTTTGGTCACTATTACTTCTGTTTGTTTTGCTTTTTTTGGGGTGCCTGTATTACCTCTGGTCGATGGTGGTGTTTTAAAAATATTAGGAAAAGAGAAAAGTTTATATGGTAAAGATATATACAATTAGTAATAATAATAATAATAATATGTATTAAAATAGGAATTTTCGTATATATATATAAATATACATTTATGCTCATATTTGTATATTTCGATTTTTTACTTTCATTTTTTTATGATGATAAAGGTAGACAAAGAATGTTTGGTTCATTATCATTTGGAATAGCTTCATCATTTGTTGGATTTATAGCTGATTGGACAAAAGATATGAACACTATTTTTTATGTTTATGCAGTTTCAGCTGTATTTTTTATTATGACAGCTGGTAGTACGCTATTTAAACCTGATAAATCAAGACCAAGATGGAATAGTACAAGAAGAAGGGTATCGTCATCATCTATTCATTCCTCAACTGCTTTGGTATCATTCAACAGAAACAACAACAATAGTAATAATAATCATAATAGTGGTAGTAGTACTAATGTTAATAATACGAACAAGAATCAACTTCATAGACAACACGATAAAAATCAATTATTACATAATATACAACAATTCCATTTAGATCATATGTACAATGATCCTTATGAAAGAGATGATGAAGAAGAAGAGGATGAGCCTTTACAAATTAGACAAAATGAAATCCAACGTTTAATTCAGTTTGCAACAGAATCTAGTATTATTGAAGCTGTTAATTTATCCAACCCTCCACTTCATCGTAGATTATCGAGTAATAATACTAACATAACAGATGATCATGGTTTTGAATCTTCATCACTTACTATGTCCACCTCACCATCCATTTATGCACCTTCTACTACAATTATTGATTTATTGAAACAACGACAAGTTTATTTATTTTTTATCACAATGATGTTAATGGGGGCTGCTTTAAATATGGTTATTAGTTTTTTATTCATTTTCCTTACAAAAGATTTGGGTGCAAGCTCTTCTCTTACTGGATTAACAGGCTTAGTTGGTTCTTTTACCGAATTATTGTTTTTTTTATATTCCCGTGATGTAAGTAGTACATATATATATAATAATATAGTAAATCCTTTTTTTAAAAAATATGAAAAACGAAAAAAGTGAAAAGGAAAAGAGAAAAACATTACTCGTTATTCATGTTTCATATATATATTGTAGTTAATTCGTATTTTTGGTATTCGATTCTTGATTATTCTTGGCCACGTTTTAACCATCATTCGTGTATTTGCTTATACTTTATTACCAAAGAGTCCTACTGGTGCAAATATAGCGCTTGGTTTGCATTTATTAAATGGTAAATATAAGCATAAATAAAAAAAATCAAGCATATATATATATATATATGGATTAATAATAATAATAATAAAAATAAAAAATAACAAATTATATATGCATAAACTAAATAACATATATTAATTTTATATATACATACATATATTGATTTGTAAAACAGGTGTTGCCTTTTCTGCATTATGGGGCGCTGGTGTTGTTCAAGCAGATGAATTAGCTCCTCCTTCCTTACAAGCAACTTCTCAAGGTAAATATATATAATAATAATAATAATAATAATAATAATAATAATAATAATAAATAAAGGTATCAACTTATAGTAATGAATACATAAATATATATCTTTTTCATTGTTAACACTCTTGTTTTTATTATTATTATTTTAGGTATTTTAGCAGCAATGTACACAGGTATTGGTGCTGGATTAGGAAGTTTATTAGGAGGCGTGATTTATGAAAATTTTGGAGCCCATCAAATGTTTTATACAGTGATTTTTTTAACATCTATTAGTTTAGAAATGTATTTGGAAACCAATACTCGATGTGGGATTAGTGATCTAATCAAATGGGTACTCAAAGCTATTATTGGCACTTATAGATGGATGCAGTCTGCTCGTAGTAGACAAGCCGTTCCTAGATGGCGAGGTGCAAGAAGAATGAATGGCCCTATCCATCTACAAGTAGATGATGATGAAGAAGTTAATGATCATTAAAAAAAAAAAGAGAGAGAGAATAATAGAAAATCCATTCATATATATATAATACCCTTCATCATTTTTTTTTTTTTTTTTGCTAATCTCCCCTGAAAAAAAGAAAAAAAATATTGAAATAAAATGTATAATTTCTTTATGTATATACTATATATACTATATTGTCATTATTATTATTTTATATTTTAATACATAAAAACATCATTCATATTTGATTTATAACCTTATCAAAATAAACATGTAATTAATTACAATAATAATAATAAAAAAAAAGCCATGATCTTGTTTTTAATGCTGAAAAGTTACACAAAAATGCTCTAATTCATTCCTCCTTTTTTTTAAAAAAAAAAGCATGCCTTATTAGTTTATTTTATATCCGAGAAAAAGAAAATGCTGTTATTTTATATATAAATAATAAATAGATGAATAATATATGTTATAAAGGTCCAGGTTCACATAGGCTGCTTTGTTTTCGAATTTCAGAGTTATCTAATAATTGCATTTTTTTTAGATTCATGGCAATTTCTTCATGATAGTCAAAATGGTAAGTTCGGCAAAGGACTTGAAAAGCAAGAATATGTTTAATAATAGAAGCTATAATTATAGTATTATATATAAAATATGTAAGTATAATATTATTATCCAATATACATACACACAAACATTCAGCCTCTCCTACTCTATATATATATATATATATATATATATATATTTATGCGTGCATTGATTTATTTTAGTGCTATTTATTTTTACCTGTAATTCTAAATTTATTATAATTTACTAAATGTGTTCCTAATCTTTTACATAATTCTTTATCTTCAAGAGTTTCTCCAAAAGGTTCTCTATTTTCTAATTTACTTGTATCAATATAAGTCGGGAGTTCTGCATTAAAAACTAGATCCGATAAATAAAGTCCTATTATTTGTTTTTTAATAAATAAATAAATAGAAATGTAAATAAAAATGCAAGATTGTTATCTATTTATATTTTTTTTGATGATTAAACTTTTTTCGTTTTTTCTTTTCAATTATTTACCGAGAAAAGGAATACATCCACTTATTGAATCTGGAGAACTAGATAAAAAAGGGATTTGTGAATCTGTGGATAAATGATGATGTTGCTGCTGCTGCTGCTGTTGTAATAGTAGTAATTGTTGATGTCTTTTTTTGATAAGAATGGAATCTACCGCAGACGATTCGGATATATCTTCGGTTGCTTTTGTCATGGCATCACGTATATTTTTCCAATTTCGAAATGGTTTTGCTAATTCTTTCAATTCACCAAAAATTTGCATTTCATAATGATCTACACGTTGCCATGTTTTTTCTAACCTTGATACTGCTGGCGATTGTAAACCTAATAGCATCTGCATTAATGTACTATAATTACGATGATGATAACATTTCTATTCATTTTTTTAAATAATAGTAATAATAGTATTAATATAGATAATAATAATAATAATAATAATAATA
The DNA here is from genome assembly GCA_017871115.1 of Cunninghamella blakesleeana. Classification (NCBI taxonomy): domain Eukaryota; kingdom Fungi; phylum Mucoromycota; class Mucoromycetes; order Mucorales; family Cunninghamellaceae; genus Cunninghamella; species Cunninghamella blakesleeana. The sequence continues at coordinate 3,107,737 of JAFCIZ010000006.1, forward strand.
ATAATAATAATAATAATAATAATAATAATAATAATAATAATAATTAGCATTGATATATATTGACCCATTAAAATATATATATATATATATTATAAAAGCCTTACCAAAGCAATTCTGATGAATTTTTCTATCACTCGAACCCTTGTATCCATATTTCTTGTTCTTACAATTTCAGAGGCTACCCATTGGCAAGTCTATAAAGTAAACAAAAAAACAAAAATAAAATAGGATAAATAAATCAAAATAAAGAATGATGACATTGAAATGATATTTAGATATTTGCATATATGTTAAATAATATACCTTATTAAAAAATCCAATTAATTGTTCTACACCATCTCTAATTATATCATTATCTACATCAGGAGAGATAACCTTTCCTTTAGATTTTTTTCTCCATCTTAATTCGGCCAACTCATTCCAAGTAACCAATTGAAGCATCCTTTGCTCCATAATGCAAAATTGTTGAGCAATGATTTCCGATCTATAATGTAATATAAATGATTTATAATCCGTTCGAAGAAGTAAAGGAGTATCAGCTCCAATGGTTATAGAAGGTGGTGGTGCATCGCTATAAAAAGAAGCTCGTGGTAATAAATGGCGATGCTGCTGTTGAAGATGATGATGTTGATGATTGTTTTTTATAGAAGAAGAGTATGACTTGAATCGTTGATGGTTTACGTTAGCTGTAGTTGTAGTAGTGGAGGATGATGATGAGGATGATAAAGAAGGGGCACCCTCCATCGCTGATGATGAAGATGTTGATGTAGATGGATATATATTATCATTTATTGTTGTTGAAAGCTCAGTTGTATAAAAAGGACATGTTGGAAGGTGAAATGGGCTAGCTGTTGTAGTAATGGTTTGCTTTTTTGCTTGGGATGATGCCGTTTTTTTAAAATCAAAAAATCGACTTGCTGATTTCATTAGAGAAGGTGTAGATCGATTTGATAAAGATCGATAACGTTGATTATTACTATTATTTTTTATTTTTTTCTCACATAAACATTTTTCTGATATGAAATCATATGATTGCTGTTGTTGTTGAAAATAATCAATAGAAGAAGGATGTGGTGTTGTAGTCATGCCTTGTAAAATAGATTGATAAACGGTAGGTACAGATCGCTTAATCTTTTTTATATTAAAATTCATTTTTGCAGACCAAGCGTTTTCTGAATAAACACTTCGTTGAGAACAAGTAGAATGTCTTCTTGCACGACGATTACCAATAAAAGGTAATGATGAAGAGGAAGTGGATGTTCTAACTTCTTTCCATTGTCTAAATAATTGATTATCAATATCTCCATCTGATTTGGAAGTTCCTTGACGATGTTTTCTTTGGCAGTTCAGTACTGCTAATGGTATTTTATGAATATTATTATTATTATTATTATTATTATTATTATTTCCTTGCTGTTGTAGTTCATGATATGTAGAGGGTTGCCAATGCCAATTGGTCTCTGATATCAAAGGGTGTTTATTATATAAATAACTCTGATGGTTATCCAAGATGATAGGAAGAGGAGGAGTATTAGTATTATTAGTAGTTGCTGTAGTTGTACGTGTTACTGAATGATCTAATTGGCTACAATATAATTTACGTTGGCGTTTTAATACATTTCTTAAATTTCTTATAATATTTTCATCTCTAGGTGAATTTAGTATGGTTGGATGTGATCGAAGCTGTGATAAAAATGTACATAACATAAACCGGAGTGTTCTTGATGTCATAAAATCATGTTCCCAATAATGAGTTAACCAATATCTTATTACAACAAACGTTCTATAAACATTTTTTTTTAAAAAAAAAAAAAATAAGGAAATTAGCCAACTTTTTTATTCAGGTGTTGTCTTGAAATGTATATATATATTCATTATTTTCCCGTTTATCTACTTTTTTTTTTTTTTTTACTCCTCTCGAACGTATTCTCCTACACATATATATACACACACGATCGTTACTCTTATAATAATAATAAAAAAATAACCCCTTCACTCCTTTTTTTTATATTTAAAAAAAAAGTGGATATAAAGTATATCTATTTACCTTATCCGTACTAAACGTCGATCATCATCATTATTCAACAGTGCCCACCTGAACCGTAGAATAAGTAGTTTACAAAGTTTGATTGGTGTTAAAAATTGTCGAAAAGTAAGAAAGAAATCCATTAATAAATCCGTATCTAAATTTGGTATTTATTTGAACAATATGCCAAATAAGGGTTTCCATAATTAAAATATAGAGAGTGAGAGTGAGAGTGAGATCATAAGTTGTTTGAATTATTTAATTATTATTTATAATTAAAAAAAAAAAGATTTTTTTTTACATACCTATATCTTTTGTTATGATTTCCACTAATTTTTCGACTGTTGCAGAATTCATAGAAGAAGTAAGATTATCATTCTTTTTGCTATAATGAATGAAATAAGCATTGTTTTTACTTAAAAGATCAAAAATATGCGTATCATTTTCAATAGGAGGCGGAGGTGGTGGAGTAGTAGATAATGTGATAGAAGCTGTATCATGTATATCACTTTCATGTTGTTCTTCAATACCGACCCAACCCAGGGATTCTTTTTCAGGACATTTAGCCACATCGATAATAGCTGACACTATACCTTTGGATCGCTGTTTTGCTGTTGCTGTTGTAGTAGTTGTTGTCGTCGGTAATTCCATAGTTGGTAATATTTTAGATTCTAAATAAACAAATAAATAATAAAAGTAAAAGTAAATAAATAAATAAATAATAAATCTAAAAGAAAAGAAGAAGAAAAAAGTAATAATAATAAAAAAGACCCAAGATCTTTTTGAATCCCTCGCTCTATCCCCTTATTCTTTGTCTTTCTGCTTTTCCCCATTCAAACCTTTTTTTTTTTTTTTGACATATTTCCTTTATTTTTTTTTCTTTATTTTTTTTTTCCCATTTACGTTCTACTACTTCGTTGTATTTTATTTTATTTTCCAATTTTTTCGGTAAAAAAGATTCATGCAGGGTAATTGTTTTTGTGTCTCTATTTTACAAAAAAAGGAAATAAAAAAATAGAACAAAAAAATATGTAAGATTTTTTTTTTTTTTTATTTCCCAAATAGAATATTATACCGATATATATTTTCAAATGATAGCATATTTATTATTTTTTTACTTTTGGAGAGTTGAATCGCTATTATTATGTTGCTGTTGTTGTTGTTGGAAAGGTTTTAAGTCATATTTATAATCATTAAATGAGCTATGTCTACGTCGCCTTATATGTGGCGCTGTTGTTATTGAAGAAGTATGTTCTTGCTCTTGTTTATAAAGATCAAACGTTCTCTTCAATTTTAAATCCCCATAAGATTTAGATCGTCGTCTATCATAATAAATAAAGAATGACAATTTAATCGTGTTAGAAAAATTAATGAAAATGATAAGTTTAAAAGAAAAAAAAGAGAATTTTTATAAAATTTTACTTTAACTCCGGAGCTACTTTTGATACCATAAAGTGAAAAAAAGAAGAAAAAGAGACAAAAAAATTCAAAATAACAAATCCCAGATTGTTGTTACCTCTTTATTTGATAAAAGGGGGTGAGTGAAAAAACACTTATAAAAAAAATACTATCTAAACTTAAGGGGAATGTGAAAATATCCACCTAAAATTTCTTTTTGAATTGTAACTAAAATAAGTCCCCTTTTGATTATAGACACTATTTATTATAAATCACATATTTTATTTATTTTATTAAAATAATTATAATAGCTACATACATAATTATATAATTACATAATGATGGTGTTAAAAAGTAAAAGGTACATACATCGAAGGAAAAATATACATGTATCATTAGGCATACATTATACATTTATTCGTATATAATATAGATGCTAAATATTGTTCGTATACATGCAAATATTATATATGTTTAATGATACATAGATCATATTTAAATTTTTATAGTTAAATAGATATACTTGTTGTATACTTGCATATTTCGATTACATTTATAACATATCCATATTATGCATTATAAAATAATATTAGGATATATAAAATAATATAAAAAAAGGAAAAAGGAAAAGATTTGGTTTCCACTTTTGGAATCCATCCTTTTATCCAGCTTTTATTTCTAGCCAATCAGATTCATGAAACCAATTTCTTAAAATTTATTCCATATTTTTTTTTTTTATTAGCTCGTTTCTTTTTTTTCTCCAACTCTTTCTTTCATTTTCTTTTTACTACCCTTACTTTTTTTTCCCTTCACTTTGAATTTTTTTTTATTACGGTTATTAAAATATGACGAGTGAAATCGGTACACCATTATCACAACGTTCTTTTCGTATTCGTAAATCATTAAGGGATCTCGCAAATAAACCAAGGATACATAAACGGAAACAAAGTTTGCCTTTACCCTCTCTACCTTCTCACCTTAATGACAAAGATGACTATACATACGATATACTATATGAATGTCAAAGAGGGTAAATATATATATATACATATATTTATTATAAAAGAAGGAGATAGACTAATAGTAATGAATAACTACGATTTTTACTTGATTTTAATCTATTATATTTTCATAATAGTTCTTGGTTATTTGGTTATAGTACAAAAACGTAAGTATATATAATGAAATCCTCTATTGTGGAACATAGTCTCTTTTTATTTAATTTAAGGTTTTAAAATAGTGTAGCATTTTTTTTTAATCACGAGTCTTACTTTTTTCCTCTCTCTCTCTTTACCTTTCCATTTTTATACATAGGTTACTTCAATTTGATCCAAATCAGTGGTGTGATGCATATATGAAGTAAATTAAATAGCAAGAATTAATATATATGTACATGAATATATTTTTTATACTAATAAATATATATTTGTATCATTTTAAATATATAGATATACTCCAATGACACCAGCTACCTACCAATTACCAGATCCAACTTGGGAATGGGTAATATATATATTAAAAATATATTTCTTATTTGTCTTTTACCTTCTTCTAACACTATACAAATCAATATATATATACTAGGTCAGTAAAGAGTGGATGGTGGATATGACGGATGATGTTGACGAAGCTGGTTGGCAGTAAGTTATTTATTTTAAAAAAGGAAAGAATAATCGAGATATAAATATTAATATATATATATATATCTTTTTTTATTTATTTTAAAAGATACGCGGTTAATTTTCATGGAGCAGTATGGCATGGCAATTATAAACACTTCCGATCCTTTGTTCGAAGAAGAAGATGGATACGTTTAAGGCATAAAATAAATAGTATAGATCAGCCTACATCATCACCTTCTATCAAAAATAATAATGATAATAATAATAGTAGTAGTAGTAGCAATAAAAATATAAAAGGCAAAAGTGCAGATCATGTAAAAACTCGAATATTAGTGGATGTAGGTAGTTTACAAGAAAAAGAAGAACAGCAACAACAACCTGAAACATCGAAGCATATTTTGGACAATGATCAATTTATAAAAAAACTTGAAAAGTGCCGATTAGATCGTGAACGAATATCATTATTAAATTCTTTAATAACTTCTTTATCGAAAAGTCAATTAAATGAATTCATTAAAGATGAATCAAAGGTAATAGCGTTAAAAAAGTAGAAAAGAAGAGAGAGAAATATAGCGCCATTACTATTAATATTTAATGTAATCGTTTTATTTATGAAATTATTTCATTTATTTTTATTATTTACAGTTATCAAGCTATTTAAAATTAATGGATTTTGAAAGTTCAAAACGAACCATAATACAAGTAAATATATAATTGCAATAATAATAATAATTGTAATAGTAACAATATATACAAAATACTTGATGACTTATGTTCTTTTTTTTATTATTTTATTTATCTAGAAAATTATCGATATCAACCATGATAACAGTTCATTAAAAAACCCCATATCATTATCATCTTTATCACAAGAAGAAAAAAATCTCCTCCAATCATTATCATTTTATTCAGATATATATACCATACTTCATATTTAGCATTTACCTTTTTTTTTTTTCAAAAAAAAAATAAAAATAAAAAAAAAAATGGCATCAAACTTCATTATTACATACTTTGGGTAAATTTATTAATATATAAATGACAATAATAATACGTTAAATAGAATCAATGGTTTTAGTATTTTTTTTTAACAAAGATTAGTATAATATACATCTATTATGCAAACATCAGTATTTTGTAATATAAAATTCTACTTGGTAGGTATTATCAGTTTATATATATATTTCAAGTTGTAAATAGGTAAATATCACTCTCTCTAGAAGTCATTTCTTTTTCTTTTTTTTTTTCTTTTTGAACATATGATTGCATGTCATCATTCAGTTTATATAGTTTTATTTTCATAAAATAATCGACCAATAGATTTGAAATTTTAACAGAACCACTGCATATTCATTCTCTACTTGTAAGTTAACTCTATTTGGACAATATTAAACATTGATAGATTTATATAAATAATAAAATACAAGTTATATATCATTTGCACCCATATACAATTAAAAAATATACATAAAAATTTCAATAGTTTCGCATGACATAATCATACTCTATATATACGTTGGTTAAATTTTATAAAATGATCTGGAGTATTGATGAACTAAATAGAGAAAACTCGTTCCATGTTAAATATTCATTTATTTTTATAGATAGTAAACCAATTGATTTTATAATTTAATATAAATATATTGATTTTCATATAATGATCTTGAATATTATCTGAATAAACTTAAAATTTAGTTTTCAATGTAAAGATAAGCATATATATAATGATTTAGGCATTATTTGAAGAGATTGTTTTTTTTTTATTATTATTATTCACGATTATTCACCCAATTTTTTAAAAATAAAACTAAAACATATATAAAAACGATTTGCATAATTATAATATATTTTGAAAATTCTATAGTTTAATTTTATTTTGCTCCATTAAACAAATTAATAAAACAATTAAACAATTCGTTAGATTTGGTGCAAAAATAAATTAAATCTCAGCCACTTGGCAGATTTTTTTAAAAATACAATTCGATATCGATTTTTTTTCTCTTTTACTTTTTTTTTTTCTTTGATCTTCTATTAATTATTTATTTCTAATAATTAATAGCCATATAAATCATTATTTAATATTTAATAGTTTTATATGACCAGTTATATCAAATTTACACCTCTTTCTGGTGCAAAAAATGAAAACGCGTTATGTTATTTATTAGAAATAGATGAAGTTAAAATTTTACTTGACTGTGGTTGGAATGATCAATTCGAACTTCAAGATTTATCCTCTTTAAAAAAGTAAAGCAACAGTAATAATAATAGTAATAATAATATTATTAGTAATAGTAATAGTAATAATTTATAGATATAATACAAATTGAAAACTTTGATAAAAAACAATATATCAATTCAACTTTATATATTTATATATTTTATTCTTGTTTTATAGAATAGCCAAACAAATCGATGTAGTATTGCTATCTCACTCTGATCTACCACATCTTGGAGCTTATCCTTACGCAAAAGGTCAACTTGGTTTACAATGTCCAGTTTATTCAACTGTACCTGTAGTTAATATGGGAAAGATGTGTATGTATGATATATATCAGAGTAAAGCCAACGAAATGGAATTTACAGCCTTTTCACTGGAAGATGTTGATAATGCCTTTGATAAAATTACCTCACTTCGTTATTCTCAACCTTTCTCACTTCCCGGAAAGTGTCAAGGTATAACTATTACTGCTTATGCTGCTGCCCACACTGTTGGTGGTACTATTTGGAAAATTAAACAAGATACAAATGATATTATTTATGCAGTTGATTATAATCATAGAAAAGAAAAGTATGATATATAATAATAAGAGTAATATTTTATGTAAAAAAGAAACGATTCTTTTATATTAATATAAATTTTATTTATTTATTTATAAATTAGCCATTTAGATGGCACAATTCTTTTATCGGATGGTGTTGCATTAGATTCCTTGGCTCGTCCTTCATTATTAATTACTGGCGCCTTAAATGCCGAAATTCCTAGTAGAGATAGATACACCGAAATGTTTGGTAATGCATATATATATATATATATATACTTTATTATTTATTTTGTTTTATTTTATTGTATTTTATTGTATTAATTATTGTATATGTTTGAATATATTTTAGATACCATAAATAAAACATTAACAAAAGGTGGATCAGTTCTTCTTCCTTCAGATTCAGCAGCTCGTGTTTTGGAACTTTGTTATGTATTAGATCAATATTGGACAAAACATCAACTGAATTATCCTTTAATTATGCTCAGTAATACTAGTTATCACACCATACATTTTGCAAAGGTCATGTTAGAATGGATGGGGACGGATTTAACAAAGCATTTTTCACAGACTCGTGAAAATCCATTTGAATTCAAATACCTACGGTTATTCCATAAATTAGAAGACTTAGAACAATACCCAGGACCAAAAGTAGTGATTGCAAGTAATTATAGTTTAGAAACAGGTTTTGCAAGGGATTTATTTATAAAATGGATGACAATACCAATGAATAAAGATGATAATGATGATGATGATCCATTATTTGTGAAAAATACCTTATTGCTCACAGAACGCGCACAACCTGGTTCTTTAGCTAGACAAATGTATGATCAATGGGAAGTGGAAGCTACTAATTTAATAACACAAAAAGAAGACACAACGCAATCAACAGGAAAAAATAAGAAAGCTATTATAAAACCAGGCATTGATTATAATACAGAGATGGATTTAACCTTATTTCAACGTGTACCATTGGAAGGAGAAGAACTACAAGCCTTTGAAGCTGCTCAACGTGCTAAAGCCGAAAGAGAAGCAGCTCAAGCTGCTATGATTGCTCGTAATAAAACCATTATGGAAGATGAGTCTGATAGTTCAGATTTAGATGAAGCAGACGATCCTATGGAAGATTTATTAGCCAATCAACATGATTTATATGTACGTGATAGTGGCCGTTCTGGAGGTTTTTTTAAGCAAGCTCAAAGCTATCATATGTTTCCTTATCATGAAAAAAGAAAAAAAATTGACGATTATGGGGAAGCCATTCAACAAGAACATTTTATGTTGGCAACTGATTTAACAAGAATATTAGAAAGTAAACAATCCTCTTCCTCCTCTACACATGAGCTTGGGGCTAATTTTGGTAATGGCAGTGCTTTGGATCAACATGGGAAAAGGGAAAACAACAATGATGATATGATACAAATGGATATAGATGAACCTTTATTAAATGCTCGTGATAAAACACCAACAAAATATATTTCTAATAGTCAACATGTACAAGTACAATGCTATTTAAGATACATTGATTTAGAAGGTTTATCTGATAACATCTCTATAAAAAATATTTTATCACAGATTGCACCAAGAAAAATGGTAAGAATGAAAAATAATAATAATAGAAATCAATTAATCTACACATTTATATATAAAAATATGAAGAATTATCCTAAAAACTAATTACTATTCTTTTTATTATTTTATTAAATATATAGATTCTCATTCATGGTCAAGAAGAAGCAACTAAAAATTTGGCTTTAGCATGTTCATCAATGAATCACTTTACAAAAGAAATATTTACACCTAATATCGGAGAAGTACTTAATGTATCATCAGCAACAAATATTTATCAAGTTCGATTGACAGATGGTTTAGTAAATACATTACAGTTTTCAAAATTAGGCGATCATGAATTAGCAAGAGTATCAGGGCGTATTCATTTTAGAGATGATTCCACCACACCTTCTTTGGATATTATCGATAATATGAATGAAGTACAGAAAAAGAAAATACAACCAACCATCTTGGTTGGTGATACAAGATTGACAGAATTCAAGCGAATATTACAAGGGGAAGGCATTTCTGCTGAATTTAAAGGTGAAGGAATGTTAGTATGTAATGATCATGTTGTTGTTAGAAAAGTAAGTCCTTTTAATTATTATTATTATCATACATATATATATATATATATATATTATTCGAAAGACTAATATTTTTTTTTTCTTTTTTTTTTCTTTATGTTTAGTCTGGTATTGGGCAATTATTGATTGAAGGTGTATTATCTAAAGATTATTATAGAATTAGATCTCTTTTATATTCTCAACATGCTGTTTTATAAAAATAGGCTTTAGGTTATTTTATTCTTTTGGTTTTCTTTATTTGTATATAGTTTCATAGTTAAGGGAAAAATGCTAATAGAAGAAAAAAAATTTTTCGTTGATATGCATATTTTTTTTTTTAAAAAAAAAAAAAAAAAATTATTAATAAATGAATTATTATTGGATGCTTTTATTTATCGGATCGAAGATGTAATGGGTTATTACTTAAAAATGGAAACTAAAAAAGAAAAAAACTATACTATTGTTATCAAGAGAATTTTTCTTTTTTTAATTCTCAGCATAAACAATAGAATATTTTTTTTCGGAGATAACTCATGATTAAAAATAAAAATAAAAACAACTTATTCTTAAAACTCTAAAACACTTGTGGAGAAAATATATCTTTTGTTATAAAATATACTTGGCAACTGTTTACTATTTTATTATAAATATATAGTAAGAAATACAAACATTTATTTCATTTTTTAGTATATGATTACGTTAACATCTATTGCATAATTAATTAATTATCTTGGCTATAATAATAGTAAGTATTAATATAATTTAATTTCAATTTTACTGTGGTACATATATTTAGTTATTATTTGTTAAAAAAAAAAAAAGTATATAAAAATGGTAAATTTGTATGTAATGATTATCATTATAATTGCATTTTGTTCTAGTCTATTTTTTATAAAAAAAAAAACTTTATCGCAATAAATTAATAATAATAAAAAACATTTTTAATTCTTATTCCCCTGATTTTTTTTATAGATAATCAATTGATTATAAAAAAAAACTATATTTATTAATAATTTCATGGCCAAAGGTCTAAAGCTTTGAATTCATCGATAATATTTTGTAAGTTTTCTTTAGTAAGGAGTGGAACAGAGTATTGGAAACCCGTTTTTTCAATTGCTTCACCATTCACAGAGAGAGCATTGTTGTAAAGTAATTCAGGATCTAAATATGGAGAAAGAGGAGTATTTTGAATATTGTTTGCCTTTAAAATATCTGCCCATGGTTGTAAATGTTTTTCGTTAATATCTTCAACTACAGAATTTAAATTAAGCTAAAAGGATGTATATATTTTGTAATTAATATGTAATCTATATTTATCTATTTATTTATCCATATATATACATATTTGTAAACGTATTTACCTTGGCGAATGTAGAAATAACACTTCCATGGTACCCAGTTTTAATACCAAAAATAGCACGCAAGTGGGTATTAATAGTTTCTTGATCTGTTTTTAAAAAATAAAATGAAATAAATAAAATAAAATTAGATTAGATTATTATTAATATTATTAATATTTTATTGATAATGATAATGGTGCTATATACATATATATACTGTATTTTAATTATTATTTTCTTACCAGTATCTTGTTTATCCACTAAATTAAAAACAGGAGCTACTTGATGATCGGCAGGTTTGTACCACAATGCTAAATGCCACAATCCTTTAACAACATCTGTTACATGTACAGTATTTATTTTTAAATCTTTTGACCATAATAAGTTCATTTCTTCATTTAAATATTGGTATACACGACCAACAATTAAGCGAGGAGTTAAACCTAATAAACCACCTGGTCCATAAGTTGTTGCTGGTCGAACAATCACTAAATTTAATCTATTTGAATACAAGTATACGATAATGAGTTGGTGTTATTTATTGTATTCCTTTTATTTTGAATGACTTTATATCCATGTTTATATTATTGTTTTTTAATGACTCTATATCCTTTATATCTATTACTATTATAATCCCTACCCATCAATTTTTCTTAATTCTTCTTCAGCTTTATATTTATATTTAGCAACTTTTGTCCAAGGTTTAATTTTAGAAGATTCAGTTGATGCTTCCTATTTTATTTTTTTTTAAATTCAAAGAAATATAATAGATAGATAGATATAATTAATGCATTATAGGAAGAAAAACAAAAAAAAAAAAAAAACTTTTTAATATGATTTACCTGATCACTATCATAAACTTCAGCGGTAGACAACATAATAAATACCTTTATTTTACGTTTAGCTGCTTCTTTTCCACAATTAGTTGCCAATAATACTGTACGTTCTTGATATACTTCATCACCTTGAGAATATTTCGTTTCAGCTGCTAAATTAAAAACATAATCAAATTCACTACCATCTTCACGTTGGAAACAAGAAGCAATGGAAGCTATAAAAAGGAAAATAGAGATGATGATGATGATGACAAGAATTATATTAGATAAGCTGTTACTGTTCTTTTTATTTCTTTCTTGAAAAAATTATATATATATATATTACTTGGATTAGAAAGATTAGCTTGTTTAAATTCTACTTTTTTGAAGTCGTTTTCAAAGGTTTCAGATAAATATGCAGTTTGTGGTAACATTTTATCAGCAACGCGTATAAATGAAGCTAAATCATTTTGGACTAAATAATGAACTAAATGTCTACCAACATAGCCGACACCTCCTAAAATTAAAACTGCTGGTTTATCTTGACTCATCTATATTTGTAAAATAATATATAATTTATTATTATTAATTGAAAATAAAATAAAAGTTACAATAGGTAAAGAAAAATAATAATAATACAGATAAATAAAAACGTACGGGAGATAAAAATAAAGAGAAAAGAGAAAAAAAAGTAAAAGAGTGCAAGTGATTTTTTAAGGTACGCAAGTATTTAAAAAGGAAAGTAACACAATTAAACGCTATTTTTAGATCCCCGCTTTGAAAAAAAAACTTTTTTTTTTCTATTATAAAAATTCTTGGTATTCACTCATCCTTTTTTTTTCCTTCTTTCTTTCGTTTTAAAATATTTTTTTTACCTTGCTTTCTTTTTTCTTTCTTTTATATTTTTTTTTTGCAATCATTGCATGTATATATACTAAAGGAAGAAATTCTTTCTTCTTTATAATATTTAATTAACTAATTAAAGAATAGATAAAATATTATTTATTATTCTAAAACCCTTATACATATTTAAATATATATATATATATATACATATATATATATATATATATATATACACATATATATAGCTACTGATAAAATAAATTAAAAAATTAAAAAATAAACAATGTCACGTACTTCATCGGGTTATCAACCAGCACTAAATAGAGAATTATCGGTCAGCTCTACTTCAAGTGTTGAAGCTTTACCAATGTCATCAGCAGGGATTCATCAAAGAGAAGTACCAAAAAGGAAAGTATCGCTGGTTAGACCTGAAAGACAGCGTATAGATCCTTCACATAGGCAATATCATTATAGACAAGCAGCAAAGCAAGATAACAGTATAGTTGCACCAAGTACAACTGGAAACTTACCTGTAACTTTATATGAAACACAACAACAACAGCAACAGTTACAACAACAACAACAACAACAGCTACAACCACACCAACTAGAACATGGAGGAACTACTACTGTACGTAGAGGGAAAAGTATATTAGGAAGAAAAGAAAAGTTTTTAGCAAGTTTTAATCAAGATGATGATGAGGATGATGAGGATCAAGAATTATCTAAAACCAGAAAAAAATCTTCTTTCCAATGGCCAGATCCTTGGTATAGTTATTGTGTTTTAATTACTTGTTGGATACCAAAGCCTTTTTTACGGTGGTCAGGTAAATAAATAAAAAAATAAATAAATAAATAATAATTACAAAATACAAAATTTAGAGATAATTATTTTTATGTGTAACCGTAATTAAATAATCATCTTCCTTTTTCCTTTTTCTTTTTTTCTTTTTTCTTTGATAAATAGGTATACCTGATGGACCTGCACAAAGAGCTTGGCGAGAAAAAATAGGCCTGGTATCGTTAATTCTTGTTGTCATGGGTTTTGTTGGTTTTTTAACATTTGGTTTCACTCAAGCAGTTTGCCCTGTGCCTCCTTTAAGTGTTCATGGCGGGGAAGTTGGTAATGGTTATTTAATTATGAATGGGTGGGCATATATGTTAGCAGACTGGGATCAACATCCAGGCATTCCTGGGGTAAACAATGGTTCAGCTACTATCATTGATGCACCTTTCAATGGCGGTGGAATGGATGCTACCTTTTTATTTCAACAACAAAAAGATATCTCTTCTTGTCAACAAGTTATTACTGCAAAGCAACAACAAGTGCAACAAGGTCAATACTTTCCATGTCAGTTGTTTAACCCAAACTCCACTGTTCCTCCCAGTGCATCTTTATTTACAAATACAACCAGCTGTCACACTGGATCCAAAGCTAATCAATTAATGGATTCCTTTTTTCATCAAGGGGTCCCTAAAAAAGATGGGGATGGATTTAATAAAATTGCTCGTGTGTATTATGATTGGACCGATTTGAATATGGAGAATCAATTAATGGCTTATAATGGCGATGTGCTTAATCTTAAATTATTACAATCATTACCTATGGATCATTTTACTTTATTACCTGGTGGATTAATCGAAACTTTGAAAACCAATCCAGACCAATTTGCTGGGAAAGATATGACCACCACTATTCAAAGTTATCGTTTAGAAGGGAATCAATGGGAACAAGAAGCTCAATGTTTGCGACAAATTATTAAAGTAGGATCTATTGATACATTTAGTATTGGCTGCATTGCTTCCGATATTGTTTTATATGTCTCTTTAGTAGTTATTTTGGCTGTCATCTTTATTAAATTTATATTGGCCGTCATTTTTGGTTGGTTCTTATCTTGGAAATTAGGTTATTTTACAGAAGAGCAAACATCTTATGCTGCTCGAATGAAACGGGAAGAAGAAATTGAAAATTGGACAAAAAATTTGAATACCCCAGCTCCTGCTTATTATCAACCCAATAATCCTTATAATTCTCAGAAAAAACAAAATAGAAAAACTCTTTTACCTCAAACTTCTCGTTTTACTCAACCTGAACACCGTCGTTTTGAATCCAGTCATAATCTTGCAAGTGGTCAAATCACTCCTTCGGCTTCTTGGACACCTCCATTACCTACTACTCCCTGGATGAATAATCATCGTTCTTCTATGGCTAGGTAAATAATTATAATAATAATAATAATAGAAAAAATAGAAAAACCTAGAAAATGATAATTAAGGAGAGATTATTTTTTTTTTTTTTTTTAATACTCATTCTTTCTTATCTTTTTATTTTATTTTTTTATAGTTTACCTACTGGTTTTGGACAAAGTCGACCTAGCTCTGTTCATGCTGGTCATTCAACACCTAGATTAAGTTATTTCGATAATAGCAGCGGACATAGAGTTTATACAGCCTCACCTCAGTTATCTACAACCAGTTTATCACTTTCAAGTGGAGAAAGTAATGGTAATCAATCATCTTCTGGGCCTAAATGTCCATTACCTTTATCGCCTTATGTCAATCCTCAACCACCTTCTGATTATATGCCATTTAAATTTGTCCTTGCACCAACAATTTGTCTTGTTACATGTTATTCAGAAGGAGAAGAAGGCATTCGTACCACCCTGGATTCTATTGCTGTCAGTGATTACCCTAATTCTCATAAATTGTTACTAGTTATTTGTGATGGGATCATTACAGGACATGGTAATAGTAAGTCAACCCCTGATATTTGTGTTGATATGATGCGTGATTTAATTATTCCTCAAGATCAAGTCCAACCTTATCCTTACATAGCTATTGCTGATGGTAAAAAGAGAAACAATATGGCCAAAGTATATGCTGGATTTTATAAATTTGATGATGCAACCGTGGATCCATCTTTACAACAACGTGTGCCTATGGTTACTATTGTAAAATGCGGTACGGAAGAAGAAGTTGCTACAGCTGCTAAACCTGGTAATCGTGGTAAACGCGATTCTCAAATGGTATTAATGCAATTTATGCAAAAAGTAATGTTTGATGAAAGAATGACAAGAATGGAATACGAATTTTTTAATTCGATTTGGCGTGTTTCTGGATTACCTGCTGATATGTTTGAACTCTGTCTTATGGTGGATGCCGATACAAAACTTTACCCCGATGCTTTGACTCGTCTGGTTTCAGCTGCTGTCAAAGATCCTTCTATATCTGGTTTATGTGGGGAAACAAAAATTGCTAATAAAAAAGATAGTTGGGTCAGTATGATTCAAGGTAAAAATAAAAATAAAATGATATATATATATAAAGGACAGGAATAAAGGACTAGATAGATAAACTAATATATTTATTTGTTTTATTATATTTTATATCATACTAGTGTTTGAATATTATATCTCTCATCATCAAAGTAAAGCATTTGAATCTGTATTTGGTGGTGTTACTTGTTTACCAGGATGTTTCTGTATGTATCGTATCAAAGCACCAAAAGGACCTAATGGCTACTGGGTTCCTATTTTAGCTAACCCTGATATTGTAGAACGTTATTCCGAAAATGTAGTAGATACATTACATAAAAAGAATTTATTATTACTTGGTGAAGATCGTTATTTATCCACTTTGATGTTAAAAACTTTTCCTCATCGTAAAATGATGTTTGTTCCTCAAGCTGTGTAAGTATTTAATAAATAAATATATAAACATGTATATAAAAGGAAGAGATAGGAAAAAAAAAAATGAAAAATGAAAAATAAATAAATATTTAATTTTATTTATCATTTTATTTATTTATTTTTTCTATATTTCGATTCTATTTCTATTTTTGTATATTATAGATGTAAAACAGTTGTTCCTGATACTTTTATGGTACTTTTGTCTCAACGACGAAGATGGATTAATTCTACCATTCATAATTTAATGGAATTATTATTTGTCAATGATCTGTGTGGTACATTCTGTTTCTCCATGCAGTTTGTCGTTTTTATGGATTTAGTTGGTACATTAGCACTTCCAGCCGCCATCTCATTCACTCTTTATTTAATTATCATGGCTATTTTGGGACAACCATCTGTGATTTCGCTTATCTTATTAGCACTTATTCTTGGTTTACCAGCTGTATTAATTATGATGACCAGCCGTAAAATTGTGTATGTTGGATGGATGATCTTATACTTGTTCAGTTTACCTATATGGAATTTTGTCTTACCAGTGTATGCGTATTGGCATTTTGATGATTTCTCATGGGGGGATACACGTAAAGTTGAAGGGGAACAAAAGGGACACGATGGACACGGTGATAAGGATGGTGAATTTGATTCAAGTGTGTTTACAATGAAAAAATGGAGTGAATTTGAACAAGAAAGAAGAATTGAATATGCACAACAACATCAATTACCAGTACCCAAGTTTATTGAACAGCGTCCACGTACTGAATTATATCGTGACTCTGTATTAATGAAATATCGTCAAAGTACAATGTTAGCATCTCATCAAAGTGAAAGCGAATGGCCATTAACGCAATCAGCTGTCTTTCCTGCAGGTATAACTGAATCAACCAATGATATTATTCATACAGCAAATTCGCCATCCTCACCATCATCGTCATCATCATCATCATCTCCTTCTCCTCAATCAAAAAATCTTCCATCATTTGTTTCAACAAAATCAACTCATAATGCTCCAAGTAAAATGAGACAAGAAATTTATAATGATAATATTGTGGAAGCTGTACCACTATCTGATATGAATAGTCAAAGATCAAAAGATATTTAATTCCATTCTCTTTTTTTTTTTAAAAAAAAGAAAAAAGAAAAAGAAAAAGAAAAAAAAATAATTCAATTTGTATTATCATATCCATTTTTCTTTCTTTCTTTTATTTATTTATTTATTTATTTATTATAAATACTAGTAATAATTTAAAACTGCATCCTTTTCTATTATTTATTTATTTATTTATTTTTTACTTGTATATTATTTTCATTATCATTCTTTAAATAAACTACTAGTCAATTTTTTGTTTTTGTTTTTTTTTAAAAAAAAAAAAAAAAAAAAAAAAAAAAAAGATAAGCACTATGTATAAAACAAATAAAATATTATTTGTGGCGTTTTCTTGAAAATAATAATAATAATAATAATAATAATAATAGCAGGTAGATATACAAGTGATGTATTTTTTTTTTTTTTTTCAAAAAAAAAAAAGAATCGATTATTCATTTTTTAATAATCGATGATCGATGGTATTTTTTATTCTATTTCAAAATTAGTTTTAATTAAAAATAAAAACAATAGGTAATAAATAGGGGAAACTACGTATGTACGTAAAGCATTTTTTAACGTTAAATTATAAATTTATATATATTTGGTATGATTGATATAAAGAACAATCAATACATTGCTCTTTTTCTTTTCTTTCTTTTCTCACTCTTTCACTCCCCTTATTATTTATTTATTTATTTATTTATTTTTCCCAAAGAAAGGTCTTTTTATAGTTATAGTTCTTTTTGTTTTTAAGATTTTCCGCCATTTTATTTGTTACTCCTCGTTATTATATATCCTTAAAAACTGATTGGTTTATAAAACAAGTCCTTTAACGTATAATCTTAATAACGTTCAAAAACGTACCAATGATTTACCCTAGGGGAAGGTTAACTTTAAAAAGAAAGTTAGCCAATTTCATTTCATTTTATTATATTTCATTTTATATTATTTTTGGAGATAAAAAAAGAAAAACACATCATTATCGTTCATCGTTAAAAAAAAAAAAAAAAATGAGAGAAGGGAATGTTTAGATCCCAGAATTACAAATAAATTCCTTATTTGATTTTTATTAACATAATATTTATATATATGTAAATATATATATGTAAATATATATATAAATATATATATATATTTAAAGTATGCATTTTTTATTTATTTATTGAACAGATGATTATTATGATATATATATATATATATAAGAAAAGCAAAAACAATAATAATAAAGATGAAAGAAAAAAAAAGAGAGAGATAAAAATAAAAAAAAATATAGAAAATAAAGATTGACATGAAGGGGAAACTGAGGGATAAACTATAATTTCTACTATAGGAGGGAAAAATACCCAAAAGTATAAAAAAGTAATTCATAATAATTATAATAATAATAGGAGGGCTAGACATATACTATTATTTCAATATCTATTTTTTTTTTTTTTGATGCGTCATAAATAATACATACAGTGCTTATTCCCCCTCATATTATAATTTTTTATATATATCCTTTTCTAAATTTATTCTCCCTAATATGTACATTTTTTTTAAAATAGTCATAATAATAATAATAATAATAATATTATTATTATTATTATTATTATCATTTTAAGAATAAAGATTTTTCAGAGTCAAACTGATTTATCATAATAATCATAATCAAAATCAAAACCACGATAATATTTCATATCATTCTTTAAAACCATTTCAAATATCATTTAAAACGAAACCAATTCATCATATATTTATATTAAAAAAAAGTTTGGTATCGGAATTTAAATACGCGTTTATGCAAAAGAAGGTTTTATTTTTTGACCAAAAAAGGGTTACCCCATGTTTCTCCCCTTCGCACATCCACTCACTCACACTTTCTCTTTATCCCTTTATCCCTTTTTTATTCTTTACCTTTGCTTAAGGTTCCCCTTTAATTGTTGTAATATTTGTCATAATAGATGGTGCTTTTATTAGTTATATACTAAACATACTGAAAAATCTTTTGGTGATTATATAAAAAAATTGTTCTAAAATTTATATATATATATAAAAAGGTAGAAAATCATAGTAAAAAATAGGGAGATGTTTATAATAAAATGATGATTAAAATATATACAAGTTATTTGATATATAATAATAAATATGTAATATAAAGAAAAAAAATAAGATGTATATGCGTGTATGTGTATATGTAATTGATGTAAAAAAAAAAAAAAATCAAAATAAAAAAAAAAAAAAGTCAACTAGCTAATATTTTAATAAAGCAATTTCGGTTGATTATTTTTTTTTTTTTTTTTTTTTTTTTGAGCCCTTTTTATTTCTCTCATTTTTTTTTTTTTCTTTTTCTTCTTTTTCTTTTTTCTTTCTTTCTTTCTTTTACTTCTTCGTTTTTTTTTTTATTACTTTTATTGTATTTCAATTTTCTGTATATACTCTTTTTTTTTTAAAAAAAAAAAAAAAATTATATTTTCTTTAATCCTTTAACTTAATATTTTAATTCTATAATATTTTAATTATTTTTTATTACTTATTTTTCCATTCATCCATTCAAGTGGGTAATAAGTAATTAATTAATTACAATGTCACATCATCCAGAAGATGAAAAGAAAACCGAAGTTCAATTTGAAGAACATGAACATGTTGAACATAAAGATGATATCTCACCCGAATTAGAGGCTTTATTGCATACTGATACTACAACGGGGTTAAGTAGTCAAGAAATAGCAGAGCGTACGGCCCAGTTTGGTCCTAATGAATTGCCAGAACGAAAAACCAATCCTTTGATCAAATTTTTAATGTATTTCACGGGGCCCATTAGTTATTTGATTGAAATTTCATGTATCATTGCTGCTGTAGTAGGCGATTGGATTGATTTTGGGATTATTTTGGCCCTTTTATTGATTAACGCTGTAATTGGGTATATCGAAGAAGCTAAAGCCGAATCAGCTTTAGATGCATTAAGACAAACATTGGCTTTAAAGACAAGAGCTTTTCGTGATGGCCAATTGGTGGAAATTGAAGTTCGTGATTTAGTTCCTGGTGATATTATTATTTTACGTATTGGTGATATTATCCCTGCTGATGCTAGATTGTTAGGTTTGGGCGCTAATGGCGAAGTCTCTGATGCTGAATTACAGATTGATCAATCGTCATTAACAGGTGAATCCTTACCAGTGTCTAAAAAGAAGGGGGCCACCGTTTATTCTTCCTCTATTGTAAAACAAGGACAACAATTGGCTGTGGTAACAAAGACTGGTGCTAATACATTTATTGGTCGTGCCGCAAACTTGATTGCTATTACTACCGAAGAAGGCCATTTCCAAAAGATTATTGGTAAAATTGGTAACGTATTGATCTGGTCTACAGTTGTTTTAGTTTTGATTGTCTTTATTTATCAAATGGTCCGTTTCCGTGGTACTGAACAAGGTAACTGGAAATTGGTTCTTGAAAACTGCTTGGTATTAACGGTTGCTGCTATTCCCGTTGGCTTACCTACTGTGATGTCCGTAACCATGGCGGTGGGTGCAAAACAATTGGCCGCCAAAAAAGTAATTGTAAAACGTTTAACCGCTGTAGAAGAATTGGCCTCTGTATCAGTTTTGTGTTCTGACAAGACTGGAACATTGACATTAAATGAATTGACTTTTGATGAACCTTGGTTGAATGGAGGATACACTAAAGATGATATTTTATTATATTCCTTTTTAGCTGCTGAACCAGGAGCAAACGACCCTATTGAAAGCGCTGTCCGTCGTGCTGCTGAAGATACTTTGGATATTTTAAAAAATCGACAAGATGTACGCCAAGTTCCTGGATATAAAGTGACTCAGTTCCAACCTTTTAACCCTGTTACAAAAATGACCCAAGCTACCATTTTGGATTTAGATACTAACACTTCTTTCCGTGTTGCCAAAGGTGCCCCTCAAGTGATTACTAAATTGGTTGGTGGCCATGATGAAGCCGTCCATGCTGTGAATGATTTAGCTCGTCGTGGTTTACGTGCTCTTGGTGTTGCTAAAACAACTGATGAAGCCATGGAAAAGTTTGAAATGGTAGGTATGATTTCTTTATTGGATCCCCCTCGTCCCGATTCTGCTGAAACAATCAAAAACTGCAATGCCCTTGGTGTAGATGTTAAAATGATTACTGGGGATCAACAGATCATTGCTAAAGAAGTTGCCGTTCGTTTAGGTATGGGTCGTGTTATTTTAGATGCTAATCATTTGGTAGATCCTACTAAATCCGAAGATGAAGTCACTGAACATTGTCAACGTGCTGATGGTTTTGCCCAAGTTATTCCTGAACACAAATATCGTGTCGTAGAATTATTACAAAACAAAGGTCTTCTTGTTGGTATGACTGGTGATGGTGTAAACGATGCTCCAGCTTTGAAAAAGGCTAATGTAGGTATTGCTGTTTCTGACTGTACTGATGCTGCTAGATCCGCCGCTGATATTGTTTTATTGGCTCCTGGTTTGTCTACTATTACCGATGGTATTATTACTTCTCGTGCTATTTTCCAACGTTTAAGATCATATGCTTTATATCGTATTACTTCCACTATTCACTTTTTATTATTCATGTTTGTTGTAACTCTTGTTGAAGACTGGACAATGCCTGCTGTATTATTGATTATGATTTGTGTTTTGGTAAGTGATACTATATATATATAAAAAATAAAATAAATTTGAGAGAAAAAAAAATCTTTTTTTAATCTCTATTTTTTTTTTTTTATAGAACGATGCTGCCACCTTGGTTATTTCTGTAGACAATACTGAAATCTCCGAACGACCTGATAAATGGCGTATTGGTCAATTATTAACACTTTCTACTGTTCTTGCTGTTTTATTAGCTGCACTTTCTTTTGCTCACTTTTATGTTGCTCGTGATGTCTTCCATGTTTCTGATAATGAATTACATTCTATTATGTATTTACACATTTCATCAGGTACATATTATATATAAATATATATATAAATATATTTAACGTAAATGATTTTTTTTATATATAATTTTCTTTTTTTTTCTCTCAATCTATTTTCATAGCCCCTCACTTTGTTATTTTCTCTACTCGAGTTCCTGGTTTCTGGTGGGAAAACATGCCAAGTTGGATTTTCTCAGTTTGTATTATCGGTACTCAAATTGTAGCATTATTCTTCTCAGTTTATGGTGTCTTTGGTGAAGCAGAAGGAGTAGCACCTTGTGGTTATGCTTGGGGTTTCGCAGTTTTAGGTATTTCTTTAGTTTACTTTATGGTTTTGGATGTAGTTAAAGTATATATCTTTAGATCTTGGAGTTTTGAATTAACAGCCAAATTAGTTCCTGTCAAATCTCGACGTGAAAAATTATCTAATAGAAAATTAGATCAAGCACAATATTTACGTGTACAAAATTCATGGAATAAGATTGCAAGGTAAAAAAAAAAAAAACAAAAAAAACAAAAAAAAAATCATTATTAAATCATTATTTATTTACTTGTTTTCATAGAATTTCCGAAGCTCATAACATTATTGCTGCATTACAAGTCAAACCATAAATAATATATACACACATTTTATATATATATATATAATAATATATTTTTATCATCTATCATTTATTTTATTTCTTTCTACGTATTATAATTATTTATTATTCTTATTATTATTTATTATTCTTATAAACTTTTGTCACAAATACCATAGTAAATCGGTATGCGTAACAATTGATTAATAAACAAATAAAAAAAACATATATATCTTTCTCTTATAATAATAAATATTTCAAGTTAATTAGTGATTTTAATTAAGATAGAAAATATTTAAATAAATAAATAATAATAAACTAAATGGGGAAATTATTTTTTTTAAAAAACATCATTATATAATAAATAAACTATTATTATCTTTTTGCTGGGGTACTACTTTTTTTAAATAAAATCACGAGTTTCTGTGTTTATTATTCCAAGACTACTTTCATCATCTTGGTAAACAATGATGCTGATTTTCTTATTTTAATTATCATTTATTTATTTATTTTTAAGTAAAAGTTTCGATAGCAATGTTACCATATTTGGATTATAAACAAAAGAGCCAAGAAACTATTTACAAAAAAAAAAAAAAAGAGAGAGAGAGAGAGAAAACGAGAGACAGAGATCGCCTCAAAAAAGTTTAGAACTCCGAGAATATATTTTTTTCTCTTGGTTCTCTTTTTTTCTTTATTATTATTTATATACAACTTGACGACATCGATTTGTTTATTATTATTATTTTACCAATTCATTTATCTTTAAAAAAAAACAATAAAATAACAATACGTATCATTTTTCTTTTTTTTTTTTAACCATCTGAACACATCACTCCGATGTTCACAGATTAATAAACGTCTGTGCACCCAATTTTTATATATTTTTTTATTCTTTAAACTAACCTTTTTATATAATTGGGGGGGAAAGGAAAAAATCATCGTTTTATTTTTAAAAAATGATCGATATAAAGGAACCATCATCCTATTTTTTTTATTTTAATGTAACATGTGAAGAAATAAATTTGACAGATATCAGATTATATATATATATATATATATAAATATATACACATACATACATACATACATAACAAAGAAGTATATATTAAAAAGGAGTTTTATAAAAAAAGAGATTAATAATAATAATATAAAGCAATCACTATTTATATATATACAAATGATATATAAATATATATTTATATAGCATTTATTTATATTTATATTTATATAAAATATGTTTACTTGGAATAATAATAATAGAATCATTCTTTTATTTTTTTCGACGGCCAAAGTCGGAAAACTAAACATTTTTTTTTTTTTTTTTAATTTTTTAATTCTTACATATATTGTACACAACTTTTATCAAGTTACACTTTTTTTTTTAAACATTCAAAGAAACCAAATTTGTATATTGTTACTTTCATATGGTTTATTAATAAACCCTTTTCTTTCATATGACATTAAATCATCATCCTTTCAAAAAAAAAAAAAAAAAAAAAGGTATGGAAACTAAAAGGTGATCATCGAAAATAAAAAACCAAAAAAAAAAAAAAGAAAAAGGAAAATCATTCACACGACTTGATTATCGTCAAGGGAAAAAAAAAATTGAAAGAGAGAAAAAGAAAGAGAGAGAGAGAGAGAGAAAGATGGAAGGGTTAAAATGATAAAATTATATTTATACTAGATCAAAGTTTATCGATTGAAGAGCCGATTAGAAAATGCATTGACCCACTATCCTTTTAACTAGTAGCATGTGAATATCAAGATTGAAATGTAAATAGTAATACAACTCGTTTTTACTCACTATATTTAAATTTGTTTTTTTTTTCATTTTTCATTTTTAGTAGTAATACTTTGGGGGACTTTATTATCAAACACATGCATTGTAGCAAAATAATATATCAAACACTTTTTTTTTTAAAAATAAAAAAAAAGATAAACAATTACTTTTTTCACATGAAAATAATATAATAAGAGTGTCAAAAAAATATTATTATAATTAAGACGATAAACAACCCAATTTTTTTATTTATATAACCATTATCTCCCTAAAAGCCTTTTTTTGAAAAAAATTTTTTTTTTTTTTTTTTTTTTTTTTTAGCGTGGGTAACATAAAAATTAAAAAAATATTTTTTTTTATTCTTTTTTCTTCTTTCTCTTCTCTTTTTTTTTTTTCTTTTTCTTTTTTTTTTTTTTTTAAAAAAAAATATATATACATATTACATTTTATTTTATTTTTTTTCATATCCATCTTCTCTCAAGTTAATATTTAACACGTTAATTAATCAATAAACAACAACATCCTTTATCTATCTATTTATTAAGTTAAAATACAACATTTGAAAGGAAAAAAAAAAAAAGAAAAAATGGCTAGACATCATCATCATCATCATCATCATGAAAATGGTAATTAAATTATTATTGATTATTGAATCACGTTGATATTTCTTTTGATAAGAATGATTGGGACTTTTTTTTTTTGTGAAAATTAAACTTGAAACAATCATCAAAAATAAAAATAAAAGCTTATCTAAAAAAGAGATGGAATGTTGGAATAATAATAAAAAAAAAAAAAAATTTAAGGGATTTAAAGATGTATCTATATAGGAAAATAAATTTACATTTATAAAGAATGAAATAGGATGAAATAGGATGAAATAGGATGATAAAATATTTATTCATGAAAACCTGTATACTTAAATTATTTATTTTTATTATTAAAAAAAGGAAATGGACATGTTAAGCATTCTGAATCCAATGGTCATGCGACAAAAGAAAACAATACCACCACTAACACCACCACCACCAACACCACTACTGAAAAGAAACAACAAACAAAAACCCGCTTTGTCTCACGTGTCACTTCCTTCCCTCTTGTTTCTGACAGTGTTTCCACCGTCTCCAATTTAGCCAACAAGACATACATTGGAAGATTCGCTATCAACACAGCCAACTCCACTTTGTCTACTGTCGGCAAATATACTAGCCAACAACCTGCTTATGTTCAAACTTACTACGAAAGCTATGTCCAACCTCATTTAGAAAAAGCTGACCAATTGGGCTGCAAATCCTTGGACTTGCTTGAAACCCGCTTCCCTGTGGTCAAGGAACCTACTTCTAAATTAGTCGATGTCGTTCGTCAACCTTCCGCCCAAGTCATTGGTGGTGTTAAGGAACGCTTAGACACAACCATTACTACCGTCAAATTGCCCGCTACCTATGCCAACAAACGCTTGGTAACCGTTGTTAGCGGCGTCGAAGCCCTTGTTGATAAATACTTGCCCGCTCAAGATCAACAATCTAAAGACGAAAAGGATAGAGATATTAAAAAGGAAGGCGAAGAAAAAAAGAATATAGATGAAATGAACCAAGTTTATCGTGCTTACGGCGTTTTAAATCAAGCTACTGCTCGCTTGACCCAAAAGGTTACTAATCAAGTGAAAACCACCGCCTCTGCTATCCCTAAATCTACCAATGATTTGGCTCAATCTCAATATACCAAGGTCTCTGCTTTAATCCAAACCACCACCGATAATTTGAAATCCGTTCAAGCTACTTTAACACAATCCATCACCGTTTACGCCGAAGCTACTTCTAAAAAATTGCCCCCCGGTGTTCAAGAAAAGATTACCAAGTTACATCTTTCTACTACCGAACGTTTACAAGGTTTGACTAATCAAGTCAATGTTCAATTAAATCAAGTCGTTACCTTTGTAAAATCTTCTTCTCAGCCTCCTGAATGGTTAAAATCCCGTGTTCTTTCCTTAGTAGACATTGCCAACCATCAATTTGAATTGGTCCGTGCTGAATACACTCGTACCGATATTGCCTATAGTGAAAAGGCTAAGAACGTTGCTCATGGTTTACAAAATCAAGTTCTTCCCGTTTTACAAAACATTCAATCCCAATTGACTCATTATTCTCAATTAGCTCGTGAAAAGGCTGAAGCTGACTTGAAGGTTCCTTTAGGTTATTTAGGTTTGAACGTTTCAAATGCTGCTCCTCTTAAAGCTTAAATAAATATATATTTTATTATTAAATTTAAAAAAAAAAAAAAAGGAAAACATAGATACATAGATACATATATATATATATATATATATATACATTATATTATATGTTCATGTTTCTTTTTTTTCTTTTTTTCTTTTTTTTTCTTTTTTGTTCTTCTTTATTCCTTATCTTTATTTTATTTTTATAATCAGAAGAAAAAAAAAATTTACACACCAAAAAAAAAAAAATATATAAACAAACAAACAAAGAAAAACAAATAAAAAAAATATATATATCCCCCTTTATCATATATTTATCTTTTATCCCACCTATTCTTATAACACCAACAATAATAACAATAATAAAAACAACAATAAACCTTATAATGTTCTACAAAAAAAAAGTTCCATTTCCTCTTTTAATAATCTTTTTTTTTTTTATTCTATTTACATTAAAATTATAACTTTAATACTTGTTATATATAAATGAATCAGTTAATGAAAATGCTACGAGTCTATTACTTAATCAAATAATTTAGGTAGTCGATGAATGATGAATGATTTCAATTGTATATTACTTATTATCTATTGTTTGCTGGTGTCATCGTCGTTGTTGTTGTTTCTTAAAACCTCATCATCAATAACCACTTGAATACTTTTATTAATAGCTTCTTGTTTTAATTTTTGTTGTTTTGGACTAGAATCTGTTTCCTTGATAATTAATTGTAATCTTTCTAATTTTTGTTTTCTATCCATCTGACATACTTCGAAACTAACAATTGATACACCACAAAAGGCCCCTACTGACCAATTAGCTGCTGAAGGTATTGATCCTATTTATATATATATATATATAATTATAGAATAAGATATCATCCATTTCATATCAATATTTTCCTATCCCTTTCCTTTTTTTATATGTATTTTCATGTACTTTTGAGTATAAAACGAATGGCTCCTAAACCAAAAGCTGCACCTATAGTAATAATAATAAAACATAATATATGTTATATTTAGTTATATATATATATGTGAATGTGTTTGTATGTGTTTTACTTTTATTTATTTACTTATTCATTATTCTTATTACCTATCCCATAAAGTAAAGAGTTACGAGCACAGGGTATCTTACCAACGTCTTTAAAGTCTTCAACTTTGACAGTCTTTAAAAAAAAAAAAAAAAACAGTACAAGTAAATAATAGTTATAGAAAAAAAAAATAGAAATATCAATAAGTATTAAATAAATGATAACCTTTAAAGCTTCCATATAATCAGATTTTTCAGGTACTCCGTCTGGTCTCATTTTATAATATTTATATATATATAGTTCAATAAAAAAAATATATGGGTTGTAGTTAAAAAAAATAAAAGAATGAAAGGGAGAAAAAAAAAGCGGAAGTTAAATAATATATAAATTATTTTTTATAGTGATGACGCTTAAAAAAAAGGTGTAAAAAAAAAGGCCAATAATATCCCTTGCTTTTTTTTAATAGCAGCCGTAAAATTTTTTGTTTTTATTTTTTCTATTCCCTCCCCCCTCCCTTCCCTTTTATTTTTTTTTCTCTTTTTGAATTTTATAACCTTTTCTTTTAAGAAAAAAAATAATATAGAGAGAGAATGTTGTCCACTACATCTCGTATTGCCGTTCGCCCTGCTCTTCGGTAATAATAATAATAATAATAAAATAATAAAAAATAGAATGAAATGGATTTTATTTAGATGGAATTATTATTATTAAATATCAACAAAAAACGATAAATTGAAAAAAAAATAATATAAACAGTCCAACACGTTTTATTCAATAAATAACAGCTACAGCAACTACAACAACAGCAATATGATATATATATATATATATATTTAAAATAAAAGAACATCTTTTTATTATATAAACGATTCATACAATAATAATAAAAACATAAATACATATGGATAGTTACTGATAGGTCTATTATTATAAATATTATTTTTTATATTAATATAGCAATGGTGCTCAAACCCGTAACATGGCTACTTTAAAAGAAGGTATAAATATAGATAAATAGATGAATAAATAAATATTTTTATTTTAACACCATTTATGTAACTGAAATATGAATTAATATTAATATATAAATATCTTTATTATATTATCTATTTATTTATTATTAAAAATAAAAAAAATAGTCCAATTACGTTTAAAGTCTGTTCAAAATATTGAAAAAATTACTGGTTCCATGAAAATGATTGCCTCCACCAAGGTTAACAAGGCTCAACGTGGTATGGAAGCTGCTCGTGCTTTTGGTGTCTCTTCTAATGGTAAGTTAATATTAGGATCATCATCATAATATATATATATATATATATATATATATAAATATGTTAAAAACAAAATAAAAAAGTGATAATTCAAAAAAAAAATTGAGAGAAAGAATGAAAGAAGGAGAAAAAAATATAAAAATCATTTGCTTATTCTTTTTTTTCTTATATATATATAATTAGCTTTATTCAACAATGCTGAAACCAAACCTCTTGAAGGTAGCAAAACTTTATTCGTTGCCTCCTCCTCTGATCGTGGTCTTTGTGGTGGTATTCACAGTAGTGTCTCTAAAGCCACTCGTCGTGCTATTGCTGAAAAGCCCGAAGCTCCAGTTGTTGTTTTAGGTGATAAACCCAAAGCTCAATTAAGTCGTGCTGTCCGTGGTAACATTGCTATCACTTTTAATCAAATTGGTAAAAACATTCCTACCTTTGAAGAAGCTGCTTCTATTGCTGAAATCATCGAATCCTCTGGTATTGAATATGATACCGTTGATATCATTTACAACAAATTCTTGTCTGCTATTTCTTATGAAGCCGATGTCATCCGTGCTTATTCTCAAGATACCTTCAAGGCCTCCGGTAACTTCGGTGCTTATGAAATCGAAGATGATGTCCTTGCCAACTTGCAACAATTCTCTTTAGCTAATGCTATCTACCATGCTATGGCTGAAGGTCATGCCGCTGAAATGTGTGCTAAGCGTGCTGCTATGGAAAATGCTACCAAGAATGCTGGTGAAATGATCACCAAATTAACTATGTTCTATAATCGTGGTCGTCAAGCTGTCATTACCAATGAATTGAGTAAGTTTAAAAAAAATAATAAAAACGATTTATATATATATATGTGTGTGTGTATGCGTGTGTCTAAACATTTTCCTTTTTCTTTTTATAGTTGATATTATTACTGGTGCTTCTGCTCTTTAAATTAAATAAAATCATTCATTTATATTTATATAAAAAAAAAGTATATATAGGATAGAAATATCTCTTTTTTTTTATTTATTAAAATATATTATTCTCTCTCCCTCATCTACTTTTTTTTTTTCTTACAATTTTTTTGTTCTTCGTTAGATCAA
Organism: Cunninghamella blakesleeana; assembly: GCA_017871115.1. NCBI lineage: Eukaryota > Fungi > Mucoromycota > Mucoromycetes > Mucorales > Cunninghamellaceae > Cunninghamella > Cunninghamella blakesleeana. The sequence continues at coordinate 3,138,296 of JAFCIZ010000006.1, forward strand.
GAAACTATTAATAAAATATGACCTGGATTGTATATTTTGTATTAGAAATAAATAAATAATATCTTAAAAAAATCAGTAGCCTTATTTATTTTATATGTTTTTAAAAAAATCGGTTAAAAAAATGGATAACCGAAAATATGCATGTCAATGATCATAATCAATTTATATATAAACACGCGTTTTATAGTAGTATATAGAGTATATTCGCTCTTACTATTTTGGTGGGGGGTTATTTTTTTTCAAAAATCATACAAGTTCCAGTAAAAAAAAAGAAACCAGTGCTTCAAGTTTATGTTCAGGCAAAGACATGTTAAAACGCCTAATTTAATAAATATTATAAAAGCCAAGTTTTTTTTTATATTTATTGCGTTTATAAAAAAGAATATCACTAGTATTTCGGATTTATGTTCAGTAAAAGAAATGCTAAGTCGCCCAATTTTAATCATTGGAAAAATAGTTTTTTTTTTTTACTTTCTAATTTTTGTGTCATTGTTTATTTTGTTTACTTAAGGTTTCCGATATGTCTGTGAGTACTTTATTCCCATGTTATCAATATTACTTTTTTTTTTTGGTTTGTGTATGTGTGGACTGATTTGAAACTGTTATAAAATAAATTTCTCATACAATTTGTTTTACATTTATTTTATTTATTTATTTACTATACTCTTTCTCTCTTTCTCTTTCTCTCTCTCTCTTTTTCTAGTTACTTTTTAAAAGAAAAAGAAAAATCAATGCCTATTTAATAAATAAATAAATATATATACATATATATAAACGATGATCAATCCTACTTCAAAAATTATTAAACAACATTTCATTTCTACAAAAAAATATTCGTATCAAACATGTCCTATTTGTTCTGAAAAACTATTAGTGCGTATGAATGGAAACTTTGTTCATAAATGGATCAATTTACATTTTTCAAGTCATCATCACGAATATATGCATATGGTTGTTAATCTGCGATCATAGTACATATATATATATATATATATATATATATATTAGTATACCACTCATTTATTATATATCATTTATCATCGCTATCATTACAAAATCATTTTCAATATAAAATTATTTACAAACATAAATAAATAAATATAAATAAATAAACAAATAATAATAATACATGATCTTTTTATTTTTATTTAAAATTTCATTTTCGTCCATTTTTTTATTATAAATATATAAAAAGTAAAATTACACAAAATACAAATAAATATGTATTGGAGTTATCCTTTTTTATTATGATTTTTTGTTACCTATCATTAGATTTTTTATTTTTTATATTTTTTTAAATTCGCTTTTTATCAGCTTTATAACCAGGATTTTCTGGTTCCTCAGGCTTGATAACAGATTGTTTTTTAGGAGGTAAAGGTTTTTCGTCTTGTTGGAAAGAAAGAATAGAAGCTTGACGAGCTTGAGCTTCTTCTGCTGCATACCTTTCAGCTAATCTACGTTTTTCTTCATCTGCACTTAAAATCCGGTGCTGTTCTGGATCAAAATGTTGTTGTTGTTGAGGAATTCTAAATCCACCAGCATCTTTACGAGTAAATTGTTGACGGAATTCCGTATAAGGAACTTGGTTAGCTTGTACTTGTTGTTGTTTTTGATTCATTTGATCATATAATTGCTGATATTGACCTTGATGATAGACAGGTTGAACACCGCCATAAATCATGTTATTTTGTTGTTGTTGAGATGGTATATTCCAATTTACGGTGGCATCGAAAGTGGAAGCAGTAGATCCACGATGAGGCTGCTGATACATTGGATGAGGTGATGCATGAGGTGTATAATGCATAGGTTGAGGTGATTGCTGATAAATAATATTAGAATGAGGTGTGGATGGTGTACCTAAAGTATTATGGGCTTGATATGGTGTTTGGAATCCACTTTCATTTGATTCGTCTATTAATTCTTTATCTTCATGTCTAGAAGCATTACTAGTAGTAGTGGGCTGTTGTTGTTCTTTAGAGGATGTAGAGGTAGATGATGCTGGTACTGGTACTGGTGCTGGTGTAGATGAAACAGAAGATGTGGATTGAGTGGATTCTACTCTAACGATAGGCTCATCATGTAATTGATAACGTTGCTTGGCATCTTGTGCTACCATTTTTTCATCTGAGTTTCTAGGAGAAGTACCACCAGTATTATTTTCTTGCTGGCTAGCTTCATACGCAGGAGGTGGGGCATCATATAAATCCAATTGTTCTAAAAGTTCTTCTGATTCATGTAAATTAGCTTTATGGTCACTTGTTACAGAAGCTACTGCATCAGTTGAATAGCCGGTAGGTGCTATAGGTGTAGGTTGAGGACTTCTGGGTGGAAGTTGTGGTGGTACTTTCTGTTCTTGTTCTACTTCTTCTTCATCATCATTATTCTGCTGCTGATCTGCTAAAGTAGTTGTAATTGGTACTGATTCTTTTTCTTTTCCTTTTCCTTTTATATCTACTTCCTTTTCATCGTCTTCTTCCTCTAATTGCCCATTATTTATATTGGATGATGACGATGATGTAGACGTGGTTGCTTGTTCATCACTTACTAATTGATCACCTAAAAGAGATGCATGATGTTGAAGAGGGTTTGTATTTGCAGCAATAGTAGGGCGTTCATCACCTTCACGAGGTTCCCAGGTATTGATGGCATTAATAGCATCAGCATAAATCATAGCAGCTTCTTGGCCTTTTTCATAAGGACGTCTTGTTGGTTCTGTTGCAGGTGTAGGAGCAATATCTAATAAATCCACAATATATTTTCCAAACCCAGCGATCATGGCGGTCTTTTCAGCATATTCATTCATGGCATTAAAACGGATATAAAAAGCTTCTTTCAATGCAAAGCGTTTAAAATCGCCCATTTCTAATTCTGCGTCATGTGTATCACGATCCAAAGATCCTAATTCCTTTTGAAGTTCACGTAATTTAGGTGATTTAGGGCTAGTTTTGGCTAAATTACTAATTCTGCTTTGGAGTGTACGTTTTTTTTCACGTATATCCGATAATCTGTCTTCACGATCTCTAATAGATTTAATAGCATGTCTATATTGTTGATATTTAGCTTGAAAAAAAAAAAAAATAACAAAAATAAGTAATGGTCGATAAGCTCCATTCTATTTAAATAAAATACTAGTAACTTGCTCTTTTTTAATAAATTATAGCTGCCTATATTACCTGCAAACTGTTGCTCTATTTCTACTTGTTTATCTAATAATTTCATAAGTTTATCACCAATATCCTAAATAAATAAATAATGATAAATATATAAAAAGAAAAAATAGATGGTTAAATCTTCAAAATTCACAACAATAGTAATAAGACAATATAATAGATGATATATACTTACTTCAATATCACGTCCATTTTCACCTTTATCATTAAGAAGTTCTTCTTTTGTCCATTGTTGAAAAAACTTGTTTGTTTCAGAGTGTTGATAAGCTAAGGTACGCATGCTGGCAAGATTATTACGTTCATTATAGATCCACATAGACAAACTTTTTGTATCTTGTTTTTGCAGAGGATTCTTTTTAACGATTTGACTACGTACATCTGTAGTTAATCTACCAATAGAATATTGAAGATCTTTAAAATTCATTTTATTATTAAAAAAAATAATAGTAAGTTGAAAAGAGAAAAAGAAAGAAAAAGAGAGCGTGAAAAAAATTTAAAAATTTAAATGAAAAAAAAGGCTCACAAGACTTTTCTATTTTTATTTTTTATTTTAAAAAAAATTAGTGTAACTATCCTTTTGGAGAAAAATGACAAAATGGTTATTTTATATCAGAGTTTTAAGTTTGCTTGTAGCATACTTCGTTAGCAGAAGCGATAATATTGGATCCTGTATTGGGGTTAGGCGCAAGTCCACTTGGAGCACTATACTTCTTAAAAGGATCTTGAAGAATATAAAATGGAATGGATTCGTAAACACAATGCACACTTTCACCCTATTTATTTTATTAAAAAAAAAAAAGGAATCATATTATTAAATCATTAAATTGATAAACTAAATAAATATATTTATATTTACTAAAACTTACTGGATGATTCACCATGATACGATAATGATAAAGTCCTGTAATATCTTGAACGCCAAGAGGGAAAGAAACTTGGTTCCCATTACTGCCTTCAGAATATAACGCTATATTGATATTTATATTAATAAATAATGAATACTCTTTTTTATTTTATCTTTTTGTTATTTGATTTATTTGATTTAGCACTTACATATATTTTCACCAAGAATAAATTGGTTATGTTGAGTGCTATTTAAAATACGAATACGAGTAATAATGTCTGGTGGATTAGGAAGATCAGATTCTACTTCCCAAGAAAGCTGCTGTACAGAATTGGCTTGAAATGCAAGCCCAGGATAGGTAGGATAAGTAATACGGAATCCTTTTTTTTAAAAAAAATAAATAATAATAATCAACATTTATATCAATAATAAAATATACCTTATTTATTTGGTTACCTTTACAGTAATCAGGATTTACTCTTGGAGGATTATAACCAAACATCATCATTGCTTCACCTAGTTCAGCTCTGGGCACATGATGTGAATTAATATCATTGTTTGGAACTGTGGCAGCATTGGTACTGGAAAAAATTAAAAAAAGAGCTAATAAAGATGTATAAAATGACTTCATTTTATTATATTGTATTGGTATATCTAAATTACAAAAGGATATAATGAAGAAGAAGTAGAAGAAGAAGAAAAGAAACTTTTTATACATAAAATAATTTCATAAAGAACCATCAGAAAAAAAAATCTCCAACAAGTTAAAATATGATACAAATAAATAAACAAGAGAATGATAGAGGGAATATAATGTAATAAGAAAATATGACCTATGTATACATTTTATAAAATGATCAGCCATTTATCTATAAATAATGAATAAATCCACTATAAATATTTGTTAATTGATTTCCTGGCTTTATTGATAATAATTATCATTTTCAAGCAGCAATACCTTTTTCGGGGTTATTTTATTATTACTATTATATACTTTGTAATATAAGCTTTTTTTAGCATATATGTATTTCTACATGGAACCAAGTTTTTGTTTCCTAAACCATTAACCACTATTTGATTATGATTTTTAAAGATATTTTAATATAGATAGGCTTAAAAATGGTCTGGATCGGCCAAAGTTCTCCTGCTTTGAAAGGAGTCTTCTCTTCCCCATTCCAGAGTGAACAACACAGGCAAAACACTACGATAAAAAATGTTTTATTTTTTTTTTTTATTACTTTTATATGTGCAAATATAAGATAAAAAATCAGTTTATCCTTGAAAAAAGTAAACGAGATAAATTATATATTTATTTTTATCTTTTAGTGCTCTCTATTTTTCATAGATAATTAAAAATATAGTAAGATGATCAATATATGATTGTATATATATATTTCCAGTATATATTATTTCAGTCGTTATTTATATTTAAATTCTACCTTAAAAATTGGCTATGCCCTTTTAAAGATATCGATTGAATGATATTGTACAAAAAAAATAACTTCGGGGATAAATAATTCTTATATGTTATTACTTGATATTTACTTGTGAATTGACAAAAAATGCAAAATAAAAAAATAAACATGATCATATGTATGGTCATAAAAATAGCTTTTTTTTTGTTCCATAAATAAATGAGTATTATATATTTTTTAGCTTAGCATTCGATTGTGAATTGAGAAAAGTATTAAAGTAGAATCGCATAATAATTTTATATTATATTGAAGTAGAAAGCTAAAAAATGACGGAGTTTAAATCAGCTACTTCGTCCAAAAATTTTAATTTTTAAATTTCACTTCTTCCCTATTCTATTCTTATTCTTTCATTTTAAAACTAAAATAAAATGGCAAAAGTAACACGTAGTATATCGTTGGAAGATTGGGAAGAAAAAACTCGATTAAATGAAAAGCAATTACAAAGTGTTTATGAAGTGAAAGAAACTTGTACAGAATTACCTTTACCTTCGAGCTGGGTAATAATAATAAAGTCAAGATGAATAAATAAATATACTTGTATATGAATGTATTTACTTATAAAAAGTGTAACTTGTATATACATATGTGTATGTATGCATTTATATATATATATGTATATATAGTATTTTAATGACAAGTCCTTAGGATCACCTTCAGCAGGAAAAACATTTTCTTCAGGAGGATTGACACCAGATGCTTCTACTTCACCTTTATTAAATCCATTGAATGCTGGCGTTCTATCTAGTCATTTACGCGCTATTAATCGATCTCGATCGGCTACTAATTTATATGTTGAATCAACTACTGCAGCTGAAAAACAATCTGCTAATGATATTGGAACTGATAAACCTATAGAAACTCTACAACAATTTTTTGATTGGTTTGCAATAATGGAAAAGGAAATGGAAAAAGGTCAAGAAGATATATATCGGTATGTTAAATAGATATAGATATAAACTTGCAATAGTTTGTTATATAAAAAAAAGAAAGAGTATAACTATATATAAATAATAATATATGTATTTTTTTCAGCGATCATCTCTCTATTGTTTCATTTTATAAAGAAGTGTGTGATGAATTTTTAAATGACTTACAATCAACAAGAAAACTATTTGATGACCTCAGAAATGATTATGGATTTGTTGAAAAACAAACAAAATCATTACAAACAACATGTGAAGAGTTATTGGAAGAACAGGTAAGAATATTAGGATGGCTTTTTATTAAATAGATTCGTACGTATAATTTATTTGATCCACTCTATTTAATTTTTATTATATATATATATTATTTAATATAGCACCAATTGACACAACTTGCGGATGCTTTAACAGAACGACTACAATATTTCAATCAATTAGAACCTATAGCCAAAGTTTTCAATGCACCAGGAGATGATATATGTTTAAAACCTGATTTTATACCAATGCTTGAAAAATTAGATGAGTGTATTGCCTATATGAATGATCATGTAAGATAAAAAATTAATAAAAACAATAATAGTAATAAAGATGAAAAAAAGCGACACTCTCATTTAAATAAAACTTTTATATATATATTTAGTTAAATTATCGTGATTCTGAATTATATCTTATGCGATTTAGACAATGCCTTACCCGCGCAATGACGTTAATTAAAATGTATGCAATATCAACTATCAAAACTTTAGGTTATGAAACTTATAAACAAATCATGTCAAAAGTAAGTCCTTTTTTTTAATCAAAAAAAAAAAAAATAAAAAAGATAAAATGCATATATTTTGTATCATATATTAATTTGGTTTTTTTACATTTTTACCATTTACATTTATATATAATAGAACGCCGATCCAACTATGACCCTCAGTAAACAAACTACCATATTTAATGTTAAATTTAGAACAATTGCACCAACAATAAAAAATTTAGCTGATGAAGTGGAAAAACGTGGACGTGGGCATACCGAGTAATTAAATATATACATAATCAAACATATCCACATATATTTATATATGCAATATTATTAATAAGAGTAATTAAATATACATATGTAATATTTTATAGATATATGACATTATATAAGGAAATCATTAGTGTTTACATTCAAATTCGGCAACAAGTACTTAGTCCTATAATTTCAAGAAAGATAATGGAATTAGGTCCAAACGGTAGTAATCTTCTTACATTTGTATGTTATCTATATAATTTATATATATATATACGAAAAATCTATACTTCACTAGATTCTTACATCATAAACTATATTTATACTTGTATATTTCTTTTACATGCATAATTAGGCTCGTAATGGGTGTGCTTATATAATGGGACTTTGTTCCGATGAATATAATTTATTTTATACCTTTTTCCAATCTGGTGAAGATGAAATTTAGTAAGCTTGTATTTTTTATACTATTACCATTAAATTATTGATATTTATAAAGATAAAGATGTTAACATATATATTGCTTACTTATTTGTTTATTTTTGTTAGCGAATATCTGGAATTACTGACAAGTTATTTACACGATTACCTTCGACCACGAATTATTCATGAAAATAATATATTAGTTCTATCTGAATTATGTAGTATATTACAAATGTATGTCTTACAGGAAAATCAGCTTTTACCAGGTATATTCATAATTAATATATAAAAAAAGTGACTACATAGCATATTCAATATCACTAGCTTAATATATATATATATATATATATATATATATATTTGTGTGTGTGTATTATTTATTTATTATAGTTACTGATAATGATGCTTCAAAAAAGGAAGTAGTCTTTGGCCATTTAATACAAGACGCTCTAGAAGATGCTCAAACTCGTTTAGTATTTCGTTCACAAATGTATATACATAACGATATAGAAAAATATCAATCAAAGCCTGAAGATTTCCAACTTGAAAGATTAAAAGGAAACGGTAAATAAATTGATAAAAATATTAATAATATTTATAACTAATAATGATGAAATTATGTTTCAATTCTGTTTATTAATATATTATTATTATGATTACTATTATGATTTTATATAATTAAAGGTGCATCATCTACTTCAATACTTTTAGATTCAAATCAACAACTGCAATCACAAGAGCAAGAGATTACAATTGGGCCTGCTACATTAAATATAGACGAAGATCAATCCGACACACAATCTATTACTCCATCGATAACTATGACCGAAAAAAGCACCTTTGAAGATCCAGATGTATTACTTGGGCAAGGTTTGGATGTATCAAAAGGATGGTACCCTACTTTACAAAAAACAATGTGGATTTTATCTAAGTTATATCGAAATGTCCAGGTAAAATACAATATATTAAGTGTCATATTATTTTTATATATCTTCATTAAATTTTTCCCTCTGTCCTTTTTTTTATCCTTTCATTTTTCATTTATTTTCTTAAAAAAAAATAGACCAAAGTTTTTGAAGACTTGGCTCAAGAAGCTATATCGTTATGTATTGAAACATTAAAAAAAGCAAGCGAAACAATGGCAGTTAATGAAGTAATTAACAATAGAAATAGTAATATTAAAAACATATTAATTTTTTTTAATTTGTGAAATTTATTTAACTTTTATATTTTAGTCACGCCTTGTTGGTCAACTTTTTCTTATTAAGCAATTAATCACACTCAAAGAACAACTGACACCATTTGAAGTAAATTTTGTACATGCTGAAAAAGCACTCGATTTTTCATCCGTCACTGGTAATAAAAAATAAATTAAAATAAAAAAAGTAAACATCATAATTAAGATTACAAACGGCTGATAATTAAATATTAACCTATACCTATAATATCTATATGCTTATTTATTTTAGACACACTCAATTCATTCCCAACAACCCGTTCACTATTATTTAACCGTAAATAGATTTTTAATTAAAAATATATTCATTATATTGAATATAAACTTTTTAAAATTATATATACATAATAAAAGTTTAATTCCTATTTATATTAATATATAAAATACATACATTATTAAATGACTATTATGAAACAAGTTAAAAAATTATGCGAACAGAAAATGAAGTCCGGTTCCATATTATCCAATAAGAATTAAAAACTAATGTACCATAACTTCACACTATTAATTTACTTGCTTAGTTTGCATAGCTGATCTAAACAATTGCTAGTAAAAGACTCCATTTATCACCTTGATTAAAGTAGTAAAAATAAATATGCGTTTTTTTTTGTTCTATTTGATTTTGGTAAAGATATACAAACATAGCTTTGATGTTTCACGGTTTTTTAAAAAAAAAAAGTCGCCAGTTTCAAATCGTTTTTTTCTTATATAAAATCACTAAAGAATAAATCACTTTTTGTTTTATTTTACTTTTCATTCTTAACAATAATAAAAAATAATAAATATTATTAAGTAGAAAATACATATCACTATTTTATTTTAGTTTTTCTAAATAATTAAAAATGGAAGATCAACCTGAATTAATAACAACACTAACCCGAGGGTTACGACATCGATTATCAGTACCAGAAGTTATTACTGGAGATACCAAAGTACCATTAAAAGATTTAAAAAATATCTTTGCAACTTATAATTTAACAAGAAGAGTTAGTCCAGTTGTCAATGGACAAAATTCTGACCGACCAATTCACATTGGTAACCCTGGCGTTGTTGGTAACCTTAAATACTTGAAACAAATATAAATTATAGATAGATGGTTTTGAATATAAATATTTAAATATTTATTAATTATAAAATATAGGGTTATTTAGTTTTGGAGTTGTTACAATAATATTAGGCATATTTCGTTTATTTTTACCTTGGAAATCACAAGTTATACTTTTACCTTCAGCTCTGTTATTCGGGGGCCTTACACAAATGATTGCAGGGTTTGTAACACGAATAAACATGCAAATATTACAAATAATGGATATTAGACTAATGCTTATTTTTTTTTTTTATTTTTTTTTAAAAAAAAAAGCTTTTTTGATTTATTTGTCGGTGGAACGTTTTCAGCAACCATTTTAATTTCATATGGTGCCTTCTGGACGGTAAGTATATGGGATAAATGCTTTATTAATTCTATTTTTAAAAAAAAATTCAGTCAATCCAATTTTTAATATATATATATAGGGTAATGGAATGATGATGGCACCATCCATGAATATAGTATACAATGAATATACCAATCTTGAAGATAGAAATCAAGCACATGCTATTTATTGTTTTATGTGGGCATTTTATACCTTAATGCTTACTGGTATATCATTAGCTGTTAAATCTGGAACATTTATTCTTACATGGTGTTTATTATTTGTTTTTCTTGCTCTTACATTAGAAGCTATTTGGTATTTAGATGGAACTGAAAGTATCATACGTGCAAGTGGTAAAGCCATATATATGAAAAAATAAAAATAAAAATAAAAAAGATGTATATATATTAATATAGGTGTATATGTATAGGTGTATGTGCAATATTAGCTGCTTTAGGATCATTTTATTCTGGTTGCACTGCTATATTTGAAGAACAAGGTGCTAATTTTTATGTTGGCCATTATCCCTGGGTGAAAGATAAAATTAAATAGATTATAAAATCATTTCATTATTTTAATTAATATCTTTGTTGTATAATGCTTATATTTATGTTTTTATACTCTTAAAAAATTATAATAAATTACATAACAGCATGAAAAAAAATTGGGAGGCTATAATTTTTAAAATTCCGCATTTTTATATCCTCGAGAAAAGGTTTTTTTTTTTTGCCCTCTTTTTGTTTTAAATCCATTTATTTAAAACGCGATCTTTGAATATGGATACCCAACTTGGAATTAATGTCACTGGAAAGCCTTTAATGTTTGATGCAATTAAATGGTCAGAGGATGGTATGCTTTGTACCGGTTTAGAAAACAATATTTATATTCATGTAAAGAAAAAATAAAAATACTCTTTTTAGTGTACAAATATAAGAGGATAAATTATTTATAATTAGCCTATAATAATTCATATTTAAACAATTACCTAATGTGATCAACCTATTTATTTCTAACCATGTATCTCTTTTCTTCCATTTATTTATTTAATTGATTTTAGACACCTTTATTAGTTGGTATTTCCTCAGAGCAAGAACAATGTCAACAAGCTTCTACATCTATTGATCTACTTGCAGAACAAGACGATTTTGGGGAAAGTAATGGTAAATAATCTATAACAATACGACTTTTTATTATTATTATTATTATTATTATTATAGAGCTTTAAAAAAAACACATTATATATATATATTATTAGTTGTTGAAAAACCAGTCGACTCGTCTTATACAATGAGTGAAAACTATCGTTGTGCAACATGGTCTCCAGCAGGTTTATCACAGAATTTTGGGTATATGCATAATCCATTGTCATATTAATATATATATATATATATATATATACATTAGGCAGCTAATATTTATATATTTTTATTATTATTATTTGATTTGATGTAGGTGCCTTTTGACTGTTGTTACAACCAAAAATAGAGTACTTCTTTTCGATGAAAATCCATATAGTAAATCAAATTGGATACTGGTAAATTGGTCTACTTTATTACTATTACTATTAAAAAGATTTATACAATCATGTATGTAATACTAATAATATATATTCATTTACATATTTATATACAATAGCATTTGGATTTGACACCTTCTATACGAGATATAGTGCTGGGAAATAATGACTTTGAAACAGTAGATCAGATAAAGCAATTCCATTCTCTTTGTAAGTTACTCAAAGACAATATATAATTTATATATATGTACATCTTACATATTAAAATGGTCATTTTTTTATTTATTTTTATTAACCATTATCATAGATATATCATGGTCACAAAGTATTATTATTGACCCATTATTACCAAAGTGTGCCATTTTAGCAACATCTAATAGAAATGGAGAAATATTCCTATGGAGGTGATATTAATAGAAAATGACAATAAATATAATTATATGAAATAAATAAATAAATAAAAAGCTATATAATATTAAATATTTTTCTATGCACATTTATATATTTAAAAAAGTTATTCAAGACAACATGGAATTCGACATCAAATAACATATAAATCACACGCCTCCTATGTTAATTTATTAGAATGGTCAAGCTGGCGACAACTAAGCGATAACCAATGTATGGAATATATTTATAAATTAAAAAAAAGAAAAAAGAAAAAAAAAACTAAAAAAAAAAAAGAATGACTAATTTAAATATATTCATTAAAATAGTCTCATCTTACCTTGTATCATCTAGTGCTGATGGAAAAGTGGCAATATCATTAATAAAAATTGAAGTCAATAAATCAGGAGATATATTATCAATAAATACTGAAACATTGTCAACTTGGTTTAAAGACGTTTATACAATATCTACTATTATTAAATTATATGATGACAAGGTAGCATAATACAGTAATGTATTCATTTATTTATTATTTATTATTTTAATACTAATATACTTTATTATTATTATTATTTATAATTGATTAGGCGAACAAAAGAATGAAAATATTGGTTGGAAAACAAACTGAATTGTATTTTGGTATTATTCAAATTAATAAAGATGAAGGGATTCAGTTATTAGGAGACTGGATGATTTATGAAATACCAAGATCTGATATTGGCATAACTGGTAAAATAAAGAATTAATAAATAATTAATATTTCAATAAATTTATATTTTATTTAAACTAATGGAACTTACATATACATTTATTATTTTATCTTATTAGGTGCATATTGGCGAAATGATGGAGGATTCATAAATGTATATACTTTTGAAGGTGAAGAACTAGTATTTTCTGTGGAAACTGATCAATTACAATTAAATAATAATCTCTCGGTCAATTATACTCTAAATTTACAAGAAAAATTTAAACAGCAATGGATGGAAACTCTTGCTAATGATGATAATGAAGATATAACGACAGATTTTATACCATTGGTATGGGGTGCTACTACTACACCAAATAATCTTTATTCGGCTGTTTTATATACGTAAATGAAAAATTGTAGAAAAAAAATTAAAAATAAAAACATTACCTCTAAAGATTTTTTTTCTCAAATAAGAAAACAAACATAACTATACACTAATCATTAAACCACCTCCTCTTATTTTCACTTTATATGTAACAGAATGAAGTCAACTGCAAAAATACATAGTTTTTATGATTCAAAAGATGAAACTTTTCTTGGGTTTGTTTATCACCCTTTACCTTCTAATGAAAAACAATTACCTAAACTTTGCGATCAATTACGTTCCTATGTTGAAAATCCTTATTTTTGTAAGCTTTTAAAATTGATATTAAATATATATATTAAATATACACATTAATATATTATTATATCGATAGTTTTTATACATCCTGCACATGCAATATTATTCGAACAGTTAGAATACCTTTTGGATGAAGATGATAGTCAATATATAACCACATGGATAGAAATTTTGAACCAACTCATAGATAAAAATGATAGTAATGACTTGAGGTAAGGATAGAAAAGACAAGAAAAATATTTGGATTATTATGTATATATATATATATGGATACGTATAGCTACTGAATAAATAATTATAATACTATTAATAGATTGGAATATTCTAAAGATATAAAAAAATCATTATATTGCCGTTCAAATGTAATTGCTTCCCAAATAGCTATCTATGTCAATGAAGCAACCAAGGTAATTTATTTTACTTTTTAATTAACCAATTGACTGACTGATTGATTGAGTGATTGAACTTTTCTATTATTATTACTATTATTTAACAATTAGCTTTATAAATTAGAAAACAAAACAAAAGATTCCATCAATTTATTAAAAATGAAAGCACAGAACTGTATCGTTGCCAATCTTATTGAAGCGTTTCTAATCTATATAAATCGACAAGAAACCCTTTGGAAGGATATAAATGGTAAGAATTATATATGTATAAGCATTTAGGTTTCAACATGTATATAATTTTTGGATTTTTCCAATCTATATTTTACTCTAGATGAAGATATTATTCAAATTATATTATGGTGCGATAGATCTTTATATATATTAATGCCTCCAAAAAGCTTGTATGAATTAGCAAAATCAACATATCAAAAATTGCAAGCTACTTTTAAAAAGTCAAATTTATTTGATGATTTTAGTACTAAATTACAATTAATAGATAGTGTATTAAATGATGGTCACGTCATGGATGTAGAACTTAAATCAAGACAAAAATGCCCTGCATGCTTGGATCATATCCTTTTTTTTAATATATGTATATATGTATATATGTATATTTATGATTAACTATAAACTTATCCTTAACATATAAAATACTAATTCCGTTTAATATAGGTTTGAATGCTGTTTGTGTAAATGGTCATATATGGGGTAAACATAAACATAAGCAATATAAAATAACACATACTCTTTACTATTATTATTATTATTTATTTGAATATATATTTATCTATTTTATTCATACTATTTATTTTATAATATATTACTTTGCAGATCGATGCGGTATCACAATGCAAATTATAGACACACCATTTTATAGAAAATGTTCAAAATGTGACTTGAAAAGTATATTACCAAAATCAACCAATCCAAACTTATCTGATAAAATTGTATCATATATTTCAAAATGCATTTATTGTGGATCAAACATTATCGACGTTAAACTATAGTCATTCATACCCATTTTTTTAAAAAAAAATAATGATTAAATTTTAATAGCATAATAAAAAAAATTAAAAAAACTGGGGTACAAAAAATTTTTTTCTCTTCTTTTTTTTAGTTTCAACTTTTATTTTTTCTTTTGATACTAGTTTCTGAAACATGGGAATTAAATTATCGCCTGCTGGTAGAAGGTAGAATCACTATATAGTCAGCACTATAGACATATTTAATAGTCAGCAAAGAAGTATAACGTAAAAAGAATAATGTCGTTTTTTGTATAGACTTGCCACCATTATTGTAGCAACCCCTTTTGTAGTAACAACAACTTGGATTCTTTATAAACGAAGTAATAAATAATAAAAAGTAAATAATGCAGATAGTACGTAAATGACAAGAAAATTATATTCAA
The DNA here is from genome assembly GCA_017871115.1 of Cunninghamella blakesleeana. Lineage (NCBI taxonomy): Eukaryota > Fungi > Mucoromycota > Mucoromycetes > Mucorales > Cunninghamellaceae > Cunninghamella > Cunninghamella blakesleeana. The sequence continues at coordinate 3,153,856 of JAFCIZ010000006.1, forward strand.
TAAATATTTTCTATAATATTCTATTTTTAAGTTGTATTAGGTGAAGAAAGACGTGTTGCTGATGGTAGAGCTGTTCGACCTATGGGTGTGAATGAATTAGAACGCCAACAAAAATAGTCAATATTTAGACAATAAACAAACAAATAAAAAAGATAGACAAAATATTTATAGATGACAAATCAATTATTTTTAAATACTGGATGATGATAAGATAAAAACCAGTTTATTAGTATTGTTATTGTTATTAATGAAAAATAAAGGGGGATAATACTTATTATGTTTATATAGACTTATCTACTTATTACTTTATAGACGCACATTATTAGTATCAGAAATAGAGCCATATTTCCCCTTTATTGTTTGTAAATAGACTATACTTAATTTTTTTTTGAATTTTAAAAAAAATAATACATTTTATATCACTAGTGATTGATTGCGTTTAGGTAGCTGTTTTCTAGGTAGTTTAATAGAATACCTAACAGGGGGTCCCCAATATGATACATGAATTTTATCCATACAATAAATTTCAAAATCGCATGTATCATTAATCAAACAATTAATAGTTTCGCTTAAAGAATCAATATCGCATCTAAATTTTTTTTTCGTGATTGAACATCAAACAAAAAAGAATCATTCTAATGTTTGTTCATCCCAAATTATAAAAGAAATTAAGCCTATAATATATGCTTTCCAAATAATATACATATTCATTTTCAGTGCTCTTTGTCTCAACAAAATGTAATGGATCATTTAATACGATCCCTAACATTATCAAAATTTGTGGTAACAAAACATATCGGGTTTTCCATATACGTAACCATCAATGGTTTTGTTAATATATATTACTAGTTAATATTAATATTATATTTATATTTACTACTATTATTCACCAATAGATAAAAAGATAAAATAATTATAAGAAACAAAAAAAAAAAAAAAAAAAAAAAAATATAATTTATAATCAACGTAATTGGATAATAAAATCTATGAAATTACCTTAATCAGAAAATAAACTTCATCATAAAGAGATTTATTCGGAGATCTAAGTTAGGCAAATCAAAATCCTTCTAAATTGTACCATTCAACATTGCAACATCAAAAATGAATTTTACGAAATATATTTAAATAAAAAAGGGATATCCATTTTTTCTTTTTTCCTCTTTTTTATATCTCTTCTTTATACTTTTTATCTACTTTTTTTCACACACATACACACATACATATATATTTTTATTATTATTATTATTATTATACACAATGGCTCCTACTGAACTTGCTACTTTTGCTGCTGGATGCTTCTGGTAAATAACTATTTTGATAATAATAATAACTATTTTAATCTACGCTCTATATATTAAACTAATAAATATCCATGTAATTTATTTCAATAGGGGAACTGAACACATCTATAATAAACACTTTAAAGGCATTGAAACCAAAGTAGGTTATACTGGTGGTGATCTTATCAATCCCTCTTATAAACAAGTCAAAACTGGTACAACTGATCATGCTGAAGTTGTTGAAATTAAATTTGATCCTGAACAAATTACCTATGAATCTTTAGTGGAATTCTTTTATAAAATGCATGGTAAATACTTATAATAATTATAATCATAAAAATAAAATAGACGATTGATTGAATGATTAATTAATTAATCTTTATTTATTTATCTTATAGATCCTACAACATTAAATAGCCAAGGACCTGATGTTGGTACTCAATATCGTTCTGGTATCTTTTACCACTCTGAAGAACAAAAGAAAATTGCTGACATTGTAACAGAACGTATCCAAAAAGAACATTATCCTAATCAACCTATTGTCACAGAAATCACTCCTGCTGGTCCATTTTACGATGCAGAAACTTACCATCAATTTTATTTAGAAAAGAATCCTGATGGTTATGCCTGCCCAACTCATTATTTAAGATGGTAATTTCCTTTCTTTATCCTTTAATCACCAACAATCTCCCCTTTTTTCTTTTTAATACCAGCAATCACCACATTGTAATTATATATCATTTTTTTTAAAAACCTTTTTTTTTCCATTTACTATTTTTTCTACATGCTTATTTTAAAATCATTATATTAATAAAAAAAAATTAATCTAATAAAAAAATTCGTTCAATTCGTTCATTCTGTGTTCATAACTCCATATTCGGAGTTCAGTTATACAACGGCATAAAAAATTATTATCTAGCTTTTATTAAAAATAAAAATAAAAATTTATTTATGTTTATATAGAATAAAAAAATGATTATTAATATTTACTACTATTCTCTTACATACATGTATATTATATGAAATAAATAATGCATGTTTTTTATATATAAAAATCGTTGTATAAAAGAAATCTATAGCTCAAAAAAAGCCACTATGAAAAATTAAAATTCCGCAGAATTTTTTTTAAAAAAGACAATTTCGAGGAGTACATTTTAATTTTTTCCTTCCTTCTTTTTTTATCAACTCAATTCACTACTTGGTAATCACTTTTTAAAATAAAAAACCAACCATCCATCCATCCATACATACATAATTATAATATAAATCATTTATTCATCAAGTTATCCATTGTAAAAGTTAAAAATGCATCATCTATTTTAACTACTTACTTTGGATGTAAAATAAATTCGCTTTATTGAATCGATTATTATAGTTGGTGGTTTTTTTTTTTTTTAAAAAAAAAAAAAAAAAAACGATGGATTAGTTTTGGATCGACACTCAATTTAGCGGCTCTATTAACAAGATATATATTTTTTTTTATATTTTATTTTATTTTATTAAAATAATTTTTACATATAGGCATTATGAGAGTTTCCGTTTTGAACGACTGTTTAAACAACATTAACAACGCTGAACGTCGCGGTAAGAGACAAGTTCTCATCCGTCCTTCCTCCAAGGTCATTGTCAAGTTCTTATCCGTCATGCAAAAGCACGGTAAGTTGGATGATTTTATTTAAAATAAAGAAAGAAAGGAAGAAAATGGTCAAAATAGAAGGAATAAAAAAAGAAAGGTTTTGATAAAAACAATCCGAGTATAACTGGTGTTTTGGTAAATTATACTACATCATTGCGCTTTTAGAACTACGGTAGATCCAATTTCCTTTATCAACCTTTCTTTTTTTATTTTTTTCTCTCTTTAAAAAAATGAATACAAGGTATAAAAGGATACAATTTACTAAATTAAAACTATACATTATTTTAATTTCGTTTAGGTTATATTGGTGAATTTGAAGAAATTGATGATCACCGTTCCGGTAAGATTGTTATCCAACTTAACGGTCGTTTAAACAAGTGTGGTGTTATCTCTCCTCGTTTCAACATCAAGGTTGCTGATTTAGAAAAATGGACCCAAAACTTGTTACCTTCTCGTCAATTCGGTTATTTAGTCTTAACCACCTCCGCTGGTATCATGGATCACGAAGAAGCTCGTCGTAAACACGCTGGTGGTAAAATCCTTGGTTTCTTCTATTAGATTGTTTGCTATCCCCCCTTATTTTTATAATAAAAAAAACGAAACATTCATATATCTTTATGATTAACTGTAATTTATGAAATTCTAATTTTATTTAAAAAACACGGTAGAAAGTGAATGGGTTGTCCTATTTTATTATTGTTATTATTATTGTATATACGAAAAGATGAATTTAAACTATTATGCAGAATGATTTTAAGAAAAAAAAACTCTACAACCTTAAAAATAATTACAAAGAGATTCATGCAAAAGATATATTTGCATCAAAAAAAAAAAAAAAAATACATAAATCTTCCCTAAAAAATATATATATACAACGGAAAATAGGTATATTCTTTTTCTTTTTTGAAAAAACAGTAGAATTTTCATACGAGAATATACCACATTATCCCAAAAAAACAAACATTCCTTAATATTTTATCAAAAGTGCAGGATAAACTTGTATATATTACCTATATATTTACATGATAGGTTCAGTAAATAACCATATTTTATTAAATATAAAAGATATTTTAAAAATCATATTTTTAATTACCGCTCGCTCTTTTTTATCATATCTTTTATTTTATTCCGTTTTATTTAAGATAATCCATCAAGTTATTATAAATCATACTGTATTTATTTATTTTAAAAAAAAAATTAAGGATGGGATCTGAAAACATTAAAATTAAAAATAGTATTAATAATAAGTTTCATTATGGAACAAAAAATATAACGATTTATTTATCATTTAAAGGTAATAACATAAAAGATTCAATGGAGAAAACTTACAACTAAAAATAATGAAATAAAAAACAAAAATATGAAAAATTATTCATTTAATTTATTTTTTTAAATATAATAACTAAATATAAAAATTTGATAACATTTGTATTAGTGCGAATAAGTAAAATTGGCACCAACGTCTGTCAGATGTGTATTCCATTTTAGAGTAGTATTTAGTTTTAAAAACAAGTATAAAAAATAAAATATAGAATAATAAAAGGATAAAATAAAATAAAATTCAAAAATAAAAACAACCTTATACAAAGATGATTAAAGAAGTATATTAAACAAGGTAAAGCAATATTATGCAGAGATGATCGAAAAGTATATTAAATAAAAACAAGTATATTTATGCTAAAAATAAAAACATCTAATACAAATGCAATAAAATAAAAGCATCTAAAACTAAGAGGTAAAAATTAAAGAATAAAATATAACTCCAACCCCCTTATCTTCAAGCTGGCCTTTATATAGCTTTGAGGACCATGGTCAGAAATGATATGGATGAACTTCCAGAATAATTCGATATGATACCTAGGATTACGAGCGATATTTAAAATATTGGTCCAGTTTAGGAAGATATTCGGACTTTGTATATTTTCTATTTTTGGAATTGTCGATTTAAAACTCCTTTTTTCTTTACTTTTTGTCCCTTCATTATATTCAATTGTAAATTTAATAATTTAATCTTTTTTAATATTAAAAAAATTAGTGCCTTCAACTTTTAATAATAGACTTACCATTAACTCAGTATATCAATCCATTTTAATACATTTTCATTACTTAAAACATCATATTTATATTATTAACTATTTTATTTCGATCATATCTGTCGGCAATAAAATAACTAGTAATAGTAAGGACGATGCTTTCAAGGAATTAGAAAGCACTAAAATGGATGAAGACAATGATGACAATAACAATATTATTATTGAGGAAGAAAATAATGATTTATTTAAAAATAATAATATTACAAAAGATTCAATTAGTAAATCTACAACTAAAAATAATGAAGAAATAAAAAATAAAAATATGGAGTTAGAAAGAGAAGAAAGGAAAAGAAAGAGGAGTTTCAAACCAACGATTCCAAAAAACAGGAAGAAATCCAAAGTCCGAAGAACCTTCCTAAACTGGTCCAAGGTTTTAAGCGCCGCTCGTAACCCCGGGCACCATGCCGTGTTGTTCTGGAAATTCCTCTCGGCGACCCACAAACGCCAAACCAAAAACTATATAAAGGCCAACTCGAAGGCAGAAAAATAAAAGAGATACTCTTCCTCTCAAGCTTAGTTTTAGATACTTTTATTTTTTTGTCTTTGCGTTAGACATTTATTATTCTTTGCGTAAGAATATTTATTTTTTATAAAAATCATATACTTTTTAATCACCTTTGCGTAAGGTTGTTTTTATATATTTTACTTACCTTGATCACCTTTGCGTAAGGTTGTTTTATTACTTTCTTTTACTCTTTATTATCTTTGCGTAAGATTCTTTCTTTTATTTTATTTATTTTTATTCTTTTATTTTATTTTATAATAATTGTATCTAAGCTAAATAAACTATTCTAATTAAAACGGAAACCGCGCTCGACATATCAGCAACAGCTTCTATGGCGCAATTGGCTAGCGCGTTTGACTGTTAATCAAGAGGTTGGTGGTTCGAGCCCACCTAGGAGCGTTTCTTTTTTTTTCGCTCCTTTAAGAAAAGTCCGGATCGGACAATGCTGAACACGTAGTGTTATGTGGTGTTGTGTGGGTTTTTGTTTAAGATTTATTTTTTTTAAATGAGGAATGAGTATTATAAGTAATATTTGATATGTATAATATAATTCCAGTGAGCACCAGTTCCTGTTTTATAAGTAGAACGACTTAATATAAAGGAATAAAAAAATAAAATAAAATAAAGTAAAAATAAAGAAATAAAAAATATAAAAATTTTAAAAGGTGTAATATAATTACAGGATTAAAGAGAGATTTCAGTAACCGCAATGTAAAATAAATATAATAAGAAAATTTAAAAAGTAATTTAAATTTGAGTTGTTGAAAAATATTTAAGTAAATAAATTGTTATGTGGGTTTTTGGTTAAGATTTATTTTTGAAATGAGGAATGAGTATTATAAGTTATATTTGGAGTATATAATAAGTTTCCAGTGAGCACCAGTTCCTGTTTTATAAGTAGAACGACTTAATATAAAGGAATAGAAAATTAAAAAAAATAAAATAAAATAAAAAAAATAAAAGAAAATAAAATAAAGATTATAAGTAAAATATAAGCAGGATTAAAGCAAAAGTTTAATGACCGCCGAGTAAAATAAGTAGTAAAGAGTTTAAATGATTTAGATCAGTAGTATAGAATATTTAAGTGAATAAATATTATAAAATAAGATAGTATATAATAATATAAAATATTATAAAGTAAAAATAAAATAAAAATAAAATAATTTGTTAAATAAAAAATAGATAAGTTCAATAATTGAATATGTTATAGTAAGTTAAAATAAAAAAATTTAAAATTATAAAGTTTATTTTATAAAGTGGACAAGTTCAATAATTATTTAGTAGATAATAATTTATTATAAAAATTTGACAATTTAAGAGAAAGAAAGAGAAAAAAATTGGTTCTATTTATATTTAAAAAAAAATTAAAAAAATTATTTAAAGTATATTGAGAGTAGGGAAAAGATATGGAAGTGACTTTCATATTGAACAACGGTGCAGTGAACATTGGTTCAGTGAACAACGGTTCAAAAAAGCAGTGACCAATTTCAAAGAGCGCCATTGGTATCACCATTGTCGACAAAATATAAAAATATAAAATATAATAATATAGTTTGTTATAAAAAAAATAGATAAATTCAGTAATTTGAATAAGTTATAAGTAAAATAAGTTAAAATTATAAAATATGATTTATAAAGTGGACAAGTTCAATAATTATTTAATAGATAATAATTTATTATAAAAATTTGACAATTTAAAAGAAAGAAAGAGAGAAAAATTGGTTCTATTTATATTTAAAAAAAAATTAAAATTTATAAGGATCGGGTAAGGAACAAAAGCACCTTGGTGTTTTTGTACCTTTGGTGTTTTTGCACCTTTGGTGTTTTTGCACCTTGGTGTTTTTGCACCTTGGTGTTTTTGCACCAGTAGCACAAAGCCAATCCAAAAAAGGAAAGAAAAATCAGAGAGCGTTATTGCTAACAGTGGATTTTTTGGTCAAGGTTTATTTTCTTGAAATGAGGAATGAGTATTATGTTATATTTGGAGTATATAATAAATTTCCAGTGAGCAACCAGTTCTTGTTTTAAAATAAAAAAATAATTTAATCACCGCTAAACTCGTCTGCTTGGACTACAAAAGAAATAAAAAAATTAAAAAAGTATAATATAATTGCAGGGTTCAAGTGTTGTGTGTGTTTTTGGTAAGAGTTATTTTTGTTAAAATAAAATATGAGAGTTTGTATTTATATTAATTATAAATAAGATAATTCCAGTGAGCACCAGTTCTTGTTTTGTAAGTAGAACGACTTAATATAATGTAAAAGTAAAAAAAGTAAAAAGATAAAATAAAATAAAAATATTTAAAAAAAATTCAAAAGTATATGCAAATGAATTTAAAAGTCAGAGTGGATTATTATATAAAAAGAGTAATAATCAAATAAAGTAATAATAAAATTTAAAATAAAATATAAAAAGTTTATATATGTTATATATAAATAAAAATAGAGATTTCACTTAAGAAATAAAAATATATCTGTTATAGTAATAAATATGATTTCAATTAAGAAATTAGTATAAAATTAAAATAAAATAAAAATAGAAATTGGTTTGGACAAATAAAATATTTATTATATAAAATATTATTTAAAAATTTGACATTTATATTTGACAAAGAAAAAAAAAAACAAAAGAGAAAGAAAAATATTCTTTCCTATTTATATTAAAACAAAATTTATTTTAGAGAGAGAGAAAGAAGTCATACGGTCAAGGATGTGCGGTTGTGGATGTACATCTGTGGATGTGCGTCTGTGGATGTGCGGTTGTGGATGTGAGCTTGACCAATTAAAACAAAAATTTAAAAAACTTTTTAAACACCGGTAGGATCATTATCCTGCGCGACACAAGTAAGATTTCAGTAACCACAAAGTAAAATAAAGAGGATAGTATAAAAATTTAAAAGTAACTTAAATCAAAATTGTTTAAAAATATTTAAGTAAATAAATATAAAAATATAAGATAAAATAAAATTATAAAATGTGTTTTATAAAGTGGACAAGTTTAGTAGTTATTTAGCAAGTATATGATTTATTATAAAAATTTGACAATTTTAAAGGAAAGAAAAAGAGATAAATTGGCTCTATTTATATTAAAAAAAAAATTAAAAAAATTTATGAGAATGAGGGCAGATAAAATAAAGTGTACTGAAATCGTTAAAAAGATCTAAATTACGATAGTTTGATTCAGTAGTAAACCAAAATAAAAGGATAAAACTGTGGAATAAAATAATAAAATATAGTTTGTAAAATGAGTCCAATAGATGTTAGAAAACTTGATATCGGAAAGAGCTCGATTTTTATTAAAATTAAAATTCTATGAAGATTTTTATAAGGTGTTGGAATTTGGAAAATGATTAAACGTGAAAAATAACTTTTTGTTTTTTATATCTTCCCAAAACCAACACAAAAGTTTGTAGCCATGGCACCGGAGTTATGGCGCCAATAACACAAAATCAGACCAAAAAAGGAAAAAAAGAAGAAAAACCCAAAGAGCATTACTAGCAGTAGTGTTGTGAATGTTTTTAATGAGTTGTTTTTGTTAAAATAAATAATAAGACTTTGTATTTACATTTATAATAAATATGAGAATTTTAGTGAGTATCAGTTCCTGTTTCAGAATTAGAACGATTTAACGTAAGACAAAAGTAAAAATAAAAAGTAAAAAAAATAAAGTATTTAAAAAATTCAAAAGTATATGCAGATTATTATATAAAAGGGGTAATAATTAAATATAAAAGTTTATATATATTGTATATAAATAAAATAAAAATGATTTCACCTAAGAAATAAATTATGTTTGCTGTAATAATAAATTAAAATAAAATGATTTCAATTAAGAAATTAAAAAGATAAAAAAATGGTTTGGACAAATATAATATACATTATATAAGTTATTATTTATAAATCTGACACTGACATTTGACAAAGAAAAGAAAAAAAAAAGAAAAGATATTCTATCCTATTTACATTAAAATAAAAATTTTTTTTTAGGAAGATAAAGAGGAAAAAAGAATGTGGAAATTTGGTTGTGAAAAAAAAAATAATCACCACCAACTTTATCGACTTAATCGACATTAGTTTAAATAAATAAAGTAAAATAAAGAATGTGATTATAAAAATAATAGTTTATTGAATTTTTAGTAAGCGTTTTATTTACTAGATTAAAATACATTACTTCGCTTATTTAATATTGTTACTTTATGGTAAATACAACGGATGCTCAAGCCGGTATACCTATTGATGACATTGTTGCTCATGGTTCTTGGTCTTCCAAATCTAGATTTGAACAATTCTATAGAATATCATCAGTAACGACTACGAATTTCACTCTTATAACTCTGAATAAACAACCATTATTACAAATGAAGTATAATATTATGTAATACGAATGTTTTATGAATTATTTAATGTATTATATGAGTAAGTGATAATAGTTGTTCCCACCCATTCCCCATGTTTACTACATTCATTGTTATATTACATATTCTACAAAAAAGGTATTTTTTAAAAACTCATTTATTATGAAAATTTTAATTTTAACTTAATAGTTAGTAATAAATAAAGAAAAGAATTGATAAACAACCATGCTTGCTTATTTTTGTAATATGTTAAAATTGTTTGAATGGAAACACATGTTAGTTAGAGTTTATAAGGATCATAATATAAAACGGGGTCGATATAGAATGGATAAATTATAAAATATAAAGCATATAATATGAAGAAAAATATAAGGATAATATATATATATATATACATGAATAACCAGATGTAAATATATCAAAGGTAATATCAACAAATTTGAAAAATTAGACGTTAATTAAAGAATTTTTGTGGAGGATTTTTTCATTGTAATAGATCAGTAATATGAACATTTTTTATATATACTAAATTTCGTTAATATTTTTAACATGATTTTTTGCATTCCTCTGTGAATATTCAATGTTGTGTATGAAATTAATGTTGCTTATAGAGATTGGTCATGTTATTGACGTATCATTCTATCAAAGAAATTGTTCAATTATATGCAAATATATATGAATAATTTTTCCAATCTTTTTAAGTATATATAGTTTTATTTATATGGCAATCTTAAATAACGAAACTCCGTTAGATGTCAATCCCAATTAGATAATTATATAGGGATTGCGAGTAATTCCCAGTCTGCTATATGTATTTAAAATTAAGAAAGATATAAAACTAAGGTGAAAAAGAAAAATGCATCTTATTATATATTTAAATATTTTTGTAATAGTTTAAAGTATAGCTGGGTTAAAATAAAACTGGCTTCATGGCTAGTAGTTTAACATGAATAAAAACATTATAAAATTAAAAATAACCAGTACCCTTTAATAAATAATAAAAACAATAATTAAAGAGAATTTCTTAATAATACTTTCATTTTTTGATTGGTAAGTATTTCATGTTTTTTAAAAAGTAAATGACAATATTAAAAAGAAAATAAAGAAAATAAATACATACTATTTGATAATGTGTAAAATGATAGTATGAACCCTTCTATCTTTTTTTTAATAATAATATGTTGTAATTATGATAGAATATTTCATGCAAGCGCGCAAGAGGTATATATTAATTTCCTTAATCGATAATATGAATTTTTTCCTAGGATCTTTTGCATACTACACCGTTTAACAGATGGTAATATAGGCTGGAATGTATTTTTCATAAAAGTAATATTTTTATATTGGCACCTAATCCAAGATCATTCTTAATACAATGGCTATGTCAACATATAAAAAAAAATCCTTTTTATTAACTGTTTTTTAGTCTATAAAAATAAATTCACTTCAGAAGAGTTTTTTAAAATATTTTTTTTATACAATCTCATTATCCCACGATCTTTTCCAAATAAATAGCCATTTATTAATAATAATAATATTATTATTATTATCTATGTAACATAATTACTTATTATTAAATGAAAAATTGAAAAGATTAAGTAAATTGTCATAGTTGCATGCAAGATAATTATATCTTTAAATAAGAACCTTTAAATTGGATAGTTTTTATAAATACTGTAGCTCATTATTCACGTATGAACTGGTAAAAAAAAAAAAGTTGGGTTAAGATAGCATAATAAAACATTAAGATATTTGTAAAATAAAATTAAAAAAAAATATAATATTATTACTTTTAAAAAATACAATGAAGATAAGTGGCCTTTAAAAATGGATAATACTTCTATAAATTGTAATTTACTATTTATCATTGAATTGATAAAGCCAATTGATACAAGTTTACACAGTCAAATATAGAGAGATATGCAAAATAAAAAATGGGTATGATCGTAACAAAAAATAAAATAAAAAGAAAAGCGAAAACAAGAAAAAAAAGGAACTCTGGGGATAGACGATTTTTATATATATTATAACTTAGTATTTGCCTATGAATTGGTAAAAAAAATAGTAGAGCTGCTTAGTAGAAAATTGAATAAAACAAAAAACCGTAATGGATTTACGAATATAATGATATTTTTATTTATAAAAAATGAGATGATGATAGTGCAAAGGTGTGTTTTTTTTAAAAAAAAATATTAATCCGAGGATATATATAAAAATACTTAAAACTATTCATTAAAAAAAGAGTGCATGTTTATTTATTTATTTATTTTATATATTAAAGATGGTGATTATTAGGCAAGAAAAAGAATTTGATGGAACCAAAATAGGTAATGGGAAGAGATGGATCAAAATAAATTGCTCGCTCGCAAACGAAGGCAAAAAATAGCGGGAACTAAAAGTAAAATCGCTATTAACCAATAATGATTTAGCATAAAATTTTTTTCATATTAGTGCCCTTTTGACATTTATATTTTTTCTTTCCTTTTTTTTCTTTTATTACTTCTTTTCCTCTTACTTTTTTCTTCTTTTCTTCCTTTTTTATTTAATATACTTTTTGCTTGTTATTATTTAAGGGTTATATATATATATATATAGTTAAATAAAAATATTTTTATATATACTATCCCTATTCTTTTTCCATCTCTTTTTTTTTAATATTTATTAATTTAAAACGTCTTCAAAAGAGAACCTAGTCTCATTGTCACCAAAGCCACCGTTTTTTATAAAGGTCTTTGTGCAATCCATACCTTTTCGTCCACCCTAACAGTCCATAAACTCGCTTGTATTTATTATTCTTTTATTTATTTTATATTATTCTATTTATTTTCTTTTAACTATATTATATATATTTCCACTTTATTTATTTATTTATTTTATCCCTCTTCTTTTTCTTTTCCTTATATTACTTTATATTTTTTTTTAAAAAAACTCTTTTATTTTATTATAATGGTAGCACCTACAATAACAACAACAACTACTACTACTACTGCCTCTGATAATGCCGTTTTAACAGCTTGTACAGCCGGTGAAAATTATTCAGCGCAAGAAGGCGCTTTTGAAGGACCTGAAAAATTATTAGAATTATGGTTTTCTCCTTCTTTGGAAAAAATAATGATGCACCAGCACATTGATAAAAAAACAAAAGGATTGATGAATGTGCCTCGAGATATATGGGAAGATATGTTGGCTATTGTTAAATGTACAGTATTAAATGTGATTAGCCATGATTATGTCGATGCTTATCTTTTAAGGTAAAATATAAAAGTAGATAGAGAATAGTTGAAAGAAAAATGAACTCTATATATATATATAAATGTTAATTTTTATTTTATTTTTTCATAGTGAATCATCCATGTTTGTTTATCCTCATAAATTGATCATCAAAACTTGTGGAACAACTACATTATTATTAGCTATTCCTCGTATATTAGAAATTGCAAAAAAATATTGTTCCTTTGAAAAAGTATGGCGTGTCTTTTATTCTCGTAAAGCCTTTATGTTTCCTGAAAGACAGATGGGACCTCATACATCTTGGGAAAATGAAGTGGGCTTTTTGGATAAATATTTTGGTAAATGCAAAAAAAAAAAAGAGGGGGAAAAAAAGAATGGTGTGTTTATAAAGGAAATAAGATTATTCATGCCCCCCTTATTTTTTTGTGGGTGAATTAGATGATGGAGCAGCTTACAAAATTGGTAGAATGGCAGGGGATCATTGGCATCTTTATACCACCAAACCATCGGATGATGTATTACACCATTTGAATCAATTGAAAAGAAAAAGAATAGGTGAATTGCATGAAAAAAGTATTTCTAGTGGATATTCTACACCAGCGCAAATGGATTCTGATCCCGAAGAAGACGGCGATGAAGAAAAAAAAGAAGCAGATTTTTCACCTTTTGGTATTATGGATAAAAGTGACAATGACAACCACCAACAAGACCAAACAGTCGAAATATTAATGACAAAATTAAACCCTAAAAATATGGAAAAATTTTACCACGATCAAGAAAAATCATCATCTGGTATTCAAGGAGGGTGCTATGTAGATCATATCACAGGAATCAATACGATTTATCCATCGGCCGATATAGATTCTTATTTATTTGAACCCTGTGGTTATTCTAGTAATGGGTTATGGCAAGACCGTTATTTTACCATCCATGTCACACCTGAGCCTCAATGTTCTTATGCATCCTTTGAAACGAATATACCCGTTGGTCAATCTCATCATCAACATTTAGATCAGTTGGTTCAGCAAGTCATTCATATCTTTGACCCTGCTTCTTTCACTGTGACTTTATTTACTTCTCATGTCAAAGATGATTCTCGCCATCAACGTATGATCCGTTCTATGAACAATAAATTAGGTTATCAACGTACAGATCGTATTTTATATGAATTTGATGGTTATGACTTAGTTTATGGTCATTATGTAAAAAAAATAAAGCAATGAATTTTCTATTTTTTTTTTTTTTTTTTTTATATATGGTTAGATTAAAAATATATTTAGGTATTTATTTTTCATTTTCTTGTAACCAAAAAAGTAACAAACATATTTTTTGTATGATCATTTCTCTCTCTCTCTCTCTTTTATCTATAACATTCCTTCTTTTAACAACATTTTTTTAAAAAAAAAAAAAAAAGACAACACTTTTTATGAAATAGTTTGTATAAATGAGCCAATAAATAGTTGATTATTATTACATATAATAATTATTTATTATATTTAAATATATAATTTACATTATATTTATATATAAATATAGAAAGAAAGCGTCAAATAAAGACCAGAATGATATACTTGTGGAACGTAATTAAATTAAATTAATCTCCGCTATCAAACAGGTCTCGATTAATAAATTTTGAATATAATTTTTTTATTTTTTATTTTTCAATCCTTTTTCCTACTTTTTCACTTTTTTTTTTTTTTTACCCTATCCATTCCTTTTATCTACTATCCTTTAATATTATAATTTATATATATTTATATTTTTTTCTATATTTATATATATTTTATAATTGAAAATTTCTTTTTTTTTTTTTTTAAAAAAAAATAATCTTTTTTTGTTCTCTCTCTCTTCTTTTTTTTTAACCCCTATTCACCTCGACAATCTCGTTTTTTTTTTTTTTTATATTCCTTTTTCTATTTTCTTTTTTCTTTTCATCCTTTCATCTTTTTTTATAAAAAGTGTATGATATAGAAAATGCGTGAAATCAAACAATCAGCAACCAAGTTTATTCAACTACTTATTATAGCCTATGCCTTTGTATCGGTTATTTATACAGCTAAATATTTTTATGGTAGTTATCAACAACATCCTACAGCCAAGTCAATCAGATCAGAAGATGGTGTTAACCATGCACAACATTATATTCAATTAGAAAATAAAGATAACAATGAAATTATAACGCAAGCTTATGCTACAGATGAAGAAGAAGAAGAACAGCAACAACTACAACAACAAGAAGAAGATAAAAGATCATCTGTTGTTAGATGGCATGGTGGGTCGGGACCTATTATGACTGAATCCTTTGTCATGTCCAAATTATTCTCTGACGCTATGCAACCTTCTGATTTAAAGGCTTATTATTATAAAGCTAGCGAAGTTATTCACGATCAAGATATTACTATGGCCACATTGGTTACCAAAGATCGATTCCCCGTACTAAGTCGTTTAGCAAGCAATTATCAAGGTCCTATCTCTGTTGCTATTCATGTCAATGATGATGAAGAAAAAGATCAAACTTTACAAGAATTGAAACATGTCTATGAATCAAACCCTGATATGCAACGCTATGTAGATATTCATTTAGTGATCGATAAGTTCGATCGACAATTTAATTTATGGCGAAATGTGGCTAAATTTTTTGCTAGAACCGATTATATCATGATGTTGGATGTAGATTTTCATATTTGTACCAATTTGAAGTCCTTACGTCATCATCCTCAACAACTAAAAGAATGGATTGGTGATGGAAAACGTGCTTTAGTGGTCCCTGCTTTTGAATATGTGGTACAAGCCGATGGAATTGATTATAAAACTTTTCCTACAACTAAGGATGATTTGTTGGATCAAGTGAAAGAAGGGAAAATTGATATGTTCCATAAAAGTTGGTTAAAAGGGCATGGGGCAACAGATTATCAGCATTGGTACGAAACAAATTCAAGTTATTCTGTTACTGAATATGATTATTCTTACGAACCTTATATCATTTATAAAAAGGAAGGAACACCTTGGTGTGATGAGCGATTTATCGGTTACGGAGCAAATAAAGCTGCTTGTTTATTTGAAATTTATTTATCTGGTATTGAGTATATGGTAGTCCCTAACGATTTCTTAATCCACCAAACTCATAAATATCCTGAAAATACAAGAAGAAAGGAACGCCAATACAATCGTAAATTATATGGTAATTTCCGTGAAGAATTGTGTTTACGTTATGCAAGAATGTTTATGGCCAATGGTGAATGGGATACCTCTCGTGCTGATAACTTAAAGACTGAGTGTGCTAAAAATAGAGGTTATCGTATTGCAATGAAATCCATCTTATAATAGTAATAATAATCATATAATTATAATAATCATATAATATTATTCCTTTATCTACTTTTTTCACTATCATTATCATTACTTTTTTTTTTATTTATCTATTTTTATTATTTTATATATATACTCACATATACATAACTACATTTTTTTTTAAAAAAAACCTCTTCTTTCACCTCTTCTTCCTTTAGACTATCTTTCTCTTTTTTTTTCATTTTTGTTATACATATTTTTCATATATTTATTTTTTATCTCTTTTATTTTTTATTTTTGCTTTTCTATTGTTTTTCTTCATATATATATATATATTTATATATCATTTTATATCACATTAACTACATTATATGTTTATTTCTATAAATAAATATATAAAACATATAAATATATTATATCAATACATCATTTTTATTTTTTTATTTTTCATGTAAAATGTAATAATCATGATCCTACTTTTGGTTACAAAAGGGAGCATGTAGGAGAAGTGGGGTAAACAAAAAGATATATATATATATAACACATCTTTATTATCATAATTATTCTACTAGTATATATTTATTGATCAATTAGTAAAAAAAAAAAAGATTATATACTTTTTGTATTTTTTTTAATAAAAATAATAGTTTTAGATTTCGGAAAAAAAAAAAAAAAGTACTATAGAAACTTTATTAATTTATTATTATGCAATCATTGGATAATGATAGCTGTTCTTATATATTTATACATATATGTATTAGTTTTCATTATATATATATAAATATAAAAAAAGTAGATTATTTTTCAATTAAAAGTCAAAACTTTAAAAAACTGGTATAGATATGGGAGACAAAAAGGGAGAATAATAAGCTTATTCAAGTAAATATATAAATATTTATTAGGTGGGATATAGAGAGAGTGAGAACGAAAAAAGATATTCTAAAGAAACTTTAATATAAAATAATCCAAGATGAATCAAGATTATAAAAAAAAAATACAATTCAAAATAGGAGTGAGGATAATTGGTTTTATTATATTTTATAGAATGGTGCTTACATTTTTAATAATAATAATAATAATAACAACAAAGTATAATAAATTATAACCATTATTATTATTTAAATCGTTAAAAAAGGATGAAACAAATAATGAAATAAAAAAAATATGCCACCGTAAAGCAATCTGTTGTCATTATAAAAGAACGATGGTTTTCTTTTTTCCCCTTCTTTTTTTTTTCTTTTATTATTATTATTATATATAAATTCCATGTTTTATTATTATTATTCTATCTTTAGATACAAATTCTCATTTCTACAAGAGTAAAAAGTTTAGCTTTTTTTTTTTATATCATTAAATAATAATAATAATTTAGACCAAAAAAAAAAAAAAGAATGTGAAAAAAAAAAAAAAAAAACTTCTTCTTCCTCCTTTTTTTATATAACCATTTATTTCTTACAAATATTCCATTTAGTTGTCAACAATATCTACTTTCATAGTGGCGATGAAAGGAGAAAAACGAAGAAAAAAAAAGTACGCTCAAACTAAAGGGGAATTCATGAATAGTAAAAGAACTCAGTATACTATATATAAAACTGTCAATAAGTGGCAAACTATGTTATATTCTTTGTGTTGTCAAAAAAAGTTTTTTTTTTTGATTGATGTAGTGTTTTTTAAGGATGGTAAAGGATTGAAGGATAATACTTCAATATCTCTCGTCTTTCTTTTTTTTTTTTCGTTTTTGCTTGAATCGGTGTTTTAAAAAATAATACTATTTTTTTGATGTTGCATAAAACAGAAGGTAAACCTTCTTTATATTACTATTATTATTATTATTTCTTTACATAAATTTCAAGACGAGCGCGCAAAAACATACATGTATATGCTTTTTTTTTATTTATTTATTTCTTTTTTTTTATTATTTTTAACATTATTATTATCATTATAACTTTTCTCTTTCTTTCCTCCCTTTTATTCCCTCCTTCTAACACTGCAAGTTGCTCCTTTCAAGTCCCTACTCTTTCTCCAAGCTTTATTTAATGGTTCACCTCCGTTGAAGGATATTATTTTATATACCCCTTACCTAATAAATAGATATGATTGTAAAATAATACTATACTTCATACTATGAATAAATTATTATCTATATATTTCCATTTGATTATTATTTCTCTTTCTCTTTTTCTCTTTCTCTCTTTTATATCTATATTTATTTTATTTCTCTTACTCTTTTATATTTATATATTTTTAATCTTTAATTTTTTTTACTTTTTATTTTTTTTTAAAAAAAGTAAAATAGATAATAACCTTAATAACCATAATAATAATATCATAGTTACAATTACTAAAGTATAATAATAATATAAAAATAAAATTATAAAAAATGATGACATTAACAAGCTACTATCACATTGGCAATAAATTAACATTATATCAAGTAATCACACAACCATTGGTACCAATATCGTTTTTAGCAAGTATGCTTGGGTTGGGACTCTATTTTTTCCTATGTATTAGAATGGGAATTGCTAAAAATGAAAAACAAATCAGTTGGTTATTAACGTTAGCAAGTAGTGTAGTTTGTACCATTGTGTCTTTACCATATTATTGCCGTTTTTATAGCAGTGGTTGGGATATGCAATTATTAGGTATGGAAAGTGCCATTCATACGTGCTTAGTTTGTTTCTTCATGACATATTTGGTCTTGGATTTAACCTTGGGGTCAATTTATTACAAGAGTCGAATTACCATTGCTACCGGGTGGATCCATCATTCCATTTATATAGTCATTTTGTTTTGGTTAATGCGATGTAAATCTACTTCTTTTTTCACAGTCAATGCCATTTTGGAATTGCCTACCGTCATCTTGGCTTTAGGGTCCATGAAAGCTAGCTGGCGTTGTGATGTTTTATTTGCTTGTTCCTTTTTCGCTTTAAGACTAGTGTACCATGCTTTTATGATTTTAGCTGTAAAACAGTATCATCGGATCGAATCATTATGGCTGGTAGCTACTTTGGTGTTTCCATTACATATCTATTGGTTTTATGGTATTGTTCAATTACAAGTGAAAAGAATTCGTGCCCATTTCAAATCAAAAGCCATTTCATCTATTAACAGCAACAAGAATAATATAAAGAATGCTATGATCATGAACCTTCCTTCGCCTCCTATTTCGCCTACTCTTTGTGGTAAAATCAGCCATAAAAAATCTTCAAGTATATCAGATCAAGATAGTGATAGCGATATAATGGATGAACAACAACATCATCATCTAAAAGGATCGTCCTCTCCTCTCTCCTCCTCTTCATCTACCTATCGTCCTTTTACTGCTAAATCACTTGTGGCTTCATCTAGAAAATCTATTACTGTACGTCGTAAAAAATATCACTTTTTAGATAAATTGTGTTCAGTTTAATATTTATTTATTTATTTAGTTTTTATTTAATCTTTAATTTATTCTTATTATTACCTAATTGCTCTTCTTTTAGTTCTTTTTTTTTTTTTTTTGTAAAATATATATAAGTTGAATTGAATAAAAATCAGTCATATTAAAATAATAATATAATGCTTAATTGTTTGCGAGGTCTTATCGTTGTTTTTATGCAGGAATAATATGAGGGTCTAAGCATCCATATAAACAATACCCTCCTCTTTTTTTTTTTTTTACTATTTTATATCATATGACATAATTTTTTTTATTATCCCTTTATTCATGATCCTTTTTATTTTTTTTCCACTTTTATAGTTTCTTTTTTTCTTTTTTTCCATTACATAAAATATTTATAAGTATATATAGAAATATATTTTATTTATTGACAAATTTATAAAAATGAGCCGCCTCTTGAGTGACCAAATCTATCCGACCATTCACTTGATTTTTGTAAAAGTTCTTGCTTTTGTTTCTTACTCATAGGTCTTGCACTTACTAAATCTTTATCACGATCAAAACCTCGCTGCCTTGGATCATCTTCTAATTTCCGTTTATTCCCTTTTTTATTCTGGCGATGCATTTCTAACAATGACATTGGTCTTTCGGTTTTCTATATGAATACATATAAAAAAAAATATACATTGGCTTAGTTATTTTTTTTTTTTTTATGAATTTCCATAATATGTATAATAATATACATATGATTTTTGTTTACATTATGTTGTTCAATTTTTTTTTGAGTTGCCAATTCTTGTCTTATTGATTTAGTATCATTATAATTTGTAGAAGAGGATGATGACGACGATGATGTTTGTTGTTGTTTGCGAGCTTTATCCGCTGGAGTATCAGTCCAACCACTTGAATCACGTTGAGATTTATCTACTGTACGTTGATTAAATGACCGAGGTCTACCAGAAGTTGCTTTTTTTGGGTAATAATAATAGAGTAGCATAAAAATGTTCATAATAATAGATATAATTTTTATAGGTCACTATTTTTTTCTTTTCCTTTTTCTTTCTTTTTCAGTAATAGTTTTTATTTTATTACCATTAGATAAATAATCCACGTCGGGGGGAGCCAGCATCCATTCAGGTCTTTCCACTTTTTTTTCTTTATCATCGTCTTTTGATAACATGGCTTCTTCACTTTGTCTTGCTCTTTCCTCAATAGCTGCTACTGTAGCATTTAAAGATGCTTGATCAATATCATAATCTTTTGGTAAACTAGGTCCAACCATATCATCTTCATCCTTCTCCTCTTGTTGCTGACTATAATCATTTTCTGTTGTTGTTAAAGTAGTAGGTGGTGGAAAAGCTGGCCCCATAACTCTTTTCTTTTTAGGTTGTGCCGGTAATAAATCAGGTGGTAATTCTGGCATAAACGCATCAATATCGTCTTGTTCATCATGATCTATTGTGTTTTCTTCTTCTTCTTGTACTTTTTTTTCTTTTTCTTTTTCTTCTTGTTTTTTCTTTATTAGATGTTCTGGTATATCAGGTCCAATCATATTAATAATAAAGCAGATTATATTAAAAATATAAAAAAACAATAAGCGCTTATATATATATTAAAAAAGGTTTGCTAAAAAGGAAAGATAAAAAAAAATAAGCCAGTTCAAAGTTTTTTTTAAAAAAATAAAATTAAAACTCAGTCAATACCCAATTTTTTCTACAAAAAATTGTGCTATTTTAACATTACAAAGTTTACTTTTTTATTTTAAATAAAAGAGTATTTTGAATATATATATATATATTTTAAATAATAATAATAATAGTAATATTTTAAGCATATTATTTATTGTTAGGCTAGCAAACATATATACTTATAATAGTTTGATTCTATTTAACTCATTATTACTTTTATTATTACTATTTAGTATTGTCAAAATGAATAATATTAATATTAAACGCGATTTTTTTTTAAAATACATGGATTTATGCTTGAAAATAAAAAACAAATTTAAAAACAGATACAATAGAATAATTTCCTTGTTTTTCTTTTTTAGTCTAGTTTTACGTATTATTTATATGATATATAGATATTTTAAAGAGAATTTGATGAATCCAAATAATAAAAATAATAAAAAATTACCATACCATAAATATGATTGTCTTTATCATAATGATATTTAATTAATTATATACATTTTCTTTTCTTTTCCGGATGAATCATAATTTTTTTTGAAGTGAATCAAGATAATGTTCCAAAAATAGCAAGATTCGGATGAATTTATCCGACCTTGACATGGGCATGAATATAAATTCAATTGCACTTTTTTTTTCTCACTCTTTTCTTTCTATTTATTTTCCTTAAACACATATTTTTATTTTTTTTATATTTATATATACATATATATATATATATTAATTAACTTTTTATTGAACTCACGATCCATCATGTCACATTTGGTTTATGCTCGAGGTATTTCACTTGTTAGTAATGGTCTTTTTGCAGGTTTAGGTTTGTGTATGAATTTGGTTAGTGTCCCAAGTATTCGTGCAACAAGTGATCCATTGCCAGCCTTCAAGGCTACATATGATAGAGGTTCTAAAATTGCTATTCTTAATATTTTAATTGCTACTGGGTCTCACTTTTATATTTATTATAAAACAAGAAATATTCGATCTCTTTGGTGTGGTGTATTTACTAGCTTCAGCATTCCTTTTACCATTTTCTTTATGAAACCCATTAATGATCGTTTATTTGCTCTACATTCTATTCGTTCTAAAGATAATATTGCTGCCTATGAATTAATATCTAGATGGGATAATCGTCAATGGTTAAGAACCGTCACTGGTAATCTTGCCTTTTTAATGAATATCTTTTATTATTAAAAAAATTATAATTAATTAAATTTTAAAATAAAGTAATAGTAATTAATAAATAGTTATGTTTTAAAAAATGTAACATATATAAAATAATAAAGTAGTTGATGAAAATTTATGTATATATATGGTGATGCTTGATAATTTTTATTGTTGTTTTCTTTGTTTATTCTTTTTTTCTAATAAAGATACGTCGGCCATAGCTTGAAATAAGTTTGGTTTACCAAATTTATCAGTTTGTTTGTTTTTAATCTTTTTCACTTTTCCACGATCATAGTCCAAATCATAATTATCCACTTTCTTTCTTTTTGATTTTAATTTTTGTAGAATGGCTTTTCGACCTTGATCTTCTTTATTATTTTTACCAATATTGATACCAATGTCTTCTTTTTCTTCTGTATTATTATCATCATCATCCCAACCTTCAACAGATGTATTAAATTGGCTTTGATTTGATTTGTTTAATAATTGTGCTTTAGCTTGTAAACTTTTCCCTTCACTCATTTCTCTTTCAATTAATGTATCCAATTTTTGTCGTTTATCATCCATAGCGTCATTATAATTTACAATCACAGCTGATTTATTTTCTACTTTCTTTTTCTTTTTGGCTGCGTTAATAATTTCTTTCTCTTTCTCTTTTTCTTCATCCACTTCATCTTCTTTTTCTTTCATTCGAATATCGCTATCAACATTGTTGTCTTCTTGATTTAATGTGTCGTTCATTGTTTCATTTTCATTATGGATGGGTTCAGGTATGGATGGGTTATTATCATTCTGTTCTTGTTTAATGGGTTTTATATATTTTGGTGGTTGAGTATAGAATAGCATATAAGGTTGTTGGCTCATTAATCGTTTTATATTGACTTGTTGTACCTTTATTTTTTTAAATAGATATATAAAAAAATCGACTGATTAATTTTCTCACTGTTATATTGTTATTATTGTTACTATTATTATTATATAATATTTTACCAATTCATTATCTAAACAATACCACATGCCATTTGAGCTTTTAACATAAATAACAAAATGACCGGAATGAATAGTAGAACCATTTTGATGAACAATCATGCCACATAATTGATACTTGGTATTTTCTGATTTATGCTTTAATGTTGTAGTGATATATCGACCGAAGTCTATTGTTTCATCATATTTTATTGATTTTTTGTTTTTGTTTCCATTTTTATCGAATAAGTTAACGTGAAGTGTCAAGACTTTAGGAAGTTGATAAATACTTTTGTAGACTTTAGCCTTGGTAGTTTCATTGCAGCTATTAGTAAATAAATAAATAAATAAATAAAAATGATAATAATAATAAAGAGATAGTCGTTTAATATCATGATAATCAAGATAAGCCGATTCTGTTTTTACTTTATATTTATTATTTAATAACTTACTTTTTGCAATCGTCCCAAGATTTTTCAACTCCATTGTTTAAATATCTTGTTAAACATCGTTCAATTGAATTTGCTTGTTGGCAATCCAACGGAAGATCATAAAATCCATTGTATTGATATTCTATATTATGGCATGACTGACATTCTATTTTATCTTGTAAATAACCATAATATATTTGATATAATGCTGTTGTTTCTTGAATACGTTTGTCTTGAGATCTTTAAATATAATTTAATAAAATAATAATAATATGTATGTATGTATGCATGTTATTAGTAAACATTTTTTATACTCCCAATCTTTTTTTATAATGTGTTATTATTATTACCCTTTTTCAAGTAAAAGAAAATGTTGTATTTGTTCCATAAAAAAATTCCATACATCATAAGCATCTTTACTTGATCCAGTTTTCATTTCTAAATAGGTAAAAAGAGGGAAAGAACGAGAAAATATTCATTTATATATATGTTAATAAAAAACGAAAATAAAAAAAAATCATATAGTATTTATTGCTTACTTTTTAATTTGCCAACAAACTGTCTAGGTGCTACTTTCTGGTTGTGTTGTGATAAAACAAGTTTTACATGATCTTCTAATGCACATACAAAACAATATTCTTGTACAGTACAGTTGGCACTATGCCATTTGGATAAAAGATAATGATTCATCATAGGCGTATAAGTTATGGCTTGTAAAACGGTATTTAAAGCAGAATTTCGATCGCCAATATCGGTTAATCCAGCCCCTATGGATTGAATTGTTTTCCAACTTGGTATTATTTTATCTTTTGGGAATAAATAGGCGGAGGGCTTTTCAAAACCATATTCATCAATAAGTTCTTCTTCTGCAATCTTTGTTGATCCTTGTTGTTGATGTCCATAAGAGATGGTGGTAGTATTATTATTATTGTTTGTTGGATTACTTTTATTGACAGGTGCATATTTAGATTTAAATAAAGTTAATTTTTCGTCAACATAACGTGATTTACGAAACTTTATACCTCGATTTAATAATGAATCTATTGTATTTCTTGTTAAATCATTATTTTTTAATATTTTTGTTGCTTGATCAGTTCCCATAATTTAAAAACCTTTTATTCGTCAATAATATAATATATATAAATATTAATAATAATAATTTTTTTTTAAAAAAATAGAACTGAAAGAGAGAGGTGAAAAAAAATCGATGAAAATTTTTTTTAAAGCCAAAAAATGACGGAGTCTGTTAATTTTTTCTTCAAATTGTAAGAAAATACATGTATGATGTTTATATTATATATACTTAAAGTTGTATTTGATTTTATACATAATGAATTTATAGCGGTAATAATAATAATAATAATAATAATAATAATAATGAATTGAATTTAGTGATAATAATATAATTAACCTTGGAATTTTTTTATAGTCATCATTTGATTTAATAATTCTTGTAATTTCTCGTCTTCGAGTTTATTGGCCAGACTATTATAAAAAAATAAATACATAAAACAAATCAATATATGTGTATATGTATGTATGTATGTATGTATTGACAATAATATATTATATATATATATATATATATACCTTGGTATAAGAGCTTTAGCTTCTTCGGCATCTTCACAGCATAAGTTAGCTAATTGAGCGATTTCAAACTGGGATA
The DNA here is from genome assembly GCA_017871115.1 of Cunninghamella blakesleeana. NCBI lineage: Eukaryota > Fungi > Mucoromycota > Mucoromycetes > Mucorales > Cunninghamellaceae > Cunninghamella > Cunninghamella blakesleeana. The sequence continues at coordinate 3,179,543 of JAFCIZ010000006.1, forward strand.
ATTCGCTATTACTGCCTAATAATCTATAAAAATGATTTTTCTATTCAGTTTATGTTGCTTATTGATAAATATATCCATATATCACAATGTAAACTTACTGTCTGACTTCAATGACTGATTCTCTATTGTTAAATCGTCCAAAGGTTCGAACATGATCTAAAGTTTTTGACATGACACTATATTCGATACAATAGCAATAAAAAATAATATATATATATATATATATATATATACGTATTAGCTGAATATTCTGTTTGTATCATCGTTATCTTATTATATAATTATATTAATAACAATAACAATAACAATAACAATAATAATGGTAGATCCAGATAAAAAACGTACTTTGTAACAGGTCGACTTTCTTTTCCGCTATCTTTTGATTCTTCTTGAGCCTCTAATAAAATTCTTACTTCGGAAATATATAAACATTGAGAATTATCAAACTCTATATATAAAAATAATTGTGTAATAAAAGGGTATAAAATACTCTTTAGAAAATGAATATTATCGTTTTTTGTTTTTGCTAATTATTTTATTTATTTTATTTATTTTATTTATAAAATAATAATAATGATTAATACCTTCACCAAGTTTAAGAATACTAGCATCTTCTATTTCAGGGCCGCCCCTTCTAAGATGTCGATGTGCTGATGCCATTATTCTAGTGATTTTTTTATTTAAAAAAGGTAGCAAGAAATAAAAGGAAGGTAAAAAAAATAGAGGAAAGAGGGTGAAAAAAAAAAAGAAATCCAAATCCAATTTTTTTAAATTTTTTTTCGTTCCCCGCAATTTGACGCACTAAGCACCAAAGCGCTTTTTTTTTTGAAATTTAGATAGCATAAGTGTAATCAAATTGGCAAATAGATGATTAACTGGTCATGATGATCCAATGTTAAAATATTTCGCGTATTTTATTATTATTCTTATTATTAAGTAATTTTTTTTTTATTTTTTTAATATTAAATAATTTTGTTTATTAAAAAATAAAGTAATGATTATAGAGCTTTAGTAATAGTGTATTAATATATGTACAAATGGTTTTTATTAATATTATTGTTGTATATATATTTATATATATATTAAGAAAAGAAGCAAATATAATAAATAATATAATTATGGTAAATCATCGTCATTAAAATCATCTTCAAAGTCTAAAAAAATAATATATATATGTATGTTAAAAAAGCTTATTATTAAATTCAATTATTCTTTTGTTTTAAGTGTAAAAAAGTAGGATATTTATTTTTACCATTAAAAAAATTTTGGTGTACAATATTTTTTGTTGCTCCTTTAGCAAAAGCATCGCCACCTTTTTCTTCCATATATTCATATCTAAGCATTTGATCTAATCCTGATATCATTTCGCTTGGTGATATTTTTCGTTCATCAATATTACGTTCAAAAGCATCGTCATCTTCCATAACATAATCTTCATCTATTACTAAAAAGATAAATGAAGTTTAATTAAATGAATATAAATCAAAAAAGAAAAGAGCTGTTTATTATTCTTATTATTATTCTTATTATTATATATATATAATAGTTTACAATCTTGAGCTTCATTTTTCCACTTTGATAATTCTTCTCCAAAATCTGACATACTGTTATTTAATTTTGTTTTTTAAAAGATAAGTTTTGAAAAAGGTTTGAAAAAATTCGTATGTATGTCCTAATTTTATGATACTGTAAAACTCCGCAGATTGCAATGATTTTTTTTGGAAATTTTGCTCAAAGAGCTATTTTTTATCTTTTCTTTATAAATTTATATGTATTAATACTGAATTTATGCTTATAAAATTTTATTATTTCTTTTTGATAAATATATATATATATATATATTTAAATAATATTAAATAAAAAATAATTATGAGAGGATAAAATAGAATGTTTTATTAAAAAAAAAATTGTAAAGCGGTTAATATTTTCAGTTAAATACTTTTTTATTCCTATTAGTAGTGATGGCTTTATTCAATATTACCGTAGGCCCTTAACATTATCATTATCTATATATCGGCTAATTTTCATAAGATAGTATTAAATATTTGTTGGTTTAATCAAAAAAGTAAATTCAAGATAAAGGTTCGTCTATTTCCATAGATATTCAACTAATTGACTAGGAATTGTAGCATAATAATGATATGCTTATGTTTTACATAAACAAAAGTTCATTAAGTGAACTTGGGCACTATATAATTTATTAAAAGGCCTGAAAAAATAGTTTGCTGTATCTTATTAATATTATACAATAAGTTTATTCATAATATCATTTATACTTACTTTTTTTAAAAAAAATTATAAAAGATCATAGGAATAAATTATTTTTATAATTATGTATTAGACAGTTGTATAAATGAAACTATTTTAATATTATAAAGTTTACTCCTCATTTGTATCATAATCTCTTAAAATTTATTTATTTTTAAGTTAATCAGAGATCTCAACATGTACAAGAGCTATATTACTTAATAAAATAAATAATTAATAAAGGATAATAAACTTGGAAAATAGATATAGTATTAAAATTAAAAAAAAAGTTTGAAAGCTGGTGCAACCAATTTTTCGGTATTAAAATATAATTTGAAAACTTCATTTTTTTTTCATTCTCTTTTACTTTTTTTTTCTTTTTTTAACTTTCATTTTAAAATGATACAAACAACACTGTTAAACTATATTCATTCCAATAATAAATCAATTAAACAAGCAAAATATAATTTAATAAAACGAAAGCAAACTATCTTACATGATTACTTTCCTCTGAAACCAAAAAAAAAGACCATACTAGACTATTTTAAACATCGAAAAGAAAAAGAGCAGACAGAAGAAAAAGGTAATAATAACTAATGTGTATATATATATGTAAAGAGGGGAGGGACATTTATTATGATTTAAATTTATTAATGCTTATTATTGTTTTATTCTATATTTTATATAATTCTAAATTATCCTTTTAAATTAGAAAAAGTATTTGAACTTGTATTTGTGGACATTGGTGGGACAGCAGAAAGTTATTACTGTCATGAAACTGCAAATACAATGACAACACAAAAAAAAGGTTTGAATTGTATAAAAAAGAATATATATGATAAAGACTTGAAATATATTGCTATATCTTACCGTTGGGGTGAATTGAATGAACAACTAGTGAAAACGCCTGAATATACTGCTCATATCACTTCATTTGCAAAGGATGATTTCGAAATACTTGTTAACTTTATTAAAAAGGAACCGGATTTAAAGGAAATACGATATGTATGGATCGATGCTATATCAATTGATCAACAGCATCATAATAGGAAAAAGGAAACTATTTTACAAATGTCAGAAATATATCACAAAGCAACTTATATCTTAGCCATACCTGATTTACATTTAAAATATTTATATAATAATCCAGCAAATGATGATGCACTTCGATCCATTTTATTAAATAGTAAAGCTATCTATCAAAGCATTCTCAACGGTGATGATGACACACTCATGCATGATAATAAAAGCGGAAAGAAAGCATATGAGTTTTTAGCATATCTTGTAGCTGATTGGTCGAACCGTGCTTGGGTGATTAGTGAATACCAAATTGCAAAAGAAAAAAAAGGAACACCATTAAAATATACGTTTATGTCTTTATTACTCGGTCTTATCAATTATAAAGATGTTACCTTTTTCTCGTATGATTTTAATCATAATCATCACCATTGCAGCACACTTGAAAAAAATAATAACAACGGTATTATACCATATAGAAAAGTGGATTGTAGTAGCAAATTGATTCAATTTTTAAAAGAAAGATTTACCCAACGACTTTATTTAGATATCTTGCTCAATTCAAAGGCAAGTAGGAATGAAGATAGATTCAATGCCATTTTACCATCATGGAAAAAATATAACTATTTAATTAAAAATAAAAATACAATATCCGAATGGAATATTACCAATATGACTTCGGTCCGATTAAAGTTATATGAAATCATGGATGATGTATGGGATAAAGCTAGGTTACTTTATGCATGTTCAAATTATCACCATAAGTTAATTATTTCTCCATCTTATGCCAGTCAATACGATGGAAATTATTTAGGTCTCATTGAAAAGGATAATGATGAGTTTGCTTTTGAAAGATACCTAGTTATTTTATCAAATTATGTATTGGAAACAGATGGAAAGCGTGAATATATAGATTATATAAAAAGTAATAAAACGGAATTTGGACCACTCTTTACTGAAAATCTAATTGATATCCGATTGAATCGCTATCATAGTCATCGTCAGAATCACCATGGTTACCTATCTGTCAAACCTAAAAAATACTTTATTGTTAAAATTGAACATTCAATAAACCAAAATCTCTTATCTGCTTATTTATTAGAAAAAAATGATAACTTACGATGTATATTTATACCTTTTTTTACTTTTACGTTAGATGGTTATATTAATGTTCCTCCTTTATATGGTAGTGGTATCTATCTTCTTGGCGATGGTAATCAAAATAAATGGATGTTGGCCCCTCGTAAATTATTTTTATCATCTTTTGAATCATATGTTTTTTGTATAGATAATTATACATTCAATGTATATTAGATTAAAAAAATATCTCTGGTATATACCTCTAAATATTTGATATGATATTATAGACCTATTAAGTAAAAGAAAGTAGAATATAAATTAATAAACTATCTGTAATTCATGCTTTGTTTATATGGAAAATATATAGTTTATTCTTGGATGTAAATTAATATCTTTTTTTTTTTCTTTTTTTTTTTTCTTTTTGCCATTAACAACAATTATTTCCACTTTGGTTTATGGAATGACCATTTGGAACATGAATTAAAATAAAAATTAATAAAACAAAGTAAAAAAAATCACCTTTTTATCATGCTCTTTATGGATATTTTAACACCTGCTATTTCATCATCTCTATCATCATTTCCGACGTTTTATGCAACGATAGCTTCTAGTATACCTTCATAAATTCAAAATTAATAATCTATTTTATACCATTAGAATCAAAAATACCTTATTTTTTTAATATATAAATAAAATAAACTAATAAATTAATAGTAACTGGATTTAACATTATATAAAAGATATATTGAAAGCATGGTTGATAATACTATATATTCAACAATTCATAAAAACATAAATCTTTATTAAGGATACAATAATGAAATTAATAATGTAACGAATGGCTATCGAATTCATCATCGTCAAAAGATGCCTAACAGTTTATAGGAAGAGGTAAGCCTGATTATAGTATTTATCAGAATAGCTTTTTACCTTTCTTGTAACACTTTATAGCAATAATAGTTACAGTATCGAATGAGGTAATAATCATCTTGAATTAAATATACTATTTTCACATTTTCAGCTTAGTATATATAAATATATTATTTTATTATCTTGGTTAATGTTTATTTATTTTTATCTATTAAAAAGTTCTTCCAAGTTGTTTTTCTATGCAATGTTATCCTTTTATTTATTTTTTTAAATATATAAAAGAGCATTAATTTCTATATATTTTTAGGATATTTTATACATATAAATCATTGGTGCGTTATATTAGTTTAACTTGTATTTAATCAAGTTTATATTATGAAATATTAATGATAAAGCATCTATAACTAAAATAAAATAAAAAGTTGTCACGGAATATATCAAATATTTGAAAATCACGAAAAAATGTGCTTTACGATTCGTTTTTAAATTTTAAATTTTGTATTTTTATTACAAATTAATTATTTCTAAATACTATTAGTAATAAGGGAATGAACAATGTTATTTTTCATATATATTATTTCATAAAGATGATTGAAAGAGAAGACAAAAGATTTTTTTAGAAAAATTAGACGTATATACATTTCATATGCAATTAATAAAAAATCAATTTTTTATGCAACTCCCATCTAATTAATTTGAATTTAAATAAATGATGTATATAAATCTACTTTAAATAAATATATTATGATATAAAGTAATATTATATTGGAAAACTAATCATTTCTGAAAGTTCCTGAAAGCTTCTGAAAGAAAAAAAACTGAATTAAATTTTTTTGCCTAATAAAAGAGATACATAATCTGAATTAGCATTTTTACTTAATAAAAGATGTATATAATCTTGATTGCTCTTAAATCCCTTTTTCAGCGATGATTTTTTAAAATATTAAATTTATACAGAATGAGCAAATTCTTGATAACTTAAATTTGGTTTTAAATATAATTTTTTTAAAAAATAATAGTAATATTATCTTCATCTAATTAAAAAGCAGTAATAAGTTAAATATGGTTAGTTATTTATCTTATTAAATAAAATAGTTAAATGTCTTTTTTTCTATTAATAATTATTTTCTACAACTCCCACTCCATCTTCTTCATCACCCTCTACTTCGCACCCAACATAATCATCATCGTTATCACTCTCTCCCGAAGTTTTATATTTCGATTTGATCAGTTATTAATGAGATACTGTTAGTAATTTATGATTCATGACTTTCATAAATGAGCAAACATAATTTTAATTTTTTTGCATCTTCTGTGCTATTCATGATTGGGAGGTTTCGATCTTCATAAGCTTTTATAGGTAAAAAAAACTAAAAAATAGCTTTTTTTTGAAACTCAAAAAAAAAATAGCTTATTTTTTAAACACAAATAATTTACATGAATTTAAAAACTATACCCAAGAATTTTCTTTTTCTTTTTTTCTTTTTCTTTTTAAAAAACATATATAAATCAGTATAAGCTTGTTAATATGTACTCTAAAAACAATTAGAGTAAATACATGTCTTTAATAACACAATTTTTCTTTAATTATTATCATACTGATTCCTTTTAAAAAAAAAGATATTCATGAATATGAACTGTATTAAAAAATTAAATAATCAAAGAGTAGTGTGGCCATTGATAATGATAATATAAAGCCACCTAAACTGGAAAAGGAAAAAGATAAAGAAGAAAAAAAAATGATTATTTAATTGAAAAAAGAAATAAGCTGTAAGCATGACCTTTCATTAGCGATATGATTACTTAATAAACTAACTGATATATCAGTTTTTATATATAGCCGTATTATTGATGTTAATACGGATCTGTTTCTGTTTTCGATGGTATGGCTTGAAGAAAATTTTATTTAAAACAACTATTTTATACCGGCCACTTTACATATTTTTTTTAGCCGATGCGACAGCAAAGAAAATGGGATGATGACCAGGCTTTGCTTTTATCATATACTATAAAAAATATTACTACGTAGAAGCAAAAAACCAAAGTTCTTCTACTTGGAGTTAATGGCATTGTTATAAATCTTTTATCCATTGTTTTTGTAGTGGTAATGATAGACGATAAAGAGTATTGTAGTCATTTTTTTAATAAAAAAAAAAACTAAATAATTAAACTTTTATTTACAGTAATTTTAATATACCAATAAATTTTATTTAGATTAAATCCCCTAGAAAAAGCTATAGACATTATTAGCAATCAACTTGAAGATAATGAAAATAATGACTAATATTAATACTACCGGAACTTTACAGGTAAGTATCTTGATTGGGATCAAATTATTCAATCTATAAATGATATTATTGATACAAGAGATACCTCTCGGCCGGTGTATATGCTCTTATTCAAGATTTTTTTTTCAAGTTATTATAATAAATAGCAAAATAAATAGTCTCATGTGTATTTTGAATATGGAAATATGAGTACATTTTTATAGTATATCTATTATATTCTATGACTATTTTATTTTAAAGCTATTCAGAATGCTCATTGATTTATTTAATCTAACTAAATCCTCAAAAACTTTTCTGGGGTTTTTTCAGGTTTTTTCAAGCAATTTCAGTTAAAGGGTAGCCTGAAAGCCTGACACTCTGAATATGACTGAAATCCTCTCAGAAAAAAATGATTTTCCGATATATAGAAACAAAGTGTTTATAAGGAGTATATATGTAGGATTTTCATGATTTGAGTTACATCATTCTTTAAAAGACAAGAGCCTATTTTTAAAGTTAATAGCTTTTTTTATTTTTTTAATTTTATTTTCTATAAAGCATCTACATATATATATAATAAGAGCTTCAATTTTTATTTCAGTTTTATTTAGTATTTTTTTTTTTAAATAGTTATTTAAAAATACATCTAATCCTTTTTTTATGCATCAAAATGAAAAAAGAAAATAAGAAAAAATAAAATTAGTGATGTATAATAAATGAATAACCTAGGGTATATCAATATAAATATAATAATTATAATAATAAAGGTTTTAAGGGTAAGCATATAATATATAAATTCTACATGATTAATGGTTCATCACTATTGGATAATCTATTTAAATGAAGGTACGCATCGGTTCCATACCTATAAAAGGGAAAAAAATAACAGAAAAAAATAAAACAGAAAAAAAAATTAGATTCAAACGCACTACCCTTTTACTTTTACTCTTTTTATGTCTATTATATTACCCTTCCATGGAAATAAGTTTCAAATCACCACCGAAATACCGAGCATACTAATATAATATACATATAAGTAAAATTAAAATGATAATATTAATATTAATATATAACAAGTCTATGATAACAATAATTGAAATAATAATGATGAAATTATTTTAAAATTACCAAGCGAGAAGTAGGTAATCCATAGCCAAAGCCAGCCATAGGAGCTTTAAATTCCGTTTTATTAAATTCAGGTTCTAATTCTTGTACTTTAGCCGTTGTATACTAAATTAAAATATATAAACATTAAATAAAAAGTAAATCAATAATTCAATCAATAAAAACTGATAATAGTAGATCTTGATGATTTATATAAATATGTATCTCCTTTTTATTCTATTTACCATATAAGTCCAAACTACAGGAATAGCAGATCTTGGGATGCCTCCACCTTCATCAGAAATTTTAATTGTAATATCCTATTTATATGAATAAATAAATAAATATATAGGTAGATAAAGATAAATTAATAAAAATTTCTTTTCCTTTTTATATATATCTCTATAATTTTTATTTTAACTCCATATAATTGTATTATCATTATTATTATTTTTCAACTTGCTTCTTTTCCATGAGCGATGACTAATTTAATAGGAGGATATTCATCTTCATAATCAGGACCATAGCGTTCAACAACGGCACGTAAAGAGTTTTTAAGTAATTCAAAGATCATGTGATTTAAATGGGAGGGGACATACATGAATTCAATATCACTTGGGCAAAACATGCGGACATCGGGGGCCTTAAATAAACCATAATGATCTTCACAAATAAATCTAGCATTGGCAATAGCATCCATAGCGATTTCTTTTATATTTGTTTTAGTACAAATCACACCTACATAATCATGACGAAAGGGGCCGCGATATAATGCTGAATGCTGACCTATTAACATTCGAATTCCAATACGTGACATATAAAACCGATCTAAAAATTGTTGAACATCCGTATCGATCATATCTGATTGTAATTTCTCTTTGTATTCTAAAATCCCTTGTGCCATAGTGGTGACCACCGGGTCATGTCTTGTTTTAATCCCTTCTACTGTTTTTACAAAATCTTCTGTATATTTAATCATTTCTGGTGTACATTCCACGTGCTGAATATTATTATAATAACTATATATATATGTATATTTAAAAAAATAATAATAAGAATAATTATATATATATATCCTTCTCATATTATTCCAATTATTTTTTTTTTTTTTTTTTGGTTTTAGTTTTGATTTGATTTTACCGATGACCTATTGGGTAAGGTAAAGTAGGTGAATTTCTTGGTTTTGGGAAGGTATGATTTGGTATGTGATCTTCGTGATCTTTGTATTTACGTTCTCCACGTTTAAATTGCTCCTTGATTTTACTTGATAATTTAGGTGGCGGCAATTCAATGAGTTCCTAAATGATTATATGTTCATGATAATAATAATAATAAAAAAGAGTTGGCATTTATTGATTCAATTTTCCTTTTCTTGCATTTTTATTATATTTGTGATTATCCATTATTTATTTTGTTTTATTTTACCTTAAAACTTTGCGCATACCAATTTTTTACTTTTATAATAGAAGGCATGTCGGCAAAAAGGACTTCATCTAACTCCTTTACACGATGAGCTAATCGAATAGGTAGTTCCTCTAAATTTATAAAAACATGAATATATATATATTTATATATATATATATAATTAGGTGTTTTTATTTTAATAAAATTTACGCATGTTTTTATTACAACATTTTTTATATTGTTTATTTACCATGTAAAAATTGACTAGCTTTAAATAAAGTTGCTTTGGAAGGTTTTTGACCTTTAATAAAATAAAATAAAATGAAATAAAAGAATAAATATATATGTGGTATAAATAAGAACGCGTAATAAAAAATAAAACAAAAATTTACCAAACATAACCATTTGTTTTAAAGAAACACCAGTTTGAGGAAAACGAGCAAAATATTTTATTTTTTCTACCAATTGTGGTGTGATTTGATACATTTTTTATTATTGTTGTTGTTTTTTTTTTGTTATTGTATTTATTATTATTATTTACATTCAGCTTTAAAGGAGAAGAGAAAAGAAAAAGATAGAGAAAAAGGAAATGGGAGAAAATAAATATATATATATATAAGCAAATAATTTTTATCCGGCAAAAATAATTGGCTGGTTCAATTTTTTTTTAAAATAAAGCGAGAACAAGAGTTATTTTGCATTTGCAAAAAAAAAAAGTAGAATGATTTTTTTTATTACATGTGAGCGAGTGAATGATAGTGCTTAAATAGTGTGTGAGAAAAATAAAAAATCAGACACTTTATTTTTTTAGTACGACAATGAAAAAAGTGAAGACTAGTTTTTTTTTTTTCTTATTGTTGTTTATTGTTCATAAACATATATATTACTCTAATATTTTTGAAAACTTTCATTTTTTCTCCCTTTCTCTCTCTCACTAGGAATGACAAGAAAGAATAGAAAACTTTTTCATTTAATATCCGAAGATTGTCACATCAAACTTCCAAATATAGAACAGGCCCATTAATTGAATTTCCCTTAACAAGTGAACTTATTGCCGCGTGGCAGATAGTAAAAGTAAGTGGAAATAGATGCATTATTGCATAACAATTAGATGACACAACATGAAATTAAATGAATTCCTTTTTTATTATAACGTATTATTTTTATAAAATTCTATTAAAAAAATAAATCTTTGGTGCTAAATAATATAAAATGATGGTAAATGACGTATAAAACATAGTAGCGAGTTTGGTATTATATATGTATTCATGTATAGGTATGTAGGTATATAGATATATAGATGTAAATATATATATAAATGTTTATTTATAATACATATTAATATGATCAATCAATAGAAAAAAATAAAGTTTGTAGGAGATTCAAACTACACTCTAAACTAAATTGTCGTCTCCGTTTATATATTTTTTTTTTTTCTTTTTGAATCTCCATTTTTTTTTTCCTTTTCTTTTTCCTTTTCTCTTTCTTTTTTCATTTTACTATTGTTATTATTATTATTATTACTATTATTTCATTCATTCATTCATTCCTTTTTATTTTATTTTTTTAGCTATATCATCTTTTTCAATTCAATAAATAATAAATAAATAAAGAACGAGATCACTTTTATTAATAATGGGACAAAAATTATCCACCCATTATCGAAAACATAAACGATTCAATAAAAATAAAGAACGGCCGACAGATACATTATCAAAAACAAATAGTAGTAATGACAGTTTACAAACTTCAGCTTCAACAAAATGTGAATTCAATGGAAGAAGTTATCATGATGCTAATTCTTCTTATTGGTTACCAAACGATGATGAAGAAAGTGATCGATTAACTGGGGTAATAATATATAATTATTATAATTACAAATATAAATTTAAAGTTTGATATTTTTTTTATTTATCTCCTTTTTTTATTTATTTATTTATTTATTTATAAAACACCAGCAACACTTTGCCATTAAAACGTTATTTAATGGGTAAATATCAAAAATGGAAATTTTGTATGATAGACATATAAGTGAATACCATTATTTAATTATTTATTTGTATTATTATTATTATTATTATTATTATTATTATTATTATTATTATTATTATATTTATAGAAATATTGGTCAATGTGTTGAAAAATTGGTACCTTTAAAAACAAATGCCTATGTATTAGATAGTAAATAAATAAAAATGAAAAGAAATGAAATAGTAGATAATATATATATATATATGTATATATACTGACATTTTTTTTTTTTATATAGTTGGTTGCGCTTCTGGATGCTGGTTATTAGATATGGCAACTGATTACCCAAATAGTCATTTTGTAGGCGTAGATATAAGTGAAACTTTTCCAAATAGTATAAGGCCACCTAATACCACTTTTCAATTAGCAAATGTATTAGATGGTTTACCCTTTCCAAACGACACTTTTGATTTTATTAATTTAAGATTATTCATCTTGGCTATAAAAAAAGATCAATGGGAAGATGTTTTTAAAGAAATTTATAGAGTATTAAAACCTGGTGGTTGTTTTCAAGCTATTGAATGTGGTATGTTGGTAAGTTTTTAATTTTTTTTTAATTTTTTTTTTTTTTTAAATTTTTTTTTAAATTTTTTTTTTTTTTTTCTAAATTTTTTTTTTTTTAAATTTTTTTTTAATTTTTTTATTATTATTTATTAATTTGTTTATTTATTTAAATATAAAAATAATGGATTATAATTTTTTTATTTAACTTTATTATTATTATAAATATCATTATTATTCAATTTTTATAGGAAGGTGGAACCGATTATGTAAAATGGGGAGCTGGTACTTGTAAGTATATCGTTTATTTTATTTAATTGATTATATATTATTGTTTTAATCACTTGATCTATTTTTTTTTTCTTAATATATATATATATTTGCTCATTCTATTTTTTTTTTTTTTTTTTTTTTTTTTGTATATATATATATATATGTATTTTAAAAAAATAGTCGAACAAGTCATTGCCAAAAGAGGTCAAGAACCATGGATTTCAATTAAAATACCAACAATATTAAATGATATGGAAGGTTTCCAAGTGGTTGAAACCAATCGAAAAATGATACCAATAGGCAATCAAAAAGATCGTTTATGTAAAGATTTCTTTTATGACATCATGATGATTTATAAAGCCGCCCACCCATTCATCATCGAAGATTTAGGGATCACATTAGAAGATTTCCCTAATTTTATAAATAGATTTATGCACGAATGTACATTACAACCTTGGCCACAATGGTCTTTTATTTATTGTATTGCTCAAAAACAATTATCTGCATCCTTATCATAAACCATATATATCATAAACCATTTAAAATAATAATAATAATATCTTCTTTCTTTGTGTATTTAAATTATAATAATAATAATAACCTATTAATCTACTGTTGCTCTACGTACGCATTTTTATAATTCTTGTTTCCTTTTTTTTTTTTACTATTATTATTGTTATTATCATTTATTCTATCGCAAATCAATAAAAAAACATATATTCATATTTTGACATATTTATTATTAAAATAAGAAATAGATTAAAAATGAACATTAATTTTTTTATATGTTATTATTATTATTATCATTAATATGTATATGTAAGTAATTCCATCTTTTAAATTTTGTAAATTAAATGAATAATAATAACAATAATAATAATAATAATAAAAATAAAAATAAAAATAGTAATAGTAAACTGTATATATGTATATATAAACAAAAGTGAACTAATCGAGATTAACAATTTTTTTTCAAGAAATAAAATAAATAAATGTAAAAAGAATAACAGAAATTTTTTTTTATAGTAATATATAACATAATAATAACAACAGTAACAATAATAATAGTATAAAAAGAATAAAAGAAAAAGAAAATTGGTTTACCTGAAAAAAAGAGAAAGAAAAGAAAAAAAGAATAGCTTCTAAAAGGTATAGAAAGGGAATAGATGAACCTTATTTATGATATTTAGAAGGTGACGTATTAAAATGATGATGATGATGATGATGATGATGGTGGCTAGGAGGTGAAGTTGATCTAAAATGTGTTTGGCGTGAGGCATATATGTATTCTTCATCGGTCATAGGATTTAATAAAGGCGTGATATTACTTGTGCTACTTGTACCAACACCAATAGGTATAGATGATCTTCTTTTGCGACGAGAAGGGGATGCTTGATTATCTAATGTAGATACTGAACTGATTGAAGCATTTTCACTAACATTCAAATGATGAGAAGAGATAAATTCATCATCCGTCATAGGGTTCAATAACGGAGTGATGTTTGCCGTGCTACTTGTCCCAACGCCAATAGGTATAGACAATCTTCTTTTTAACCCTTTTTGGGGTGTAGGAGCATTTAATAATGTATCTGGTGGCTTCAAACGATCTAATGGGACAGAAACTGGTGTTGAGGGTGCTACTGGTGATGGATAAATAAAAGGCAACAATGTATCAGATGCCGGCTGTTGCTGCTGTTGCTGTTGCTGCTGTTGCTGTTGCTGCTGTTGTAGTTGCTGTTGTTGCTGTAGTTGTAGTTGTTGTTGTTGTTGTTGTTGTTGTTGTTGCTCCTGTTGTTGTTGATCTATATTATTTTTTTTAAAAAAAGAAATACACAGTGAATAACTAATAAAAGACGGTTGATTTTTTTTTACTCTTTTCGTTTATCATTTTCTTTTTGTTAGCTTACCTTTAGGTGTAATGATACCTATTAAATCTTGAATAACCTATATAAATAAGTATTTATTAAAAAAAGAATAGAATGTCAATGCTCCTAAATCTCTAATTTCCATTAATTTTTTTTTGAATTAAACTATAATATATATATATCTTTTTTCGAACTAAAAAAAAAAGCTTACGTCGTGTTGTTTTTGAACTAAAGTTTTAACCGTTTGAATTTCATCAGTTAATGTAGATACTTTATGAATGACGTTTGATATTTGATCACTCAGATGGTTAACACGAGTATCAATGACAGAATCATTATTGGAATTGTTATTATTTTGAGTATTACTATTATCAGAATTGCTATTACTGTTGTTATCATGGTTTGTATTGGCAGCGTTATTTGTAGGTACGCCGGAAGGCTTAGTGGTTTTACGTTTAATATATGCCAAAGACTTGAAGTCACCTCGTTTGAAATGAGGATGTTTAAAATCCCAAGTTTGACCAGAGGAATCATTCATTAGATTCGTATATACCATTTCATTAATCTTATTAAAACCATACACTATTAAAGATACAATAAAATTTAAAAATACGTATATATAGTTAGCTAGCTGGTTTTATATTTATTACTGTTATTAATACTATTATTATTACTGATATTACTAATATTATTATTATTATTATAGTGTTCATAATATATATATTTTAAAAAAAACTTACTATTTAATTGACGAACAAAACTTTGCCAGTTATTATGTTTAAAGTATTTAGGCAATATTTCTTTTGAAAAGGCCACAGCATTTGTAACACTAAAGTATTCCCCATTTTCAGACCAACATAATAAGTTTTGTGTGTCATCTTCTAAGATTCTATTTTTCATTATCAAAAAAAAAAAAAATAAAAATTAAAAAAAATAAAAAAAAAAATGGGTTTAAGAAAATTAATTATAAATAAAAATAAATGTATAATCTATTAATATAATAACCACGTTTATGTTTGTATTCATTTTACTTGTAAAGTTTTCCAATGAAAGCTGGCTGTGTTCTTAAAACAGAAGAAAGTCCATAAGGATTAGATGAAGTTGATGCGTTTGTCGGATAAGATTGATTTTTAAATGCACTAATTGAAAAATAATAATAATAATAATATTAATAATAAATTCTAATGAATATTATAATTATCAATAGTGTGTTTTTTCTTTTTTTCTTTTTTTAAATAAAGGGAAATAGTTTAATAAAAGAAATATTGTTAAATAGTTACATTTCACCCATGAATAATTTTTTATTTAAAAAAAAATAGTTTATAAGTAAAAAAAAAGGAAAAAATAAAGGTAAACAAAAAAAAAAAAAAAAAAAAAAAATTAAATCTGGAAATTAACCGCTTCTCGAATAGGAAATCTAAGTATGTCTTTAGATTTACATTGAGATTCCTACCTATTTTTTTTTTTTTGCATTATTCACCACTAAACTTATAATGAATGCTTTTTTTAAATAAAATAAAATAAAAAGAAAAGCAAAAAATATACTTTTTTTTTATTTTTTTTTTAAAGTTATTATTTATATATATATAGTTTATTTTTATTTTTAGTGGTATTTTTATTTTGAATTTTAAACTAAAATAAATGCAAGAGATCATTAGAAAAATGACATATTGGCATAGGAAAAAAAAATGTCAATAGAATTGTAATTTTGTATGATAATGTGACTAAAAAGGGTAATGGTTATATAATATAGTAAAATTCTAGAAGATAAGTCGAATCCGAAAATTCGCCCAAAAGAACATTATAGAACATTTTAGAACAAAAAAAAATAGGTTTTTTTCCATCATACATCTATTTTGATATATTGGGCTTTATTATTATTATTTATTTGTTAAAAATAAATAAAAAAATAGCAATGGAACGGGTTCTATATAGTAATAAAAACAGATTGATCTGAAAAAATGATGGGTTTTTTTTTAATTATTTGAAGATTGAAAATGTTTTTATTCAAGTAATGATGATAAGAGGGTATTTTCTATCTTTCTGTTTTATTTTTAAAAAGTGAATTAATAGTAATAAATAAATAAATAAAATAGTACAAAACATATATATATATATATTTATAGTAGTTAAAGATCTTCATGATTATTCTTTTGATTTGCTTTTTTAGGATGACTTAAAATTTTAGCATCTTCGTAAAAAGGAAGCCAACCAAATAAAGTTCTACCAATTTGAGGCTTCTTAACACGAATATACCAAAGAGGAATACCAAGCAACCCAACAATAATACAAATAACATATTGATAGGCACCAGCTGAACCAGCGTCCACTAAAGGTGCTACTACTAAATAACAATCAATGATAACAAAGAAGATGGGAATAGGTAACCATACCTAATATTTGTTTAAATAATAAAATAAAATAAAATAATAAATAATCGTTAGTTTCTTTTTTTTTTTTTAAAAAAAAAAAGAGAATAATAAAAGATACATACCTTAAAAGGACGTTCCATATACTTTGTTTTCTTTTTAAATCTCATATAAATAAGACCAAAAATTGTAATCCCATAAAATAACCAACCAGTAAAACTATACATTTTAGCTAAATAAGTAAAGTTACCAGGTATACACCAGATTGTTCCAATGATGCCAACTAATATCAATGATGCTATAGGTGTTCCTCTTGTAGGATGAAGTTTAGCAAAAAAGGATGGTACAAAAACAGTATCTTCCGAAGCACAAGTAGCTACTAGGCGAGACGCACCCCAACTATATAAAATAAATAGTAAAAATAATAAAATAAAAATGTTAATATAGTTGGAGTGATTTTTTTAATAAAATTAATCATCATCGCTTTTAAAAGTTTAAAAAATGATTGCCCTTTTTAGATATAGTTTAAATCTTTAGTATTAAAAAAAAAAAAAAGCAATCTTCATTATATTTTCAATTCACTAATAAAAGGTTGTCCTTATTATACATAGTTTTAACATTCCATAAAAAAAATTTTTTTTGTATATATAGTTTAAAACAATAAAAAAACTCTTATATATATGTAACCTACATATTTCCGTTTACTGCGCCAAAGGTTGAAAGAACTACCATAACTGCAAAAAAATAAGTACCAGGTACACCCATAGTAACGTAGCCAAGTTGCATGGCAACTGTAGTAGAAGTGGCTACAGTAGAAACAGGAAGGGTAGCAAAGTAAGCTACATTAGCAAGTACATAAATGGCAGTTACTAAAAAGCAGCTAATTGTAATGGCTAAAGGTAATACTTTTTTAGGATTTTTCACTTCGCTAACACCATAGTTTAAATTGTTCTAGAAAGCAAATAGAAAAAAAGAAGGTCGAGAGTAGAAAAAAAATAAATAACAAGTTCTAAAATAATAATAATAAAAAATTTTTTTAGTTTCAAAGAATTTAATACCCAGCCATTATAAGAAAAGAGGGCCAAATAAAGAGAAGTCCCATAATCCAAAGCGCTTGTGGAACCACCTTCAAAACCATTTTTAAAATTATCTATAGATCCTTTTCCAAGCCAAACAAACCCAATAATGATAATCATGACCAAAGCAATTAACTTGGCAGCCGTAAAAATATTTTGAACCCATGTTCCGGCCTTTCTAGCAAAACAGTTAAATCCTACTACTGTCCAAATACAGGCAATGGCGACTAATTTGACAGCATAATCAGGTAATGCCGCAATGGCTTGAGGTTGCTGAGGGTTAAAATAGGCCATCTGAAGAATATATTGAGCAAAGACAGTAGAAATGGAGGCAGTGCCAATGGCATTTGTTAATAATAAGTTACTCCAGGTAAATGTTAATCCTACACATAAGCCGTAAGCCGATTTTAAATACTGATATTCTCCTCCGGATTTTGTAATCATAGTACCTAATTCCGCATAACAAAGTGCTCCCAAGTAACTTAATAAACCACCGATCACCCAAATAATTAATGAAGTGGTTGCTGATTTAACCGTAAAGACAACAGGACCTGGCGAGGCAAAAATACCGCTTCCAATAATTAATCCTACAATCTATTTAAAATTATAAAGTTAAAAAACAACAACGTTCATCTTTTTTTATTTAAAAAAAATGCAAAAGTAATTTACCATATTACAACTACTTAATAAACCCATATGAGGTTCAGGGGTACTATTTACTGATTGTTGTGATTTTCTATGAATGGACTCAGTTGGTGTAGGGCATGATTCTATGGATGTGATAGAAAGTCGTTCTGTATTTTTAATATCCGTTGTTGAAGTGGCATTTGTATTTGATCCGCCTTTTTCCTCCATTTTTTTTTAACAATCAAATAAGATAAAAAGTAAAGAAATAATAAAAAAATGACATTAAATAGAAAAAAACTTTTTTAAAACTTAAAAAAGCCTCCGCTCCGATTAAACCCACTTAAACAATGCATATATATAAATATATATATATATATATATATATATAATATAAAAGTACAACTGATATATATTTAAAAAGAGTCAAAGGAACGCATATAGAATAAAAGTTAAATTTTGATTTAAATGAATTTTATTTAAGTGTTATATTTTTTTTCGATGTTTTATTTATAAATGACAACAATGGAAAAGTAAAAGATAAAGTTAACGATCCAAACTCAGTTTTGTTACCAAAAGTTTCTCAGGATAATCATTTAGACTGCTTTTCATATATTTTTAATGATGTTCAAATAAATTAATTTACTACTTTCAATTGATTTATTATTGTTTTGTAATTTTTTACCAAGTTATTGGGTCAATTAACAAATAATTAGGATAAGATAATAATAATAAAATCGAATAATTTACTTTTTTATTTACAAGTGAATCTGCACGTACATTGATATTTACTAATTAGCTTAACAATAGGTTGGTGCTAAAAAATAATAATTAAAAAGTGGTTCGTGCATTTGCCTCTTCTTTTTTTCTTTTAATAAAAAAAATGTTTTATTAATGTCAATCATATAATTGCTTACTAAATAATCGAAAATTTATAATTTGATAAATAGCTATATAAATAAAGCATTGTTGGTATTGTTTTGATAAACAAGACCAAAAAAATGCTGAGATTTTTGGAGAAAAATTACTGATTGGGTGTTGAGTTTAAATTTTAAAAATAAAGCTGTGGTCCACATTGAGATCCAATTTTTCCATTTACTTTATCCTTTTTTTTTTTATTTTTTTACTTGTATATATTTTATTTATTTATTTGATGAGCATTTTACAAGAAAGAAGGTAATACACATATACACATACATAGTCATTAAAACATTATATGTAGTATTTTATGTCATTTATGTTATTTTATATTATGCTATTTTATATATTTATTTTTTCTTTTTCTTTTTTTTCTTTAAAAATAAAAATATAGGTACTCATGGGATATCATATTTAATGATACAAACCTATCCGAAGCTTCTTTATGTCAAAGGGCCATAGCTGGTTCAGTATGTGAAAATGGTTTACGTTCCGTTTGTTGGAAGGTAATATATATATATGTATGTTTGTGTGAATGTATATATGTATATATATTAACATGAATGTATATAGATATTTTTAGGTTACTTACCAAATGTAGATGTTTCCACTTGGCCCTCAATTCAAATAGATGAACGAAATAAATATACTGAATTACGTAAAAAACATATAGAAGAGCTTGCTGAACTTGTATCTAAAAAAAATGATAATTTGACTGATAATAATCCTTTGGCTCTAAGTGAAAGTGTAAAGATATAAAATAATAAAATATAATAAGGAAAGATAATATTTGTATGAAACTTGTAGTTATATAGTGGTTTTATATATGCATTTACCTTTACCATATAGAACCCTTGGCAAAAATACTTTGCAGATTCAGAAATAAGAAAAGTTATACGACAGGATGTGGATAGAACGTAATAAGTGATAATAATAAAAGGAAATACGTACATATAAATATAGAAAACTATGTTTACATTTATTATTATTGTTGTTATTGTTAGTTTTCCAGATATAGAATTTTTTAGGGATGAAAAAGTGCAAGAAAAAATGACAGATATATTATTTATTTATTGTAAAATACATCATGATGTTTCGTACCGTCAAGGAATGCATGAATTGCTAGCACCATTCTATTGGGTTATTGCCACTGAGAGTCTCGAAGGTGTACCCGAAGAAGATTTGAACCAATTTAAATCACTCGAGTAAAGTTTTATATCATATGATAATATATATTTATATATTTTTATATAAATATTTTCACTCACTAATATTTTTATTTCTTATATATATATATATATATTAAAAAACATACTAGTTCTACAAATGAAATAATGACACAAGTTTTAGATCCTCAATATATTGAGCATGATGCTTATTTATTATTTGATAAACTTATGACATATGCTAAACCTTGGTATGAATATAATAATACAGTACAAAGTAACAGCAATAAAAAAACAGCTCATCGTCTTTCAAAATCATCGTCAGAAGTAATAGGCAATACTCCTCAGATTGTAAGTGAATTAAATAAACAAATGCTCATTAAACGTGGTAATATTAATTATATCAATAATAATAATAAAATAATATTTTTTTATCTAATAATTTATTACAGCCAGCTAATTTAAATCCTGTAGTTGGTGTTTGTCAGAGGATTCATTATCAATTATTACGTACATCTGATCCTCCATTATATAAACATTTAGAAAGCTTTGGGATAGAGCCTCAACTTTACGGAATGTAAGTAATTATAAATAAAATATTGATATAATATATATATATATATAACTGTATTCATTTTTTAAAAAATATTTCTATTTTTTATATATTTATAAAATAGCCGTTGGCTTAGATTACTTTTTGGACGTGAATTTGAATTTCATGAATTATTAAAACTTTGGGATGGTATATTTGCTCAAGATCCAACTCTTAAAATTGTAGAATATGTTTGCCTTGTTATTTTATTAAGATTACATGATCAATGTAAGCTCATTTTTTATATATAAGTATATATATTAAATGTAATAATAATCATTATTATTATTATTATTTAATATTGATAGTGATGGAAGGAGATTATGCTGACTGTCTTAGTTTACTTATGCGTGGAACTCAAATCATAAAACCTATTACACTAGTGGAACAAGCTACATACTTACAAGGAAATTTGTCCTACGATGGTGCATTGCAAATATTAAGACAAAATGATATACGTTTAGGAAAAGAACCAAGAGAATCATTATGGAAAAATGATGAAAATACAACTTTAGAAAATCAACACCACCATTATCAACAGCAACAGCGTGATTCATCTTTATCTTATCAACAAAGATCTCCTAATCCTAATTTTAATGGTTTATCCAATTTAACTCGTGGTGTTATGAAAAGTCCTCAAGTTCGTGACCTTAACAAAGCCATTGCTGGTGTTATGGGCACTGTTCAGGTAATGCATATATGAAAATACCTATAAATGATTATTAATAAAAAACCAAACAAAAAAAAACTCGTCGTAGTACATTTTTTTATTTTTTTATTTTTTTATTATTATTAGAAAAATGTCAATATTTTTGGTGATAATGTGCTAGGTAGATCATCAGATGGACAATATCAACGACGTCGCGTAACAGTATCCTCATCCGAATTTCCTGATAGTATTGATCGTATAGCATCGCCTCAATATCATTCAAAAACAACATTACCAAGGTCTTCTTCAAATAATAGTATTCATCAATCATTATCAACAAAAGATGATTCTGCGACTTTAAAAACAATGATAAAAATGAATCGACAAATGGGAGATTTAATGGCTAAATGTATTGATGTTTTAGAAAAAGAATTATTTTCTCAAAAAATATCCTCCTCTTCTTCCTCTCCTTATTCTTCTCCAACTATGAAAAATGATACAGCAACTACTTCTGATACCCAACATAATGAATGTGAAAACATGAACAACATAGAAAATTTGGAAACAACAACAACAGCAATAGAAACTGATTCACCTTCCCTAACATCTATTGATATTAATTCTTCTTTTGCTACTACTAATGAAGATGATGATATTAAGGATAAATCTAATTTAAGTAATGGCGAAAAATCTGGAATTGATGAAGCTTCTATTATACTTACGCTTGCTGGATTAAAACATGTTCGGGATGTACTACAAGGTAAACAAATGCAGTTTGACAGTAATATATTGGATTTTCAATCAATGGAAAAGCAACCATCGACTACAGTTAATATTAATAATATTGATGACAGTAACAAATCTAGCGATAGCGATTGGACTATAGTAGATACTATTTCTAAAAAACCATTACCAAATATTCAACAATCATCCTCACTACAACAAAACCAACAGCAAAACCAACAGCCAAAATCAAATATAATTCACTCTTCATTACCTCAAACAGTAGCACCTTCACCTCCATTATCAACTTATGTATCATCTCACCCACCTGTTCCTAAACAACAAATTACATACAGTATTGACGATTTACTTTCAGACCCAGAATATCAACCCAAAAACAATGAAAAAAATGTGAAATCAATCCATCCAAATGTAGATAACAAATTTAAATGGATGATGGATAGTGACCATAAAGATAATAATGAAACGATAAATGTAGCGGATACAGTAAAATCAACAAATGTGTTACCAACTTCTACTCCGTCATCATTAGGTAGCTCACATGCTTTATTTGATGATATTCCTAATACCTCTGTTGTACCAACGGGTCAACATTTACGCCAAACTAATCGAAAGCGCAGTAGTTTCATTCTAAACAAAAATACCCAGCAAAATAATAATGGTAATAATAGTACAACTTCGTCACCCCCTGCTTCACAAATAGACCCTTTGGATGCAAAAAATGTTGATAAACGTTATTTTTATGAATATGACATGTACCATTAAATAAGTACATTCTGTATCTAATCAACTTTTTCTTCATTTATTTTTTCTTAAAAAATTGTAAATGAAATAAGAAATAAAAAACTAAAAAAGGAATGGATACATGTAGAATATATACTATATATATTTTTGGAATCCTATTTTTATTTTTTTATATATGTTATACACTCTTTATATTGCGACTGGAATAAATCATGTATTAAGTCCTTATTTTCTTTTTTGCATGTGCTATTTATTATTCTTATTTTTGGTTTTAATAGATTATAAACATACATTTAGGATATGAACTAAAAATTATAGACAGGTTTTTTTTTTTCGTAAAATTACATGATTTTTTATTTAAAAGTGATAGTATTAAATATTTATTAAATGGATGTTTAATAACTTATGGATAATAATAATTAAAATAATAGTAACAACAATAAAAAAATTAATAAATAAGAATAAATAATAGGTTATAAATAATAAGTAAATAAATAAAAAGTTACAGTTATATGTATATATTTATGTATATATACTATTAAAAGAAAATGATAAAAGAATAAAAATATTCCGAAAAAAAAGAAAAAACGCGTGTATATATACAAAATTTATTTATTTTTGAGCTTTATTCATAGCAACAGCAAGCGAGGTCATAATCAAACGAGCTCTTCGAATAAATCTAAAATCGGGATGATCATGACTTGTATGTTTTTCCAAATCTGCCAAAAGCAAACCATAACGAGTGATACGTTGAATAGGAATAATAAAATAATCCGTTACAAAAAATTGGTTTGTTTCTTTACTCTTAGCCAATTGTTCTTGATAATGCATAAATCCTTTATTATGTTGTAATCGATTGTCTACCTTTTTACGATTATGTTTATAATCCAATGCACATCTTAAATAAACCACAAAAGATTCAGCCATATCACAGATATGTTTCCCAATTAAGGTTCGATCGCTAGGAACAGGTAAGTATCTTGCATCAGCATTCAAATGAAGTGGTAATAAACTAGAAGAGCTGGATTCCTTTGATGAAGATGTGGATGAATGTGTACTGGTAGGTGAAAGTGGTGATGAAGTAGTTGAATAGTCAGATAATGTAGATGTGGTGGAATATTGGGATATATTACTATCTCTTTTACTATTACTACTATTACTATGACTATCATTGCCACCATTAAGTACATCTTGATCATTAAAATATGATTTGGTGGTTTCAGGGCATGTTGGATTTTCTAAATAAGGTGTGATTTTACGAATCAATTTAGAAGAACATTGCATGAGATCTGGCAAATTGGACATTAAATCTAAATCACTTTCTCTAATAAACGGGCTATTTCTCTGTATGCCTGTTTTCATGATATCATGGAACATCTATATATATATATATAATAATAATAATAATAATAATAAAAAAAAAAAAAAAAAAAGACAATAGTACAAAAAAGGAAATGATCAGTATTTATTTATACATATTTATACATATTTTTTTTTTAATTATTATATTTTTTTTCACATGTTATTATTTATTTATTTTTACTTACCACTTTAGTGTAGTACAATTGATTCCAAAAGGTTACTTCTGTCAAATATATTTCTCGTAAGATAAATTTTCTTGTTAATGCATATTTTTCTCTTTTATCGGGCGTCTATTTTTTTTAAAAAATTAAAGATAAGAATAAAAAAAATAAAAAAATGATTATTATTAATATTAAGAAGAGAGAGATGAGTTTATATTTATATGATGACTGTACATTATTTATCATTACCATATGATTAATATTAGAAATATTGTGTTTAGTATGCTCTTCCTTTTTTAATAAATCCACTAAAGAATCATGCCATATAGTCAAGGCTTTTTTTTCATGTTTACCACAAGTCCTGCGTTTTAAGGGGACCGATCTTGGGTTCATTTTAGAAAAGGAAAGAACTATGTTCTTATTATGATCATAGACATCACAAGGATGAGGTTTTTGATCAGGTAGAGAAGAGGAAGTCCACATCATATCCATAGCTAAAGCAGAAGGAGGTCGTGAAGATGTAAAAGAGGTTGTTGTAGATGATGAATGGTAGGATTCTCTATGTTTTTTTCTTTTTTGCTGTAAAGATGAAACTAAGCTACAAGTGGATGATGTGGAAGGTGTAGGTGATGCAGGTGAATCTGTTTCATTATCTTTTTTCAATTGGTCTATTGGTTTAGGTGGACAACTTGATCTACGTCTTAATGTATAACCGTCATTATTATTATTATTATTATCTGTTGACAATGCCAATGTAGATATTTTTAATGTCGAAGAGGATACATTTTTATTTATTGTTTTTTCTTCTCCATCATCATCATCATCATTATCATTATCTTTTTCTTTATATTGTTGTTGTAAACATGCTGCTGGAGAAGAGAGTGCATAATTATCTTGATGCTCTTCTTCAATACATAAAGATGGAATTAATAATTGTTTAGGTGGTTCAGGAGGATCAAGAGGTTTATATTTACTTTTTCCAAAGTGTGCTTCAGCAGTGTTTTTAATTCGTGTAATCATTGGTAAGAGTGTTTTATTTTTCTTATTATGAAGAGGATCCGATTGTGAACGATTAACGGCATTGTTATAATCATTTGTTTTATCGGTATAATTATTATAATTTAAAGAAGTTGTTCTAGGAGGTGGATGGTTTATGTGAGGTACATTTGCTAATGAGGATGATCTTTGATGTGAACTACTACTAACAGAAGATGAATGGGGTGACTGAATAGACGGAGGTGGAGTATAACTAATAGGTGATATGGGTGTCATAGAATCTTCTGATATAATACTTGATCGGCTTGATTTACTTGATTTACTATTGCTACGACTAGCAGAAGGAGTGGGTATATTATAAGATGACATCCATGATGGCATTTTAGTTGGCATATCTGATGGTAGTGTATATCTACGATAATCCATTTCTGCACCAATATCACTATATACAGATAAGGAATCTTTATGGTCATCACCATCCCCTTTAGAATAAGAAATAACTCTTTGTCCACCATCTAAACTTAAACTACTAAGTCTTTTACTATAATTATTTTCCATTCTTTTTTTTTTTCTTTAAAATAAATGAGGGTGGGGTTTTTTAAAGAAAAGAGTTGAAAAAAAGAAATAAAAATAAAAAAGCGATATAAGAAAATAGAAGTCTAATAAAATGAATATATAATGTTAAATAATTGATATATAATTGGTTAAAAAAAAACAAAAAGAAAAGAAAAGAAAGGAAAGGATGAAAAAAAAAAAAAAAAATTTGATAAAAACTTTTTTTTTTTTTTTTTTGAAACAATGATAAAAAACGGGATTTTAAAAAAACTAAAGAAACATATCAATTTTGGGCCAACCAGAAAAAAAAATTTTTTTTTTCTTTCATTCGCTCAGTCATACCTATTTTCCTTTTTCTTCTATTTTTCTTTAAAAAAAAAAAAAAGTTATATATTTGTTAAAAAAAGACTATTTTATACATAAAACAAAGAACAATGTATTTGCGCGGTTTTAGACAACTGAATATCATTTCAAAAGTTAATAATTATACACGTCGTCCATTACAAAACCAAAAACTTATTCCTTTATTATTTACTAAAAGACGTAAAATAGCCTAAAAAAAAAAGAACCCTTGAAAAAAAAAGTTAATATGAATATTAATAATAAGAATAATAATATATATTTATATGCTTTCTTTTTCTTTTTCTATTTTTTGTATCTTCTATATAAAAAGACTTTTCAAGAAACTTTGTAAGTCGAGACCGATTTTCCGATGCTGAACAACAATTAACTCTAGGAACTCAACAATTAAATCAAGGATCGATTGATATGGCCATGAATCATTATCATAAATCCGTCCAACTATCACCTACACCAGCTGGTTATTTCAATATCGGTGTTTGTTATTTTCAAATGGGGAAACATAAAGATGCTATTGAAGCTTTTAAAAAATCATTACAATTGGATCCAAACTCAGCCGATGCTCATACTAACATTGCTTCAGCTTATTTAATGATGAGCGACATTTCACCTGCTATGGATCATTTAGAAAAGGCCTCCAATTTTAATCCTTTAGATGGAGAAATTCATTATAATCTTGGTTGTGTTTATGAAGCAACGGGTAATATTGATGGGGCTAAGATTCGCTTAGAAAGAGCTAGAGATTTAGGTATTCCTCAAGCTGCAAAGGCGCTAGAAAAATTAAATAATAAAAAGAAATAGATTATATTTTAATTTTTTTTTAAATATTTATATGTTTATATCCTAATAAAAAAACAATAGCTGTAGCATAAAAATTATTTGTATGAAATAGAATTTTATGATTTAAATAAGTATAAACTGTTGTTTTTATTGTAATTATTTATTAATGATGAATAAGCATTTTAAAAATAATCATAATTATTTATTCCCAATATGTACCGATCGTAAAACTCTAAAAAAAACCGCAATCGATCAATACCTTATTTGTTAAGTTCGGCAAAAGAGATAATTATCGTTCCATATGTTTTTTTTTTTTTTTTTTTTTTTTTTTTTTTTTTTACCTTGCAACATTTTCTAAAGCTTTACGATGGCCTCGTTCTCTTGAATTAAGTATAGTTTGTCCATTTCCTATATTCGTGCCACGTAATATTCTTAAAAAAGAAGGAAAAAAAAAGATTAGCGTAAAAAGAGGATTTATATTTTTCCATTTATTTATTATCATTATTAATTTAAAACTTACTTTTCAAACAAAATGACCACATCCGTACTTTGAACTTTATTATACAGTTTACTTCTAATGTGTGGTGTTAAATATTCTTCTGGGTTATCACTATTTGTTAATTGTATTAACTACAATATATATGTATATCATTATAATTAGTTTAGTAATAGTGTAGTATGATTGGTAACTTCATCATTACCTGGCGGAGTTCATGGAAAGTATATACAACAGCAGGATCTCCAAGATTATGGATAAATTCTTCCAGAAACCGAATATCTGTATCAAAATTGGTTAGTGCTTCTTTGGTGATAGTTGGTGATTCCGGTACTAAAAGTAAATTCTTAAATAATAATAATCATAATAACCAGAAAAAAAAATTTTTTAGCTATAAAGTCAAAAAATTTTTTTTTTAAAAATATAAAAATATATAAATTATTTACCTTCATACTGTTACATAAATGTTCTAAAGCATCATAGTATAAATGAGATTTAATAGATTCTGGTAAATTTAATAAGGTTGCGTTGGTCACATTTGTTAAAAAGGTGACTAAGTCTTGTAAATTTGGGCTAGGCTGTCTTTGAATTTCGTATGTTTCCCTTTAAAAAAAATATAACAATAGGTTTTTATTGCTTATTAACATATATATATATATATATATATATATATATATATATATTCACCATAATTTATCTTACCAATCATAATCGGACAGTTCTAAAAACTCATCAAGTTTTGCATTTACCAATTCAAAAATTCTTTTTTCTGCCTTTCGCCTTGTTTCTTTGAATATAGATGTAGCTTTAAGGTGAATTCTACCAGAACGATGAAAGGACCTTGTTTCCATTAATAGCATTTCAAAATCGGGGCAAGTAGATTCAAAGTATTCAATATTGATAATGATTTGTACAATTTGTGATAAGTTGGTTGACTGGAGTTTTTTAAGTAAAATGGCATTGACTTTCCCAATAAGTAAACTATCGACAGCCTATTATAATGAATTTTAACATGCATGTGTATTGTCTCAGTATACATGTATTTATATTATATATATTTATATATTGGTGTGTGATTTTTTTTTTTTTTGACAGATCACGTTTCCTTTTTTTTTTTAAAATAAAATAATATTACCTTTTTAAGAATGTCGTCCATTTCACCATGCGTCTGGGAAAATCCTTCAGCGAACTGATAAAATTGGTGTACAAAAGCACTTACATCATGGCAACAAGTAGGAAATACTTTAGAAAATGGTAGTCGTAAAGGAAATCTATTTGAATATTATATATATCATATAAAATAAACAATTACTATTTATTTATTTTTATTTTAAATATATAAAATTCTTATATTTCACTTACCCGTAACGTTGAAGGAATTCGCGATCGGGTTTAAACCGTGTGTAATCCATAACTCTATGTAACTCTTCTTCATTTTCAACTGTCATAGGCATACATTCGTCTTCTTCTACAATCTTAGTACATAAAAAATGATCAATGGCAACACATTAGCAATGATAATAATGGTATTAATGGCTTAAGAATGGTATATATTTTTATACACTATATTATTATTTTTTAGATTTATCTTACCTTTTCAAAAACTTGACTATATTCATGAATTAATAATTCAGAATAACGTTGGAACAATGCCAATAGAGTTTCTTGAAGTGGTTTTACAGAATAATCGAATCCTTCTAACGTTTGGATAAATATCAAGAGGCAGTATTTTACACGTAAAAATAATTCTGGATCACGACAACCTTTTAAACTTTCTGATACAATATTAATAACTCTTCCAGTTACCATTTCCCATAAAGCATCTACCTTATTATATATTAACAGTAATAGAATATGTATATAAATCATCCTGATTTTTTTTAATACTGTTTTATCAATTCCTTTTATTACTATTGCTATTTTTTATATACTTACTTCTGATTGACTACGAAAATCTTGTGTACTATGCAATACAATATGCTCAATAATAAAAAAGCCAACAATATCTTGTAATAAGGTTTCAAATGGAGTGAAGTTACCATCTCTTAAGTTAATTGGTGCTGAAAGTGCAAGATTTGCTTGCGCCTATTAATGTCGATTATATATTTATAAATATATTAGATTGAATAAGTTTATATATTACATTTTAATATACTTTATTGAATTTTTACTTACTCTTCGATCTTCTTCATATGACGTCTTAAATTCTTGATGTTGTCCAAGGGTGTCATAAACATGAATACATCTAAAAAGTGGTTCAAAATCAATATTTATATCATCCATCATATTTGCTGTATAAAAAATATAAAATAAATTTAAAATTATTTGATTTTTACTATCACAAAATGTTATTTGAAATGGTCATATCAATGAATTAAATATTATAGCTACCATAACTTACATTCAAGTCCTTCATTAACTACCATTTCAATTGCTGAGTTTACATTATGATGTTGTAGATTTTTTAATTTTGGGTTTTCAGCTGTTTTCGTTCTCCATCTTTCTTGACGTTCTTGCATATGCTGCATAGCCATAGACCCAATTTCTCTAGATATCTCTCTTACTTTTGCTAACCATTCTTTCAGGTCTGACGTCACGAGATCTTTTACAACAGTTTGATTCACTGGTATGCTTTCACCTACGGAAATATGTACATGCATACATAAATATATATATAAATTTGCTATAGATATTTATATTTTCTTTTCATTATTTCCTTCATTATTTTATTTTACCCAAGGATTTTACAAAACTATATTGAGCAATGGATGGTAGGTGCTGATTTTTTAAATCCCCAAGTGTTTTAAGAGTTGAATAATATTTCTGTTGTTCTAATAGATGCTCTGCTTTATTAGCCATGTCTAATACAGTTAAACTTGATTGTATAGCATTGATAGCATCTTCTACATTTTGTTGCACTCGTCTGGCATCAGTCCATTCACGCCTTTTTTCTGTAACTAATCCACCAGTTGCTTGTAGTTCTTGATTAACTTTTTTTATTTTATCTTTTAATGTAACTGAACCTTGTCGTACCTTGAGTAATTGATCGACGGCATGTACAAATTCCTAATAATATATATATATATCATAAAATGACATTAATAAAAGAAATTACTTATCTAATAATAAACATATTTAAACTTTACTTGATAATGAGTATTGCACATCCTTTCAATTTCTCCATCTTTTTTACGGATAAGATTATCGAGCTGATCAAGAAAAGTATCTTGTTTTCCAGTTTCAGTTATTTGTTTTATAACAGGTCCCAATTGTTCAAGATTTTCTGAATCATCTAAATTAGCCGAAAAAGTTAACTCCAATCCACTTGCTGAAATACTAGTATCGCCTAGTGATACTGATTTTGATAGTCCAAGTTTCGTCGTCATGTATGGTAAAAAAAATAGATGGAAAGTAAAGTAAAGAAATTAAAAAAAATTAAACTAGTTGCTTTAAAAAAATTCCGGGGGTTGAAATCAATTTTATATGAAAATTTAACTGAGTAGTTTTTTTTTTTTTTCTTTTCTTTTCCCTTTTGTTTTAATAAATATGAATAGAATACCTTTTAATTCATTTCATTCTTCTCATTTTAATTCAAATAATCTAAATCGATGGAATTTCTATTTACAATCTTTACAACAATATCAATATAATCCTTATACTTCACAATGTTATTATCCAAATGAAAATGAAGATAAAGAATTTGACCAATATGAAGAAATATCAACACAGGTACCAGAAAGAAATGAAGAATTATCTAAAGAAGCAATTGCTATATTTGAATTTTCCGAAGCATATGCTAAACAACGTAAAATTATAAAAGTATACAACATATAATAAAAGTAAAGAAATTACATAAGATATAAAAGCAATAATTATAATTTATTATTATCATTTTAATAGAAAAAGAAGAGGAAGAACTAAATACAGAAAGGGAAGATATGGAAATAAATAAAACAAACTGGATATTAGATGAATATACGGATTATCATGATAATGGTATTGAAGCGCCTGTTACTTCACTTGTTATTTTATCAAAGCAATTTTCAGATCAAAATAAAAATGGCCAAGACAATATACATACCCAAGAACACTTGCTTAATTCAGCATATTTACAGGCGTGTCATCAACAAGAAAATGACCCTCCTTTGGTAATATGGCCCGTACTTCCACTTAGGTTATAACTCTTTTTACCATTCATATTTATATATAAAGTAATTCGTACAAAAAACTTCTGTATAATAAATTTTTGCATTTTTTAAAATAAACTATTAGCCTATTTATTTATTTTTATTATATTTATCATATTAAGTAATGGTTAAAATAACTTTAAAGAAATGCTTAGGATAAAAAAAGAAAGAAACTTTGGAATGGCGACGCGCAGTTCTATCACGATTAAACTTATGCGCACATTTATAATGGTTTATTTACGTTCATTGAGTTATAAAAATAGAACATATTTTAAGAGTTTGTATGAATTTGAAGTAGTTGATACCCATGGGCTCAGTTTATTGCCTCCAAACTGAAAGGAGGGTCAAGGTAAAGTATGTTTATAAATGTTTGGATCAAGATCAATAAAATATGTTATTAATAGAATTGAAGCTCCGTCCTTAAAATAGTAGTGATAAGGATTTGTATAAAGAGACATTTTTAAGCAAGTTGATTTAACTAATTTATATAAATAACAATATCTGTAAAGTCAATAATAAAAATAATGATAAAACATAATTATCTATC
Source organism: Cunninghamella blakesleeana (assembly GCA_017871115.1). Lineage (NCBI taxonomy): Eukaryota > Fungi > Mucoromycota > Mucoromycetes > Mucorales > Cunninghamellaceae > Cunninghamella > Cunninghamella blakesleeana. The sequence goes on from JAFCIZ010000006.1 coordinate 3,212,528, forward strand.
GATTTATTATAATAAAGCTACCTATTTTAAAGCATTAGTATGGAATATTTGGTTGTAAGGAATAAGAAAGTGTTTTTCTTTATATCCATTTATTAGTTAATAAAAGAAACTATACACGATAATATTGTTTAATTAACAATGTAATATTTTATAATATATATGTATATCTGTTTATTTTGAAAAAAAGCATTGGAATTAGAAATGCATGATAAAAGTAGTCAAGAATACAGTTGTTGTAAAATAAACGTGGCCTCTCTTCAACAAGATATATCCATTGCATAAACATCCTATTAATATAAAGGACGGTGTAACTACAAATGTACTTATCTTCAACGAGCTATGGATGATGCCAGTAATGCGTATGAGTATAAATATATAATAGGGAGAAAAAAAGAGAATTTATTTTATAATAAATGAGTATTTAATTGAATAGTATTTTTTTTTTCTTTCCTATATACTTATATGGATGTTATTTTAGCAACTTCTTATATACTGCTTGAGTTCCACAAGGATATTCACCAAGCTGAAATAGTAATTGATCAAACCAACTTAGACAAATATTTTTCTTATGGTGATACCGATTATGAAAACCGATTAGAATAGGGTAAACTTGTTCCTAGTACAGTTGATTTTAGTCAACCTTTTATACATAAAATAATGTATTTCAATTGGATGATGAAAAAGAGTCTGAAGATTGGGAACAACGTGCAACAGTTAGATCTGATCCTGCTTTAACAAGTACATATAAAAAAGAAAAGGAAAAGGTGACAAATAAATATATATATATATATATATATTTAAACAATAAAAGAAAGTTTAAATATGAATTATAGCAAAAATTTCGTATTTCTTTATTTTTATTATTATTTTATTCTCTATATAGGCACAATACGTTTTTGTTATCCGATTTATAATAAGGAATATAACTTTATATGATTGCGTAATTTTGCTAAAAGAGAACATGCTAGAGCCATCGTCAAGGATAACTATATTCGTAAAATCTTTTAATCATGAATAATTACCAGCCAAGGAACGGAAATGGTTCAGATAATCACATTTATAAAAAAAATAATGTCGGTATCAATGTTGGTCTTTTGGTTTTTGCTGACTTAATATACTGGTACTGTAATTTATTACAGAAATCAGAAATGCCAACAAAATGTTGAATATTCTCCATTCAATGAACTTTTTAAAAGAATAAATAAAAAAAAGATATTATTTAAACTTATATACATATACATTGATAATCATTTTTATTTAGTTATTGTATAGTAATATAAAATTTTTTTTTAAAATAATAACAATAACAATAACAAATAGATTTACTTATTATTTATAAGAAGCTAACTAATGTTTTTATATATCATTATTTATTTTTTTTATAAATAAACACCATTGCCCATATTAATAATGATTATCATATATAAAGTGATTTCAATTATTTTGACTGCTATGAAAATAATCTCAACGCTAGTATTAAAAATTACTCTACAACAAGGGGTCATATAAATTAATTAGAAATAATCCTAATAATAATAACGATAACTATAATAGAAGAAGTCAAATAAAATTAGATCGGCTCATAATCAAACACTTGGGAAAAAATAAGATAAATTAATATACATCCATGGGTAAAAATAATTATGCAAATTTTATTTGATATAAAGTTGGTACCAAGATAATATAGATATAAAAAAGATGGCATTAGTTTATAAATATACATATATATATATATATATATATACTAAATTTTTCCTTATTCCTTTTTTTCATTTAGTAATTATTATTTTATATTATATTGGAATCATCACCTTTTGCTTTCACTTTCTATCTTTTTTCTTATACTGTGGAAAATATATTTAATTTTTTTTAAGATGTGGAGTTTGAATTTTTTAAAAATTGGGATTTTTATTCTCATTCAAAACTTTTTTCCTTTTTATTTTTTATATTTTTTATCTATATTCATAATGCCATATTCTTATGAATGCACCCAACAACTAAAAGGGCATAAAGGACCTATTAGTGCAATAAAGTACAATAATTCTGGACAATATTGTATATCAGGTGGAAAAGATCGCACTGTTCGTTTATGGAATCCTGTAACTGGTTTACACTTACATTCCTATGAAGGTCATGGTAGAGAGGTGCTTGGAGTATCCGTGTAAGTATTACTATTATTATGTATATGTGTATATAATAACAATGAACCATAAAACTAATGTTTTATTATTATTATCAATATTTATATCATATAGTGCTTCAGATAATTCAAAACTTGCTAGCTGTGGTGCAGATAGAGCTGTTATATTATGGGATGTTAGTACTGGGGAAAGTTTAAGACGTTTTTCAAGCCATTGGGAGCGAGTAAATAGTGTCGATTTTAATGATGAAGGCACAGTACTTGTTAGTGGTAATAATCATAATAATCATAATAATCATAATAATCATAATAATCATAATAATCATAATAATCATAATAATCATAATAATCATAATAATCATAATAATCATAATAATCATAATAATCATAATAATCATAATCATAATCACAGGATCCTTTGACGCAACTATAAGGATATGGGACTGCAAATCTTCTAATCTACAACCTATTCAAATCATTGAAGATTGTAAGGATAGTATAATGAGTATTCAGGTAAAAAATACAGAAATCATTGCTGGTTGTGCGGATGGAAAGTTAAGAATCTATGACTTAAGACAAGGACAGTTATATGAAGATTACATTGGAGGTAAGTTTAGTAAAAAAATAAAAAATAAAAATAAATAATAAATAAATAACCAAAAGGATGGCAAACTTTAATTATTTCTTTTTATTTTTATTTAGCTCCTATTACATCAGCGAAATTATCTAATGATCAAAACTGCACACTTATAAGTACAATGGATTCAACTATAAGACTCATGGATAAATCGAATGGAAAAATATTAAATCAATTTAAGGATCATCAACAAGAAAAATATAAAATCGATTCAGTACTATCTTGTAATGATGCTTATGTTATTAGTGGATCAGAAGATGGGTTGATTTATATATGGGATGTATTGGAAGGAAAAACTATAAAAAAAGTAAGATCACATTCAGGTACAATATCAACCGTTGATCATCATCCATCAACTTTTTCATTTTTATCTGGTGGTGATGATGGAATTGTTCGTGTTTGGGATTAAAAATAAACAAAACAAAAAAAAAAAATGGTGTATGTATGTTTTTATATTTTGTATTTATTATTGTTATTATTGTGTTTTATTTTGTATATTTGTTTTATTTTATTTTGTTTATATTATTATAAAAAATTTTTTAGCCATTTTTTATATAAAAAGGCGCGAATTTAATATTTGTATGACACCCCCTTCCTTTTAACATTAAAATAAACTTTTGTAACATGTTTCGTGATTTTTTATTTTATTTTTTTCAGTATATAAAATTTCAAAACAAAGATGAAAATAAAACTTATTTAAGTATATATTATTATAATTTATACATATATATTATTATTACTATTATAATAAAAGTATAAAAAAGAATTTTTTTTTTCTCCTTTCCTTCCTTTCTTTTTTCTTTTTTTTTTTTCTAATACTTAATTATTATTGTTTTATACTGTATCATTTTTTAAAGAAATAAAATGCAGTTCTTAGCCACTGATGTTTATATATATAATAAGAATAATGTTAAGCCCTTTTTACAAAAGCCAAAATCCACTATTAAAGAAATTTTATTATATAAAACAGAATATTGTAGAAATTGGTCAGAGCTAGGATGTTGTAGGTAAACATTATAATAAGTTTATATATAAGTATATGTATATATGTACATATATATATGTTTAAAAAATTATCGCTAATATGTAATATATATTTAAAAAAAAAGATATGGGGAAAAATGCCGTTATGCTCATGGTGCAAAAGAGCTTCGGTCAACACCTAGACATATAAGATATAAAACTCAAATTTGTAAAGCATACCATCAAGAAGGAGAATGTCCATACGGTTTGCGCTGTACATTTATTCATGATGAACCTATTGCTAATAATAGCAATATCAAGCATCACCCTAATCAGAGCGAAAGAAATATGTATTCTATTACCTCGCCAGCATCTTCTACATCCTCTTTGTCACCTTTACTATCCAATCGTTCTTCTTTAGAAGTAAATGATTTAATTTTTCCCTCTCCTCCCATGAACCCAAAACACCATGATTACTCTTATGAATATTCATATCCCTTCGTTAATGATTATAATAGTAATCGAGTGCATTACTTCTAAATTTTTACCTTTTATTTAATTTTTTAGATGATTATATCTATATATTCTTAATTTATATTTTTACATATTGAAAAAGTATATCCATCATTAATTTATAAGTTATTGTTTTTTATATATTTTCTTTTTAAGTTATTTTTATTTATTTATTTATTTTCATTATAATATTTAATATATATAAATATATATATTTTTAAATGTATGTATATATGTATGAATATATATATATATATATATTTTTAAATGTATGTATATATGTATGAATATATATATATATATATATATATATATGTAATAAAAAAACCTCAAAACCAAAAAGGGAATATTTTATGAAAGTCTTACATATAAACGTTGTTTTTATATTTTGCAAATATACATCACATATTTATTTATATTTTAGATGAATAAATATCGTAAATATTAAATACTCTTATCTTTCTATTGATAATGCTAAATTTCCAGAATCAAAACATGTACACTTTCTTTTATTTCATTTAAATAAAAAGCAAATAAATAATAATAAACATTTAGTAAAACGCATTTGTAAGAATGTTCGCTTTATTTTAATTTACTGCTTTATTTTATTACATACAATTTTATACAAATAGCGTTCTTTTGTTGTTATGAGCTTGATTTAGTTAGTGCTAAAAGACGACGATCTGTGTATCCAGACTAATATAATAAATAAATAAATAAATAAATAAATAATAGTAATAATAAATATTAGTACGATGGTTTGTATTTATAATGTACTTATATGTACATGTACATGTATATGTATATATATATATATATATATATATCTTAAAAACTTACACTTAATAAATCTTCTTCCCGTGGCACTCTCATATGAAGTATTGTAGCATTGCTCTTCAGCGATTGATTTAAAACTCTTTTTAATGAATCATCGCCTATAAATATTAATAAATATATTATTATTTATATCCTTATTATTTACTGTAAAACATAAGTAATTATTTGTATATCTTACGATTCAATAAACATTTCCATAAACCATCTACACCTTTATATTGAAGCACCATACCAGATATTGAGCCATCATTAAACGATAACCTTAGCCATGCTACTAATGGTTCAATAGTTGCGTCCACTATTTTATGTATAAAATAATAACAATAATATATAAAAAATGTTTGTCATTAATATTTATACTAGTACCCGTGTTCAAAAATAATATTATCATAATTATTACTAATAATGTACATAAATAAACTTACAGGATAATTGAAAGTATAAAGTTCTATTAAAAAATAAATGGCTAACTTCAATAACTATTCCATTTGTTTGTAGTGCTACTTGAGGTTTTTGATTTTGTACTTGTGCTTGATTTCTAATATAAAAATATGATAAATATAGAAATAAGAAAAAAAAATGTCAATATATAAGTTTTGACTAAGTATAAATATACATATGTAAATTTTCCTTCCTTATTTTTATTTTATTTTTATTTTTTTACATGGATTGATTTTGATTTGAAGCAAGAGTCGTTGCATCAGTAGAACTATTATTTAGCTTATTATTATTTGCGGCAGCAGCGGCGGCAGCAGCCATAGCAGCAAGGAAAGCAGCGGCATTATCTGGAAAGTTGAGAAGTTTGTTTGCTTGCTGACCATTATTGTTGTTGTTGTTGTTATTATTATTATTATCGATATTAGCATTATTTTTATTACTACCATTACTACCATTACTACTATTACTATTATTACTATTATTATGGCTACTATTGCTATTATTATTATTATTTATCGTATTTACTGCCGTGGTTGTTGTATTTAATAAAGTGTGGTTTTTTATATCAGAAGAACTAATATTCGCAGAAAAAGTATAGGTATTATTATCACTATTATTTACAGAGTCAGACGTATTAATAGTTCTGTTATTATTAGTTGGGTATTGATTAGGAGATTCTCCCTGTTGTAATTGCTGCTGCTGCTGCTGTTGCTGTTGTAAAAGCAGTTGCTGTTGTTGCCGTTGTTGCTCAAGTTGTTGCTGTAGCTGTATTTTCTGCTGCTGTTTTTGTTGCTGCTGTTGTTGATTCACTAAAGAATTCATACTATCAATAAGTTTTCTTACTTCTGCTAAATCATGAGCCATAGTATCCCTTTCCATGATATAATTCATTTATTTATTACTCAAATAAAAACAAAAAACAAACGTAAATAACAAGTATTTAGTTGTAATTATATATATATATATATATCAATATAAATATATGTAATTATAATAATAATAATAAGGGTAAGGATAATAATAAGAACAATTAAATAAATAAAAGAGAGGGGTAGGATTAATAAAAAATAAAAAGATTTGGTATTCGATAAAAAAAAAAAAAATAAAGAAAAAAATAACAGAAAAAAATATCTAAAAATTTAACGGAGGAGGTGGTCTAAATTTGGATACCCTTGATCAGCCAATTATATTGCTGAAAAATTACCAAAAAGTTTAAATTTATTAAAAGGAAAGACATTGATACCAATTATTTATTAAATTTCTATTTTGTTTTAGTAAATCATTATTTTTAAGCTAAAATATAGTCTTCCAATTCAAGCCTTTGACGAAAAGTGCCTATAACCACAGCATCTGTATTATATATTTTAATATTTTTTTTAGTAAAATCTGACCAATTTTTCTTAGCATCCGCTTTATTTGCTAATAAAAGTATATTAGAGTTTGCTTCATTAAGGGCTTGTTGTTTTGATAGAGTTATCCATTTCCCACCGGCCGATTCCACTACTTCTTTTAATGCACTACCTTTAGCTGAATGTATCATACAGACATCATAACCTTGTAACCAAGTTCCATGTGCGTCCTTTTTTCCACCTTGTTCATCCACTCCAAGTAAATAATGTTGAGCTGTTAATAAACTTTGATATAATGTAAACTCATATTGATTTTCAGTTTCTTGGTCGTTTAATAGATATTCTAGAGGATCACACCATGATTGTTGTTTTATAGATTGTTTAATCCAGTCAAATGTAACAATGATAATTCCAAGGTTGATAGCACATAAAAATTTCGGTGTTCTTATAATTTTGTTTGTAACTACTAAATGGCTAGCTTCGCGTATATTTTCTGTGATTGTACACCCAAGCTTTTTAACGCTCTATAGTATTATAAATTCAATATATATATTAGTGGTCACATCTTAATCAATACAAATACTTGTCTAATTTATTTTTATATTTTACCTTGTTTTCAGCATTAGTTAAAACCACACCACCACTGAAAGCAATTTTAGTTGGAGGTTGCACCATTAAAGCATTTTCTTTTTCTTTTTCTTCTTTTGAATTTACTTCTGTATGATCATTTGATGCTTTTTGTTTATCACTATCAGTAATACCATCTTCATTATCATTATTATCATTATCATCTGCTAAATCATTTCTCTCTAGCGAGATACTGTTATTTTCATTTTTCTCTATATTAGTAGCTGTATTCAATGAAGTGTGATCGGATGTATATCTTGTTTTGGATGGTGATGTTGATAATTTTAATTTTTTACATTCAATATTGGTATCTTTAGAAGCGGTTGGTGTGATTGGCCTTTGTCTTTTATTATTATTAATATTACTATCATTATTATCATTATTATTACTATTATTATTATTATATGCTTTTTTTTCTTTACTATATCGATTCATATCAGGTACTAACACATCTCTAAGATGTGTACTAGCATTCATAGCAGCTTTTCTTGGGCCTCTCACAGCCACCTTGCCTTTATCTAATTTTTTATTATCATTTTTTTTATCAACTGTTTTATCATCCATTTGAGCATCTTCATAAAGTTCATGTAAAGGTACAAATGGTACCATCATAGGCAAACTGTCAATTGATCTCCATCGTTCGATTTCTTGTTCAAGTAAAGGGGTCTTGCCAACTATAGATTGCAACACATCATTTTCTGGAAAATAAGTATAACGAGAATCTGCTACTGATTTACATATCCATTGTTGATAGCATTCTTCTAACCATAAATGATTCAAAATCACACAATTTCTGGATTTAGCCGCTTTATATTTTTCACTTCCTTTCCTATATATGCATAAAAAATAACGATAATACAATAATAACAAATTAATGAATATAAATATTATATTTTCTATTGTATTTTACTTAGCGTCATCAAATATGAATAGCTCACTTTGAACAAATTAAATGCGTAGTTGCACTTTCTAAATTAGGTGCCCACTTGGCACCAACCATACAGCAAAGTCGATAAAGTAAAGTACGTGGTTCGGATTCATAACCTGATATAGTAATTAACTTTAAAATGGTAACAATAATAATAATAATATATATATATATAAGAAGTCAATTTCTATTATATATTATTATATTAGTTTTTTATATTCATATACATTACCATTTTTTCCATGCCAGGTATACCGCCTTTTGGTACAGGATAGTCCCAAATAGTTGTTAAGGGCGGTAATAAACATTGTCGATAGAAAGTATTCGTTAGCCAAAGTAGGCTAGCCACAATCAACCCACGACTATATGCAATCCTATATTCATCACTAGTTCGATATTTCAAAATAACAATTGTAGTATCCTGGTTAAAAATATTTGTTATCAAAGCACCAGCTTTTGCCAAATAAGTAAATAAACATGCACGAAGTTTAGGTTTAATAATAACTTCTGGATGAATGAAGACAGTATGGCCATGTAGATAAGTTTCCTTTGGTGTTAATTTTTCAAGCTGTTCTAAATCTGGTAATGGATGTACAAGTTGTTTATCTGTTGTATGTTCATATTGTAAATAATCATTATTATCCATTGGTTTTCTATCAAATGCATCTTTGCTTTTATCGACTATCATCTTAGCACTAATTTTTATATCATCTTTTAATGAAGCATTTCCACTTGACAAACTACTTTCCATACGTAAAAGCTCAGCAGTTGATAAGTCGTTAGAACTGCAGCCAGTTGATTTTTCATTTGATCTATTGGAAGCTATCTGCTCATGAATACCTGATGGATACAAGTATTTTGGATATGGGAATAAAAAATTGTCCTTTCACATATGAAATAGATAATATAAAATATGTAACGTATTAAAAAATTAACTATGTATTCATAAATATATTGATCCGTTATATATAGATATGCGTAAATAAATAAAGAAATTAAAAACTTACTTCTGAAATATATCGACGAAGTTTAGCACATTCATCGAACCAGTGAGGTAAAACAACTTTAACTTTGTTTCGAAGAGGTCCAATAGCCATTTCATATTTAGACTGAAAATTAATAAATAAATATATAGATCGTTAATACCTGACCTACTTGATTTATTGAAGACTGTATATTTATATAAAAAAGTAATACTTACACCTTCAGGAGCAAGACACACAAGATGCGTCACATCATTTCTCATCCCAGTACGATACTGACCTCCTAAAGCAAGTGCTGTTCCATATATAGCTTCGTTATCTCTTTGTGGTAACTAAATTAGTATATATATATATATATATGAATAGCTGTCTTTTTTCTTTCGTTTTGATTTTCATTTATATTTTGCTACTTTCTTTTGGTATTTTTTTTTTTTTACCCCATCACATGTCACTACAACTCCTCGAAGAATCTTGGTTGAATCTGGGTAATAAAATTTAGGGCTATGGTATAAAAAAATTATAGTTGAATGAATAATTATGTAATATATAATTATAATAAGAAATGCAATAAGATTATATAAATATAAAATATATACACTTACTCATGAAGAAAACCATTACGAAGGGCAGCTTCTATCCATATTGGCTAACCAAATATATATATATATATATATACGTGCCGTTAAAGATAATTTTGAAAGGGTATATTTATATATAGTTATTTTATCACTTTTTTGAAAACTTACTAAAACTATATGATCGGCTAGAATAGTAGATCTAGGTTTATTATTGCTAATATAATGAGTAACATGAAGATGTCGTCGTTCCTCTTGAGGAATAGCCCCGTTTTCTATTAATTTTTCTTTAAGCTAATTGGAAAAAGAAAATAGTAAAGGATATTTCCAAGTTAGTGTCGAGTAGTAAGTAGATTTATATATATATATATATATTTCATAAACAGCCATTACAATTTCCTTCCTGTTTGCTGGTATACTAATATCGAATTGAAATATAACCCCAGTAAATAATTGTATTTCTTCTTCTTCCATGGTTTAATATGTGTTAATTTTTGAACAGTAATAAATTAAAAAAAAAAGAGAAGGCAAATTGGGAAGAAAAAAAAAATGAAATTGCGCCTCTTGAATAAATCGCGATGAAAGCTTTTTTATAAAAACTATTTTTTAGAGCATAAATATTTTTTTTAAATCCCATCCACTATATCACCCTTATTATTATTACTGTTGCAAACTTGCATCAATTATAGATTAGTTTTTTATTTAATATTCAGATAAAGAAGATAATAATTTTAAAAATTCAAAATTATCTTTTTTGTCTTCTTCAGTATAATCACGATATAATTTACGAATTTTTTTACGTTTTTCATTTATACTATCATCATTAGGAGTTAAATATTTTCTAATTGATAGTTGTTGGTTTTCTTTAATTTTCAATAATAATAGCTTCATGTGGTCCTCTATATCATTACTATGGTTTTGTTGTTTATATAATGCTTTACCCAGCAGTAACCTTAATTCAGTTATTTCCATACTTTTTGACATTAAAAGTTGCGGTACAGAAGTTGATATTAATTTCATAAGATGTTCATCATCATCACCTCCAACCTTATTGTTAGAGTCCATATCTGAAAAGGGATCTGATTTTAACAATAATTGATTTTCAGAATCAAGACTATTTAAAAATTTATTACAATCCACATTGCTGATAGATACAAAACTTGTATCTTTTGCTGATGCATGCTCTTCATATATTTTATCTATTTCTGATTGCCATTTTGAAGTTTCATGTTGTAGACTATTCACATCATTAAATAAATAGATATATTTATAAGGATATATGTATATAATGTATTAATTAAATTGTACCAATTTATAATATAATAAAAAAAAAAGTACCATATTACTTACAGATCAATTAATTGTTGATGTTTTTTAATTTTATCTTTATTTCTGGTATTCTTTTTGCTCGGAATCATACACTGAAGATTGGTAGGCTCCTAATCAAAATAAAAATAAGTATATTTATATAATTTAATTATTCATTCGTATACCAATATAAATAAATTATTTTCATGTGTATAATTGACAATTTTATATTTCTTTAGTTTTTTCCTTTTACCTTTGATTTATTCCATGATGTATCAATATTCCCCTCTAATAATTGTTCCATGATAGAATTTTGAATTTTAAGAACTAAAAGTAATATTGAATAATTAAACAAAGTGAATCAAATGAAAAATAGTTTACCATATCATTTATTTTTATTATTTTTATTTTCCTCTTTTTTTATATATACCTTGATTTCGAACAAGAGCTTCATCACTAATATTTTCCTCTATAGCTTTTAACTGACGTTCATTTGTTTTTCGTTGAATACACCATACTAATAATTGTTGGAGCCGTAATGAATTGTCTAAATTTTGATCAATTTGTGTATATAATTTATTAGAAGGTACTTTTATGGGTAACGAAGATGCTATAAAATATTAATAAAAGTAAAAATAAAAAAAACAATTGTTTTAGTGAAAGTATTTATATATATACATCCTTTTTATGGCTGACGATAAAATATTAATAATTATACCTATTCCTTTTCTATCTATGGAGGGTAGATTTTTCTTAGAAAAATGCTTATTATTTTTATTCATATCGCTTGATATATATAGAGGAGATGAGTGATCTGATGATAATTGATGAACTGAAGTGGTTTCTGGTGATAAGGTATAAACTTCAATTGCATTTTGTGGTGGTGTTACAAATGGGATCTTATTTCCATGTGGTGATAGAGGTGACAAAGTTTGTTGGGACTATAATAAAAATAATATATAAATACCAATTAATCAATAAACAAGAATATTATATGTATGTATGTATGTAGTATAAACTGTTGTTTTTATTTTATTTTATTTCGTTCTTACTGATTTATCTTGACTTACTATTACAGATTCATGTCGTTGTACAATTTTGCCTTTTTTCTTTTGAATTTCATATTTGTTATTATTGAAATATTTTATCTCTCTTCTATTTTCATTATTGACAGATAAAGGTTTACGTCGTGTAAAAATGAATCCTTCTTCTTCTTCTTCAATTTCAAGGAATTGCATAGCTGATAATAAATTAATTTTTAGACAATAAAAAAAAAGAATCAAAATATAATAATTAATCAATGTATTTATAAAGAGATAAAGAGTATACTATTTGGCTAAAATATAGTAAAAAAAAAAATTAAAATGATACTATTACTATTGCTAGAAAAAGAAGAATGATTAATATATTAGATTAACACAAATATAAAAATAAAAACGAAAAAAGAGGAGGGAAAAAAAATTGGCTTTCTCATTTAAAAAAAAAAAAAAAGGCTGGATTTAAAAAATGGTAGGACATGTCGAAATTTTTTATAGTATTATCTTAGCAATGAAAATAAACAATAAAGAATAATAATATTAAAAAATAATAAAAAAAAAAAGTAATAATTAATATAATAGAAACAATAATAATAGTACTAATAATACAATACAAAAATGGTATTTAACAACAATATGTAAGAGGAAATGTAAGTGACATATGGAATAAAAGTTTTTTTGTTGGTTTTTTTAAAAAATAAAAATAAAATTAAAAATTAACGTTGATGATCTAAATTGCCATCTGTGGAAAGAGAATTCATTAATTTCATCATAGCACCTACATATAATTAAAAAAAAAAATTCATAAACAAAGAAATCAGCATAAAAAAGAAGATGTACTCTTTACTTTATATATATATAAATTTATGAATACATATTCTCTACCTATACTTGGTGATCTTCTTGAAGTTCTTGCTTCAGGTGGTGTGCCCATAAGTTGTGCGTAAAATGGATGTGTATCAGGACTCATTGAAGGAAACATTGACTGCTGTTGCTGTTGTTGCTGTTGTTGCTGTTGTTGCTGTAATTGCTGATGCTGCTGATCAAATGGATAATTGTTATTAATTACAGGTTGTAATGGAGGCATTGTTTCTACCATATGTCGGAAGACTTCATCCGTCCAAGCAGTTGGTGATAGTGCATCATCATTCATAAATGGTGGTAAAGGCTCTTCCCTATTCATGTCCATAAATGGATTACCTTGTTGGAAATTAGAAAGCCATCGTTCATCACCAGACGATGTAGGAAGTTCAGGTAGACCTTTCATTTTACGCCATTTATTTGTTTTATGTACATCATATCCAAGCATTAAATACCTATTTGTACGATTTTTTTTTTTACAAAATAAAATGAAAAGTTAATTAATAAATCATTTTTAATTAATATCCATATAAAAATATATATAAATTTATATTTTTAATTACCAATATTCCTGTATAAATGCAGGGCTCTAAAATATTAATAATAGTAAAATAAAAAGGAAAAAGTATTAATTCTTTTCTATCGTTTTATATATATATAATAAATAACAATAATAATAATACATACCAATTCCCAATTGTCGCTCATTGTAGGATCGCCACCGTGATATCTTGTTCCGTTTAATAATAAATCAAAACATTCATCATAATTAATCTGATGTCTAAATATAATCATTCGATCACGCATATGAGCTGTAGGAATTAAATCAATACGTGGATCATGAGGTATTGCAAGTTGTAATATAGTAGGTTGTAACCTTTCTGAATTATTAACACCTGAAGATAAAGCTGATTGTATACGTAATTGTAATCTAATCCTTTGAAGGTTACTAAGATTTTTTACAGAATCTTTATCCTCCACCTGTTGATCTTTATTATTTTCTGTATCTTTATCATTATTACTCTCATTATTGCTATTGTTGTTATCTTTATTATTTTGTTGTGATTTTAAAGATGGAACCAATTCACCAATTTGTTGCTGTGAAATACCTTGCTGTTGTAACCAATTGCTTATACTCATACCTTCCTCTAATCCTTCCTGTTTTATATCATGTTCGTCCATATCCATATCCATATCCTGATGCTGATGATGGTGATGGTTTTTATTATTGTTATTATTGCTATTACTAGTATTATTATTGTTATTATTATGTTGCCAATGATGTTGAGGATGATCTGTTGAGGATGCTCTTGCTCTAGCAGCAGCAGCTTGGGTCATAGCTTGATAGGTAGTAGGTGTATTAATGGTATCTTCCCCGACATACAATGCCGATGTATCATGCTGCTTTTGCTGTTGTTTCTGCTTCCTTTCATGTTCCAAAGAAGATAAAATATCAATATTATTTTTTGTATTTAAATGATTATCCGATTCATGCCTTGTATTTGAAATATGAGAAGCCATAGTAGGTTTTAAATTAGCATTATTACGTGTATAGGCATTGACATAAGCTTCAATAGCATGAGGCGCTGTCTTAGCCATCTCACTGAGGGTTTCTTCTGTTAAATAAGGTGAATGAGTTGGGATATGAATATTATGATGTAAACATACAAATTGAAGTGTCAAGACCACACCTTTTAAATACCATGTTTCAGCTTTATATGCGTCTAATTTACTTTTCACTTCTGTTAGTTCTTTTAATGCATTATTCCTTTGATCACGGAGTGTACGTATTGTATGTTCTAAATCTCGAAGATGACGTTCTTTACGTTCACGGAAGGCACGTTGTGCAGCACGGTTTTGCATTTTTCTTAAAGCTGGTGAAGCTGGATTGGGTTTACGCCCCGGTTTTTTACGTACTTTTATAGGTTGGCCCTGGTCGTCAAATTTAGGTGAAGTAGGATTATCTGTTGCTTCATTCATTTGGCTATTGTCATCATCTTCTTCTTTATCATCAATATCATTTTTTTCTTCATTAGAAGTGTGCTCATTCAAATTCCCAACATAAATGGCATTCTGTGGACTAGTGTAATTACTATTACTGTTATTATTACTGTTATTATTATTGTTGTTGTTTGCTGGGGAAGGTGAATTCAAATAACTATTATTTAAAAAAGGTGAAAAGGCTGAATACTGAGTTGAGTTTGACTCTGGTGATTGTTGTTGTGGCCAGGTATCTTCTTCACCTGTATCATTTATAAAACTATCAATGTCTTGTGACAATTCCATTATATGGCCAAGGTATTTTAAAAAAATAAAAAATATAAAATATAAAATGGAAAGAGATAGAAAAAAAATAAAGTCTGAGATTTTTTTAATTTTTTGTCTTTTTTAAACTCACCATGTGAAATCCTTTTTTTTAACAAATATATCACTACATTAAAAAATCATTTACCATACATACCGCTTTTTTCTTTCTATTATATTTCTTTATGTTTTTTAAACAATGTTTAATCATATCCACTCTTTAAGTTTCATGATGAGTTTAAAATTTTTGAATTTATATCTTTTCCCCAGTTTTTTTTTTTTTTTTTTGCAACGATTTCAATATCCGAGTGAAAAGTGCAGATACTTACCGTAAAAAAAATAACCATCATCATTCCATGTACATTTGCATGAAATAATAAATATAATTATTGTTATTTTTTTTAAAAAAAAAAAAAAAAAAAACTATAATTATAATCATAATATGACAATAGTAAAAACTATAGTAATATGCCAATAAAAATTTATAACTATATATCTCATTATTATTATTATTATTAATTAATTACAAGCCTACATAATCCTTTTTTCCTTTTTTTTGTATATATTTGTTCTAAAAGTTGATCAAATATCTATACTACTATTTAGATTTATCATTATTTTTTCTTATTGGTGTAAAATAAGTGAAATAAATTAGAAAAATCTAAACTCCAATTAAAATTCAACTTTTATATACAGGCACTTGCTAAAAAATTGTTTTTATTTAAACCATTTTTTATATTTATATAGTTATATATATATATTAACTTTTATTTGGTACATTCAGTGATCATAAATAATATTAATCATCCTTTCATTTTGATTGAACCTTATCAACTAATTTGTATTAATATAGAAAAAAAAATATTACATTAATCAAAAAACAAATCTTTATTAAATTGACATATTTTCTGTTTTCCTTCCTTCTTTTCTTTTATGATAGAAACCTATTGTAAAATAACAAAAGATTATTATTTAATATATATTTATGTCATTTTCATGTAAATTCTTGATTATCTTATTCAATTTTCACAGATTCCTTTTACTTAAATTGAGACATTATATTCTCGGTTAAACATAGTATATGGGAAAAATAAAGGATGATCACTTCCCGGCAATATATATATAATTCATAATAGTAAGCAAAAAACTCTATGGGAAAAAAAAAATAACAGCTATTATATTTATTATTTTTCATATTATATATAAGTATATATATATATATAACATAACATAGTTCAATTGATTTTTATTTTTTTATTTTATTTTTTTAAAAAAATGATAATAACCAGATAGATAGATTGATTGATAGGTTGATTTTATTTTTGCTTTTTTCCAATGATAATTAAATTGAGATAAAATTATAGTTCAGAAAGTTTATTTCCCCACTTTAAAAACGTTCTATTTTGTTGAAAAACTTTGTTCAATTTCCATATTTTTATTGAATTCTTCTTTTTTTTATAATAATAATAGTATGAGTATAAATATTAATATAATTAATTATTAAACAGTACTAACATTATCATCTATTATGTATAAGTATGGCCATATAGGTATGTAGTTTATATGTTCAAAATAAAAAACAAGGTATTTCAATAACCGTGTTGTCGGCAATACATTTTTACACGTGAAGAAATATAAAATCAAAACCAAAAACAAAGAGTGCCAAAAGTGATATGATTGGGGTACCCCAGAAAAGGCAGCATGTGAAGACTTGTCTCACAAACTTAAAAAACGTTTTTTAATATGAATATTAAAGAGATCACTTACCATTCTTCATTCGGAATTTCTCCATGTATACTAATTGTTTTATTATTTTATAAAAATATAGTATCATAATCACTTTTTTTCATCCCCCCCAAAAAAAAAGTTTATATTTAATTGAAAAACAGCAATCTTTTTTTCTTTTTTCTTTTTTTTACTTTCTTTTCCCTATTTCTCTCTTTTTTTTCCCAACCTTTTTTTTCTCTTTAAATTTTTAATATTATTAGGATTATTTTGTAAATACATTATATATATATATATATATACGCACATATATATCTAGTCATAAATAAACCAACTACCGTTATGTCCTTATCACCTGATATTTCTTTTGAACATTTTGATCCTAAGCTAGAATTAGGTAATTTTGATATTAATGGTAAACCTATTCGACCACGTAAAAAACCAGGCCGTAAACCTAATCCGCCTTCACCTGCACAACGTAAAGCACAAAACCGAGCTGCGCAACGAGCTTTTCGTGAACGAAAACGACGTGAAATGAGGGAAGCTGAAATAACTGTTAAGCATTGCTTATTTATACGTGACCAAGCCCTTTGCGAAGTAAAACGCTTGTCAGATAAAGTAGAAGAAATGAGATATGAAAATCATTATTTAAAAGGTCAACTTTTAACTTATAAACTTGCCTGTGTTGCCAATCGTGTTGATGTACCGAAGTTCTGGGATGCTGGGAATCAAGATGGAACTGGATCGGATCAAATGATATTTTCAGGAAGTGATGATATACCTCAACCTTTGGAAATCTATTTGGATAAGCATAGAAATATTATTAATTTTTCACAACAACATGTTGCTTCCACTTTATTATCGCCTAGTCCCTCTGTTATATCAGATACCTTTGAGTGTTCTCCTCCTTCTGCTATGGTGAATCTTCATGAACATGAATCTTTATTATCTTCAAGTCCTACTTCTTCATATTCTGGAAGCAATGATCATGATTCTTTTTTAAATGACGATGAATTAATCAAGTCTCCTTCTTTGCCTTTGGTTTCCGCCATCAATGATGATATACCTTCACCAACATCTACATCTCCTCATTCAAATTTATCCACAACTCCTCCCCCTCCTTCATTATCACCCAAGGACGATAGTAACACCTCTATTCAACAAAACATGATGGATATGCAACATCAATTATCTTTAATTGCACCTCAATTAGCCTGTCATTTAGATTCACCTTTCTTTCAGCGATTATTATCAGTAGATGTCATTGGTGGATTATCAACGATTGCCAATGGTGGCACAATTGAAGGGTTAGATATGTTAACAAATTCTAACAATAATGATAATAATGATAATAATAATAATGAAATGGGAAATGGTATAAAAAATGAAAACTACGATGATCATGATGATAACGATGGTGACTTTATACCTGGCGTGAATCAATGGTTACAGCAACAAAACTTACACCCTAGACATTTAGCTGCTGTTTCTGCTGCTGCTAAATTACTTCAAAATAAATCACAACAACAACAACCAGAACAAACTGATGATACAGAAATGATGGATGCGAATGAAGAATTAAGTACTTGGCCAAATATAAAACCTGAACTGGGATCGCTGGACGATAATAATAATAATAACGATATTTTGGGATTGAACAGTATAGTCAATAATATATCATTACCAGAAGTGGATTTAAAGACAGGAATAGAAAGGGTGAAATCAAAAGATATAGATGATGATCATTTACAACAACAATCTACCTCTACAACTTTATTAATAACTGATAATAAATTAAAATCGGCACCTCCTATGAAACCTTTAGAAGCCCTACAGTACATTCGTTCTGTGAAAAATTTAAATACAAGTGTTAAAGCCTTGTTTAAACCAAGTAAGTATTTTAATTATTTATTTATTTATTATTTTTACAAAATAAATCAAATTATCTTTTATTGATTGTATTATTATTATTGACATTTTAGCTGAATTACAACGCAAAATCCCTCATGATGCAAGAATTGATCATGTTCCAAGTAAGTCGTTTTTAACACATGTAATAAAGAAATGGAATAATTAAACTAAATATATATTAACATTGTTAGGTGCCATCATGCGTGATTTAATGATTCTTTATCAAGACTTTTATAATGCCAATGAATTATTTAAGCTTTTATCCGAATCTGCATCATTTTTAGGTGGAGAAATTGGAAATCCTGATTGCTGGTTTGTTCCTCCTTCTTTTATCCACCAGTATTGGTTCTTATGTCCTAACCATCGCCCTAAGAAACGAATGGATAACTTGGTGGATATTGTAGTGGGTATGGGTCAAGATATGATTAAAATGATGATGGAAAGAAAGTCCATGTATAATGATCGTGATAGATATGCTGACTATTTCCCAGCTATCAATGACAGCAACAATAATAACAATAATTCACAAACAAACTTATCTTCACCCCCCTCATCAGAACCATATCAACAACAACAACAACAACAAGATGAACCAATGAGTCATTCTTTATCTTTTGATGGTTTTTCTGAAAATGACTTTCCTTTAAGTAAGTGTATAAATAAAAAGAATAATTACTAAAACTTTTAATTCTAAATATATATATATATATATATATATTATTTTTATATTTATTTCTTTAATAATAGATTCTTTTGTAGCTTTTGACGATATATCACGATTAACTTCTGCTGTTCCTAGTGATATATTTGCTATGTAAACCTATTTCATTTGTTTTATTTTTGTAATACTTTTTTTATGCTGTTTCATTACAAGTATATGTATATTCTGTTTAATTTTACTTTTATTACTTCTCTATTTTTTAATATGGTTATATATGTATTTTTTCATTTTTTTATAAATTTTCATTTGTATAATAAATATTTTTAAGTATATCAATAATAATGACAATATTTTTTTTAACATGTGAAGATGAACCTTTTTCCCCCAGATTCATATATGGGTCATATTAACTTGGCATTTCTTGTAGGTACGAATCTTTCCATATATGGCTTTGAGAAATTTAGTCCACAAAAAAAAAAAAGTAAATAATCGGGTATTAAAATATACCAATCATTTTCATTATTTCTATTTTGTGTATTTTTTAAAATTCTATACTGTTAATTTGATCATTATAATAATAAGTTTGTCTAAATCTGATAATAAGTTATAATATATGTTCGAAGGGGCAACCTTTGCTAGATATTAATGAGTGTTTCTAAATGTTATTCAAAATAAAAAATATATTACAGATAAATACATTATTTTTGAGCATATATTATCACTACTATATTTTAAGAAAAATATACTTAATATATGACAAAAAATTGATCCAATTGATGTATTATAAAAATCTATTTGTAGCGTATTTACTTATTTTTTTATTTTATTACTTTAAAAAAAAAAAGATGATTTAACCCTACATACTATTCAAATAATTAACTATTATTAAAATTTTCAATTATATATATATTTAATATAAAAATATAAAAAAAGAAATAGACACAAAAGAAAAGAGAAAAAAAATACACATACATAAATCAGCATAAAATATAACAATAAATAAATTACTATACATTCATAAATAAAATAAAATAAAAAAATTATTTCATCCTTCCGATCTCCAAGAACTCCAATCCATCCAAGACCTTACATCTATTTTTCTTTTTGCTGCCTTTATAAATAATTCTGGAGGTCTAACTTTTCCATGTCTTAAATAATAACTTTTACAAGTTTCACACCAATGACCATGACCACAAAGATTACGATACCACTGATGGGTTTCTTTCACACCACAATTCACGCATACTTTCGTTTTGATTGTACCAAGCTGTTGGAGTGATTGACTTCTATGTTTTTTATGAGTGTTATTATTATTATTATTATTATTTATTGACATTGAATTTGTTGAGGGTGTAAAAATAGAACACAATGAAGGGCTAACTGTCGGAGTATATATTGAGGATGAGGATGAGGATGAGGATAGAGATGATAAAGAGGATATGGATGAAATAGAAGAAGAGGAAAAAGATGAAAATCTTAAATCAGAATAAAATTCCTTCATATTGTGATCATTATTATTAATTATTGGAGAAGAAATTGGTCTAGAGGTTGGATTATTAGCTATAATCAAACGTAAAGGACGAGGAGTGTTGTGTTTTAATTGATAACGATAACAAGCAACACAAAGCTGCCGTCTCGAAGCAGGTTTAGAATTACAGTTATAACACATTGCTTTTATTTTGGTTGGACGAGGAGCATGCAGTAAGAAAATCAAAGAAGAATATAACGAAGGTTGTTGCTGCGAATATGAACCATCATGATGTGTCATCGTCATCATATGAGGCCGTGGTAGTTCCATAGGGTTTAAACCAGCAATATTAAATAAATAATTTGATAAATAAATAGCATTTTCTAATTGATCATAATTTATAGAATACAATTGGAACCTAAAAAGTGAATTAATCACATGATTTAGCCGATAAATATGGTCTTCTTTTGCAATGGATGCATTTTCCAAAAATCGTATATCCGTCCGACCAGGTACAGTTCCATGATTAGAATATTGAAATAAATGTAACAACCAAGTAGGAAAGCAGATAAAATCTGCCATAACCCATGGACTTTTACCAGACTCTACTCTAAAAAAGACAACCATCATCCTCATTTGCTCTGATAACTCTTTGGTTTGAATAGGACGAGATTGTTTACCAGTACCAAGATGACATCGAAAAGATCCGTTTGTATGCCGACCTAATATTTTAATGTGAATTGGTGTATTTTCACCGATTTTATTCCCATTTATTTTTTTACTACTATTATTTCTTGATATATAACAATCTGATAATTTATTTCGATCATAAATAGTACTTAGCGCAAATCCACCTTTATATAATTGATTTTCCCATATGTTCATTAATTTTTCTTCATGTATCACTTCCTGTTCTGTGGTTGTTTTTGAATTACTTTCTATTGGACTTGTTAATAGTTTATCAATATCCATAACATATATATATATATATATATATATATATATTTATATGATATATTATAACAATATAATATAAATATATATTAAATACAAAATATTATAAAATAAAGTAAATAATAATTATAAAAGAAAAAGGAGAAAAAGAAAGAAAAAAAAAAAATACTGATATATATATATATATATATATATATATGTATAATGACACTATTTAAAAACTAATCTGGATTGAAAATATGAGCTCGCATATTATATATGACTTCATAGATATATAAATGAATTTATATATAAAATCTTATTCAATATGTTAATTTTATTATTATAACAAGTTGAATATAAAACGATTTTCATTTAAAATAAACCCGTAGTTTATATACACTATAAAATAAATTAAAAAAATAGCTAACCTTATATACACCCACATATATTTACAGAGAAAATCCAAAAAAAGAACACTCCGTTTATTTGCAATAGTTATCATTGGACAAAAAAGATAATTGGTTTAATATATTATATAATTAATATAAAATAAAACAGAGTAGTTCTAAAATTATCTTCACTCATCAAGTAACCCTACCCTAATTTTTTCCCAATTTATAGGTGAATACTAAATTATAATATGTATAAAAGTCGTTTGTTACCAAAAACCATTTATATTTTTTTATTTTTCATGTAGCTCTGTTTTTTATACGATTTATTCTTGATTCAGCTTTTTTAAATATAAATGGTAAGCTATGATTATAAGCTAGTCGCCCATTTCCGAAAATATTTTATATTTTAGTAATGATCATCTTATACGTAATTATACACATTTTATTTAATCAATTTAATTTTCATCATATAATTATTTTTTATGTCTATTAGCCATATTACATTTTTATTTGTTTATGAAATATAAAGGAAGCTAAAAAATTAAAAAACTTGCTCTTATTTTTCTCGAAAAGTAACTAATTTTTTGTATTAGAGTAATCATATTATAGTTAAATTAGCAAAATAAAATAAAATAAAATAAAAAAAAATCAGCTTTTTAATATAATATTCATTATAACATAGATCAACCTAAATCAATTTTTAAACTTTTATCTCTTGATGTATGTTGGGTTTAAAATATGCTGTAAACCCAAGATTCAATTTTTTATGATCAACCGTTTTCCCCAATCTGGTTCATTATAATTTTTTTTTTACTTTAATTCTAATAAAAAATAGACTCTTTCCGATAATTTTTTTAACATTTATTGGAATCAATTAACAATTTTTTAAAAAAATATACTTTATTATTTTATCCTTTAATTTTATCTTTTTATTTTTGTTTATTACTAAACTTATTATCCTATTAATTCCTCATAATTTGGACCTTTTTAAGGATTTACATGAAAAAAAAAAGGGCGGAAATTAAATTTCAAATATTAAAATTTTTTTAATTTTTCTCTTTTCCTTTCTTTTCCATAATAATAAAATAATAAATAGTAGCAATATAGTAATGGAATCGCGTAAATCTGTACAGTCAACTACCGATGCACCACCAAATTTAAAAAGACAAAGTTTATTACTTAGAAATATAGATCACAGTCAGCCTCCAGTCGAAGATCCAAATAACTCACCTCAAACTAACGCTCAAAGAAGAATAGAATACGAACGAGTTCAACAGCTAAATCATATGATGGAAACTGTTATTATTGATTTTGAACAAGCTTCTAGCAATCTTAATGTAATATACCATATATTCTGAATATAATAAAAATACCAATAATAATAACATTAATAGTAATAGTAATAGCTATATACTTAAAATTACATTTTATATACCAATACTATATATAAATACACCTATATATATATATATATATATATATAGAATTTTTTAGAGACTTTACATGAAACTGATCAATTATTAGATATTTGGACTAAAATATTATCACAGACTCAGCATACAAAAAGGATATTAGAAGATGTATAATTACTGTTTTTTAAAAAAAATATAACAAAAGGTAAAAAAGGAAAAAATACGAAGTATTATTAAATAAATAAAAAAAGATTAGCAGTTATTAAGCACTAACTCAGTTTTATAGTGATAGGATTCCCAGCAAAGTGAATAATATTTCTAATGCTATTACAAGAATTTTATTTTCAGTATCAGACTAAACGGCATACATAACACTACAAGAATAAAAAGCTGATCACTATAAAAGTTTTATTCACCCTATATGTGTAAATTTTAGTTGGTAATAAACAATGTAAATAAATCACAAGAAAATAAAATCTGATTACGTAAATAAAACATATTAAAAATACTATTAAGGAACTACTTTATAATAGCATTAATAAAAAGAGTAAATATATAATTCAAAGTATATTTTCTTAAGTTTTATACACACATATTACAACATAAATCATAATAATATTTACAGCAAAAATATTCATTTCATTATTAAATATATGATGGTTTCAATAAAAATATTGCTTTTTTATTTTAAATAAAACAAAATAAAGAAAGGATTTTAAAAATTCCTTCTTTTATTTTCTTGAAAATAACTTAAATAATATTACAAACAATTAAATATATGTACAAGTGTTATTAGAAAAAAACAGAGAAAAAATGAAAAAAGAAACAAAAGAAAGCTTTTACCATTGAGAGCGATTCCATTTACTATCGTATTTTTGATTGATACTAGCCAATTTTACTTGCTCCCCTTCACGAATTTCCTGCCAAGGATATCTATTAGCTTTATGATTCCACACGACATCAGGAGCACGAGCTTGATGAACAGACATGTAAACAGCACCAGATAAGGCAAATCCTAAGATACCAACAATTGGAAACACTTCTGGTTTAGCTTTGGAAATTTGGAGAAAATGTTGAAGAGCACCCATTTGTATATAAATTAAAGTCTAAGAAGTTTATTATAGAAAAGTATTAATGTAAAAAAAAATAAAAGAATAATAAAAAATCAAATTTTATATTAAAAAAAACGAAGGAAAAGTGGCATCATTTTTTTTATCAACATGGCATGATTTTTTCTTTTATTTTTCTTCTCTTGGTTTCTAAATTTGGTTTATTGGTCAAAAAGCATCCGTTTTTTTTTTTTTTTTTGAACTCCTTTGATTTTTCTCTTATTCTATTAATGAATTTTTTTAAAAAAATATTATTCAATTCATTTTTTAAATTTTTGGGATATATCGTCATAAAAAAACATGCATAATTTAAAATTGATATATATTTAAATTCGTCATTTTTTCATATTTTTATAAAGAAAAAATAATCCAATAGTATATTACACAAATAAAAATAATAAAAATAAAAATCATGCCTTTTTTTTAAAAAAAATTTTTTTGATCCGCCATTTTTTATTTTCCTTGTTATTTAGGTTAAAAAATGATATCATTATAATTGCTACAATTAATCACAGAAAAGAAAAAGTATAGCATAATTATTATATATTATTCTAAACATCATCGGCTGCAAGATTACTAAGGCCACGTCGAATATAACGTTGGAAATAAGTACCAGTTTGATTTAAATATGAATTTACTTTGTTTTCCGCAAGTGGATATTTCTTTTGAAATTCGTATAATTCAACAATTCCCTATATATATTTATAAATATATATATTATGATTAGATATTAAAAATTTCTGCTTTTTTTCTCTTTCCATTTTTAATTTTTAATTTTTTTTACCTGTTTTGTTTGTTCTCTTGTACCAATCTTTTCGAAAATTTGAGTAAGCATATTATTCATTTCATAATCAGATAAAGTTGTTTTATTTGTATTGATTGGCTCGTCTACTTGCATTGAATTTGAATCACCGTTGTTTTGATGCTGAGGATCACCAATCATAGTATTCGAATTCATATTGGAAGAGAAAGCTTGAAGAGCTTCCATACCTCCTCCTATATAAGCTGATGATGTAGGTAAGCTTTGTTGTTGAGGCATGTTTTCATGTGGATATCCATCTGAAGAAGGGTATGAGCCCATGGAAGTAGATCGGAATAAATGGTTGGAACGGATAGATGATATAGAGGAAGGTCTACTAAATGAATTGGAATGACGAGATTGTTGATATACTTGTTCATCATGGGAAAGATTTCCTATGGAAGATGAAGAATTAGGAAATGACAGGGGTCTCGATTGATTACCATCCATGGACATGTCTTGGTGTGATTGCTGATGATACTGCTGATGTTGGTGCTGTTGCTGTTGCTGTTGCTGTTGCATCATTTCTTTTTTACGACATGCCTCCAGCATGTGATGCAGATAAGGATATACACTGCTATGCTGAGGATCTTCAATTAAGCTTAAGTGTTGAAACACACCTTCACCTAATCCATTGACTAGTTCCAATAAAAGCGTTTTAACTGTACGTAGAGGTAATTCACCAAGAGGCACATTTTCTTGAGTACGTCGTTTCCACTCATTTGGCGGTGTTACTAAAAAGAATTTATTAATTTCATATAAGAGTTGATCAGGCAATAGAGTACCAGTACGTAAATTATCTTGAATAGTTTTAGCCAGTTTCCATAAGCATTTCATGATTAATTCAGTATACTTAGTTTCTATAGAGCTACTAGAATCACCAGGTCTTAAGCCAGCGGAGCAAGTTCCAAGAATAGTCAAAAGTGCACTGTAATTATGTTATAAGTATATATATATATATAAAAAAATCAATAAATATCATTCTCTGTTACCTACTACTATTACATTTCTTTTTGTTTTCATTTATTACCTAAAAGTAGCATTCTTTTGACTATTTTCTAACACTTTGACCATAGCCACATTAAGAGCTTTAGATAATTGTGGACCAGATTCCAATGTTAACATATTTTGATCTAACAAACGGTGAGCTAGCTCTTGTAAAAGATGATGCAAGGCTTCTTGAGATACAGCACCAGCAAGATCACGATTAGAAAACAATAATACCAAAGCGTTGACCAAATGTTTACATAAACGAGTTGTAATAGGACTTCTAGGATCGACATTAGAATAGGCAAATCGCACTTGTAATGTAATTGCGTTAATTAAAGGTTCAATATCTGGTAAAATAAGCTCTGGCTGCGTATTTAAATGCTTATCCAATTGTTTCAATGCATCTATACTAGGTTGTGGATCACCACTAGTTATTTGGGCAATAAGATAATCTACAATATATTCTCTTTGATCTTGATGATGATGTTGATTTGCCATAGAGTAAGGTGAGGGTATAGTTGATTGAGGATGGTTTTGGGCTATTAAAGATGGGGAATGGTGATTATATTGCATTTGCTGCGGCTGTTGCTGTGTTACTGTACGTGGTTGTCTCATTGATGAAGATCCAGGTAATATTCTAGGCTCATTACTATGATCTTGATATTGATGATGTGACATATTATTTTGATATTCATCAGCAATTCCTTCCATTGGTTCTGGCTCTATATATGAATGATTATTAACAGTACGTTGCTGATGTTGATATCCAGAATGTGAAGATGGCTGTGGTAACGAGCGTGGCTTTCCAATACGTGAACGAGGTGTTCGAGCCAAATTATTAATCATTGGTAAATCATCAATATCCATTTCTTCTTCTTCTTGTTGTTGCTGTAGTTGTTGTCTTTCACGTGCTTCTTTTTCTGCTAGCACACTTGCAGATGGTTTTGTACGTTTTAATCTTTCTTCCAGCATAGCTTTCTCTTTTTCACCAATTCTACTAACATATTTAAACACTGTATCACCAATAAGTATATAAACTTGAGCAATGGCATTTAACGCTGCATTTCGGACACCTGCATCTCGATCACCAATATGTGCTGCAATAAGCGGTAGTGATTTATTTGGCAACATAACTGCAATTCCATTACATCGAACAGCATCACCAACTTCTTCCAGACACTCTGCACGAGCCTTAGCATTTTTTGAATTTGCTGCTACATCCAGTAAATAGTTAAGCAATTTACTTGCAGGATAAATACGACAGAAATCTTTAAGGATAGTACGAATTCTTACACGGATAGTTTCCTTCGGATCTCCAACCTTAAAAATGAAATAAAATTAAATAAAAAAACATCAATAAGTTAATGAATTCTATATAAATATGAATATAAATACAACTTTATACCTTATTAATCAAAAATGGTAAAAATGATATAGCTTCATATTCCGTAAGATGATAACCTTCTTCATCCAAAACCCCCACTAAATGCTGCGTTAAATCCAAACATTTCAAGAGCATACTTGTATTAGTATCAAAGAAACGAATAGTCAAATACTTAAATATCAAATCGGTATTGGCAACATATCGTTGTTTTAATTCATTAAAATCCAGACCATATTTATCCATTGATATATCACGATTCACTAAACATTCATCCAGCTGTGATAAGGCATTAAGACGATCTCGTTCAGCATACTGACTTGTACTAAACATAAGTGAAACGATTTCAGAATTAAAATGTGTATCACAAACCCCACGCAACATATCTATAACATCAGATCTGGGAGAATCAAATTGCCATCGGATTTCCTTTTTTGCACGAACTTGCTTTGCACGAACATCACCGGTTAATAGAGGGGGCTGGGCCTGTTCAATTGTGGAAACTTGATTACTGTTATTTATTGTACCAAATGAGCCAGTTTTTGTTCTAGGAGTTAATAGCTTTTTTTTTCCTAGTGAAGGTTTAATTCGAGTTGGCTTATCATCAGAACCGTTGGAAGCCATTGAATCTGGTCTTTTAGATTCAGGAGTATCAGATGTTTTTTTAATTTTGGGAGTTGCTGTCGCTGACGCTGCCATAGTGTTTTGAGCTGATGGCGCTATTGTTGCAGGCACTGATCCACGAGCTGCTTCTATCAGAGGTATAACAGTTTGTTTTTGTGCACTTTTAAGTTCTGAAACTTTATTCATCACGTTGTCATATCCAGTGTTTGCAATAACTATGGGAAGTACATTTTGGGCTGCTTTTCTAACATCTGCATTTCTATCTTGTAAACATGCTAATATAGATGATATTAATGGTGAAAAATCTACAACAGTTCCAGTAGGGTCTCGTTCATTGAGAGCTGTAGAAAGCCAGGTTAATAATTCTTTCCTTAAAGCTGGAGCATCTGCTGCTAAACTTGTTCCAAAAGCACCAATTAATCCTTCTAAACCACATGTCTGTCGAATGATTTCCAAGGTAGCTATACCAGCACTACGCACATTTGCTTTGTTGTCGGAAACAACTGATGTAAGTGGACCAGATAATATTTTAACATATTTTTCAAAAGGTTTGCCCATTGATACAACCAATAATCCTGTAATTTCTACGGTTTGAATTTGTAGATTTTTATTACTATCACCCAACCTTTGTTTAAGGGTGCTTGGAAATTCACCTATATAGGGTATAAAAAAATAAAAACAATAAAAAAAAAGAGATTTGTTATTATACTTGTTGATATTTTATTTTATTTTATTTATTTATTTTAATTATTATTATTATTATTTACCTAAATTTGGCTTAATTCTCTTGTTTGCCCCTTCAATAATTGCCAACACTTTATCAAGCCCTTCTTTACGCACCTTCCAATTTGTATCGTTACATTCAGCCATTACTTTATTTAATTGGTTAGATATGTCAAGACGAGGAATCAAACTATCTAATGCATCAATCTCCATATTATTGTTGCTTCCTCTACCATTACTATTATCATTACCAGGATTACCACCATCAGACTAATTAAGAGTATATTATTTAGAACATTAAGTTAAATAAATAAATACATATATATTATGAACTATGATCAATTTAAAGCTAACTTACAGCTGCTGTGGTTTTAGTAGGTTGAGGTGGGTCTAACTTAGCAGCTTTTTCAAACTCTGCTTCAATATTAGCCATAAGGGCAGGACTGACATCTTGGACAAAAGTAATAATTTCTAATTGGTAAAACGTATCATGTCAGTAAAAAAAATTAAATCAAATTAAGACATCATAATACATCAATAATTATATCTATCAATCTATTATATAAGTTTTACCTGGACCAATGTATCTTCTCAAAACACCAAGCACACTAACAGCACTGGTACGTACAGAAGCGTTTGTGTTTCCAAGAGCTATTTTTACGAATTCAATAAGGTCTCTTACTTGTAATCTTGCAATTCCAAAATCAAGAAGAGCTTGATGTATCCACATTAGCGAGTCAGCTAATACTTTAGGAGACTTTGATTTTTTCCAGATTGGGTAAGATTGAGCTAAAACGAATTGTAGCGTGGTTTTTTCAGCAAAGACTTCTAAACATTCACCAGCAGGTTTTTTGAGTTTAATGTCACCTAGTTTTTCTACTAAGCCTATAAAAAATAACAATAATAATTGGATTACGAAGTTAAGCAATGATAGACTAATACATGTGTATATATACACATACTCACATATGCATATTTACTTACCAGGAATTCCAATAGCTGCACACGACTTCGTAAAAGAAGGGCATGATGTAGCCAGCAATTGCATAACACCATATAACTTGGTCATGACTTGAAAATTCATTTCTTTCCATCCAGGTTTTTTAGATAAACAACGAATAATAATTTCAGGTTCTATATCTTCAGGTTCTAATTCATTTTCTAAATGTGAATATAATGCTTCCATTGCAGCAAGACGTACTTTCCACTGACTTTGACCTATATCCTCCCATACTTGTTCGGGAATATAATCTGTTGCACGAGCTTCAGCATCTTCTGCAGAGAACTTGTACTTAACTTCTTCTGGTTCGCTAGAGGGAGGCAATTTACCGGATTTTTTTGGCGCTGCTGTGGTAGTAGCTGCAGCTGGTTTTGGTTTTGGTTTAGATGATGACAGAGTTGGTTTCTTAGTATTACCTCCCGTAAGGCGAGCTGGTGGTTTTCGTTTTGGTGATACTAAAACGGTAGTATCTGACTGAGGTTCATCATCAACCACCATAGGCTGAGGCTCTGGTTTGACTGGCTTTTTAGCTGGTGCCTAAATATATTAAAAAAGTAATCCAGCATACGTTAGATCAATAATATATACATACATATAAATATATATGTGTGTATGGTACCTTTTTTACAGCAGATGCTGGTTTTTTAGGTGGAGGTGGAGCTGGTTTCTTCGCTACTACAGGTTTTGCTTTAACTTCTACTTTATCATACCATTCTTTAATTTTATTTTTTTTAATGTCATCCAAATCATCAGTATATACAAGCATTGCCTTTTCGCCAATAACTTTCATTAAAGTTCCTAAACCTTCTGCGCTATTTTCTCGAGCATTTGCATCCGCATCATCTAATGTTTTGAGCATCATATCAGCAAAGGCTTTGACTTCGGGTTTTGAAGGGGATATACGCGTAGATTGTAATTGCTTGGCAAGTAATTTCATCGATTGAGCACGAATTTGTGGATTTTTATGTTTAACTGCGGCGCTAAGATCCTCTATAATATCAGATAACTGTACAGTTGAAAAAATGGAGTTTAGTGAATTAACGAGACTTTCCAAAATAGCAGGCTTTCTTTCTTTTAATTTTTCAATCATTGGCGGTGTTAGCTACAGTAAAAATGGAATATAAAACGAAATGAAAGAGTAAAAAATTAATATTATTACTATTACTTTTATTATTATCATTATTATCATTATCGTATATATAGGTATATCAATATTCTTTTTTTACCATTTCCTTATATTTTCCAAAATCATTTCTTAAACCATTTGCAATTGCTTCAATACAATTTGCTGTAGTTCCAACAAGTAATATATTTGTATCATTTATACGCTAAAAAATACAATAACAATAATAATTAGCAATAGACTAATATATGTTGCCTTATCAATATATAATGGTTTTTCTAAATACCTTAACTAAAGCGGCCATTAATTCTGAATAATCCTTATCCATAATCTTTGGTGTTTTCGTTGCTTCCATTAATGCATCCAAAGCTTCGCGTCGTTCTTGCCATTTTTTTGAAACCTAAATATCAGAGCATATATAAATACCTAATTAATTAACATATGCTACAGGCGTATATTTGTAATAAAAATATACTTACAATAAGCTCATAAAAGTTTCCAGGTAATTTGGTAGTAATATCAACAGGATCCGCAAGATCGAAAGGATCTATAGGATCATCATCCATTTGTTCATTACTATCATCATCTCCATCAGCATCGCCTAAATAAATATATTAAAAAAAGATATTATTAAAATTAATATTTTTATAGTTATTTTATTATTATTATAGTTACTATTATTACCCATTTCTAATTCCTGTGTGGCCATCTCCGCAGCTTTTTGTTGTTCACTACGTAATAGTCTTTCTGGAGCTGGTCGATCAGTAGGTAACTTACTAAAAGCCTCTTCAAGTTCTTTAATTTGTACAGGTTTTAAATTTGATAATGAAGGCGTGAGAGCCGCTCCAACCCATCGATATATTTCAACTGTTAATGTAAACGTCTATACAATTAAATTATTATTAAATAAGGAAATACTACAATAATAATAATAATAATACCAATAACAATAGTACTTAAAATAAAAATAAAAATAAAAATTTACCTCAGCTCTGACGTTTTTATCCGTATGACTAAATAATTTAGATAATGACTTAATAACAGGTTTTGGATTTACAGTTTTAGCACCAAATTGCCTATAAATAAAATATGTAACATATTGATCATTCATCAGTATATATTCCATAATATATAAAAACTCTATTTTTACATTCTTTTGTATATATACCTAATCATTTCACGTAATACTACTACTGTTTGGGTAACTAGTTTAGGTTGTTTTACATCAATTCCAGGAAGAACCAATTCCTAATAAACATATATATACGTAATATGCATGCATGTGTATAAATATATATTAATAAAAATGAATTTCAAGTTTGATAAAGTGATATTTTTTTCAGCTTACAACTACAGGATCAGGTACATCGATTTCAGCATAAAGTAAAATAATATCAGTTGCCTTTTGTTTTGTACCAGCTTTAGGTACACCTAAACATTTTGATACTAGAGCAGGAATAATAATTTCACGAGTGCTAATATATAAAATAATTAAAAAGTAAGTACATATGGCAATCAATGAGTTTTCTCAATAAATGCTTCCGTTTTATTTTCTATATAGAATCCCCTTTTAGCCCTAGCAACTATATGTTTGCATTTCTTTTATTATAATTATTATTTTACCTCGAAGCATTTGGTGCATTGTTGACAAATTCATAAACAGCATTTAGACCAGCTTCTTGAGCAATGGCATTTGCATCTGTTACAATATTTTTAAGATATCCTTCGTATTGATGAAAATCAGAGTCTTCTACTGTTTTCCTAAATAGATCATGAAGTTCTGAATAAGCTGAAAGTCGAGCTTTCCATATCTAAGCAATAAATTTATAATAACAAAATCATCGCGTATAAATTAATAAGTGGAAAATATATGTAAGTAAAATTTACTGGGAATATTTCTTTTCTTTTCTTTTTCAGTATATTTTACTTTGTGTTGAAGTCTATCTACGATTGATAATGATTTAAAATCCTCTTCGGTATCCATTAATATATTTTATTTAAATAAAGATTGTGTATTAATGGTACATTCAAATTTTATATGACTTTTAATTGGTAATTTTGACAGATATATATAAATTCGATTAGAAAAGAAGATATAATATAATAATAATAGTAGTAGTAGTGGTAGATGGTATAAATTGTAATAAAACAATCAAAGAAAGAACGAGCAAAAAAAATTCAAAAAAAAGTGTAAAAAAAACCCAGAATTTAAAACTCCGTATTTTGGCAGCCTAGTATATGTCTATAAATTTTGGAAACACTAGGCGCACGGGTTAAAATGGAAGAATTTCCTAGTAAACCATGCCTTTATATTGATCAAACACTTTATAATACAACATTATTTATTTATAATATTAATATAATAATAAATAAAATAATAATTAACATAATATATTAATATACTGAAATGAATAATTTTTGTTATTTATATTATAAAAAATAAAATTAGTAAAAAAAAGAGAACGAAGAATGAAAATGTTATAATTCTTTCTTTCATCTCCTGTCTCTTTTTCTTTATTGTATTATTATTTTTATATAATAATAATACATAAATACCCCACTTTTATTTTTTTTATATTTATTTAGTTTATTGATATTTTTGTTATGCATATAACTCTCAATATACCTAGTTTGTTACTAATATTATTTTGGAATTTTTAAAATGCAATTTTTAATTAATTCTTTTTCCTTTTTTTTATTTTTTTTTTTTAAAAAATATATTTGCCTTGAACCTGTTTTTATTCAGTAACCATATTGTTTATAATAATTTATAATTTAGTTAAATAGATTCTTTAATTTTATTATTTATTAAATTATATATACACTGCTTGAATTAATAAAATGGCTTGTAGATATATAATTATTTAAAACTCACAGTAGTACATGAAAAATAAAATATTATAAAAATATTCCCAATTTAAAAAATACATTTATATTTATAAGAGATTATAGTCAATTTAACCTAAAATATCGACTAATGTTATATCTCAGGAAAGACTTGGTCGATATAATTAACAGTTAAACAACTTTATTTGGTAAAGTATTACCTACCTCAAACTGAGTTGATTTTTAAAACTGGATTAGATTAAAAAACATATAATCATTGCCTCAGACGATCTATATTACCATATATCAAATAATTATCCTCAGAAAAAAATAACCATTGATAATAATTATTTTCTAATAATTAAATGATATTATATACAACACTGTTATCAATATCACATACACTGTTTTATGAAACACAGTGGTATAGACCCAAAATTAACAAAATAAAACTTAAAAAGGAAAA
The DNA here is from genome assembly GCA_017871115.1 of Cunninghamella blakesleeana. Classification (NCBI taxonomy): domain Eukaryota; kingdom Fungi; phylum Mucoromycota; class Mucoromycetes; order Mucorales; family Cunninghamellaceae; genus Cunninghamella; species Cunninghamella blakesleeana. The sequence continues at coordinate 3,247,574 of JAFCIZ010000006.1, forward strand.
ATAGCCTATAGAGAAACCTTAGATTTTTGGCGTTTATATTGAGTTTGTTTATTGCTTTTATGAATCCTAAATACTATTTTATTTTAACTATTCTAATTATCTAGTTTAATTTTTTATAAGTCTATTCATTTTTATTTAACTCCATTTTTACTATTCTTATTTACTTTTCTTAGTTTTTTTCAAAAAAATCCTCACAAGATATATTAGCTCTTGTTGAATCTAGCAAAATAAAATACAAAAGGTACAGAAAGACAAAGAAAATATTGTGAAAATTTTTGGTAGACTGATGACAATTGACTCAATTTAGGCATTGTATATTATGGATTATTTTGTTTTTTTGACTTTGAAAAATTAGGAAATTTACTGGAGGTTAAAAGTATATTATGAAAAAAAATTATCTGTCAGATATCATGAATTATGACGGAGTTTAAATTACGCATAAAGTAACAGACCTATGTGGTTGAAAAATTAAGGTTTATAACATGGGATAAGTCAATATAAATGGCTCATCTCATGTCAGGTACGTAATTGTGACTTTATAAGAGTAAGCCTATGCGCAGGGAAAAAATCCACCCAAGTATTATTTCACTATTATAATTACTGATTCACAACACTACCAAGCTTAAGCATTCCAAAATCCGAGCTTTCTGTTTTAAAATTTCAACTTTAACTTTTATTAATGAAAAAAGATACCAAGTGGATTTTCCCCCTGCGCATATACTTCACCACATAGTAATAAATAAAACATATGAAATATCACTATAATGGAATTGTAAATTATATTGATTAATATTACTAATCATATGAAAAATAAAATATTATTTTATAATCACCAGAGCAGAATTAGATTATTATATCAACATTCATCCTATGTTTATAATAAAACAAAATATCCAAGGAATTTCAATTAATTGTTTCAACTTTTTCATTATATATAATATTTTACCTATTTTTGATAGTTTTGATATTTTTCAAACCACTATTTTCAAGTTTATTGATAAAAAATACAAAGATTTATAGTTTATATCAAATTTTAGCTCTTTAAATCTTTTTTTATATTTTTAACATGTACAGTTATTTGTAAAGAACCACTATATTCCTTACTGATACCACTTATCATTTCTCTATTTGTACATCCAAAAATTAATCATATTCAATATGAATCTTACTTGCTGGAGCTACACTTTTTGAGTAAAAATAAACGATAGCTGTGTTTAAAAGATAATAATTATATTGATCCATAATATGCATTACTTTCCATATAGCTCCACTAAAAAATAAACATAAAAAATATGCACATTCACCTATTACCGAATTTCGCTATCCAGTTGGCTATTTTTTTTTTTTTGGCCAAAGATTTTTGTTTTATTTAACAACGATAACGTTGTAATTTTCTTTTTTACTCCCCTCTTTTTCTTTTTCAGTGTTTTTTCTAAACTTCTTTTTTCTCATTATATTCTTATTTTCATCATTTTCTTCTATATAGTCTCCCTTTTTTTCGTTATAATTTTCATTATTTTTTTGCTGTTTTTCCTTTAGTTTTATATTTCAGAATAGATACAATCAAAGTCAAGTCTTTATAATTACTTCTAATAGCAGTTACCAATAAATCATTCTGTGTTACAAATTTTTGGCATTATTCTTTCTTATCTCATTTGTTTTTCAGCTGCATTTCAGTTTTAAATTCATAATTTTAGACTTGATTAAAACAAATTAACATAGTACAAGAAAGAAAAAATAAAAGATAAAAAAGTATATGTAAAAAAAGGATGCGTGTTACTTTTAAAATTTCGAAAAAAATTAAAGTGAAGGCAATTAAATACTATTTTTTTGAAATGAATGCAGGTAACCTCTTATTTTTTCATTAAATCTTTTGAAATTATTTCATATATTTTAAAAAAGATGTTTGGCAGTAATAAAATAAAGTTGATTCAAAAATATCATCATAGAATAGAGAAAAAATAAATTTTATAATAATATGAGTAAAAAGGTGTATATAAGAAAAGGAGTGTGTAAATAATTTAAAATATTAAACTTTATAAATTAAATTCAGGAAATCTTGATTCAAAAGTAGGGTCAACATCAGGAGCTTGAGCAGTAGCGGTTTCAAATGCCAATAAATCAATATATTCTTTAAGATCTGGAGCCACTTTATAACCATTTTCGAATCTATTTCTTTCATCTATAATCTTTTGATCTTGTTCATGTTTACGTATATCCAACCCAATTAAACTCATTTCCATGCCAATTTCTTTAAGACTATCTTCCAATTCATGAATAGAATCTCGGATAGAATCCACATATATTTTAAATTCCAATCTTTCTTCTTCAATCTTTTTCAATTCATCATCCAAATTTATTTTACAGTTACTGTTAGTCCCTTTACCAGTGATTTTACCCATTTTTGCAGCAATTAATGCTTTTGCTTTCGCTCTAATACGATCAGCTTCAGTAACTTCACCATTAGGTCCAGTACCTTCAATTGTATCTAGTGATGGATTGATAGGTTCGCCTAACAATTTAGCATGTTCTTGTTTCACTTTTTCGCTTTTTTTATTTTTTAAATCGTCTTCTGTTTCGTCTACTTGTTTTATTAACCCATATAAAGTTTCATCCAACATAAACCGTATTTCTGAAGTTAACGATTTTTCTTGATCTGCCAAACTGGATAATTCACTAGTTTTATTGATATAATCATCCCATTTACTTTTACTTCCATTTCCGCCTGATCTCGTCAATTCTTGTTGAAGTTCTCTAATCTTATCTTTTAATTCATTGATATCTTTCTGTTCTAAATAAGATAGCTGATCGTATGTCTTAGGTACTTTGTTTTTCTTCTCTTCTTCAATTTGTTTTAATTTGTCTTTACAAGTAGCAATATCTTTTCTTAAGTCCGCGATCCGCGTTGCTTTTCCTCTGTAACCGTAACTTGATGTAACTAATGCTTTTGATGATATTGTTGGTGATGAAGAAAAGCTAGTAGTAGGAGATGATCCATCTTGCGAATTCCACCTGGATCTATCAGGCCCCATTCTACGTGCACTTGATACATAGCCTACATTATCATCATCTTCATATTCACTTTTATCTTTTTTTCCACTTCTTTTATATATTGGTCCTGGACTAACCGAGCGTGAACGTTGAGTTAATGGTACTGAAAGTGAGGTTGGTGATGAATTAAAACTAGTAACACTTTTCTTTTGAGCTATATTTTTTAAAATGGAATCTTTTAAAGTATCTACAGTATCTTTAAGCTCACGAGTTGATGGTGGAATTAGCTCTGGAGGTAAGGAAGTTGGTACATCATAACCGTTTAACTTTCTATAGATTAAATGCATAGCTACAGAAAATTCATCTACATTCAATTTCCCTTGGTTATTAGGATCAGATAAATTCCTAAAAAAAGGAATATATATACAAGTGAATAAAAAATAATGTGATTTTATTTATTTAAATATATTAAAAAGAAAATTACTTACCAAATTTGCATTAAAACATTTTGGGCTAACCCAGATTGAGTAAAAATTTCCTTAGCTTTTTCACCAGTAAGATAACCAACCTTATCAGTATCCCAAGCATTAAATATTTTACTATATTGCTTCTTTTCTTCCGCTGTAACGGCCCATGGTATCTTTACTTTATTTGACAATCGTTGGAATTGACGTGGCTGCTGCTGTTGTTGAGGTAGAGATGCATTTGGCATCATTTGATTTGCAAAAGCTAAATTATTTCCATACATCCCAGTTGGCATAGGCACTTGAGACAAAGTTCCTGAAGATAATGTTCCTGTCATTAAAGGAACTTGAGTTCCATTAGCTAAAGATGATTGTTGTTGTTGCATATAAATAGGCGATACTCCGTTAGCAAGGTTATTAAGTATAGGCGTAGAAGCTGATCGTTGAGGCTGAGGAGAAGGAGCTAAAGTTGATGATAAACCGGTAGGTTGTGGTCGAACATTTGATTGCGATTGAAGCGCTTGAATGGATGCATATATTTCGTTTTTTATATTATCTGGTAAGACAGTTGGAATAGCATGTCCAGTCATTTTCATGGAAGTTAAATACATTGCCAGAGCAAATTCAGGAAAAGTAAGCTGTGGTTGATTTGTTACGTTTGATAAATCCCTATAAAAACATATAGTCGTTTTATAGTTTATATATAATTTTCTTTTTTTTCTTTTTCTTTTTTCCTTAAAAATATAAATTACCAAATAGTTGCCAAAACTTCATCTGCAAGATTTGATCTCGATAATACATTTTTAGCAGCAGCAGCTATATACATATATTAATTTATAAAAATAAATAAAATAAAAGTGTATTAGAAATAAGTTTTAAAAAAGTATTTGATTTTAAATGCTATATACAATACCTGACAAAGTTCTATTATCAGTAGATGCTTGTGTAAATAATGTTTCATACTTTGCTTGATCAACTTGTGTAAGAAAGCTTAAACGAATACCTATTAAAAATAAGTGGATGAGCCTTACTAACTTAACAAATACTTCTAAAATATTATTATTATTATTATTATTTAATATACAATAATAATACCTGCTGTAAAGTTAGCCATGTGCGATAACCAGCCTTTAGGAAAGTTGATAAAAAAAAAAGAAAACGAAAAGTTGGGCACATTTTTTTATTCTAAAAAAAGTAGCTAAAAGAAAAATCGGAGTAAAAATTGATTAAAAAAAAATTTAAAAAAAAATACTCTTCTTTTCCATATTTTTTTAAAAAAATGTCAATTTTCTTTCTACAAAAAAAATGTCCTCGAGATATCATAACCAAATACATAATAAATAGACGCATCAAAACTTTATATAAATTAGATCAAATTCGATATTTTTCAAGTGGAAATGAAATTTATAATTTAAAGCATGATGTTCATAATATTAATATTAATAATTATAATAATAATAATAATAATAATAATAACAATAATAATAATAATGAACACCTGCGCTTAATATTTGATGATCCTTCAGTATGGAAACAGCATCAGTACTTATCACATACAAAATTAACTGACAAAAATACTGGTTTATTGGAACACCCTTATTTTAATGATGCAACAGGATTTAATTTTGCAACAAAGCAAGCTATTCAACGTGCACAAATTATTGTTGAACGTATTTGTAATGCTCCTCAAAATGGATTAGAAGAAATGCAACGAGTTGTAAAAAATTTAGACAGATTATCCGATACTTTATGTATTGTTATTGACTTAGCTGAATTTTTACGTAATGCTCATCCAAATCCCACCTTACTTAATGCTGCTAATAATGCATACACTGATCTTTGTACTTACATGAATACCCTTAATACGGATACACGTTTATATAAGGTGAATAGCAATAAGGATGATTGAGATTATATAAATTATAATAATAGTAATAGTAATAATAATAATAATAAGAAAAAATAAAATAAAATGAAGATAAACTTTAATACATATATATGTACAATTATACCATATATTTATTTTTAATAGGTTTTGAAGCAGGTACTAGAAAATAAAAACATTATATCTAATTTCTCACCAGACGAACATGCAGCTGCTGTCATATTTTTACGTGATTTTGAAAAATCTGGCATTCACTTACCAAACGAGCAACGTAATAAGTTTGTAGAATTATCAGACCAAATAATTCAATTAGGGCGCCAGTTTATACAAAGTGATCCATATGGTACTACTCATGTTAAAATTGCAAAGGAGAATATTCAAGATATAGGCTCCTCACGTATAAATTCTACTGTTGGGAAAGACGGATTTGTTACATTATCTACGAATTCTATGGAATGTCGGTTAGTGCTTAAATATTCAAAAAATGAAAACGTTCGAAAACAAATATACGAAGCAATTAATTCAGCAAATAAAGATAATATCAAAATATTAGAATGGCTTATGATATCAAGAGCAAAATTGGCAGATTTAGTTGGACAAAAATCTTACGCTGACTTACAGTTACAAGATAAAATGGCTAAAAACCCAAGTAAAATAATAATCAGAATATGAATATAAATATAAATAAAATTAACATATGTAAATGTATAACTAATTACTATTATTACCATCACTATTATATTTATTACTTTATTGGTTAATAGCAAATGTTGAAGCATTTTTACGTACATTATTAGAACATCAAGCGACAATAGGCGCCAGCGATATTAATATACTCCAACAAACAAAACAAAAACATCTAGGATTATCAACATTGCCAAATATCAATGCTTGGGATCGTGATTATTATATGAATATTTACAATTCATCACTACCTCATATGACACCATCCATACCACACTTTTCGGTTGGCTCAATTATCCAAGGCTTGTCTCGTCTTTTTGACCATTTATATGATGTTCATTTTGAACCAGCACATATGCAACCTGGAGAATCATGGCATAGTGATGTAAGAAAATTGAATGTTGTATGTGAACGTGAAGGAAAAATTGGTGTAATATATTGTGATCTATTCTCTCGACCTGGTAAAACAACTAATGCAGCACATTACACCATAAGAACTTCACGAAGAATAGATAATGATGATCAAGAAAATGATATACAATTTGCGTTTCCTGGTCAAGATATATCTCCAAATCAATTCTTACCACCTTTAACTATAGAACATTTTGCATCATTAATAAAAGGGCGCCCTGGAAAGTACCAATTACCGGTTATTGTACTTACTTGTGACTTCAGTGGTGAAAATAATAGTCATCGTCTACTTTCCATGTTTGAAGTTGAAACTCTTTTGCATGAAATGGGACACGCTATGCATTCAATGCTCGGCCGTACTGATTTTCATAATGTATCAGGGACAAGATGTGCTACTGATTTTGTTGAATTGCCATCTATCCTAATGGAACGATTTTTAACCCATCCCAAAGTACTATCTTTATTTTCAAATGATACTAATCGTATCGTATCACCTGAGGCAGTTCAATCTTATTTACATCATCGTAAACTATTTAGTGGTATTGAAGTTAATAGTCAAATATTAATGTCTATGGTAGATTTAAAATATCATACTCTGCAAATGTCAACAATAAATGGTCACCAATGCAATAAATTTTCAACCGCTCATATATGGCATCAACTTCAAGATGATATTGGCTTGTTTCCTAGTGTTCCCAGAACAATGTGGCCAGTTCATTTTGGACATTTATTCGGCTATGGTGCTAGCTATTATTCCTATTTATTTGATAGAACTCTAGCCCAAAGAATATGGCATAAGTGTTTTGAATTGAACCCATTGGATAGGGAAATGGGACTAAAGTTCAGGGATCAGTTACTTAAATGGGGAGGTGCAAAAGATCCTTGGAAGTCTGTAGCAGATGTTCTTGGTGATGAAGATGGCGAAAAAATTGCCAGTGGAGACGAAAATTCAATGCGAACTGTAGGTGATTGGGGAATATATATGTGAATGACTTATTTATAATATCTTTGTAATATTATTATTTATTTATTTTAAAAAAAAATGGATAGAATGTAATACTTAAATAAAATAGATGTTTATAATCAAATATTCATTTCAGGAAAATGGATTGCCTTTATTTAAAAAAAAAAAAAAAAAAAAAAAAAAAAAAAAAAAAAAAAAAAAGTGACGTGAATGAAAATTAAAAAAGTAATTAGACAATGTAGCAACAACAACTACATCAAAGAAATAAAGACTATAAAATTTATTAAATAGAAAAAAATATGCTGGTATTATATATGTAATATAATTAAAAAAATGGTTTGTTATTTAACTTGAAAATAACTCTAAGATGATGAAGCATATTAGCTTAGAAACTAATTAGGAGATATTTTATTTTTAAAAAATAAAATATAAAATATAGAAATTGGCGATAACCTTTATTAAAAAAGAGCTTTTATAAAAGTGTTTAAAAGCATTTAAAATTTTACTTTTACAATTGTTTTATAAAAATATTAGTATCTATCCTGTATTAGCCATATACAAAGAATTAAGTATCATGGATTTAATTACAAATTGCCAGAAATACTTATATAGTCTACAATGGATCTAGAAAGAAAAACAGCTATTTCGCATCAGCATATAACGACCTATTATTTTTACAATGTTATTGTATAATTAAATAACCTATTATAATATTTTACTTTATTAATAATAACGCACAAATGAAAATTTATTTAATATGACACTGCTATAAATTTAGATAAAAAATAAGGGTAGATTTGTATTTATATTTTTTAAAAAAGGTTTTTAAATTTAAATATTTCAATTTTTTTTTTTTTCATAAAATAAAATATAGTAAAGCTTACATGTAAAGATATAGAAACAATTATCATCAATACAACTTAAAAAAGTTTAGTACTTGGTAGTTGTTAATATGATATTGTCACGGGTGCCATGAATATCTCTAGTTGCAATTGCTGTATTTCATACTAAAATTTATTATTAAAACTAATATCAATATAATATCAACACCTATAACTATATTATGTATATATATATTATTTATTTAAATGATATAATTATGCTATACTACATTCTATTAATTATACACAAAGTATGAATAATTAAATAATACTATATTCCTAATTAAGATATTAATTCTATATATTAAACTTTTCTTTATAGTGGCGAGCAAAATTGTTCACGATTTTTTTTACATTTTTTCAGTTATGTGGAATAAACTTATTTTAACTATAAACTTATTTTATATCGTTCGAAAGCCCAATTAAAATACTAGCTCAGCATATATAATTTCCCATACAATATATTTAATATGACTAGTGGAATATATTATTGTATCAGGCTATTTAATATTATAGTAAATAAATCCATTATTATTATGTTATATAATATAATATTAAATGTTATAAAACAAAACATTGATAATGGTCGTCAATTGCGCTGAGACTAAAATAAATAATCTTTCATTAAGATGAATAGCTACAATATTTCCACTTGAATTTATTTGGACAAAAAAATTAAAATTCATAAAAATATATACTATTATATATTTATGATACAATGTTCGGGTACCACTCAAAATTTGATAAATACCTTCCTACCATTAATTTCTTGGTGATTCTTGTCTATTTTATTTTACTTTACTTTTCTTTTTTTTTTGTCAATTGTTATTATTATTAAACAATATGAGCTATATTAACTATTGTTATAATTGGTTAAAATAAAATATTAAATATAAGTTAAGGCAAAAGAGATATTGTGAAACTGTTGATTGTTTTATTAAAAATAAAATAAAATATGCATTAATATTACAAGAAGTTTGTTTATTTAGTATAACTATTCATTTAAATAAAAGATTATATATTTTAATCTCAGTGCACTTGACGATCATTATCATTATTTTATTTTATACTATTTACTATTATATAACCATAGTATTATATTTGTTTACTATAAGATAAAATAGCCTGATACGACAAAGTTTTTATATAGAAGTTTGGTATTTTAGTTAGGAATATGCACTATTTAACCATTCATTTTTCTTGTGTGTACTAATTAGAAATTACAACGACGAACGAATATGTTCACGATTTTTTTACATTTTTTAATTTTTTCTCAAAATTAAAAATAAATGCAAAGTGATAACTTTTATATCAATTGATTTTCATGGTCGTAGGTTTTCATACCATATATATTAATTAGCGTTAGAGAAAGTGTGAAGTTTTAAATTAACGAAGTTTCAAAAAAAATACGAAAATCCTAGTTTTTTTTTCCGTTTTTATAGTAATCTTAATATATTTATATAAATAACCACTTTGTTATTTTTTATCTTATTCTTTAAAACTTTCTGAGACCCTAATTTATATTTGCAAATTTCTATCAAAATCTAAAATATAATAAAGTTTAAAATAATAAAAATAACAAAAAATAAAATGATTACAATAAAAACAACTAAAAAAATGAAATGGCTCGAGACGAGACGACTTCAATGACGCACTGACACCCTCTCACACTGCCAATCGGGCTTCTGTTTTAATTAGAGTAGTCTATTTACTTTAGATACAATGATTATTAAAATAAATAGAATAAAAAACAATATTATGTAAATATGATTAAAGAAGTATAAGAGAATAAAACAACCCAATGCAAAGATGATGAAAGTAAATAAAAAATATAAAACAACCATACACACTGGTGTTCAAAAAGTATATAATTTTAAAAAAGATTACTCTTACCCAAAAAATTAAAACATCTAACGCGAAGACAAAAATAAAAGTATCTAAAGTTAAACGTAAGAGGAAGAGTTCCTTTTTTTTTTTTTGCTTTTTTGTTTTCAAGTCAGCCTTTATATAATTTTTGACTTTAATACCATAAGCGAAAGAAAGGAGCTTCAAGAACAACCCTGCATGGTACCCAGGATTATGAGCGAAGCTTAAAACTGTTGTATTTACCATAAAATAGCAATATTAAATGACTTCATAATTATAATATACTTATAACCCACATGAAATATTTGATCTTTATTATAAAATTATCTCTGTGTACCTGATATGAAATAAATCATTTCTACTAACTTATTCTATGTTATGACTTTAAATCTTCTAATCCTGCAGATCCATTACCATAAACATACTTTAAACTCCATTCTAATTCGTCTTGTCTTTACTAGATAACACTATAATTCTATTTTCATACTATATAATATATAAATTAAGCCTATTGGCACTATTCCACTAAAAAGTATAAATATAACACTTATTTTAAACATTTGAATGAAGGTTAACCAAAAGTTTCACAATATTTTCTTTGTTTTTCTTAATTTTTTAAAACTTTACATTGATAAATTCAACAAAAATCTTGGACCAGTTTAGAAAGGTGTTTCGAACTTTGGATTTCTTTCTAATTTTTGGAATTGATTTATAGCAAAAAACTAAATAAATAAAAATCAGATAAAAGGACTAAAGTTAAAATAAGTAGAAATATGTAGTTTAGATATAAAATAGAATTAAAATAAAATCATGATGAAAGTTTGGAAAACGAGAAAAAGCTTGTTTTTTATTAAATCAAATTTATATGATTTTTTTAGATACACAAAACACCATTAAAGTTTTTAAAATAAAAAATATAACAAAATTCCTACAGGCAAATTGATAAAATCGTGATTAGGAATTATTTCATTCTCAGGTCAGCATTGTTGATTTGAAACTCCATTTTCATTTCCTTTCTTTGTCCAACTCCATATTTTCATTTTTCATTTCTTATTTTCAGTGTAGATTTATTAATTGAATCTTTATAGTATCATTATTTTTAAATAAATCATTACTTTCTTCCTCAATAATAACCTTTCTATCATCATTTTTGTCTATATTCATTTTAATATGTTCTGATTTCTTGAAAACATTGCCTTTACTACTATCGATTATTTTATTGCTGACAAACCATATCACGTGTGGTGCTTCGACTTGAAGTGGCTAGGTTCAAGTGTTTGTAAAAATAAAATAAAAATATAAAAATATAAAAATATAAAAATATAAAAATATAAAAATATAAAAATAAAATAAAAATAAAAAAATAAAATATTCAAAATAGAAATCATTCTACTAAATATATTCTCTAAACTAAATAAAAAAACGACTTGTGATCAATACACGAAAGAGAGGTAAAGATGATTTTATTTCTAATTCAGTTTGACTCGTTATATAATGTTGTCGGTATTTAAAAATAATTAAAAATAACCCAAATCAGGATAAAATTTGAAATAAAAAATAAAATAAAAATAAAAATAAAATTATATAAAAAAATAAAAAAAAAATAATAAATAAAGCGATAATAAGCAAAAATGAATTAAAATATATAAACTAAAATATAAAAAAGAAGAGTTAATGGCCGGAAACAAAGAGATCTGGTTTCAAAGAAGTCTCAGCAACATCTCAATCATGATACGGATGGTGCTTCAACTTGAAGTGGCTAGGTTCAAGAGTTGTATGTATCAGAGTTTGCTAGTGTTTAATTCGATAGGGGAATTCGAATTAAACAATATCAGAATAAAATAAAAAAAATAAATAAAACAAAAAAATGAACAATAAAAGTTAAAAATAATTAACACGAAATAACTAACTAAAATAAAATAAGAAAAACAAAAAATAATTCAATCTTCAAAAAAATACTTCAACTAAAAGAAATAAAAAACTAAAACTAAAAAACCAAATCGAGTGACTAATACACTAAAGAAAAGTATAGTTTTATTATTATAATGAAATTCTGATTTTATGGTTGCATATTTCTATCGGGATTTAAAATATAATAAAGTTTAAAAATAAAATAAAAAAATAAATAAAAAGATAATAATAAAAATAATAAAATAATAATAAAATAATAAATAAAAATAATATAACATGTAATAGAAATAGTAAAATAAATAAATTAACAAAAATAATATATAAAAATATAAAATAATTTAAATAAAAAAGAAAAGTTCAAGACGGAGCGACTTCAAAGACGCACTGGCGCCCTCTCAATCATGTCACGTGCGGTGCTTCGACTTGAAATGGCTAGGTTCAAGTACTTGTAAAAATAAAATAAAATAAAATAAAAAAATCAAAATCAAATAAAACAATTATCAAAAACGGAAACTATCCAACGAAAATGTTCTTTTAACTAAACAAAAAAAAAAAACAAAAACAAAATAACTAAAAAATAAAAAAAAAACTACTTGTGATCAATACACGAAAGAGAGGTAAAGATGATTTTATTTCTAATTCAGTTTGACCCGTTATATATATAATGTTGTCGGTATTTAAAAATAATTAAAAATAACCCAAATCTAGATAGAATTCGAAATAAAGAAAAATATAAAAATAAAAATAAAATTCTATAAAAAAATATGTAAAAATAATAAATAAAATAATAACAATTGAAAATAAATAAATATATATAAAATTGAATATGAAAAAGAAGAGTTAATGGCCGGAAACAAGACGATCTGGTTTCAAAGACGTCTCAGCATCGTCTCAATCACAAGAAAGCATCAATGGTTAAGTGGTATAATCTTCGCCTGCCACGCGAAGGGCCGGGGTTCGATTCCCCGTTGATGCAATCTTTTTGTTATCTATTGTTGTGTGTATTTTTGATAAAGGTTATTTTTGTTGAAATAAAAAGAAGAATTTGTATTTTGTTGTTGTTGTGTAAATTTTTGGTTGTGTTGTGTAAATTTTGGGTTGTTTGAAAAGTAGAATTTCCTTTGTTGTGTGTGTTTTTGGTAAGAGTTATTTTTGTTAAAATAAAATAAGAGAGTTTGTATTTATATTAATTATAAATAAGATAATTCCAGTGAGCACCAGTTCTTGTTTTGTAAGTAGAACGACTTAATATAACGTAAAAGTAAAAAAAAATAAAAGGATAAAAAAAATAAAAATATTTAAAAAAAATTCAAAAGTATATGCAAATGAATTTAAAAGTCAGAGAATAGATTATTATATAAAAAGAGTAATAATCAAATAAAGTAATAATAAAATTAAAAAATAAAATATAAAAGTTTATATATGTTGTATATAAATAAAAATAGAGATTTCACTTAAGAAATAAAAATATATCTGTTATAGTAATAAATATGATTTCAATTAAGAAATTAGTATAAAGTTAAAATAAAATAAAAATAAAAATTGGTTTGGACAAATAAAATATTTATTATATAAAATATTATCTTAAAAATTTGACATTTATATTTGACAAAGAAAAAAAAAAAACAAAAGAGAAAGAGAAATATTCTTTCCTATTTATATTAAAACAAAATTTATTTTTGAGAGAGAGAGAAAGAAGTCATACGGTCAAGGATGTGCGGTTGTGGATGTACATCTGTGGATGTGCGTCTGTGGATGTGCGTCTGTGGATGTGCGTCTGTGGATGTGCGGTTGTGGATGTGAGCTTGACCAATTAAAACAAAAGTTAAAAAATTTTTTTAAACACCGGTAGGATCATTATCCTGCGCGACACCCTCACCACCAGGAGAAGATGGACCTCCATCGTTATTATTGTCATTAGCGACACCGACAAAAGTCATAGGAACTTCCACATCATTTTCTTCTTGTTCCATGAGAATAGTATCCTTTCCCCAAGGATCTTCTTTACGTAATTTTTTATAAAAAACTTGGTTAAAACGAGGTTTAGCCAAAGGACTTAACAACTCATTGAGTAATTCCATACGTTCACGTCGATAATTAATTAATTCACCAAGATTGGTTGGTTTTCCCAAGGATGTATGAAGAAGCTTGACCACGTTAGGTAAAATATGCTTGGCATAATTTTCTTGCATACTCTTTTGTATTTCAATTACACGATGGTGATCATCTACATACATATGGTAGGAATACTTGATAAAGAGTTTCAAAAGTTCAATTTCCGAGAGATTTTCTGTAAAGGCTGCAAGAACTTCTTCATAGATGGGATCTTGATCCACAGAAGGTCTGTTAAAATTAAAAGGTAGATTCATTCTTGTATAATGCTTGAATTGTATAAAAATAAGTGAGATATGTTTATATTGTAAATATTTTTTTTTTTTTTGAAATAAAATTTTATTTTTTTTTGATATTTATATAAATTTTTTTTTTGTAATTATCATATATATCTATCTAAATATTTCTTTATCTTTATAATTATTTTTATTTATTTATTTATTATTATTATTGCTGTTATTTTTTTTTTTTGATTGTATTTGTTTTTTTTTTTTTTTTTAAAAAAAATTTTCTTTTATCTTATTTTATTTTATTTTATTTATATGTAAATTTTTTTTTTTTTTTTATAGATCAATTCCATAAGTTTTAGATACATGTGTATTCCAATATACATCTGGCATTTGTAATAATTTGAGTCGGTTTCCATGTACACGCTTTATTCTTATGTTATTAGAGTCTAGAGATTTAATCAAATAGGTACCTTTTCCTAAAGATTGATGTATAGTATACCTTCCTTGCCACATATCCGATATTTTACCTGACCATGAGTTTGATTGTATTCCTGTATATAAGGTTACTATTTCACCAATTCTAAAAGCTGGTTTCCATTCGCGGTCTCGTTTATTTACTTTCTTATCTATTGCCTTTTTCTGGTTTTCTTGCGACCTTTTGATTTTTTCTGCTGATTGTTGTCTTATTAGATTTAGTGCAGTAATTTCCTTTTTTGTTCTGAGCATTATCTGATTTTCAAAGTTATAAGAGTTAAAATCTACTATTGTGTCTATATGATCAAAAGGAGTCTTTGGAATGTAACCATATGTTAAATAAAATGGAGATTGTTTTGTTGAATTTTGTTTTATTGTGCGATAGGAAAATAATACAGATGGTAAATATTGATCCCATAATCCCTTTTCTGTTGTTGCAATCTTTTTGATAATTGATCCAAGTGTTGAATTAAATCTTTCTATTAATCCATTAGCTTGAGAATTTCCAACAGTAATAGTATTATGATGAATATTATATTGTCTACAAACTTTATTGATTAAGTCACTAATAAAAGGAGTACCATTATCCGATATAATAAGATGAGGCGTACCATGCCTACATATAATTTCTTCATATATAAATAAAGCAATTTCCGAAGTTGATTGATACTTAAGTGCTCGTGCCTCCACCCATTTAGTAAGATAGTCAATAGCGGCTATAACGTAACGATATCCACTTTTAGACGTTGGAACATGCTTGACATCAATTCCCCATTGTTCGAAAGGTTTTGATTTCACAGGAACAGGATATAAAAATTCGTTTAATTTCTTAGGTCCAGTAGTTTGACATCTTTTACATTTTTTAACATATTCTTGTATATCTTTAGCCATAGCATTCCAATAATATCTAGTTGATACCTTATATAAAGTATTATGATAACCGAGGTGACCTCCTAAAGGATGTTGGTGACACATAAATAAAACTTCCATAGCTTGTGTTTTATTTAGGACTTTTCTTAATGTTTGATGTTCTATATTATATTTATATAATTGATTTGATCGTACCACAAAGTTATGTGAATTTCGTTGTATATATCTTTTTTCTTTTGGTGTAATGTTGTTTGGTAGTTTTAAAGTGACTAAATATTGCTTCATATTATCTATTAATTGTTGATCCATACTAAGTAATTAAATTTTTGATAGGTGTGTTGATGTTATTGTTTACTAATTTTTTTTTTTTGTGTTACTAGCTTATTTTTTTTTTTTTTTTTTGATAACTGATATTATAATTTTTTTTTTTGTTGATTTTGTTGAATTAAGATAGGTAAAAAGTTGTTATTAAGTGATATATATGTTGATTGTATGGTGTGAGTATAGCTTTTTACGTCTTCAATCGTCTTTGGACGTTTGTTGTATTAAATAATTTTATAAGTTGTGTGTTATTGTTTTTTTTTTTTTTGACTATATATATATTGTTGATTAAAAATAATTGTTGTATTATATAAAAAATGTTTGAATAATATTGTTGTATAAAATTTGTTGTAAAACTAATAAAAATAAATGTAAAATAATTGTTAATAATATAATGTTATGTTAATAGATTAGCTTTTAACGTCTTCAATCGTCTTGGACGCTTGTTGTATGAAATAAACTATTGTGATAATAAAAATAAAAATCTTGATATTAATTTGTTGGATTAGCTTTTAACGTCTTCAATCGTCTTGGACGCTTGTTGTATAAAATATATTTATTCATTTATTATTTCTTTTTTTTTTTTTTTTATATTTTATATATATATATATGTATTTTTTTTTTTCTTTAATAACCAAGTCTTGAGAGAAAATCAGCCGATTGTTGTTTTTTACCACTTCTATATATAACTTCAAATTCATAATCTGCTAAATAAGTGATCCAACGAGCTACCATACCAGTAGGTTTTGGTGATTTAATAAGCCATTTGAGTGGAGAGTGATCTGATAATACTGTAAATTTTTTCCCAAGTAAATATGGTCTAAAAATTTGCAAACTCCATATAAGAGCCAAACATTCTAACTTAGTTGCACTATAATTTGCTTCACTTTCTTTTAAACCACGACTGGCATATATAACAGGATGTTCTAGACCTTCTTCATCCAATTGTGATAATATAGTTCCAAGTCCATCAGTAGAAGCATCACAAACGATAATAAATGGTTTGTTATAATCAGCCCTTTTCAATATAGGTGCTTCAGTTAATTTTTGTTTTAATAATTCAAAAGATTTTGTTGTTTCCGCAGTCCAAGGTATTTTCTTTTTTGTTTTAGTGACATTATGTAATGGTCTAGCAATAGCTGCAAAGTTTTGTATAAATCTTCTATAATAAGAAGCTAATCCAATAAATCCTCTTATTTGCTTGACTGTAGTTGGTATAGGATAATTCTTTACTTTTTCTATTTTTGTAGGATCAGTTTTTATTCCATCTTTAGTGATTATATATACAAGGAACTTCAATTCATCTTTAAAGAATACACATTTTTCAATATTGAATAGTAATCCGCCAAGTCTTGCACATTTAAATAATTCTTCTAAATCCAATAGATGTTGATCCAAATTATTCGAGTGTACATTAAGATCATCAATATATGCTACTAAGCATCTATTGATCATAGTTTTAAAACATATATCTATTAAACGTTGAAAGGTAGCTGGACTATTTACTAAACCCATAGGTAACATTTCATATTGATAAGTTCCAAACTTGGTGACAAAACCAGTTAATTCTTTACTATTTTCTTTCATAGGTACTTGATGGAACCCTGATCTAAGATCCAAAGCAGAAAATATTCTTGATACACCAATTTCATCAATTAAGTCATCTATTCTTGGTAAAGGATATGCATCTACTTTAGTTTGAGCATTAAGCTTTCTATAATCAACTACCATTCTATAATCACCATTCTTCTTTTTGACTAAAATTATGGGAGCAGTATAAGGAGTGTTAGCTGGTTTGATTATTCCAAGTTCACATAAACGATCCAATTCTGATTTTAAATATTCTTGTTCCATAGGGCTCATACGATAAGGTCTATGTCGTATTGGCATTGCATCTTGTTTTAGTATTATTTCATGTTCAAGAAGAGTAGTATGTCCCATCTTGTCATTATTCCAATCGAATACATCTTGATATTGTTGTATTAATTTCCAAAATTTTATTTTGTATTCCATTGGTATATTTCCAAGTTGTAGTTTATTTTTAAAAGATTCATCCAAAGTGTCTTCTTTAATATCTGTTTCAATATTATTAAATTCTATATATGTTTTATATGGACTAAGCTGGTCTACTAAATTGTATCCTTCTATACCTTCATTATTCCCATTTTCATCTAAATTAAAAAATTCACTAATGATTTGATTAGGTGGTAGATCCATATTATTATCAGACTTATTAATTAAATTTATTGTTGTGTGATCATAATTATTTTTTATTTTTGATTCATTTAATATGTTGCTTGTAGTTGTATGTATATCTTTATTAGAATCGATTTGTATTTGACATATTGAATACGGTGGTACAGTTAATCCATCTTTTCCTGTTGTAATAGTTGTTGTATCATCATCTTGTTGTATTTTTAAATTATTTTCTATTGTTGTAATATTATAATAATCATCTTCATCTTCGTCAGAATGTTCATCATGTTCCCATTCTTCTTCATCTGTTTCAAGGTCTGTTATATCAGTATCACTTTCATCTAAAGTTTCTTTTTCATTAATTGCAATCTTGTTGTCTTGTTGATAATTTCCATTAATAGATTTAATTGATATGAGTGGTCTATCAGTTGATTTTAGAAATATAATAGGTAGTTCAGCTATTTTATGTTTGTATGTAACCTTTAGAGTACTTGTTTTAAAATTAAGGAGAGCTTGTACATGACTTAACCAATTATTACCAAGAACTATATGAGCAGGACATCTGGGTAATACTTCCATATTGACCGGTATATTTATATCAGGTGTTACTTGTATATTAACATCATGTACAATACCTAAGGTTGGTTGTTTTGTTCCATTTCCTAATACAAATATGTTAGTAGAAGGTGCATCTATTTCTAATCCTAATAGCTTCATCATTGCTTTTGACATACATGATTTAGCTGCTCCACTATCAATTAATACTTTGACTTTTTTATTTTCTATAATTAAATTAGTGTAAGCTGCAGTTGTTATTACATCTTCATTATCTAATGTATTTAAGTGTGATGATTCTGTTATTTGTTGATCCAATTTATTTTTTACTGATCTTCTTTTAGGTTTACATGCTGTTAATAGTTGTTTTCTTAAATGATGTGATGATTTTATTAAATCTCCAACTTCTATGTTAGCTTTTTGTTTGAATACATCTTTAATAATATCATATTCTATATCAATAGTTGCAGGAGGTGATCTTTTTCTTTTGGGTTTATCATTATTTTCAGATATTTTATTATGATTAGATGGAATAGTTGTTGTATCAAGTGAAACGATATCGATATCATCCATCATTTCTTCTTTTTCTAAATCTTTATCTGTAATTTCATCATCCATTCTGATTCTTTTAGCTGATCTTGATTTTTCTGTAACCCTTTTTGTTTTTGCTGATGTTTCATGATGTTTAACAACAGGAGGTTTTTCTATTCTTGCAGCATATAAATCATGATTATTTATATGCGGTCCATAATTATATTCATCTTCTATTTCTTCATTATTTAATAAAACATTCATGTTTTGATGGTTATCCATATTACTTGTATTTTGTTGATTTTTTTGTGTATTATTTATTTTTTGTTGAGTATCCATATGATGTTGATTATTTATATTTTGTTGGTTATTTATATTTTGTTGGTTATTTATATTTTGTTGGTTATTTATATTTTGTTGGTTATTTATATTTTGTTGTTTATTTTTATTAATGGATTTATTATCAGGGACTGCCAATTGACCATTATTAACAATTGCCCTATCTAGTTTTTTGATTGTTGGTTATCATATTGTTGATTATATTGTTGATGAGATTGCTGTTGTTGATATTGTTGAATTGGAACTTGTTGAGAATTAGATAAGTTCTGAGCTGAATTGTAATAATCATTATATTGTTGAGGTTGAGGTGGTTGTTTATCATTATAATAATTATTATTATGATAATCTTGATTTTTCTGTTGTTGACGATAGAATCTTTTATTGTTGTATTGATTGTTATGTCTATTATAATTATTATTATTTGAATTATTAATTGGACCATTAGATTTAGCTAATTCAGAACGTACAAGTTTGATTATATCATCACTAGACATATTATCATTATTTTTAGTTTGTTTTTTAGTATGCTGAATCTGTTCAATTTTGTCATTCACATTCTTTTCCATAGTCTCAACATTAAGAACCAATCGTTCTAAGAGTTTTACTATTGGGTCAGAGTTTGAAGATAAATTTGTAACTGATTCGTTTTTACTAAACTCCATAACATTAAATGAATTAATATTATTATGTGGATTATCAATTGTATTTCTATCCATAGCGTAACCAGAGTACAATAATTGTTCATGTTCAGTTGTACGGTTGTTTATCATTCCATAATTCATTGATTTGTTAGCTGACCACCAAGCTTCAGCATTTTTTAACCATTGTTCAGCAGTTATAGAAGCAAGAGCAATGCAATGTTTACTAATATTAGGATTCAATCCATATCTGAATCGCATAAGAATAATATCATCATCTTCTTTCTTAGCTAATCTAGCAACTTCTTGTAATCTTGAGTAAAAGTCCCTTGGATGTTCCTCGGTACCTTGTTTCATTTCGTTTAGCATTAATTTATAAGATTCTAAAAGTTCAGCAGTAACGAATTTTGTTTCAAAAGCCGACATAACAATATCAAAAGTTAAAGAATCCTTGTATTGATCCTTAAGACAGTCCAAATAAGTTTTTGCAGACTTGTGTACTTGAGTTCTTAATATGGCTAGTTTTCTTGAGTCACTTGTAGTATTTGTGAGTTCTAAATAAGTTTCCAGCATTTGTCTGAAGTGGCGAAAGTCTTCACGCTCACCTCCAGTAAAAGGAATGAGTTTAGGAATGAGCTTGAGCAAAGGTTGTTCTTGAGCCAACGCGGTATAATCGTAAGACATTTTATGGTTGATAATCTTCAGTTTTAAAATGAATAAACTTCAAAGAGTGTACTTGCAGAATGTAATAGTTTTGAAATTTTCCTTAGTAGTTTTTAAAGTTTACCCTGTAGTTTTTTGAAGTTTCCCCGCCAGTGAGCACCAAATATGTTGTGTGTGTTTTTGGTAAGAGTTATTTTTGTTAAAATAAAATAAGAGAGTTTGTATTTATATTAATTATAAATAAGATAATTCCAGTGAGCACCAGTTCTTGTTTTGTAAGTAGAACGACTTAATATAACGTAAAAGTAAAAAAAAATAAAAGGATAAAAAAAATAAAAATATTTAAAAAAAATTCAAAAGTATATGCAAATGAATTTAAAAGTCAGAGAATAGATTATTATATAAAAAGAGTAATAATCAAATAAAGTAATAATAAAATTAAAAAATAAAATATAAAAGTTTATATATGTTGTATATAAATAAAAATAGAGATTTCACTTAAGAAATAAAAATATATCTGTTATAGTAATAAATATGATTTCAATTAAGAAATTAGTATAAAGTTAAAATAAAATAAAAATAAAAATTGGTTTGGACAAATAAAATATTTATTATATAAAATATTATCTTAAAAATTTGACATTTATATTTGACAAAGAAAAAAAAAAAACAAAAGAGAAAGAGAAATATTCTTTCCTATTTATATTAAAACAAAATTTATTTTTGAGAGAGAGAGAAAGAAGTCATACGGTCAAGGATGTGCGGTTGTGGATGTACATCTGTGGATGTGCGTCTGTGGATGTGCGTCTGTGGATGTGCGTCTGTGGATGTGCGGTTGTGGATGTGAGCTTGACCAATTAAAACAAAAGTTAAAAAATTTTTTTAAACACCGGTAGGATCATTATCCTGCGCGACACCTTTTATAGTTTTGGAAAGTAGATAGTTTTGTAGTTTAGTTTAGTCGTCAGTGAGCACCAGTATCTTGTTTTATAAGTAGATACAACTTAGTTTAGATTGATAGTTTAAAATAAAAATAAAATAATAAAATAAAATAAAATAAATTATATAATTGGATAAAGATCAACAATTATATAGACAAAATAATAAAATTAAAATAAAATAAATATAATATCGGATAAAGATCAACGATTATTATAATAATATAATATAAAATAATATTGGATAGTAATCAACAATATTAATATAAAGTAAATATAATCTTTAGCTAAAAAGATGAGTTAAGAGAATTTAATATATATAAATCTTTATTTCAAATTAACTGAATATTAACTTCGTATTAACTGATTTTTCCAAATAAAATAAAATTTCGCTCCTTTATATATAAAAATGATCTGAATTCAAACCCAGATTGGTAGGTAAGTTATAAAGACCATTATAACAAGGAGGAGTATAAATTGATAAAGTTATAAAAGATAAAATAAATAAATATATATAAAATTATGAAATACTATTGGATAAAATATAAAGTTAATATATATATATATGCATATATTTATATATGCAAAAACACTTGTTTAAAAATATATTTAAAAATTATTTTTAGGATTATTTAGGTATGATAAGTTCAACCATACCATAACATCCCTCCACCACGATTTAGATGACGCCGCATCTTTTTCATGCGTCCAGGTATCTAAATTTATTATCCTTTTGATCATAACCTGGTCGAGTTCATCATAAGAACCACTTTTAAATAGCTTCTTCAGTGTTTCTCTTCTTGCCCTAACATACTTATGGTAGCCTATTTTGTTTGGGTGAGCGCAACTTTGATGTATGTATTCCAAGGTTTGTGGAATAATAAAATTATCTACCAAATTTTCCTTTTCCCATCTTGCTTTTAATTCAGTAACCAAAATATCGAGTAGATTTTTATAGTTTTCCTGAATTTGAAACTTGATCCATTCACTAGTAGATATATCCGTGTTTAACCAATATAGAAGTTCAGGAGTTAAAAAATTTAAGTCAATAGGTTCGGTTATAGGTACCAATTCATCGAGTATGTTGTCAACTTCATGGGAATCAACAAGATCTTCTTGAGAGAGTAGTTTGTTTGTTTGGTTATCTTGTGGAGTCATCTTTAATATCGTTAATATTATTATTTTTTTTTTTTTGAATAAAGAAAAATTATAATATAATTTTTCCTTATTTATAGTTTTTTTTTTTTTTTCGGAATTTTAAATATATATATAAAGTTTTTCTTTTTTTTTTTTTTAAATTTTCTTTTTCCCATAAATTTTTTTTTTTTTTTATACGATTGTCTTTTTAGCAAAGTCAATCCAAAATACGTCAGGCATCTGCAACAACTTCAATTTATTGCCGTGTATTCTTCTTAGTTTGGTATTGGTCACGTTGAATTCTTTTATCAGATAAGTACCTTTACCTAAACTTTGATGAACAATATATTTGCCTTTCCAGTTATCTGATATTTTGCCACCCCAAGAGTTTGATTTTCTTCCAATATACATCATAACAATATCACCAATCCTAAAAGGCGGTTTCCATTCCTTCTTTTCATTATTAATCTTCTTGTCAATGGCCTTCTTTTGATTCTTTTGGATTTCTTTATAAATTCTGCAGCGTCTTCTCTTATCTGTTTTAGTGACAATAATTCTTTTGCAGCGCGTACGTGTAACTGATATTGGAATCTTGCAGAATTTACTTCTATTGGTATATCCATAAATAAATCATAAGGTGTCTTTGCTTCATGCCCGTAAGTTAAATAAAAAGGAGAATAATTTGTTGATTTTTGTTTGATAGTACGATAGGCAAATAGAACGGATGGTAAATATTGATCCCATACTTGTTTTTCTTTATTGTTTAACTTTTTTAGAATAGCGCCTAAAGTGGAATTAAACTTTTCTATCAACCCGTTTGCTTGCGAATTCCCAACACTTATAGTTTTATGGTGGATATTGTATTGGAAACAGACTTTTTTTATTAATTCACCTATAAATGGCTTTCCATTATCTGTAATTATTATGTGTGGCGCACCGTGTCGACAAATAATATCTTCATAAATAAACAATGCTATTTCGGCTGCAGTTTGGAATTTTAATGCACGAGCTTCAACCCATTTCGTTAGATAATCAATACCTGCAACTATATATCTATATCCATTTTTAGATGTAGAAATATGTTTGACATCTAATGCCCATTGGAAGAAAGGTTTGGATGTTGTTGGAATAGGGTGTAATAATTCGTTATGTTTAGCAGGACCTGTAGTTTGACATCTACTGCATTTCTTGACGTAATTCTGTACATCTTTTGTCATATTTTCCCAATAATAATGATTTGCAAGTTTGAATAATGTGTTGTGGTAACCCATATGTCCTCCTAATGGATGTTGATGATGCATGTATAATGCTTCTGACACTTGATCTTTATTCAAAACTTTTCTTATCGTCTGCAGGTTAATATTATATCGGTACAATTCGTTGTTGTGTATGATAAATTTGTGGGAATGTTTTTGTAAATAATTTTTTTCTTTATCGGTGATGTTGTCAGGTAATTTTAATGTTGATAAATAATTTTTTATTAAATCAATTTTGTTTTGTTCCATTTTTACTGATATTTGTTGTAAATTTCTTGTATTTAGATTCTTGAATATATTGTTGAATAATATTTTAGTAATACTGATAAATAGTGTTGATCGATTATAAGTGTAGGTATGCAGCTTTTTACGACTTCAGCAAAACTTGGTCGAGTAGTAAGTAATTGAATTTTTTTTTTTTTGTTTTTGTTTGTTTTTGTTTTTTGTTTTTTTTTTTTTATATATATGTATTTATATTTATGCATTTTGTTATTTTAGTAGCCTAGCCTTGAAAGAAAATCAGCAGCTTCTTGTTTTCTTCCAGCTCTATATTTGATTTCAAATTCATAATCGGCCAAATATGTGATCCATCTTGCAACAATTCCAGTAACTTTTGGTGATTCAATTAACCATCTTAACGGCGAATGATCAGATATAACAGTAAACTTCTTTCCCAATAAATACGGTCTGAATATTTGTAAACTCCATACCAAAGCAAGACATTCTAATTTAGTAGCACCATAGTTTAATTCACTATTCTTCAATCCTCTACTGGCAAATATTATAGGATGTTCACGACCATCATCATCTAGTTGTGTTAATATAGAACCTAGTCCTAGTTGTGAAGCATCGCATACAACAATGAATGGTTTATCAAAATCAGGTCTTCTTAATATTGGAGCATTGATTAGATTTTCCTTTAATTTTTCAAAAGCTTTTGTTGTATCTTCTGTCCATGGTATTCTCTTTTTGGTTTTTGTTTGCTCATGTAATGGCCTAGCAGTAGCAGCAAATCCTTTTACAAATCTTCTGTAATATGAAGCTAAACCTAAGAAGCCTCTAACTTGTTTAATTGTTTTTGGTATTGGATAATCTTTAATCTTTGCAATTTTATCTGGATCAGTCTTGATTCCTTCAGCAGTTATTATGTAGCCTAAAAATTTTAATTCATCTTTAAAGAATATACACTTTTCAATATTAAACACCAATCCACCTCTTCTAGTGTATTCGAATAATCTTTCCAAGTCAATTAGGTGTTGATCCAAGTTTTTGGAATGTACATTAAGATCATCAATAAATGCAACTAGATTACTATGCAGCAAATCTTTATAACAGATATCAATTAATCTTTGGAAAGTAGCAGGACTATTCACCAAACCCATTGGCAGCATTTCATATTGATAAGTACCAAATTTAGTTGTAAAGCCAGTTAATTCTTTACTTGATTCTTTTAATGGAACTTGATGGAAACCAGATCTTAAATCCAAAGCTGAAAATATTTTTGATTTTCCAAGTTCGTCAATTAAATCATCAATACGTGGTAGCGGATATGAATCAACTTTTGTATGTGTATTCAGTTTACGATAGTCAACTACCATACGATATTCACCATTCTTCTTTTTGACTAAGATAATTGGTGCAGTAAAAGGAGAATTTGAAGGTTTTATAATTCCCAATTCACAAAGACGGTCTAATTCATTCTTCAAATATTCTTGTTCACTTGGTCCCAATCTATATGGTCTGTGTCTGATAGGTAATGTATTTTCTTTTAATATTATTTCGTGTTCTATTAATGTAGTTTTTCCCATTTTATCATTATTCCAATCAAAGATATCTTGATAATGGTGTATTAATTTATAAAATTTCTTTTTATATTCTTCAGGTATATCACCCATTTGGATTTTTCCTTTTATATTAGGATCAAGTATAATTTCTTCAGTATCATCTTCCAGCAGCGAAGGTGGTAAATCTCTATAGTGGTCTTCAAAATCATAACCAGTATATTCGACATATGGATCCTTTTGTATTGGAAATTGTTTCCTATTTATGAATTCACCTAGTATGTTGTTTGGCGGTATTTCCATCATGTCTTCAGTTTTATTTATAATTTCCAAGATTACATCAAAGTCTTCGTGCTTGTCCAAAAATTCGTCAAGGCGTTTAAAATATGGAACAATTATATTTTCATCAATAGCATAATTGATTTGACAAATATGATAAGGTGGTATTGATAAACCAGTACTTCCACTTAATATCATCATAGTGCCTTCATCTTTATTTGAACGTGTTTGGATTACTGGACTTTTTTCATGATCATCCATTAGATAAAAGTCTTCATCATCTTGTACAGCATCTTCTTCATTATTATCAGTAGATTCTTCGTCATCAATCGAATCTTCATCATTAGAATCAGTATCATCTTCAGATTCACTAGTATTTGATAGATTATCAGCTACTTCTTCACCTTGTGGCTGTTCCAATTCATATTTAACATTTGTAACACGTTGATATGTATATGGACGTTCATTTGTTTTTATATATGTAATTGGAATTTCTTGTGTACGACGTTTATAAGTCACCTTTAAGGTACCTGTTTTAAAGTTTATTACTGCTTGTGCATGATCCAACCAACTAGTACCTAACACTATATGTTGTGGACACTTTGGTAATACTTCAACATCAATTGGTATAGTTAACCCTTCACCAACAGTAATAGGAACATCATGAATTACACCTAGTGCAGGTTGTTTAGTACCATTTCCCATTACAAAAATACTTGTAGATGGTGCATCAATTTCTAGATCTAATGATTTCATCATTGCCCTGGACATACAAGCTCTTGCAGCTCCACAATCAATTAATCCAGTAACTTTTACATCATTCACCATTATATCGGCATATGCAGCAGTAGTTACAACATCACTATTATCAATAGAATTTAGCTGTACATCTTTTTCTTTACCTTTATCAACTGGTCTTTTTATTCTTGATTGTCTACAAGCTGTAATCAATTCTCTTCTTAATGGAGCGGATATAGTTATAAGATCTCCAACATTAATATTAGCTTTTTGATGTAATATATCTTCAGAAATATTATAATTTATTGGTAATGGTTGTGATTTCCTTTTTGGTGTCTTCTTCTTTTTATCAACAAGTGGTTCTTGAATGGATACTTTTTTCCTTTTGTCATTTATTATTTGTACTTCTTCCATCATATCATTATTATTTGATTTAGAAGGTTCAGCTACATCTTGATTTGGATGCTGTGAAAATACGTTTTGGAAAAATGGATTATTTTGTGGTGGAACATGTGTATGATCACGAATATCCTGTTGTATTTGTTGTGGAATAGATTTTGTAGCAGCTGCTGATGTACTTGGTTTTTCTATAGTTTTCCTTGTACGTGGTTTTCTTATTGCTTTTTCAACAACTGGTGGTTTTGGATTTGCAGCAACATTAAAATCGCAATCATTGATTTCTTGATCACCTTCTAATATATTTTGAAGATAATAATGATCTTGTGCTGATAAATAATCATTATGGTTGTCCATTATGTTATGTGGGACGTAAGTATTTGTATTGTAATATCGTGAATTTATGTTGGAATTATTTGGTGTATTATAGTTGTGATATTTATTCATATTATTTTCTTGATATAGTTGATTATCATTTGGATGGATGGATTTTGTAATAGGGATTCCCAATTGACCATCTGTAACAATTGCCCTATTTAGTTTTTTGAACCATTAACTGGTGTGTTATTTTGATTATTATTTGGTGGATTATTATAATTATTTTGTTGTGGATAGTTATATTGTGGATTATAATTATTATTATTCTGCATTTGATTTCCTTGGTAATAATAATCTCTGTTGTTATAATTATCTTCAGGTAAATATTGATTGTTATAATTATGATTATTGTTGTTATTATTATTATTATTATATTGACGATAATTGTTATACTGATTATTTCTGTATTTTTGATTATTATTTCTGTTGTAATTATTAGGTCCATTATATGTTTGGTTGTTACGATTATTATTGTTGTTGTTTCTTTGGTTATTGTACGAGCCTCTTTTGTCTTCTAATTTGGTGTTTATTAATTTTTCCATGTGACCTAAAAGTCTTTGCATCAAAGCAGATTCTCCATCAACATGTTCAGCAGTATTTAAAGATGTATTGCCATTATAATCACCATAATTATTATTTGACTTCTTTTTATGGCCTCCAGCAAATCTATTAGCATTAGTAAGATTACATACAGATGGTAATGATTGTATGTGTCTTGTCTTCCACCAATTTTCAGCATAGTTATACCATTGATTCAATGTTTCAGCACCTTGATCCATACAGTGCATTCTGATTTCTTCTTTTAAACCAGCACGGAATCTCATCAATATAATATGATCATCTTTTAATTGTGCCAATCTTGCCATTTCTTGGATACGTGCCAAAAAGTTCTTTGGTCTTTCGTCATTGCCTTGTTTAATAGTACCAAGTGCAATTTCGTATGATAATATCAATTCTTTGGTGACATACTTTTCCCTTAAAGCATTCATCAATTTTTGATAATCATTAGCCATATTAGGATCTTGTTCTAATTGTTCAAAATAGAATTCAGCAGGACCAGACAATTGCACCTTCAAGATAATTGCCCTTCTATCCATACCAACTCTAGATAATTTAAAATAATTTTCCAAGGACTTTTCAAAATAACGAAAGTCTTCGTCATCAGAACCTGAAAAAGTTAAAAGATTAAGCTTCAGCTTAGCAGCAAGGTTAGGATCATGGTAATGATCATGATTTTCCAACGCGGTTTGCTCGATACTTGATTTTTGTGGATTTTCCATTGGAATATAAAGATAAGTTTTTGAAATAGGATGATAAAGTTTGTATATTTTTAAAGTAGTTGTTTAACTTGAATTTAAGTATTCTTGATTTTATTCTTTTATAGATTTAGTTATTCTTTGATAATTAGTATTTCCCCGGTTTTTAGTATTACCCCCGCCAGTGAGCACCAAAATATGTTGTGTAAATTTTGGGTTGTTTGAAAAGTAGAATTTCCTTTTATAGTTTTGGAAAGTAGATAGTTTTGTAGTTTAGTTTAGTCGTCAGTGAGCACCAGTATCTTGTTTTATAAGTAGATACAACTTAGTTTAGATTGATAGTTTAAAATAAAAATAAAATAATAAAATAAAATAAAATAAATTATATAATTGGATAAAGATCAACAATTATATAGACAAAATAATAAAATTAAAATAAAATAAATATAATATCGGATAAAGATCAACGATTATTATAATAATATAATATAAAATAATATTGGATAGTAATCAACAATATTAATATAAAGTAAATATAATCTTTAGCTAAAAAGATGAGTTAAGAGAATTTAATATATATAAATCTTTATTTCAAATTAACTGAATATTAACTTCGTATTAACTGATTTTTCCAAATAAAATAAAATTTCGCTCCTTTATATATAAAAATGATCTGAATTCAAACCCAGATTGGTAGGTAAGTTATAAAGACCATTATAACAAGGAGGAGTATAAATTGATAAAGTTATAAAAGATAAAATAAATAAATATATATAAAATTATGAAATACTATTGGATAAAATATAAAGTTAATATATATATATATGCATATATTTATATATGCAAAAACACTTGTTTAAAAATATATTTAAAAATTATTTTTAGGATTATTTAGGTATGATAAGTTCAACCATACCATAACAGTTGTTTGAAAAATAGAATTTCCTTTTATAGTTGTTGTGTAAATTTTTGGTTGTTTGAAAAATAGTGTTGTGTGTGTTTTTGGTAAGAGTTATTTTTGTTAAAATAAAATAAGAGAGTTTGTATTTATATTAATTATAAATAAGATAATTCCAGTGAGCACCAGTTCTTGTTTTACAAGTAGAACGACTTAATATAATGTAAAAGTAAAAAGGTAAAAAGATAATATAAAATAAAAATATTCAAAAAAAATTCAAAAGTATATTGTTGTGTGGGTTTTTGTTTAAGATTTATTTTTTTTGAAATGAGGAATGAGTATTATAAGTAATATTTGATATGTATAATATAATTCCAGTGAGCACCAGTTCCTGTTTTATAAGTAGAACGACTTAATATAAAGGAATAAAAAAATAAAATAAAATAAAGTAAAAAATAAAGAAATAAAAAAATAAAAATTTTAAAAGGTGTAATATAATTGCAGGATTAAAGAGAGATTTCAGTAACCGCAATGTAAAATAAATATAATAAGAAAATTTAAAAAAAGTAATTTAAATTTGAGTGGTTGAAAAATATTTAAGTAAATAAATATAAAAATGTAAAATAAAATAATATGGGTTGTTATAAAAAATAGATAAATTCAGTAACTTGAATGAGTTATAAGTAAAATAAGTTAAAATTATAAAATATGATTTATAAAGTGGACAAGTTCAATAATTATTTAATAGATAATAATTTATTATAAAAATTTGACAATTTTAAAAGAAAGAAAGAGAGAAAAATTGGTTCTATTTATATTTAAAAAAAAAATTAAAATTTATAAGGATCGGGTAAGGAACAAAAGCACCTTGGTGTTTTTGCACCTTTGGTGTTTTTGCACCTTTGGTGTTTTTGCACCTTGGTGTTTTTGCACCTTGGTGTTTTTGCACCTTGGTGTTTTTGCACCTTGGTGTTTTTGCACCTTGGTGTTTTTGCACCTTGGTGTTTTTGCACCTTGGTGTTTTTGCACCAGTAGCACAAAGCCAATCCAAAAAAGGAAAGAAAAATCAGAGAGCGTTATTGCTAACACCCCCAACGCCAACAAAAGATGGACCTCCATCTTTATTAAATCCCACTTGGCTCCAAAGATCATTCTTATTAACATTTCTTGCAAATATTTTATTGAATTTAGAGTTACCTAAACCAGAGAGCAAATAATTTACAAGCTTTGATCTTTCCATCTTATACGCAATGAGTTCTTCTTTAGTAGCAGGAGGTTGGAGCTTTGTATGTACAAACCGAACAACAACTGGACTAAGTTGCTTGGAGAAGGTAGTTTGCATCTTCACTTTTAACTTCTTTATTTTTTCATAATCATTGACATATATAGGATAGATAAACTTAATAAACGTCTTGTATGAGTCTTCTTCATTAAGTGAGTCAAATTCCGTGAGGGCTTGTAAAGTTTCGTCATAAAGATTATCTTCGTCCAAAGGAACCCGTTCGGTATTAATTGGCATATCCATTTTATAAAAATATATTTTTGTATTATTAAAATAAGTGTTTTTGTATTGTTAAAAGATTTTCAAAAGAAAATGTGAATATGTGAATGAAAGTTTTTTCTTTTTTTTTTTTTTTTATATATATATATATTTTTTCTTTTTTTCGTAGTTTGAAAAATATACTTCTTTTTTTTTTTTTTGTAATCATCTTTTTGGTTCTTCCTTTTTTTTTTTTTTTTGGTTTATGTTTATCTTTTATGTATATTATTTTAATGTAGTTATTATATAAATTCTTCTTCGGGTAAATACGTGAATTAATATTTTAAATTTCATTATTAATTATATTTATATATTTCATTATTATCTCTTTTTTTTTTTTTTTTTTATATGTCCAATCCATAGGTTTTATTTACGTGATTATTCCAATATACATCTGGTAATTGCAATATTTTTAGTCTGTTTCCGTGTATTCTTCTTAATTTTGTTCTTGTTGTATCCAAGGATTTTATTATATACGTGCCTTTTCCAAGTGATTGATGTATTGTATATTTTCCTTGCCACATATCGGAAATCTTACCAGACCAAGAATTTGATTTTATACCAGTATATAAAGTTACTATATCCCCAATTCTAAATGCTGGTTTCCATTCTCTATTACTGTTTAAAACCTTTTTATCAATAGCCCGTTTTTGGTTTTCTTGAGATTTTTCTATCATTTTTGCAGCTGTCGATCTTATCTGATTGAGTGATATAATTTCCTTATTTGTACGTAATTTTAATTGTGTATCAAAATTATAAGAATTAAAATCTATAGGTTTGTCATGTTGATCGAACGGGGTTTTAACATTATATCCGTAAGTTAAAAAGAATGGTGATTGTTGAGTAGATGCCTGTCTGATTGAACGATAAGCAAATAGAACTGATGGTAGATATTGGTCCCATATTGATTTTTCCGTGGAAGTTACCTTTTTTATAATAGACCCAAGTGTAGAATTAAATTTTTCAATTAATCCATTGGCTTGAGAATTTCCAACTGAGATTGTGTTGTGATGAATATTATATTGATAGCAAACTTTCTTTATAAGGTCACTGATAAATGGTTTACCATTGTCGGTTATAATTAAATGAGGAGTACCATGCCGACATATTATTTCTTCATAAATAAACAAAGCAACTTCGGATGTAGTTTGATAACGTAGCGCACGCGCTTCTACCCATTTTGTTAAATAATCTATTCCTGCAATAATATATCTATAACCGCCTTTAGATGTGGGAACATGTTTAACGTCTAATCCCCATTGTTCAAAAGGTTTTGACTTGACAGGTATTGGATATAAGAATTCATTTAACTTTCTTGAACCAGTTGATTGACATCTTGGACATTTTTTTATATATATTTGTATATCTTTTGCCATGCCATCCCAATAATATCTTATAGATAGTTTATATAAAGTATTGTGATAACCTATATGACCACCTAAAGGATGTTGATGATACATATAAAGTGCTTCTATGGCTTCTTGTTTATTTAATACTTGTCTTAAGGTTTGGTGATAAATATTAAACTTATATAATTTATTATTGCGAATGATAAAGTTGTGTGAATTACGTTGTAAGTATCTTTTCATTTTTGCTGTTGTGTTTTCAGGTATTTTTAATGTAGTAAGATATTCTTTTAATTTATCTATAGTTTGTTGGTCCATTTTTTTTTTTTTTTTTAAGTATAATTATATATATTTGTTGTTTTTATTATTGTTGTTAGATTTGTTGTTTAGGCTTTGTTG
Organism: Cunninghamella blakesleeana; assembly: GCA_017871115.1. Classification (NCBI taxonomy): domain Eukaryota; kingdom Fungi; phylum Mucoromycota; class Mucoromycetes; order Mucorales; family Cunninghamellaceae; genus Cunninghamella; species Cunninghamella blakesleeana. The sequence continues at coordinate 3,280,902 of JAFCIZ010000006.1, forward strand.
TAAGTTATTTTAATAATATAATTTAATAAGTGTTATTTATGTTGTAATAATTATGTATTTTGTTGGTTTGGATATAGCTTTTAATGTCTTCAATCACCTTTGGACAAATAATAATGATATATATATATATATATATATATTTTTTTGTGTGTGTGTTTGTTTTTTTTTTTTTTTAATTTTGATATTGTTGAAATAATTGTTTGTTAAATAACTGTTATAAAAGATTTGTTGTAATATAAATAATTGTTGTATAAAGTAAAAATAATTGTTGTAAATAAATAAAATGTCTGTTGTAAATAAATAATATAACTATTGTAAAATATAACTTTTTGTTGTATGTGTTGTTGAAATAATAATAACTGTTGTAGAATGTTGTCTTTTGTAAAATAATTGTAATATAATAAATTGTTATGTTAATATTTGTCTAGCTTTTATCGTCTTCAATTTCCCTTGGACGTATATTAAAAATATAATTTATAATAATTCTTTTTTTTTTTTTTTTTTAAATATTATTATTATTATTATTTTTAATACCCAAGTCTTGAAAGAAAATCTGCAGACTGTTGTTTTTTCCCACTACGATACTGTATTTCAAAATCATAATCAGCCAAGTAAGTAATCCATCTTGCCACCATACCAGTAGGTTTAGGTGCTTTTATTAGCCATCGTAAAGGAGAATGATCAGAAAGGACTGTAAACTTTTTTCCTAAAAGATATGGTCTAAAGGTTTGTAAACTCCATATGAGAGCCAGACATTCTAGTTTAGTTGCACTATAATTTTGTTCACTTTGCTTTAAACCTCGGCTTGCATATACTACTGGATGTTCTTGATTGTCATCATCCAATTGTGAGAGTACACAGCCTAATCCTTCCATAGATGCATCACATACAATTATAAATGGTTTATTAAAATCAGCCCTTTTAAGAATTGGTGCTTCTGTTAATTTTTGTTTTAAAAGTTCAAACGATTTTGTTGTTGTTTCAGTCCAAGGTGATTTATTTTTTGTTTTTGTAACATCGTGTAAAGGTCTTGCTATTGCTGCAAAATTTTGTATGAATCGCCTGTAATAAGAAGCTAGTCCAATAAATCCTCTGGTTTGTTTAACTGTTATCGGTTGAGGAAAATCTTTTACTTTTTCTATTTTTGCTGGATCTGTTTTTATTCCATCTTGTGTTATTATATATCCCAGGAATTTTAATTCATTTTTAAAGAAGACACATTTTTCTATATTAAAAAGTAGTCCACCTTTACGAGCACATTTGAATAATTCTTCTAAATCTATTAAATGTTGTTCTATACTTTTTGAGTGTACATTCAAATCATCTATATAGGCTACTAGACATCTATTAATCATTGATCTAAAACATATATCTATTAACCGTTGGAATGTTGCAGGACTATTAACTAAACCCATTGGTAGCATTTCATATTGATAAGTGCCAAATTTTGTGACGAATCCAGTTAGTTCTTTACTATTATTTTTTAGAGGTACTTGGTGAAATCCTGACCTAAGATCCAAAGCTGAAAATATACTTGAAGTACCAAGTTCATCAATAAGATCATCAATTCTAGGTAATGGGTAAGCATCTACTTTAGTTTGTGCATTTAATTTTCTATAGTCTACTACCATTCTGTAATCGCCATTTTTCTTCTTAACTAATATAATAGGAGCAGTATAAGGTGTATTAGCAGGCTTAATTATTCCCAATTCACATAGTCGATCCAATTCCTTTTTTAAATATTCTTGTTCCATTGGACTCATACGATAAGGTCGATGTCTAATGGGTACTGTGTTATCTTGTAAAATTATATCATGTTCAATCATAGTAGTACATCCCATCCTATCATTGTTCCAGTCAAAAACATCTTGATAATGATTTATTAGTTTCCAAAATTTAATTTTATAATCTTCAGGTATATTTCCAAGTTGTAGTTTTTCTTTAAGAGATTCATCCAGTGTTTCATCATCATCCATATTATCAATATTGAATAATTCTTCTGTTAGTCCATTCATGTCAAGTGATTCAACTATATCATAACCTTTCAGATCATCAGCTTCTAATACACATTCATTATTCATTAAATTATAATATTCACTAATTATATGATGAGGTGGTAAATCAATATCATTATCAGATCTATTAATTAAATTTAATGTAAATTCGTTTGGATTAGCAATAGCATTTTGATCATCTTGAGTAAGAAGTATAGGTTCAGATGTATGCATAGAAGGATTTACATAGAATTGACAATTTGTATGAGGAGGTATGGTCATCCCTTGAATACCAGTAGATATAATTAAACTATTTTCATTTTGATTACGATCAATATTAATTCTAACGTCATCTTCCATATAATAATTTTCTTCATCAGAGTATTCATCATGTTCCCAATCATCATCAGTTTCAGTGTCTGTTGTTGTTTCAAGATCACTATTTGTTGTATCAAAATTATTATCTATTTCGTTAGTATCCTTTGTTGTATTATCTTGTGTTGAGTTTGCAGATTGATAATTAATATTAATTGATTTAATTGTAACTAAAGGTTTATCTGTTTCTTTTAAAAATGTAATCGGTAATTCAGCTGATTTATGTTTATACAAAACTTTAAGAGTACTTGTTCTAAAATTTAGAAGAGCTTGAGCATGACTTAACCAATTGTTGCCTAAAACCAAGTGAGCAGGACATTTAGGTAATACTTCCATATTAACAGGTATTATAATGTCAGGTGTTACTTGTATTTGTACATCATGTATTGTTCCAAGAGTTGCTTGTTTTGTACCATTTCCTAAAATAAAGATATTAGTAGAAGGAGCATCAATTTGTAAACCTAATAATTTCATCATTGATTTTGACATGCAAGATTTCGAGGCACCGCTATCAATCAATCCTCTTATTCTTTTATCATTAATAATTAAACTTGTATAAGCTGCTGTTGTAGTAAGTTCTGTGTTAGTTAATGTATTTAATGGTATGTCTGTTGCAGTTGTATCAGTTTGATCTTTTATTTTTGTTGCTTTTCTTTTAGGTCTACATGCAGTTAATAATTGACGTCGTAAAGTATGTGATGATTTAATTAAATCTCCAACATCAATATTAGCTTTTTGTTTAAAAACATCATCTACTATGTTATAGTTTATTTGCACTGGAGATGGTGGTTGTCGTTTTCGTTTTGTTTTATTTTCTGGTTCAATAATATTATCTATAATATAATCATTAATCATATCTTGTTGGGATAATTGTTGTTCAGTAATATCTTCAATTAATTTAGATGTATTATTTATATTTAATTTTTGTTTTCCTTTGCTGATTGTTTTTGGAGTCTTAGAAGACGAAGGTATAACTGCAGGTGGTTTGTCTAATCTAGCTGCATAAAGATCTTCATCATCATAATGTGTATATTCATTTTCATCCCATAATTCATGTTGATCAAATATTGCATTCATATTTTGTTGATTATTTTTTGTATTATTATCTTTTATATTGTTTTTATTATTTTTATAAAAGTTATTGTTATTATTTTGATTATTATTGCTAATATTATTATTATTGTTGTTAATGGATTTGTTATCAGGGACTTCCAATTGACCATTAGATGCAATTGCCCTGTCTAGTTTTTTGATTGATTTTGTTGATTATATTGTTGTTGATTGTTTAATTGTTGAGTATTTTGCTGCTGTGAATATTGTTGTTGATGTTGTTGTTGGTTAGATAAATAATTATGATTATTATTGTCATAATTATTATCTTGATTATATTGTTGATTGTTGTAACGTCTTGATCCATAGTTATTTTTATATGGTCCATAATTATGAGGTCCATGGTAATTATTATAGTTATTACTTCTATTAGATTTCGATAGTTCATTTCGTACTATTTTAACAATATCATCACTGGTAAGGTTATCATTTTTAAGAGGTTTCTTTGTCGATTGATTCAATTGTTCCATTCTATCATTCATTTTCTTTTCCATGGTTTCCATATTAGTAACTAAACGTTCTAATAATGTTACAACTGGATCAGAATGAATAGACGATTTAGAATCCATGACACGTTGACTAGAATCCATCATTGTAAAAGAATCTACATTTCCAAGTGGATAATTGTTCAATTGTACATCAGTACTAGAATAATTATGAGTAATACCATAAGTTTTATTAGCATTCCACCATGATTCTGCATACTTCAACCATTGTTGTTCGGTAATGGATCCATGTTCAATACAATGTTTACTGATGGCAGGTAATAATCCATAACGAAAACGCATCAATACAATGTCTTTGTCATCTTTTTTTGCTAATCGCGCAACTTCTTGTAACCTTGAATAAAAATCACGTGGATGTTCATCAGTACCTTGACGCATATCATTAAGAATTAACTTATAAGATTCAAGTAGTTCTGGAGTTACAAACTTTTCTTCTAAAGCATCCATCGCTACATCAAAAGTTAAATTATCTTGAAGTTGATCTTTGAGCGAATCTAAATAAGTTTTAGCCGATTTTCTAACTTGTATTTTCAATATAGCAAGTTTTCTACTATCTGTAGTATTATTAGAGAGTTCCAAGAATGTTTCTAAAATTTGTCTGAAGTGACGGAAGTCTTCACGTTCACCACCAGAAAAAGGAATAAGTTGAGGTTTGAAGTCCATGAATGGTTGTTTTTGAGCCAACACGGTATAATCGTAAGACATCCTATAATTAATTATTTTCAGTTTGCTTGATTGTTTTTTAGTAGTTTATATAGAATGAATATCTTTCCCAGTAGTTATTGAAAGTATAAGCTTGTAGAAAAGATCCCCGTCAGTGAGCACCAAATATGTTGTGTGGGTTTTTGTTTAAGATTTATTTTTTTTGAAATGAGGAATGAGTATTATAAGTAATATTTGATATGTATAATATAATTCCAGTGAGCACCAGTTCCTGTTTTATAAGTAGAACGACTTAATATAAAGGAATAAAAAAATAAAATAAAATAAAGTAAAAAATAAAGAAATAAAAAAATAAAAATTTTAAAAGGTGTAATATAATTGCAGGATTAAAGAGAGATTTCAGTAACCGCAATGTAAAATAAATATAATAAGAAAATTTAAAAAAAGTAATTTAAATTTGAGTGGTTGAAAAATATTTAAGTAAATAAATATAAAAATGTAAAATAAAATAATATGGGTTGTTATAAAAAATAGATAAATTCAGTAACTTGAATGAGTTATAAGTAAAATAAGTTAAAATTATAAAATATGATTTATAAAGTGGACAAGTTCAATAATTATTTAATAGATAATAATTTATTATAAAAATTTGACAATTTTAAAAGAAAGAAAGAGAGAAAAATTGGTTCTATTTATATTTAAAAAAAAAATTAAAATTTATAAGGATCGGGTAAGGAACAAAAGCACCTTGGTGTTTTTGCACCTTTGGTGTTTTTGCACCTTTGGTGTTTTTGCACCTTGGTGTTTTTGCACCTTGGTGTTTTTGCACCTTGGTGTTTTTGCACCTTGGTGTTTTTGCACCTTGGTGTTTTTGCACCAGTAGCACAAAGCCAATCCAAAAAAGGAAAGAAAAATCAGAGAGCGTTATTGCTAACAATATGCAAATGAATTTAAAAGTCAGAGAGTAGATTATTATATAAAAAGAGTAATAATCAAATAAAGTAATAATAAAATTAAAAATAAAATATAAAAGTTTATATATGTTGTATATAAATAAAAAGAGATTTCACTTAAGAAATAAAATATATTTGTTATAGTAATAAAAATGATTTCAATTAAGAAATTAGTATAAAGTTAAAATAAAATAAAAAAATTGGTTTGGACAAATAAAATATTTATTATATAAAGTATTATTTAAAAATATTATGTTTATATTTGACAAAGAAAAAAAACAAAAGAGAAAGAGAAATATTCTTTCCTATTTATATTAAAACAAAAAATAAATTTTTTAGGGAGAGAAAGAGGAAAAAGGTTGTAGGAATTTGGTTGTAGAACTTTGGTTGTAGGAATTAAGTTGTAGGAATTTGGTTGTAGGAATTAGGTTGTAGAACTTTGGTTGTAGAACTTTGGTTGTAGAACTTTGGTTGTGAAAAAAATAAAATAATTTAATCACCGCCAACATCATCCGCTTGGACGACACCCTCACCACCAGGAGAAGATGGACCTCCATCGTTATTAACCTGAGCAACACCTACAAAAGTTAATTCTTCACCATCAAGAATGGAATCTTTTCCCCTGTTGAATTTATCAATTAAAATTATACAAAAAATTAAAAACAAAGAAATATTGTGAAACTTTTGGTTAACCTTTATTCAAATGTAAAAGACAAGGGTTGTATTTATACCTTTTAGTGGATTGGTGACACTGGGCTTAGTTTATATGATATAATATGAAAATAGAATTATAAAGTTATCTAGTAAAGGTAACGTGAATTAGAATGGAGTTTAAAGTGTGTCTGTGGTAATGGATCTGCGGGATTAGAAGATTTAAAGTTATAGCAATGCATAAGCTAATAGGAATAGATCATTTTGTATCAGGTACACAGTAGTGATTTTATAATAAATATTAAATATTTCATGTGTATTATAAGTGTATTATAATTATGAAGTCATTTAATATTGTTATTATATGGTAAATACAACATTACTCCCTTCCAGGTTGAAGCAACCGTTAGAGTGTTGTACTTGTGAATTTTTTTAAGGAGTATAGTTGAAGAAAAGAAGTTTTTTTTTTTTTTTTTTTTTTTTTTTTTATGCAAGCAGTTTTCTACGACCATGTTTTTTAATGACCGACGTGGCTTGTTTTCTTTTAAGAGGATTTCTCTTTTCATTTAAATTTTTCTTTTCTTTTTCTTTTAATATATTTATTCTTTTCCAATATGTATCAATGCAGTCTTGTGCATTTATATCGATAGATTTTTCCCATGTATCATCTTCAGCAGAATAACCTTTCCATCTTATTTTATATTCTCTATTTTGTTCAGTGCCTCTATGGTTTATTATAGCTTCAACTTCATAGATTTCATCAGTTGGAATGGTTTCATCGTGTGATATTAGTTTTAATTCTGATGGTGTATAATTTCTTGATGTTAATGCACCAGTCATATCTTTTAAAATATAATTACCGTTTTCAGTTTTATTAACTACAATATATGGACCTTCATATACAGGAGCTAGTTTACTAGTACGTGTAGGTAAACGTGCAACTACATAACTATTAATTGGAAAGTTTATTATTGGATATTTTTTATTAAAAGCTTCTTTTTGTGCTTTAACAATCATATCCGTTCTTTCCTTAATAGCTGGAAATACAATATCAGCCATATAATCCATTCTATCCAGTAGTTTTTGATAGGATATAGGATTTTTGGATGTGATGTCAGTATCTGTTTTGTTTTTATCTAATGCAGCATAAGGTGTATTCATATGTCTAGCAAACATAAGGGAAAAAGGGGCAGTTTGTAACCGTTTAGATATTTTATGGTTAACTGCTAATTGTGCAATTGGAGTATACCAATCCCAATCCACTTTTGTTCCTTGTATATGTTTTTGAATAATCTCTTGTGCAATACGAACATATCTTTCAGCAACGCCATTACCTCGTGGATGATAAGGTGTAGATAGACGATGATCAATATTCATAGTAGTATATAGATTTTTAAAGAATTGATTTTTAAATTCAGTACCGTTATCGGATTGTACAATTTTTGGATAACCAAAATCGCCAAATACTTGTATTAAAGTGTGAATAACAGTGTCGGATTTTTTGTCAGGTAAAGGTCGATAGATATTGAATCGTGTACATACGTCAACCATAACTAATAAATAGTTGTTACCTTTAGTTGATGTAGGAAAAGGTCCACATAAATCAATAGCCCAATGATCACCTGGTAAATAAGCAAAGACAGGACGTAATGGATTATATCCTCTTCTTACAATATTATATTTTTGACAAGCAGGACATTCTTTAACTATTTCTAGTGCATCTTTCATAATATGAACCCAATGTAAACCTTCATTATGTACAGCTTTAACAATTGCTTCAGCACCAAAGTGTCCGAAAGAATGAACTCTTTGTAGTATGGATTTATGTTGATTAGCTGGTGGTATAATATAATCAGTGGTTTGATTTTGGATTACTTGGATAAAATGTTTTTCTTCAAAGTATGGTTCTTTTTGTTTTATTTTATCCAGTTTTTCTTTTATTATTTTGTTTGGCTTTTTGTTTGCATAACCTTTGTTTGCTAAAAGGTGTTGACTTGATTTATTTGGTTTATTATCCCCCTCTATCTCTTTGTCAGGTATATCAAGACGGGACAAGAGATCAGGTAGTGTGTTAAGTTTACCTGGTAAGTGAATAATAGTAAAAGAATAATCAAGTAAAGTATCTAGCCATTGTATCATCATGGGTGAAGCTATCTTTTGTGTATGTAAATAGGTAAGAGCTCTATGATCAGTGTAAAGTACAAAAGGTTTACCCCATAAGAATTTATGATATTTTTTAAGTGCAAAAACTATAGCTAATAGTTCTCTTTTATTAGTACTATAATTGCGTTGACTTTTAGATAAAGATTTAGCCATGTATCCTATATGACGTTCTTTACCGTTTATTTTTTGAAATAATGATGCACCAATACCATAATCACTGGCATCAGTTGCAACATAAAATGTTTTAGAAAGATCAGGAAAGTGTAATAATGTATTATTTTGTAATTCTTGTTTAATGGTATTAAAATGTTTTTCATGAACTGATGTCCAATCATTATTTGTTATATTTTTATAATTACGTAAAGCGTCTATAGGTGCAGTTAAAGCAGCAATATTAGCTATGTGTAATCTGAAGTAATTAACTATACCAAGAAACTGTTGAACAGCATGACCTGTCTTAGGACGTTGCCATTCTAATACATTAGTGACTTTTCGTGGATCAAGATCATGACCTTTATCTGATATACAGAATCCTAGTAAGTAAACACATGTCTGTGCGAAGTGACATTTTTTAGGATTAAGTATCAAATTAACTTCTGTTAATTTCTTTATTGCTATAGATACATGTTCAATGTGTTCTGTCATATTTTTAGAATGAATAACAACATCATCAACAAATGTTTGGACGTAAGGAAGACCATTGAAGATGTGATGCATTACTCTTTGAAATTTAGATGATAGAGGCTTCAATCCAAAAGGACAACCTTTAAACATGTATTGTCTACCTTTGTGTGTAAAAGTAGTTTTATGTTGATCATCTGGATGAATCATGAATCTATGAAATGCACTTTTTAAATCTAGTGTGGTGAAGATTTTTGATCCGTGCATGTTCTCAAAGATCTCATTGATTAATGGTAAAGGATATATATCATCCTGTAAATGTTTATTAATGTGTCGTGGATCAAGACAAGGGCGTTTACCGGTGATATTACCGTATTCATCTTTCTTGGGTGCAAGTGTTATAGGACTATTCCAAGTGGTATCGACTGGGGCGATAGTGATTGTACCTTCTTCCAACCAAGTTTTTACTGCCTCATCAACCAATGGTTGCATTGTATATGCTATAGGATATTGGCGATGATTAGTATCATTGGATGGCATAGTAGGTGTATTTAATTTAACTACAGAAATATCAAGTGTACAAAAAGATGTCTTAGGTATCAATTGATTTTCATCAATATAAGGTGTTATAGAATCTATGAATATGATTCTTTCTTCCTTTGTACCTGCAGGTGAATTATTAGGTTCTTTTATTTCTAATAATTCTTTATCATCATTGTTTTTGATCTGTATTTTATTATCATCCCAATTGTATGCAAGACCTAAAAAACCTATATCAAGTTTTGGTATTAAGTCTCTTCCAATCAAGATATCATAATCATTAGAAGATAGCTCTAATACATGGAATGAATGTGTAAGTATTAATCCATTGTATTTAATGGAGACAGGTCCCGTAAGACCGATGTGTGAAGACGAATTATTTTTAGTGACAAAATGCAAATTAACATGTGGATTTTTATTAAACTTTATATTATTATTAGAACAAAATTTCAGGCTAATCACAGATACATCAGCACCAGTGTCTAGCAAGGCTTTCATTCTAATGTCATTAACAATTAATGGTAATATAAAGGGATTATTATTATTAGTATGATGTGTAGTTATCATATTAATATTAATGTTAATTTCATTTTTGTCTTTATTGCCTTCAACATCCATAGCATCTTCAAGTGTCTCTTCTATATCATCAGCAGCTTGTACTTCTAATTCATCCCAATCAAGATTCAAATCAATGTCAGCATGATGTTTAGGGAGAAGAAGAGTAGGAATAGCCGTGACCTTAGGTGTGGACACATTTTTATTTGTAAAAGAGGTGGAAGCGTTAATAGCTTGTACTCTGTATGTTTGGTTTTTGAATTGCTTTCCCTTGCAATGTGATTTATGTTCAGGTGTGTATACCTCAGGACAATTCCAACATTGTTTACCAGCAACAACATTATTCGTAGCAACAGAAGTAGATACTGGAGCGTGTTTAGGAATAAGTTTACTAGCAACAATTTTATTTTTTAATACTTTGCATTCCTCAGTAGTATGGCTTGATCTTTTACCATGTTCAGAACAGTATTTATCCCTTACAGGAAAACGATCACTACTGGTTCTTCTTTTGCTTCTTTTTGAATCAGAAGATTCTCCTTCATGGTCAAAAGCACGTTTCTGGGCATGTATATTGCGGGCAATATTTAAAACCACAGAAGAAGAAGAAGGAACACCGTCAATATTATCATCACGTCCTTGCATGGCAATTAAAACACCATGTTGTAAAGAACGAGGAAGGGCACGAAGACAGAGGACAGCCATGATTTCATCATCAGACCATTTAGCATTATGGTATGCAGCTTGAAATCTAAGACCAAACTCATTAACAGATTCACCATCATGCATCTTCATGTTTACTACATTTAAAGCATTTTTTATTCTTTTATCCTTGGCGTCAAAAGTATCTATGATCAGCTTGGAAGCTGTGGACCAAGATAAAGATTTACCTTTTAAGTGATCTTTGAACCAAATGGAGGAATCACCCACCATGGCACAATGTACCCATTGTTCCCAATCAACTTCAAGGTTTACACCATTGGATATAAGAATTCTTTCAAACTTTTCTAAGAAAAGTTCAGCAGATTTAAACACCTCAGCATTGGTATCGTTTTTAACCTGACCATCCAAATAAAATAAAGGAACATCTTTGTAGGTCATCCTTATATTAGTATTACTAGAGATGGTGTTGTTCAAAACCTTCTGGGATGTCTGCAAAGTTTCAATATGTCTAGTCAACAAAGCTACTTCTTGACTCACATTGTAGTAATCTTTGTGATCAATATCCATATCAGCTAATATATTTAATTTGGATGTTAATTTATCCTTTAACCTTTGGATTTTTTCATTTAAAGTAGGTACTTTAGCATGTTTGGAAGCAGAGGTACCAGTCATAGGAAAAGTATCCATAGGAGCAGGAGAAGAAGACTTGGAAGAATTGGCAGTGATAGGAGAAGCGGTGGCTTCAGCAACAATTTTAGTATTATTGTTTTGATGTTCAAAAGACATTATTGGTAAGTATAAAAATAAAATATAGATTATTTAGAATAAAATATAGTTATATAGAATAGTATAGTTTAGTTAGTATTAGAATAAAGATTATTTTTAATAATGAATTCACAATAAAAAATGTTGAATTTATCAATTAAAATTATACAAAAAATTAAAAACAAAGAAATATTGTGAAACTTTTGGTTAACCTTTATTCAAATGTAAAAGACAAGGGTTGTATTTATACCTTTTAGTGGATTGGTGACACTGGGCTTAGTTTATATGATATAATATGAAAATAGAATTATAAAGTTATCTAGTAAAGGTAACGTGAATTAGAATGGAGTTTAAAGTGTGTCTGTGGTAATGGATCTGCGGGATTAGAAGATTTAAAGTTATAGCAATGCATAAGCTAATAGGAATAGATCATTTTGTATCAGGTACACAGTAGTGATTTTATAATAAATATTAAATATTTCATGTGTATTATAAGTGTATTATAATTATGAAGTCATTTAATATTGTTATTATATGGTAAATACAACATCCCCATGGATCTTCACGGCGTATCTTTTTAAAAAAGATTTGATTAAATCTTGGTTTGGCCAAAGGTGTAAAAAGTTCATTAAGCAACACCATCCTTTCTCTACGATAAGCTGTGAGACTATTAGCATTGTTTGGTTTCGAAAGAGCAGTGTGTAGATATTTCATAATATTAGGAAGCAAATGGGATGCATATGTTTCTTGCATATTATGTCTAACCTTTTGTATAGTAGCATAGTCATCAACATACATGTGGTAAGAGTATTTTATAAATAACTTCAAAAGTTCTGCTTCTGAAAGATCATCCTTGAAAGCAGCCAAAACTTCTTCATATATAGGGTCTTGATCCACAGGAGGACGATTAAGATTGATAGGTATATCCATAGTAGTTTTCTTGATAAAAATTTTTTTTAAGAAAGAAAAATAATAATATAATAAAAATTTTTTCTTTTTATAATTTTTTTTTTTTGAATTTTTCTTTTGACAATAATTTTGTAATTATTATTTTTTTTTTTTTTATATCTTTTTGTGTTATTGTTTTGTTTTGTTTATACATTCATTAAAAAAAGATTTTTTTTTTTTTTTTATAAATCTATTCCATATGTTTTACATATGTGTATATTCCAGTACACATCAGGCATTTGTAACAATTTGAGTCGGTTCCCATGTACACGTTTTAATCTTGTGTTATTTGTTTCTAGTGATTTTATAAGATAAGTTCCTCTTCCGAGAGATTGGTGTATAGTATATTTTCCTTGCCACATATCCGATATCTTTCCAGACCATGAGTTTGATTGAATCCCAGTGTATAAAGTAACTATTTCACCAATTCTAAAAGCAGGTTTCCATTCACGATCCCGATTATTTACCTTCTTATCGATTGCCTTTTTCTGATTTTCTTGTGATTTTTTGATTTTTTCTGCTGCTTGTTGTCTTATTAAATTTAGTGCAACGATTTCTTTTTTTGTTCTGAGCATCATTTGGTTTTCAAAATTATAAGAATTAAAATCTACTATTGTGTCTATATGATCAAAGGGCGTTTTTGGAATATAACCATATGTTAAATAAAATGGCGATTGTTTTGTTGAATTTTGTTTTATTGTACGATAAGCAAATAACACTGATGGTAAGTATTGATCCCATAATCCTTTTTCTGTTGTTGCAATTTTTTTGATAATTGATCCAAGTGTTGAATTAAATCTTTCTATTAATCCATTAGCTTGAGAGTTTCCAACAGTAATGGTATTATGATGAATGTTATATTGTCTACAAACTTTACTAATTAAGTCACTAACAAAAGGAGTACCGTTATCTGATATAATAAGATGAGGTGTACCATGTCTGCATATAATTTCTTCATATATAAATAAAGCAATTTCCGAAGTTGATTGATATTTAAGCGCTCGTGCTTCCACCCATTTAGTAAGATAGTCAATGGCAGCTATAACGTAACGATATCCACTTTTAGATGTTGGAACATGCTTGACATCAATTCCCCATTGTTCAAAAGGTTTTGATTTTACAGGAACAGGATATAAAAATTCATTTAATTTTTTAGGTCCAGTAGTTTGACATCTTCTACATTTTTTAACATATTCTTGTATATCTTTAGCCATAGCATTCCAATAATATTTCGTTGATACTTTATATAGAGTATTATGGTAGCCGAGATGACCTCCTAAAGGATGTTGGTGACACATAAATAAAACTTCCATAGCTTGTGTTTTATTTAGGACTTTTCTTAATGTTTGATGTTCTATATTATATTTATATAATTGATTTGATCGTACCACAAAATTATGTGAATTTCTTTGTATATATCTTTTTTCTTTTGGTGTAATGTTGTTTGGTAGTTTTAAAGTGACTAAATATTGCTTTATATTATCCATAAATTGTTGATCCATATTAAGTAATTAAATTTTTTCTTTTTGATAAGTGTGTTAATGTTATTGTTTACTATTGTTTTTTTTTTTTTTTGTGTTACTAGCTTATTTATTTTTTGTTGATTTAAGATAAGTAAAAGTTGTTATTGAGTGATAAGTTAATATATGTGTTGATTGTATGGTGTGAGTATAGCTTTTTACGTCTTCAATCGTCTTTGGGCGTTTGTTGTAAATAATTTATAAGTTGTGTGTTATATATTTATATAATTTTTTTTTTTGATTGTATATAGATTATTGATTAAAAATAATTGTTGTGTTATTGTAGAAACTGTTTGAATAATATTGTTGTATAAAATTGTTGTAAAACTAATAAAAATAAATGTAAAATAATTGTTAATAATATAATGTTATGTTAATAGATTAGCTTTTAACGTCTTCAATCGTCTTGGACGCTTGTTGTATAAAATAAACTATTGTGATAATAAAAATAAAAATCTTGATATTAATTTGTTGGATTAGCTTTTAACGTCTTCAATCGTCTTGGACGCTTGTTGTATAAAATATAATTTTTTTTTTGTATATATATATTTTAATAACCAAGTCTTGAGAGAAAATCAGCCGATTGTTGTTTTTTACCACTTCTGTATATTACTTCAAATTCATAATCTGCTAAATAGGTGATCCAACGAGCTACCATACCAGTAGGCTTTGGTGATTTAATAAGCCATTTAAGTGGAGAATGATCTGATAATACTGTAAATTTTTTCCCAAGTAAATATGGTCTAAAAACTTGCAAACTCCATATAAGAGCCAAACATTCTAACTTAGTTGCACTATAATTTGCTTCACTTTCTTTTAAACCACGACTAGCATATATAACAGGATGTTCTAGACCTTCTTCATCCAATTGTGATAATATAGTTCCAAGTCCATCTGTAGAAGCATCACAAACGATAATAAATGGTTTGTTATAATCAGCTCTTTTCAATATAGGTGCTTCAGTTAATTTTTGTTTTAATAATTCAAAAGATTTTGTTGTTTCAGCAGTCCAAGGTGTTTTCTTTTTTGTTTTAGTGACATTATGTAGAGGTCTTGCAATAGCAGCAAAGTTTTGTATAAACCTTCTATAATAAGAAGCTAATCCAATGAATCCTCTTATTTGCTTGACTGTAGTTGGAATAGGATAATTCTTTACTTTTTCTATTTTTGTAGGATCAGTTTTTATTCCATCTTTAGTAATAATATATCCAAGGAACTTCAATTCATCTTTAAAGAATACACATTTTTCAATATTGAATAGTAATCCGCCAAGTCTTGCACATTTAAATAATTCTTCTAAATCCAATAAATGTTGATCCAAATTATTCGAGTGTACATTAAGGTCATCAATATATGCTACTAAACATTTATTGATCATAGTCTTAAAGCATATATCTATTAAACGTTGAAAGGTAGCTGGACTATTTACTAAACCCATAGGTAACATTTCATATTGATAAGTTCCAAACTTGGTGACAAAACCAGTTAATTCTTTACTATTTTCTTTCATAGGTACTTGATGGAATCCTGATCTAAGATCCAAAGCAGAAAATATTCTTGATACACCAATTTCATCAATTAGATCATCTATTCTTGGTAAAGGATATGCATCTACTTTAGTTTGAGCATTAAGTTTTCTATAATCAACTACCATTCTATAATCACCATTCTTCTTTTTAACTAAAATTATAGGAGCAGTATAAGGAGTATTTGCTGGTTTTATTATTCCAAGTTCACATAAACGATCCAATTCTGTTTTTAAATATTCTTGTTCCATAGGACTCATACGATAAGGTCTATGTCGTATTGGCATTGCATCTTGTTTTAATATTATTTCATGTTCAAGAAGAGTAGTATGTCCCATCTTGTCATTATTCCAATCGAATACATCTTGATAATGTTGTATTAATTTCCAAAATTTTATTTTGTATTCTATTGGTATATTTCCAAGTTGTAGTTTATTTTTAAAAGATTCATCCAAAGTGTCTTCTTTAATATTTGTTCCAATATTATTGAATTCTATATGTGTTTTATATGGACTGAGCTGATCTACTAAATTGTATCCTTCTATATCTTCATTGTTTCCATCTTCATCTAAATTAAAAAATTCACTAATGATTTGATTAGGTGGTAAATCCATATTATTTTCAGATTTATTAATTAAATTTATTGTTGTGTGATCAGAATTATTTTTTATTTTTGATTCATTTAATATGTTGCTTGTTGTTGTATGTATATCTTTATTAGAATCTATTTGTATCTGACATATTGAATAAGGTGGTACGGTTAATCCATCTTTTCCTGTTGTAATAGTTGTTGTGTCATCATCTTGTTGTATTTTTAAATTACTTTCCATTGTCGTAATGTTATAATAATCATCTTCATTTTCATCAGAGTGTTCATCATGTTCCCATTCTTCTTCATCTGTTTCAAGATCTGTTGCATCAGTATCACTTTCATCCAATGTTTCTTGTTTATTAATTATAATCTTATTATCTTGTTGATAGTTTCCATTAATAGATTTAATTGATATGAGTGGTCTATCAGTTGATTTTAGAAATATAATAGGTAGTTCAGCTATTTTATGTTTATATGTAACCTTTAGAGTACTTGTTTTAAAATTAAGGAGAGCTTGTACATGACTTAACCAATTATTACCAAGGACTATATGAGCAGGACATCTGGGTAATACTTCCATATTGATTGGTATATTTATATCAGGTGTTACTTGTATATTAACATCATGCACAATACCTAAGGTTGGTTGTTTTGTTCCATTTCCTAATACAAATATGTTAGTAGAAGGTGCATCTATTTCTAATCCTAATAGCTTCATCATTGCTTTTGACATACATGATTTAGCTGCTCCACTATCAATTAATACTTTGACCTTTTTATTTTCTATAATTAAGTTAGTATAAGCTGCAGTTGTTATTACATCTTCATTATCTAATGTATTTAAGTGTGATGATTCTGTTATTTGTTGATCCAATTTATTTTTTACTGATTTTCTTTTAGGTTTACATGCTGTTAATAGTTGTCTTCTTAAATGATGTGATGATTTTATTAAATCTCCAACTTCTATGTTAGCTTTTTGTCTGAATACATCTTTAATGATATCATATTCTATGTCAATAGTTGCAGGAGGTGATCTTTTTCTTTTGGGCTTATCATTATTTTCAGGTATTTTATTTTGATTAGATGGAATAGTTGTTGTATCAAGTGTAACGATGTCAATATCATCCATCATTTCTTCTCTTTCTAAATCTTTATCTGTAATTTCACCATCCGTTCTGATTCTTTTAGCTGATCTTAGTTTTTCTGTAACCTTTTTTGTCTTTGCTGCTGTTTCATGATGTTTGACAACAGGAGGTTTTTCTATTCTTGCAGCATATAAATCATGATTATTTATATAAGGTCCATAATTATATTCATGTTCTATTTCTTCATTATTTAATAATACATTCATATTTTGATGGTTATCCATATTACTTGTATTTTGTTGATTTTTTTGTGTATTATTTATTTTTTGTTGAGTATTCATGTGATGTTGATTATTTATATTTTGTTGGTTATTTATATTTTGTTGTTTATTTTTATTAATGGATTTATTATCAGGGACTGCCAATTGACCATTATTAACAATTGCCCTATCTAGTTTTTTGATTGTTGGTTATCATATTGTTGATTATATTGTTGATGAGATTGCTGTTGTTGATATTGTTGAATTGGAACTTGTTGAGAATTAGATAAGTTCTGAGCTGAATTGTAATAATCATTATATTGTTGAGGTTGAGGTGGTTGTTTATCATTATAATAATTATTATTATGATAATCTTGATTTTTCTGTTGTTGACGATAGAATCTTTTATTGTTGTATTGATTGTTATGTCTATTATAATTATTATTATTTGAATTATTAATTGGACCATTAGATTTAGCTAATTCAGAACGTACAAGTTTGATTATATCATCACTAGACATATTATCATTATTTTTAGTTTGTTTTTTAGTATGCTGAATCTGTTCAATTTTGTCATTCACATTCTTTTCCATAGTCTCAACATTAAGAACCAATCGTTCTAAGAGTTTTACTATTGGGTCAGAGTTTGAAGATAAATTTGTAACTGATTCGTTTTTACTAAACTCCATAACATTAAATGAATTAATATTATTATGTGGATTATCAATTGTATTTCTATCCATAGCGTAACCAGGGTACAATAATTGTTCATGTTCAGTTATACGGTTGTTTATCATTCCATAATTCATTGATTTGTTAGCTGACCACCAAGCTTCAGCATTTTTTAACCATTGTTCAGCAGTTATAGAAGCAAGAGCAATGCAATGTTTACTAATATTAGGATTCAATCCATATCTGAATCGCATAAGAATAATATCATCATCTTCTTTTTTAGCTAATCTAGCAACTTCTTGTAATCTTGAATAAAAGTCCCTTGGATGTTCCTCGGTACCTTGTTTCATTTCGTTTAGCATTAGTTTGTAAGATTCTAAAAGTTCAGCAGTAACGAATTTTGTTTCAAAAGCCGTCATAACAATATCAAAAGTTAAAGAATCCTTGTATTGATCCTTGAGACAGTCCAAATAAGTTTTTGCAGACTTGTGTACTTGTGTTCTTAATATGGCTAGTTTCCTTGAGTCGCTTGTAGTATTTGTAAGTTCTAAATAAGTTTCCAGCATTTGTTTGAAGTGGCGAAAGTCTTCACGTTCACCTCCAGTAAAAGGAATGAGTTTAGGAATGAGCTTGAGCAAAGGTTGTTCTTGAGCCAACGCGGTATAATCGTAAGACATTTTATAGTTGATAATCTTCAGTTTTAAAATGAATAAACTTCAAAGTGTGTACTTGCAGAATATAATAGTTTTGTAATTTTTCTTAGTAGTTTTTAAAGTTTTCCCTGTAGTTTTTTGAAGTTTCCCCCGCCAGTGAGCACCAAATATGTTGTGTGTGTTTTTGGTAAGAGTTATTTTTGTTAAAATAAAATAAGAGAGTTTGTATTTATATTAATTATAAATAAGATAATTCCAGTGAGCACCAGTTCTTGTTTTACAAGTAGAACGACTTAATATAATGTAAAAGTAAAAAGGTAAAAAGATAATATAAAATAAAAATATTCAAAAAAAATTCAAAAGTATATGCAAATGAATTTAAAAGTCAGAGAGTAGATTATTATATAAAAAGAGTAATAATCAAATAAAGTAATAATAAAATTAAAAATAAAATATAAAAGTTTATATATGTTGTATATAAATAAAAAGAGATTTCACTTAAGAAATAAAATATATTTGTTATAGTAATAAAAATGATTTCAATTAAGAAATTAGTATAAAGTTAAAATAAAATAAAAAAATTGGTTTGGACAAATAAAATATTTATTATATAAAGTATTATTTAAAAATATTATGTTTATATTTGACAAAGAAAAAAAACAAAAGAGAAAGAGAAATATTCTTTCCTATTTATATTAAAACAAAAAATAAATTTTTTAGGGAGAGAAAGAGGAAAAAGGTTGTAGGAATTTGGTTGTAGAACTTTGGTTGTAGGAATTAAGTTGTAGGAATTTGGTTGTAGG
The DNA here is from genome assembly GCA_017871115.1 of Cunninghamella blakesleeana. NCBI lineage: Eukaryota > Fungi > Mucoromycota > Mucoromycetes > Mucorales > Cunninghamellaceae > Cunninghamella > Cunninghamella blakesleeana. Next base: position 3,300,517 of record JAFCIZ010000006.1, read on the forward strand.
AATTAGGTTGTAGAACTTTGGTTGTAGAACTTTGGTTGTAGAACTTTGGTTGTGAAAAAAATAAAATAATTTAATCACCGCCAACATCATCCGCTTGGACGACAATAGAATTTCCTTTTATAGTTTTGGAAAGTAGATAGCTTTGTAGTTTAGTTTAGTTGTCAGTGAGCACCAGTATCTTGTTTTATAAGTAGTGTTGTGTAAATTTTTGGTTGTTTGAAAAATAGAATTTCCTTTTATAGTTTTGGAAAGTAGATAGCTTTGTAGTTTAGTTTAGTTGTCAGTGAGCACCAGTATCTTGTTTTATAAGTAGATACAACTTAGTTTAGATTGATAGTTTAAAATAAAAATAAAATAATAAAATAAAATAAAATAAAATAAATTATATAATCGGATAAAGATCAACAATTATATAGACAAAATAATGAAATTAAAGTAAAATAAATATAATATCGGATAAAGATCAACGATTATTATAATAATATAATATAAAATAATATTGGATAGTAATCAACAATATTAATATAAAGCAAATATAATCTTTAGCTAAAAAGATGAGTTAAGAGAATTTAATATATATAAATCTTTATTTCAAATTAACTGATTTTTTCAAATAAAATAAAATTTCGCTCCTTTATATATAAAAATGATCTGAATTCAAACCCAGATTGGTAGGTAAGTTATAAAGACCATTATAACAAGGAGGAGTATAAATTGATAAAGTTATAAAAGATAAAATAAATAAATATATATAAAATTATGAAATACTATTGGATAAAATATAAAGTTAATATATATATATATGCATATATTTATATATGCAAAAACACTTGTTTAAAAATATATTTAAAAATTATTTTTAGGATTATTTAGGTATGATAAGTTCAACCATACCATAACAGTAGATACAACTTAGTTTAGATTGATAGTTTAAAATAAAAATAAAATAATAAAATAAAATAAAATAAATTATATAATTGGATAAAGATCAACAATTATATAGACAAAATAATAAAATTAAAATAAAATAAATATAATATCGGATAAAGATCAACGATTATTATAATAATATAATATAAAATAATATTGGATAGTAATCAACAATATTAATATAAAGTAAATATAATCTTTAGCTAAAAAGATGAGTTAATAGACTTATTTGTTTTAATATAAGTACTTTATTATTATAATAAAAATTAACTAAAGTTTTTTCAAAAAATTGAAAAAAAGGTCGAGTATTTATACTAAAATAAAAATTAGATATTCCATTTTTAATATCAATAATGATATTAAAAGTGTTGATAAGTATATTATGAAATAAGTGATATAAATTTTGTTAATAAAAATAATAATAAAAATTAGCATGAAAAATGTTAAATAAAATTAACATCAAAAGTGGTAAGAAAAATGTTAGAAAAATATTAGCCAATCAAAGTGTTGGACTGGATTTTAAAATAATCCAAGCGAACCCATCGCGCAACATCCGCCCACCAAGATTTAGGTGGACCACCACCGTTTTTACTGGTCCATGGGTCATTGGCATAAACTTTCTTTATAATTTCTTGTTTGAATTCTTCGTAACCAAGTTCAGAGAAAAGATCTTCCAAAATTTTTCTTCTTTTTACGTAATAGTTTCTTTTTTGAGAATTCGTGTTTGGTTTTTTGAGTTTATTATGGACAAGAGTGATGGAGTTCGGGATTACTATTTTATCCAATAAGTTTTCCTTTTTCCATTTGTAGTCCAGTTCCATCATGCAATATTCCATGAATTTTTTGAAATTAGTTTTAACCATGAATTCCAACTGGTCGTTAATAGTGTAATCTTGATTAAGCCATACCAACAATTCATCAGTTATCGTATTGTTAATAATGTTAAAATCTTCACCAGTAAGATTTATATTATTGGGTACGTCACTTGTAATAGCATTTTCAGGATTTACCAAGAATTCAAAAGAATTATAATCATTTAATATTTCTTCCATATTTTGAGTAGGATAATCATAAATGGTTTCAATTTTTATGATATCACTTGATTTGAGTTCCGCATTTAAGGATTCCATGCTTGAATTAGTTTTTACTTGAGTCAGTTTGAAATATAAAAAAAAATTATAACACAAATTTTTCCTTATTTATAGTTTTTTTTTTTTTCGGAAATTCAATTTTTCTCCTTTTTGTTTTATCATTATCTTTTGATATTTATATTTTTTTTTTTTTTTTTTATATACGTATTTTTTTTTTTTTTTTATACGATTGTTCTTTTAGCAAAATCAATCCAAAATACATCAGGCATCTGCAATAACTTCAATTTATTCCCGTGTATTCTTCTTAATTTAGTATTTGTCGCGTTAAATTCTTTTATCAAGTATGTACCTTTTCCTAAACTTTGATGAATAACATATTTGCCTTTCCAGTTATCAGATATTTTACCACCCCAAGAGTTAGATGTTCTTCCAACATACATCATAACAATATCACCAATTCTAAAAGGCGGCTTCCATTCCTTCTTTTGATTATTAATCTTTTTATCAATAGCCTTCTTTTGATTCCTTTGTGATTTTTGGATGAAATCTGCAGCATCTTCTCTTATTTGTTTTAGTGATAATAATTCTTTTGCAGCACGTATTCTTAACTGGTTTTGGAAACTTGCAGAATTTATTTCTAAAGGTATATCCATGAATAGGTCATAAGGCGTCTTTGCTTCGTATCCGTAAGTTAAATAAAAAGGGGAATAACCTGTTGATTTTTGTTTAATTGTACGATATGCAAATAAAACGGAAGGTAAATATTGATCCCAAACTTGTTTTTCTTTATTATTTAACTTTTTTAGAATGGCGCCTAAAGTGGAATTAAACTTTTCTATCAACCCATTTGCTTGCGAATTCCCAACACTTATAGTTTTATGATGGATTCTGTACTGGAAACAAACTTTTTTAATTAAATCACCTATAAATGGTTTTCCATTATCTGTAATTATTATGTGTGGAGCACCATGTCGACAAATAATATCTTCATAAATAAATAATGCTATTTCAGCTGCCGTTTGAAATTTTAATGCACGAGCTTCAACCCATTTCGTTAGATAATCAATTCCTGCAACTATATATCTAAATCCATTTTTAGAAGTAGAGATGTGTTTGACATCTAATGCCCATTGGAAGAAAGGTTTGGATGAAGTTGGAACTGGGTGTAACAATTCGTTATGTTTAGCAGGACCTGTAGTTTGACACCTACTGCATCTTTTGACATAATTTTGTACATCTTTTGTCATATTTTCCCAGTAATAATGATTAGCAAGTTTAAACAAGGTGTTATGATACCCCATATGACCTCCTAAAGGATGTTGATGATGCATGTATAATGCTTCCGATACTTGATCTTTATTCAGAACTTTCCTTATCGTCTGCAAGTTGATATTATATCGATATAATTCGTTGTTCTGTATAATAAATTTGTGGGAATGTTTTTGTAAATAATTCTGTTCCTTTTTGGTGATGTTATCAGGTAATTTTAATGTTGATAAATAATTTTTTATTAAATCAATTTTGCTTTGTTCCATTTTTACTGATATTTGCTGTATATTATTTGTATTTAGATTCTTGTATATATTGTTGAATATTGTTTTGATAATACTGATTAGTTATGTTGATCAATTATAATTGTATGTATGCAGCTTTTTACGACTTCAGCAAAACTTGGTCGAGTGGTAAGTAATTATATATATTTTTTTTTTTTTGTTTGTTTTTTTTTTTTTTTATATATATATATATATGTATTTATATTCATGCATTTTGTTATTTTAGTAGCCTAGTCTTGAAAGAAAATCAGCAGCTTCTTGTTTTCTTCCAGCTCTATATTTGATTTCAAATTCATAATCGGCTAAATATGTGATCCATCTTGCAACAATTCCTGTAACTTTTGGCGATTCAATTAACCATCTTAAAGGCGAATGATCAGATATAACAGTAAACTTCTTTCCCAATAAATACGGTCTGAATATTTGTAAACTCCATACCAAGGCAAGACATTCTAATTTAGTAGCACCATAGTTTAATTCATTATTCTTCAATCCTCTACTAGCAAATATTATTGGATGTTCACGACCATCATCATCTAGTTGTGTTAATATAGAACCTAATCCTAGTTGTGAAGCATCGCATACAACAATGAATGGTTTATCAAAATCAGGTCTTCTTAATATTGGAGCATTGATTAGATTTTCCTTTAATTTTTCAAAAGCTTTTGTTGTATCTTCTGTCCATGGTATTCTCTTTTTGGTTTTTGTTTGATCATGTAATGGCCTAGCAGTAGCAGCAAATCCTTTTACAAATCTTCTGTAATATGAAGCTAAACCTAAAAAGCCTCTAACTTGTTTAATTGTTTTCGGTATTGGATAATCTTTAACCTTAACAATTTTATCTGGATCAGTCTTGATTCCTTCAGCAGTTATTATGTAGCCTAAAAATTTTAATTCATCTTTAAAGAATATACACTTTTCAATATTAAACACCAATCCACCTCTTCTAGTGTATTCGAATAATCTTTCCAAGTCAATTAGGTGTTGATCCAAGTTTTTAGAATGTACATTAAGATCATCAATAAATGCAACTAGATTACTGTGCAATAAATCTTTATAACAGATATCAATTAATCTTTGGAAAGTAGCAGGACTATTCACCAATCCCATTGGCAGCATTTCATATTGATAAGTACCAAATTTAGTTGTAAAGCCGGTTAATTCTTTACTTGATTCTTTTAATGGAACTTGATGGAAACCAGATCTTAAATCCAAAGCTGAAAATATTTTTGATTTTCCAAGTTCGTCAATTAAATCATCAATACGTGGTAATGGATATGAATCAACTTTTGTATGTATATTCAGTTTGCGATAGTCAACTACCATACGATATTCACCATTCTTCTTTTTGACTAAGATAATTGGTGCAGTAAAAGGAGAATTTGAAGGTTTTATAATTCCCAATTCACAAAGACGGTCTAATTCATTCTTCAAATATTCTTGTTCACTTGGTCCCAACCTATATGGTCTGTGTCTGATAGGTAATGTGTTTTCTTTTAATATTATTTCGTGTTCTATTAATGTAGTTTTTCCCATTTTATCATTATTCCAATCGAATATATCTTGATAATGGTGTATTAATTTATAAAACTTCTTTTTATATTCTTCAGGTATATCACCCATTTGGATTTTTCCTTTTATATTAGGATCAAGAATAATTTCTTCAGTATCATCTTCCAGCAGAGAAGGTGGTAATTCTCTATAGTGGTCTTCAAAATCATAACCAGTATATTCGACATATGGATCCTTTTGTATTGGAAATTGTTTCCTATTTATGAATTCACCTAGTATGTTGTTTGGCGGTATTTCCATCATGTCTTCAGTTTTATTTATAATTTCCAAGATTACATCAAAGTCTTCGTGCTTGTCCAAAAATTCGTCAAGACGTTTAAAATATGGAACAATTATATTTTCATCAATCGCATAGTTGATTTGACAAATATGATAAGGTGGTATTGATAAACCAGTACTTCCACTTAATATCATCATAGTACCTTCATCTTTATTTGGACGTGTTTGGATTACTGGACTTTTTTCGTGATCATCCATCAGATAAAAGTCTTCATCATCTTGTACAGCATCTTCTTCATTACTATCAGTGGATTCTTCATCATCAATCGAATCTTCATCATTAGAATCAGTATCATCTTCAGATTCACTAGTATTTGATAGATTTTCAGCTATTTCTTCACCTTGTGGCTGTTCCAATTCGTATTTAACATTTGTAACACGTTGATATGTATATGGACGTTCATTTGTTTTTATATATGTAATTGGAATTTCTTGTGTACGACGTTTATAAGTCACCTTTAAAGTACCTGTTTTAAAGTTAATTACTGCTTGTGCATGATCCAACCAACTAGTACCTAACACTATATGTTGTGGACACTTTGGTAATACTTCAACATCAATTGGTATAGTTAATCCTTCACCAACAGTAATAGGAACATCATGAATTACACCTAGTGCAGGTTGTTTAGTACCATTTCCCATTACAAAAATACTTGTAGATGGTGCATCAATTTCTAGATCTAATGATTTCATCATTGCTCTGGACATACAAGCTCTTGCAGCTCCACAATCAATTAATCCAGTAACTTTTACGTCATTCACCATTATATCGGCATATGCAGCGGTAGTTACAACATCACTATTATCAATAGAATTTAGTTGTACATCTTTTTCCTTACCTTTATCAGCTGGTCTTTTTATTCTTGATTGTCTACAAGCTGTAATCAATTCTCTTCTTAATGGAGCAGATATAGTTATAAGATCACCAACATTAATATTAGCCTTTTGATGTAGTATCTCTTCAGAAATATTATAATTTATTGGTAATGGTTGTGATTTCCTTTTTGGTGTCTTCTTCCTTTTATCAACAGGTGGTTCTTGAATGGATACTTTTTTCCTTTTATCATTTATTACTTGTACTTCTTCCATCATATCATTATTATTTGATTTAGAAGGTTCAGTTACATCTTGATTTGGATGCTGTGAAAATACGTTTTGAAAAAATGGATTATTTTGTAGTGGAACATGTGTATGATCACGAATATCTTGTTGTATTTGTTGTGGAATAGATTTTGTAGCAGCTGCTGATGTACTTGGTTTTTCTATAGTCTTCCTTGTACGTGGTTTTCTTATTGCTTTTTCAACAACTGGTGGTTTTGGATTTGCAGCAACATTAAAATCACAATCATTGATTTCTTGATCACTATCTAATATATTTTGAAGATAATAATGATTTTGTGCTGATAAATAATCATTATGGTTGTCCATTATGTTATGTGGAACGTAAGTATTGGGATTATAATTTCGTGTATTTAAGTTGTCATTATTTGGTGTATTATAGTTGTGATATTTATTAATATTATTTTCTTGATATAGTTGATTATTATTTGGATGGATGGATTTTGTAATAGGGATTTCCAATTGACCATCTGTAACAATTGCCCTATTTAGTTTTTTGAACCATTAACTGGTGTGTTATTTTGATTATTATTTGGTGGATTATTATTTGATGGATTATTATAAGGATTTTGTTGTGGATAATTATATTGTGGATTATAATTATTGTTATTTTGCATTTGATTTCCTTGATGATAATAATCTCTGTTATTATAATTATCTTCAGGTAAATATTGATTATTATAATTATGATTATTGTTGTTGTTATTATTATTATATTGACGATAATTGTTATACTGATTATTTCTGTATTTTTGATTATTATTTCTGTTATAATTATTAGGTCCATTATATGATTGGTTGTTACGATTATTATTGTTGTTGTTTCTTTGGTTATTGTACGAGCCTCTTTTGTCTTCCAATTTGGTGTTTATCAATTTTTCCATATGACCTAAAAGCTTTTGCATGAATGCAGATTCTCCATCAACATGTTCAGCTGTATTTAATGATGTATTGCCATTATAATCACCATAATTATTATTATTTGACTTCTTTTTATGGCCTCCAGAAAATCTATTAGCATTGGTAAGATTACATACAGATGGTAATGATTGTATGTGTCTTGTCTTCCACCAATTTTCAGCATAGTTATACCATTGATTCAATGTTTCAGCACCTTGATCCATACAGTGCATTCTGATTTCTTCTTTTAAACCAGCACGGAATCTCATCAATATAATATGGTCATCCTTCAATTGTGCCAATCTTGCCATTTCTTGGATACGTGCCAAAAAGTTCTTTGGTCTTTCGTCATTGCCTTGTTTAATAGTACCAAGTGCAATTTCGTATGATAATATCAATTCTTTGGTGACATACTTTTCCCTTAAAGCATTCATCAATTTTTGATAGTCATTAGCCATATTTGGATCTTGTTCTAATTGTTCAAAATAGAATTCAGCAGGACCAGACAATTGCACCTTCAAGATAATTGCCCTTCTATCCATACCAACTCTAGATAATTTAAAATAGTTTTCCAAGGACTTTTCAAAATAACGAAAGTCTTCGTCATCAGAACCTGAAAAAGTTAAAAGATTAAGCTTCAGCTTAGCAGCAAGGTTAGGATCATGGTGATAATCATGATTTTCCAACGCGGTTTGCTCGATACTTGATTTTTGTGGATTTTCCATTGGAATATAAAGATAAGTTTTTGAAATAGGATGATAAAGTTTGTATATTTTTAAAGTAGTTGTTTAACTTGAATTTAAGTATTCTTGATTTTATTCTTTTATAGATTTAGTTATTCTTTGATAATTAGTATTTCCCCGGTTTTTAGTATTACCCCCGCCAGTGAGCACCAAAATATGTTGTGTAAATTTTGGGTTGTTTGAAAAATAGAATTTCCTTTTATAGTTTTGGAAAGTAGTTAGTTTTATAGTTTAGTTTAGTTGTCAGTGAGCACCAGTATCTTGTTTTATAAGTAGATACAACTTAGTTTAGATTGATAGTTTAAAATAAAAATAAAATAATAAAATAAAATAAAATAAAATAAATATAATATCGGATAAAGATCAACGATTATTATAATAAAATAATATAAAGTAATATTGGATAGTAATCAACAATATTAATAATAAATATAATCTTTAGCTAAAAAGATGAGTTAATAGACTTATTCGTTTTAATATAAGTACTTTATTATTATAATAAAAATTAACTAAAGTTTTTTCAAAAAATTGAAAAAAGGTCGAGTATTTATACTAAAATAAAAATTAGATATTCCATTTTTAATATCAATAATGATATTAAAAGTGTTGATAAGTATATTATGAAATAAGTGATATAAATTTTGTTAATAAAAATAATAATAAAAATTAGCATGAAAAATGTTAAATAAAATTAACATCAAAAGTGGTAAGAAAAATGTTAGAAAAATATTAGCCAATCAAAGTGTTGGTCTGGATTTTAAAATAATCCAAGCGAACCCATCGCGCAACATCAGTGAGCACCAGTATCTTGTTTTATAAGTAGTGTTGTGTGTGTTTTTGGTAAGAGTTATTTTTGTTAAAATAAAATAAGAGAGTTTGTATTTATATTAATTATAAATAAGATAATTCCAGTGAGCACCAGTTCTTGTTTTACAAGTAGAACGACTTAATATAATGTAAAAGTAAAAAGGTAAAAAGATAATATAAAATAAAAATATTCAAAAAAAATTCAAAAGTATACAGTGACGAGCGAAATTGTTCACGATTTTTTTTTTTTTACATTTTTTCATTTATCTTGAAAAGTACATATTTAACTGTAGACATATGTTATATCATTCGAAAGCCCTATTAAAATACTAAATGTAAATAAACAATTTTCCATATAATATATATTAACATAAATGATAAAGAAGCACTTGAAAAAAAAAAGTCTCAAAAATGCATATTTTTTTTTATTAAAAAAATTAAATATATTATTATTTGCTAATTAAATTCAACAAAATCACCATTTAGTTGCCCCTCCTTTTTGTTTTATCACAGCCTCTATACGTCTAGGCATACTTTCAATATGTTTTATGCACATTTCCGGTGTTATTTTTTTGTACCATATGTGGGCCGCGCGCTCCCATAGTTCTTGTTTGTTTTTAGGCGGTATGTTGTATGCTGCAAGTTGACACTTAAGATAAAACCACATATTTTCGATTGGATTTAAATCTGGAGAGTATGGTGGCCAATCTAGAACGTTTATATGATGTTTTTTTATCCATTTAGTGGTAAAAGCTGACTTATGTTTAGGATCATTGTCTTGTTGCAGAAGAACCTCATTCAGTTTCATGCCATAATCTTTTAAGGTGCCTTTGAAATCGTCCCCTAAAATCTCAAAGTACAATTTAGAGTCCATTCCACCTTCTATTTTTGCAATATAACCTGGTCCGTGTTGCGTAAAACAACTCCACAACATTAAACTTCCACCACCACCCTTATACTTGAAATTGAAATTATGGTCTCGTAAAGGTCTTCCTTTTTTAACCCACGTCCATAATTTCCCATCGGATCCAAAACGATTTATTTTTGTTTCGTCACTAAAGACGACCTTTTTCCAATCTTCAACTGTCCAGTGTCTATGTGCTTTTGCCCAATTTAAACGCTTTTTCTTTCGTATAGTAGTAAGTGGCAAAGCGGACTTTTTAATCTCCGAAGCAAAATCATTATTACCAAGGAATCTTCGTATAGAATATGCTGAAATATTATAGCCACTAAAACGTAAAGCCCTTGAAGCACCTATAGCTGTAGAAAACTTGCCAGTATAGAAGTTACGAGCAATCAACCTGCCTAAATTACATGAGATTTCTGAATGTCGACCAGCATTATTTTTACAATTAACGTAATTGCGTTTTGCAATTTTACTAATGAGACCGAGTGAAATATTCAGTGAACTTGCAATACTTCTATATGTTTCTTTATTATTAAGTTTTTCCAAAACTGCCATTTTTTTGTTGTGAGATGTCTTCACCATTGTTAATGGAATTAGGTTAATGAGTAGTAAGATGGTAAAGATTCAAAAAAAATAAAAAAATAAAAAAAACTGTAATTATAGTGACTTAAGGTCTCGGAAAATTTAAAAAATAAAAAAAAAAACCATTTTATAATGTCACATAAAAAATTATATTTAAAAGAATTTTATATCTATCATAAAAACAGAAAAAAAAAAAACAGGTTTTTCATACTTTTTTTGAAACCCCGTTCATTTAAGGCTTCATACTTTCTCCAGCGCCAATTAGTATATAAAGCATGAAAGCTCATAACCACAGCTCTCATTTGATATAAAAGTTACCATTTTGTATTTATATTTAATTTCGAGAAAAATAAAAAAATATAAAAAAAAAAAAAATCGTGAACAATTTCGCTCGTCACTGTAACAACAACCAACAAAAATTTAAACAATGGTGTGAAGATAAATCCATTGATTATAATACTGATCCACATATCCACATTATTAATTTCCTCTCCGATATTTATCACAGTCGAAGATATTCGACAAGTACAATTCGTGTATACTCCACAGCTTTACTTCAACTATATAATAAAAAAACTCAACAATTAATTAAAAATAATGAGAGTTTTATTACTTTACTAAAAGCTATAGATAATAATACTATACAACCTAACAAAAAATGGGATTACGACATACATCCTGCTTTACATTATATTTCTAACCTAGGAAATAATTCATCACTTACCACTACTATGATCACTATAAAATCTATCTGGTTATTAGCTATGGCAGGTTTCCTTCGTCCATCGGATATTGCTCGTATCGATATGGACAAAAACCGTATCGACAACAAAGGAATCCTACATTTATTGGTTATAGCACCAAAAGAAAAAAGGAAGGGTAAGCATATACATAAAAGAGTGGCTATCCACCCACACTCAAATAAACTTTTATGTCCAGTCCAAGCTTACCAACACTACCACAATTTAATTGTTGACATTCCGTGCTATACTCCACATCCTAATTTCCAAGACATAAAAATAAATAGATTATATAGATATGTGAATGATCTTAGTATGCCTCTGTCGAAAGACAGAATAGCTAAATATATTAGGGAAATAATGTCAAAGGTTAATAAAGAAGAAGGTGCTCCAATTCCAAGTGCAAGAGCATTAGCGGCCACCTTAGCTGCTCAAGCAGGCATTTCAGTGGATGATATTGTAGCCCATGGGTCTTGGTCCTCTAAAGATATTTTCGAACACTTCTATCGTGTATCTTCCTATGGGTCATCTAATATAACAGAAGAAACTCTGAATGAACAACTAATATCACGGAAAGCGAAGTGTAATATGATGTAAATACGAATTTATGAAGTATTAACAATATTACACGAGCTAGTGATATTAGTTGTTCCCGCCCACCCACCTTCTATTATTATTATTATTATTATTATTATTATTATTATTATTATTATTATTATTATTATGACTTTAGTATTAGTCTCCAAAGAAGATAAAAAAAAAAAAAAAAAAAAAAAAAAAAAAAATTTATTTTATAATAATTTTTAAAACTCAGTAGTAAAATTGTTCGATCTAAATAAAAGAAAAGAATGATAACAACTAATATCACTAGCTCGTGTAATATTGTTAATACTTCATAAATTCGTATTTACATCATATTATATACTATCTTATTTTATAATATTTATTCACTTAAATATTCTATACTACTGATCTAAATCATTTAAACTCTTTACTACTTATTTTACTCGGCGGTCATTAAACTTTTGCTTTAATCCTGCTTATATTTTACTTATAATCTTTATTTTATTTTCTTTTATTTTTTTTAATTTTATTTTATTTTTTTTAATTTTCTATTCCTTTATATTAAGTCGTTCTACTTATAAAACAGGAACTGGTGCTCACTGGAAACTTATTATATACTCCAAATATAACTTATAATACTCATTCCTCATTTCAAAAATAAATCTTAACCAAAAACCCACATAACAATATAATAATCTATTCTCTGACTTTTAAATTCATTTGCATATACTTTTGAATTTATTTAAATATTTTATTTTATTTTATCTTTTTAATTTTTTTACTTTTATATTATATTAAGTCGTTCTACTTATAAAACAAGAACTGGTGCTCACTGGAAACTCTTATTTATAATTAATATAAATACTGTTAGCAATAACGCTCTCTGATTTTTCTTTCCTTTTTTGGATTGGCTTTGTGCTACTGGTGCAAAAACACCAAGGTGCAAAAACACCAAGGTGCAAAAACACCAAAGGTGCAAAAACACCAAAGGTACAAAAACACCAAGGTGCTTTTGTTCCTTACCCGATCCTTATAAATTTTAATTTTTTTTTTAAATATAAATAGAACCAATTTTTCTCTCTTTCTTTCTTTTAAATTGTCAAATTTTTATAATAAATTATTATCTATTAAATAATTATTGAACTTGTCCACTTTATAAATCATATTTTATAATTTTAACTTATTTTACTTATAACTTATTCAAATTACTGAATTTATCTATTTTTTTTTTATAACAAACTATATTATTTTATTTTATATTTTTATATTTATTTACTTAAATATTTTTCAACAACTCAAATTTAAATTACTTTTTAAATTTTCTTATTATATTTATTTTACATTGCGGTTACTGAAATCTCTCTTTAATCCTGTAATTATATTACACCTTTTAAAATTTTTATATTTTTTATTTCTTTATTTTTACTTTATTTTATTTTATTTTTTTTATTCCTTTATATTAAGTCGTTCTACTTATAAAACAGGAACTGGTGCTCACTGGAATTATATTATACATATCAAATATTACTTATGTCGACAATGGTGATACCAATGGCGCTCCTTAAAACTAGTACTGCTTTTTGGAGTAGCTACTCCTGGAGTAGCCGCTCTTGGAGTGGCCACTCCATACGATAGTCACTTTCATCTCTTTTCCCTACTCTCAATATACTTTGAATAATTTTTTAAATTTTTTTTTAATATAAATAGAACCAATTTTTTTCTCTTTCTTTCTCTTAAATTGTCAAATTTTTATAATAAATTATTATCTACTAAATAATTATTGAACTTGTCCACTTTATAAAACAAACTTTATAATTTTAAATTTTTTTATTTTAACTTACTATAACATATTCAATTATTGAACTTATCTATTTTTTATTTAACAAATTATTTTATTTTTATTTTATTTTTACTTTATAATATTTTATATTATTATATACTATCTTATTTTATAATATTTATTCACTTAAATATTCTATACTACTGATCTAAATCATTTAAACTCTTTACTACTTATTTTACTCGGCGGTCATTAAACTTTTGCTTTAATCCTGCTTATATTTTACTTATAATCTTTATTTTATTTTCTTTTATTTTTTTTATTTTATTTTATTTTTTTAATTTTCTATTCCTTTATATTAAGTCGTTCTACTTATAAAACAGGAACTGGTGCTCACTGGAAACTTATTATATACTCCAAATATAACTTATAATACTCATTCCTCATTTCAAAAATAAATCTTAAACAAAAACCCACATAACATATTTGGTGCTCACTGGAAACTTATTATATACTCCAAATATAACTTATAATACTCATTCCTCATTTCAAAAATAAATCTTAAACAAAAACCCACATAACACTTATAATACTCATTCCTCTGTCGTCCAAGCGGATGATGTTGGCGGTGATTAAATTATTTTTTTTTTTCACAACCAAAGTTCTACAACCAAAGTTCTACAACCAAAGTTCTACAACCAAAGTTCTACAACCTAATTCCTACAACCAAATTCCTACAACTTAATTCCTACAACCAAAGTTCTACAACCAAATTCCTACAACCTTTTTCCTCTTTCTCTCCCTAAAAAATTTATTTTTTGTTTTAATATAAATAGGAAAGAATATTTCTCTTTCTCTTTTGTTTTTTTTCTTTGTCAAATATAAACATAATATTTTTAAATAATACTTTATATAATAAATATTTTATTTGTCCAAACCAATTTTTTTATTTTATTTTAACTTTATACTAATTTCTTAATTGAAATCATTTTTATTACTATAACAAATATATTTTATTTCTTAAGTGAAATCTCTTTTTATTTATATACAACATATATAAACTTTTATATTTTATTTTTAATTTTATTATTACTTTATTTGATTATTACTCTTTTTATATAATAATCTACTCTCTGACTTTTAAATTCATTTGCATATACTTTTGAATTTTTTTTGAATATTTTTATTTTATATTATCTTTTTACCTTTTTACTTTTACATTATATTAAGTCGTTCTACTTGTAAAACAAGAACTGGTGCTCACTGGAATTATCTTATTTATAATTAATATAAATACAAACTCTCTTATTTTATTTTAACAAAAATAACTCTTACCAAAAACACACACAACACCTCATTTAAAAAAAATAAATCTTAAACAAAAACCCACACAACACTACTGTTATGGTATGGTTGAACTTATCATACCTAAATAATCCTAAAAATAATTTTTAAATATATTTTTAAACAAGTGTTTTTGCATATATAAATATATGCATATATATATATATTAACTTTATATTTTATCCAATAGTATTTCATAATTTTATATATATTTATTTATTTTATCTTTTATAACTTTATCAATTTATACTCCTCCTTGTTATAATGGTCTTTATAACTTACCTACCAATCTGGGTTTGAATTCAGATCATTTTTATATATAAAGGAGCGAAATTTTATTTTATTTGGAAAAATCAGTTAATACGAAGTTAATATTCAGTTAATTTTGAATAAAAGAAAGATTTCTATATATTAAATTCTCTTAACTCATCTTTTTAGCTAAAGATTATTTTTATTTTATATTAATATTGTTGATTACTATCCAATATTACTTTATATTATTTTATTATAATAATCGTTGATCTTTATCCGATATTATATTTATTTTATTTTAATTTTATTACTTTGTCTATATAATTGTTGATCTTTATCCAATTATATAATTTATTTTATTTTATTTTATTATTTTATTTTTATTTTAAACTATCAATCTAAACTAAGTTGTATCTACTTATAAAACAAGATACTGGTGCTCACTGACAACTAAACTAAACTATATAACTATCTACTTTCCAAAACTAAAAAAGGAAATTCTACTTTTCAAACAACCAAAAATATACACAACATATTTTGGTGCTCACTGGCGGGGATAATACTAAAAACCGGGGAAACACTAATTATCGAAGAATAACTAAATCTATAAAAAGAATATAATCAAGAATACTTAAATTCAAGTTAAACAATTACTTTAAAAATACACAAACTTTATCATCCTATTTCAAAAACTTATCTTTATATTCCAATGGAAAATCCACAAAAATCAAGTATCGAGCAAACCGCGTTGGAAAATCATGATCATCACCATGATCCTAACCTTGCTGCTAAGCTGAAGCTTAATCTTTTAACTTTTTCAGGTTCTGATGACGAAGACTTTCGTTATTTTGAAAAGTCCTTGGAAAATTATTTTAAATTATCTAGAGTTGGTATGGATAGAAGGGCAATTATCTTGAAGGTGCAATTGTCTGGTCCTGCTGAATTCTATTTTGAACAATTAGAACAAGATCCAAATATGGCTAACGACTATCAAAAATTGATGAATGCTTTAAGGGAAAAGTATGTCACCAAAGAATTGATATTATCATACGAGATTGCACTTGGTACCATTAAACAAGGCAATGACGAAAGACCAAAGAACTTTTTGGCACGTATCCAAGAAATGGCAAGATTGGCACAATTGAAGGATGACCATATTATATTGATGAGATTCCGTGCTGGTTTAAAAGAAGAAATCAGAATGCACTGTATGGATCAAGGTGCTGAAACATTGAATCAATGGTATAACTATGCCGAAAATTGGTGGAAGACAAGACACATACAATCATTACCATCTGTATGTAATCTTACCAATGCTAATAGATTTTCTGGAGGCCATAAAAAGAAGTCAAATAATAATAATTATGGTGATTATAATGGCAATACATCATTAAATACAGCTGAACATGTTGATGGAGAAGCTGCATTCATGCAAAAACTTTTAGGTCATATGGAAAAATTGATAAACACCAAATTGGAAGACAAAAGAGGTTCGTACAATAACCAGAGAAACAACAACAATAATAATCGTAACAACCAATCATATAATGGACCTAATAATTATAACAGAAATAATAATCAAAAATACAGAAATAATCAGTATAGCAATTATCGTCAATATAATAATAATAACAACAACAATAATCATAATTATAACAATCAATATTTACCTGAAAATAATTATAATAACAGAGATTATTATCATCAAGGAAATCAAATGCAAAATAACAATAATTATAATCCACAATATAATTATCCACAACAAAATCCTTATAATAATCCATCAAATAATAATCCACCAAATAATAATCAAAATAACACACCAGTTAATGGTTCAAAAAACTAAATAGGGCAATTGTTACAGATGGTCAATTGGAAATCCCTATTACAAAATCCATCCATCCAAATAATAATCAACTATATCAAGAAAATAATATTAATAAATATCACAATTATAATACACCAAATAATTCTAACACAAATACACGATATTATAATACAAATACTTACGTTCCACATAACATAATGGACAACCATAATGATTATTTATCAGCACAAAATCATTATTATCTTCAAAATATATTAGATAGTGATCAAGAAATCAATGATTGTGATTTTAATGTTGCTGCAAATCCAAAACCACCAGTTGTTGAAAAAGCAATAAGAAAACCACGTACAAGGAAGACTATAGAAAAACCAAGTACATCAGCAGCTGCTACAAAATCTATTCCACAACAAGTACAACAAGATATTCGTGATCATACACATGTTCCACCACAAAATAATCCATTTTTCCAAAACGTATTTTCACAGCATTCAAATCAAGATGTAACTGAACCTTCTAAATCAAATAATAATGATATGATGGAAGAAGTACAAGTAATAAATGACAAAAGGAAAAAAGTATCCATTCAAGAACCACCTGTTGATAAAAAGAAGAAGACACCAAAAAGGAAATCACAACCATTACCAATAAATTATAATATTTCTGAAGATATATTACATCAAAAAGCTAATATTAATGTTGGAGATCTTATAACTATATCCGCTCCATTAAGAAGAGAATTGATTACAGCTTGTAGACAATCAAGAATAAAAAGACCAGTTGATAAAGGTAAGGAAAAAGATGTACAGCTAAATTCTATTGATAATAGTGATGTTGTAACTACTGCTGCATATGCCGATATAATGGTGAATGATGTAAAAGTTACTGGATTAATTGATTGTGGAGCTGCAAGAGCTTGTATGTCCAGAGCAATGATGAAATCATTAGATCTAGAAATTGATGCACCATCTACAAGTATTTTTGTAATGGGAAATGGTACTAAACAACCTGCACTAGGTGTAATTCATGATGTTCCTATTACTGTTGGTGAAGGGTTAACTATACCAATTGATGTTGAAGTATTACCAAAGTGTCCACAACATATAGTGTTAGGTACTAGTTGGTTGGATCATGCACAAGCAGTAATAAACTTTAAAACAGGTACCTTAAAGGTGACTTATAAACGTCGTACACAAGAAATTCCAATTACCTATATAAAAACAAATGAACGTCCATATACATATCAACGTGTTACAAATGTTAAATATGAATTGGAACAGCCACAAGGTGAAGAAGTAGCTGAAAATCTATCAAATACTAGTGAATCTGAAGATGATACTGATTCTAATGATGAAGATTCGATTGATGACGAAGAATCTACTGATAGTAATGAAGAAGATGCTGTACAAGATGATGAAGACTTTTATCTAATGGATGATCATGAAAAAAGTCCAGTAATCCAAACACGTCCAAATAAAGATGAAGGTACTATGATGATATTAAGTGGAAATACTGGTTTATCAATACCACCTTATCATATTTGTCAAATCAACTATGCTATTGATGAAAATATAATCGTTCCACATTTTAAACATCTTGATGAATTTTTGGATAAACATGAAGACTTTGATGTAATCTTGGAAATTATCAATAAAACTGAAGACATGATGGAAATACCGCCAAACAACATACTAGGTGAATTCATAAATAGAAAACAATTTCCAATACAAAAGGATCCATATGTCGAATATACTGGTTATGATTTTGAGGACCACTATAGAGAATTACCACCTTCTCTGCTGGAAGATGATACTGAAGAAATTATTCTTGATCCTAATATAAAAGGAAAAATCCAAATGGGTGACATACCTGAAGAATACAAAAAGAAATTTTATAAATTAATACACCACTATCAAGATATCTTTGATTGGAATAATGATAAAATGGGAAAAACTACATTAATAGAACACGAAATAATATTAAAAGAAAATACATTACCTATCAGACACAGACCATATAGATTGGGACCAAGTGAACAAGAATATTTGAAGAATGAATTAGACCGTCTTTGTGAATTGGGAATTATAAAACCTTCAAATTCTCCTTTTACTGCACCAATTATCTTAGTCAAAAAGAAGAATGGTGAATATCGTATGGTAGTTGACTATCGTAAACTGAATACACATACAAAAGTTGATTCATATCCGCTACCACGTATTGATGATTTAATTGACGAACTTGGAAAATCAAAAATATTTTCTGCTTTGGATTTAAGATCTGGTTTCCATCAAGTTCCATTAAAAGAATCAAGTAAAGAATTAACTGGCTTTACAACTAAATTTGGTACTTATCAATACGAAATGCTGCCAATGGGATTGGTGAATAGTCCTGCTACCTTCCAAAGATTAATTGATATCTGTTATAAAGATTTGCTGCATAGTAATCTAGTTGCATTTATTGATGATCTTAATGTACATTCTAAAAACTTGGATCAACACCTAATTGACTTGGAAAGATTATTTGAATACACTAGAAGAGGTGGATTGGTGTTTAATATTGAAAAGTGTATATTCTTTAAAGATGAATTAAAATTTTTAGGCTACATAATAACTGCTGAAGGAATCAAGACAGATCCAGATAAAATTGCAAAGGTTAAAGATTATCCAATACCAAAAACAATTAAACAAGTTAGAGGCTTCTTAGGTTTAGCTTCTTATTACAGAAGATTTGTAAAAGGATTTGCTGCTACTGCTAGGCCATTACATGATCAAACAAAAACCAAAAAGAGAATACCATGGACAGAAGATACAACAAAAGCTTTTGAAAAATTAAAGGAAAATCTAATCAATGCTCCAATATTAAGAAGACCTGATTTTGATAAACCATTCATTGTTGTATGCGATGCTTCACAACTAGGATTAGGTTCTATATTAACACAACTAGATGATGATGGTCGTGAACATCCAATAATATTTGCTAGTAGAGGATTGAAGAATAATGAATTAAACTATGGTGCTACTAAATTAGAATGTCTTGCTTTGGTATGGAGTTTACAAATATTCAGACCGTATTTATTGGGAAAGAAGTTTACTGTTATATCTGATCATTCGCCGCTAAAATGGTTAATTGAATCGCCAAAAGCTACTGAATTAAAAGCAAGATGGGAAAAGGAAAATTTGGTAGATAATTTTATTATTCCACAAACCTTGGAATACATACATCAAAGTTGCGCTCACCCAAACAAAATAGGCTACCATAAGTATGTTAGGGCAAGAAGAGAAACACTGAAGAAGCTATTTAAAAGTGGTTCTTATGATGAACTCGACCAGGTTATGATCAAAAGGATAATAAATTTAGATACCTGGACGCATGAAAAAGATGCGGCGTCATCTAAATCGTGGTGGAGGGATGTTATGGTATGGTTGAACTTATCATACCTAAATAATCCTAAAAATAATTTTTAAATATATTTTTAAACAAGTGTTTTTGCATATATAAATATATGCATATATATATATATTAACTTTATATTTTATCCAATAGTATTTCATAATTTTATATATATTTATTTATTTTATCTTTTATAACTTTATCAATTTATACTCCTCCTTGTTATAATGGTCTTTATAACTTACCTACCAATCTGGGTTTGAATTCAGATCATTTTTATATATAAAGGAGCGAAATTTTATTTTATTTGGAAAAATCAGTTAATACGAAGTTAATATTCAGTTAATTTTGAATAAAAGAAAGATTTCTATATATTAAATTCTCTTAACTCATCTTTTTAGCTAAAGATTATTTTTATTTTATATTAATATTGTTGATTACTATCCAATATTACTTTATATTATTTTATTATAATAATCGTTGATCTTTATCCGATATTATATTTATTTTATTTTAATTTTATTACTTTGTCTATATAATTGTTGATCTTTATCCAATTATATAATTTATTTTATTTTATTTTATTATTTTATTTTTATTTTAAACTATCAATCTAAACTAAGTTGTATCTACTTATAAAACAAGATACTGGTGCTCACTGACAACTAAACTAAACTATATAACTATCTACTTTCCAAAACTAAAAAAGGAAATTCTACTTTTCAAACAACCAAAAATATACACAACACTACAAAGCTATCTACTTTCCAAAACTATAAAAGGAAATTCTATTTTTCAAACAACCAAAAATTTACACAACACTACTTATAAAACAAGATACTGGTGCTCACTGACAACTAAACTAAACTACAAAGCTATCTACTTTCCAAAACTATTGTCGCGCAGGATAATGATCCTACCGGTGTTTAAAAAAATTTTTTAACTTTTGTTTTAATTGGTCAAGCTCACATCCACAACCGCACATCCACAGACGCACATCCACAGACGCACATCCACAGACGCACATCCACAGATGTACATCCACAACCGCACATCCTTGACCGTATGACTTCTTTCTCTCTCTCTCAAAAATAAATTTTGTTTTAATATAAATAGGAAAGAATATTTCTCTTTCTCTTTTGTTTTTTTTTTTTCTTTGTCAAATATAAATGTCAAATTTTTAAGATAATATTTTATATAATAAATATTTTATTTGTCCAAACCAATTTTTATTTTTATTTTATTTTAACTTTATACTAATTTCTTAATTGAAATCATATTTATTACTATAACAGATATATTTTTATTTCTTAAGTGAAATCTCTATTTTTATTTATATACAACATATATAAACTTTTATATTTTATTTTTTAATTTTATTATTACTTTATTTGATTATTACTCTTTTTATATAATAATCTATTCTCTGACTTTTAAATTCATTTGCATATACTTTTGAATTTTTTTTAAATATTTTTATTTTTTTTTATCCTTTTATTTTTTTTTACTTTTACGTTATATTAAGTCGTTCTACTTACAAAACAAGAACTGGTGCTCACTGGAATTATCTTATTTATAATTAATATAAATACAAACTCTCTTATTTTATTTTAACAAAAATAACTCTTACCAAAAACACACACAACATATTTGGTGCTCACTGGCGGGGAAACTTCAAAAAACTACAGGGTAAACTTTAAAAACTACTAAGGAAAATTTCAAAACTATTACATTCTGCAAGTACACTCTTTGAAGTTTATTCATTTTAAAACTGAAGATTATCAACCATAAAATGTCTTACGATTATACCGCGTTGGCTCAAGAACAACCTTTGCTCAAGCTCATTCCTAAACTCATTCCTTTTACTGGAGGTGAGCGTG
Organism: Cunninghamella blakesleeana; assembly: GCA_017871115.1. Lineage (NCBI taxonomy): Eukaryota > Fungi > Mucoromycota > Mucoromycetes > Mucorales > Cunninghamellaceae > Cunninghamella > Cunninghamella blakesleeana. Next base: position 3,322,775 of record JAFCIZ010000006.1, read on the forward strand.
AAGACTTTCGCCACTTCAGACAAATGCTGGAAACTTATTTAGAACTCACAAATACTACAAGTGACTCAAGAAAACTAGCCATATTAAGAACTCAAGTACACAAGTCTGCAAAAACTTATTTGGACTGTCTTAAGGATCAATACAAGGATTCTTTAACTTTTGATATTGTTATGTCGGCTTTTGAAACAAAATTCGTTACTGCTGAACTTTTAGAATCTTATAAATTAATGCTAAACGAAATGAAACAAGGTACCGAGGAACATCCAAGGGACTTTTACTCAAGATTACAAGAAGTTGCTAGATTAGCTAAGAAAGAAGATGATGATATTATTCTTATGCGATTCAGATATGGATTGAATCCTAATATTAGTAAACATTGCATTGCTCTTGCTTCTATAACTGCTGAACAATGGTTAAAAAATGCTGAAGCTTGGTGGTCAGCTAACAAATCAATGAATTATGGAATGATAAACAACCGTACAACTGAACATGAACAATTATTGTACTCTGGTTACGCTATGGATAGAAATACAATTGATAATCCACATAATAATATTAATTCATTTAATGTTATGGAGTTTAGTAAAAACGAATCAGTTACAAATTTATCTTCAAACTCTGACCCAATAGTAAAACTCTTAGAACGATTGGTTCTTAATGTTGAGACTATGGAAAAGAATGTGAATGACAAAATTGAACAGATTCAGCATACTAAAAAACAAACTAAAAATAATGATAATATGTCTAGTGATGATATAATCAAACTTGTACGTTCTGAATTAGCTAAATCTAATGGTCCAATTAATAATTCAAATAATAATAATTATAATAGACATAACAATCAATACAACAATAAAAGATTCTATCGTCAACAACAGAAAAATCAAGATTATCATAATAATAATTATTATAATGATAAACAACCACCTCAACCTCAACAATATAATGATTATTACAATTCAGCTCAGAACTTATCTAATTCTCAACAAGTTCCAATTCAACAATATCAACAACAGCAATCTCATCAACAATATAATCAACAATATGATAACCAACAATCAAAAAACTAGATAGGGCAATTGTTAATAATGGTCAATTGGCAGTCCCTGATAATAAATCCATTAATAAAAATAAACAACAAAATATAAATAACCAACAAAATATAAATAACCAACAAAATATAAATAACCAACAAAATATAAATAACCAACAAAATATAAATAATCAACATCATATGGATACTCAACAAAAAATAAATAATACACAAAAAAATCAACAAAATACAAGTAATATGGATAACCATCAAAACATGAATGTTTTATTAAATAATGAAGAAATAGAAGATGAATATAATTATGGACCGCATATAAATAATCATGATTTATATGCTGCAAGAATAGAAAAACCTCCTGTTGTTAAACATCATGAAACATCAGCAAAAACAAAAAGGGTTACAGAAAAATCAAGATCAGCTAAAAGAATCAGAATGGATGATGAAATTACAGATAAAGATTTAGAAAAAGAAGAAATGATGGATGATATCGATATCGTTACACTTGATACAACAACTATTCCATCTAATCATAATAAAATATCTGAAAATAATGATAAACCCAAAAGAAAAAGATCACCTCCTGCAACTATTGATATAGAATATGATATTATTAAAGATGTATTCAAACAAAAAGCTAACATAGAAGTTGGAGATTTAATAAAATCATCACATCATTTAAGAAAACAACTATTAACAGCATGTAAACCTAAAAGAAGATCAGTAAAAAATAAATTGGATCAACAAATAACAGAATCATCACACTTAAATACATTAGATAATGAAGATGTAATAACAACTGCAGCTTACACTAATTTAATTATAGAAAATAAAAAAGTCAAAGTATTAATTGATAGTGGAGCAGCTAAATCATGTATGTCAAAAGCAATGATGAAGCTATTAGGATTAGAAATAGATGCACCTTCTACTAACATATTTGTATTAGGAAATGGAACAAAACAACCAACCTTAGGTATTGTACATGATGTTAATATACAAGTAACACCTGATATAAATATACCGGTCAATATGGAAGTATTACCCAGATGTCCTGCTCATATAGTTCTTGGTAATAATTGGTTAAGTCATGTACAAGCTCTCCTTAATTTTAAAACAAGTACTCTAAAGGTTACATACAAACATAAAATAGCTGAACTACCTATTATATTTCTAAAATCAACTGATAGACCACTCATATCAATTAAATCTATTAATGGAAATTATCAACAAGACAACAAGATTGCAATTAATGAAAAAGAAACTTTAGATGAAAGTGATACTGATATAACAGACCTTGAAACAGATGAAGAAGAATGGGAACATGATGAACATTCTGACGAAGATGAAGATGATTATTATAATATTACAACAATAGAAAATAATTTAAAAATACAACAAGATGATGATACAACAACTATTACAACAGGAAAAGATGGATTAACTGTACCACCGTATTCAATATGTCAAATACAAATCGATTCTAATAAAGATATACATACAACTACAAGCAACATATTAAATGAATCAAAAATAAAAAATAATTATGATCACACAACAATAAATTTAATTAATAAGTCTGATAATAATATGGATCTACCACCTAATCAAATCATTAGTGAATTTTTTAATTTAGATGAAAATGGGAATAATGAAGGTATAGAAGGATACAATTTAGTAGACCAGCTTAGTCCATATAAAACATATATAGAATTTAATAATATTGAAACAGATATTAAAGAAGACACTTTGGATGAATCTTTTAAAAATAAACTACAACTTGGAAATATACCAATGGAATACAAAATAAAATTTTGGAAATTAATACAACAATATCAAGATGTATTCGATTGGAATAATGACAAGATGGGACATACTACTCTTCTTGAACATGAAATAATACTAAAACAAGATGCAATGCCAATACGACATAGACCTTATCGTATGAGCCCTATGGAACAAGAATATTTAAAATCAGAATTGGATCGTTTATGTGAACTTGGAATAATCAAACCAGCTAACACTCCTTATACTGCTCCCATAATTTTAGTCAAAAAGAAGAATGGTGATTATAGAATGGTAGTTGATTATAGAAAGCTTAATGCTCAAACTAAAGTAGATGCATATCCTTTACCAAGAATAGATGACTTAATTGATGAAATTGGTGTATCAAGAATATTTTCTGCTTTGGATCTTAGATCAGGGTTCCATCAAGTACCTATGAAAGAAAATAGTAAAGAATTAACTGGTTTTGTCACCAAGTTTGGAACTTATCAATATGAAATGTTACCTATGGGTTTAGTAAATAGTCCAGCTACCTTTCAACGTTTAATAGATATATGTTTTAAAACTATGATCAATAGATGCTTAGTAGCATATATTGATGATCTTAATGTACACTCGAATAATTTGGATCAACATCTATTGGATTTAGAAGAATTATTTAAATGTGCAAGACTTGGCGGATTACTATTTAATATTGAAAAATGTGTATTCTTTAAAGATGAATTGAAGTTCCTTGGATATATAATCACTAAAGATGGAATAAAAACTGATCCTACAAAAATAGAAAAAGTAAAGAATTATCCTATACCAACTACAGTCAAGCAAATAAGAGGATTTATTGGATTAGCTTCTTATTATAGAAGATTTATACAAAACTTTGCAGCTATTGCTAGACCATTACATAATGTCACTAAAACAAAAAAGAAAATACCTTGGACTGCGGAAACAACAAAATCTTTTGAATTATTAAAACAAAAATTAACTGAAGCACCTATATTGAAAAGGGCTGATTATAACAAACCATTTATTATCGTTTGTGATGCTTCTACTGATGGACTTGGAACTATATTATCACAATTGGATGAAGAAGGTCTAGAACATCCTGTTATATATGCCAGTCGTGGTTTAAAAGAAAGTGAAGCAAATTATAGTGCAACTAAGTTAGAATGTTTGGCTCTTATATGGAGTTTGCAAATTTTTAGACCATATTTACTTGGGAAAAAATTTACAGTATTATCAGATCACTCTCCACTCAAATGGCTTATTAAATCACCAAAACCTACTGGTATGGTAGCTCGTTGGATCACTTATTTAGCAGATTATGAATTTGAAGTTATATATAGAAGTGGTAAAAAACAACAATCGGCTGATTTTCTCTCAAGACTTGGTTATTAAAAAAAAAAAAATACATATATATATATATAAAATATAAAAAAAAAAAAAAAAAAAAGAAATAATAAATGAATAAATATATTTTATACAACAAGCGTCCAAGACGATTGAAGACGTTAAAAGCTAATCCAACAAATTAATATCAAGATTTTTATTTTTATTATCACAATAGTTTATTTCATACAACAAGCGTCCAAGACGATTGAAGACGTTAAAAGCTAATCTATTAACATAACATTATATTATTAACAATTATTTTACATTTATTTTTATTAGTTTTACAACAAATTTTATACAACAATATTATTCAAACATTTTTTATATAATACAACAATTATTTTTAATCAACAATATATATATAGTCAAAAAAAAAAAAAACAATAACACACAACTTATAAAATTATTTAATACAACAAACGTCCAAAGACGATTGAAGACGTAAAAAGCTATACTCACACCATACAATCAACATATATATCACTTAATAACAACTTTTTACCTATCTTAATTCAACAAAATCAACAAAAAAAAAAAATTATAATATCAGTTATCAAAAAAAAAAAAAAAAATAAGCTAGTAACACAAAAAAAAAAAATTAGTAAACAATAACATCAACACACCTATCAAAAATTTAATTACTTAGTATGGATCAACAATTAATAGATAATATGAAGCAATATTTAGTCACTTTAAAACTACCAAACAACATTACACCAAAAGAAAAAAGATATATACAACGAAATTCACATAACTTTGTGGTACGATCAAATCAATTATATAAATATAATATAGAACATCAAACATTAAGAAAAGTCCTAAATAAAACACAAGCTATGGAAGTTTTATTTATGTGTCACCAACATCCTTTAGGAGGTCACCTCGGTTATCATAATACTTTATATAAGGTATCAACTAGATATTATTGGAATGCTATGGCTAAAGATATACAAGAATATGTTAAAAAATGTAAAAGATGTCAAACTACTGGACCTAAGAAATTAAACGAATTTTTATATCCTGTTCCTGTGAAATCAAAACCTTTCGAACAATGGGGAATTGATGTCAAGCATGTTCCAACGTCTAAAAGTGGATATCGTTACGTTATAGCCGCTATTGACTATCTTACTAAATGGGTGGAGGCACGAGCACTTAAGTATCAATCAACTTCGGAAATTGCTTTATTTATATATGAAGAAATTATATGTAGGCATGGTACGCCTCATCTTATTATATCGGATAATGGTACTCCTTTTATTAGTGACTTAATCAATAAAGTTTGTAGACAATATAATATTCATCATAATACTATTACTGTTGGAAATTCTCAAGCTAATGGATTAATAGAAAGATTTAATTCAACACTTGGATCAATTATCAAAAAGATTGCAACAACAGAAAAGGGATTATGGGATCAATATTTACCATCTGTATTATTTTCCTATCGCACAATAAAACAAAATTCAACAAAACAATCTCCATTTTATTTAACATATGGTTACATTCCAAAGACTCCTTTTGATCATATAGACACAATAGTAGATTTTAACTCTTATAACTTTGAAAATCAGATAATGCTCAGAACAAAAAAGGAAATTACTGCACTAAATCTAATAAGACAACAATCAGCAGAAAAAATCAAAAGGTCGCAAGAAAACCAGAAAAAGGCAATAGATAAGAAAGTAAATAAACGAGACCGCGAATGGAAACCAGCTTTTAGAATTGGTGAAATAGTAACCTTATATACAGGAATACAATCAAACTCATGGTCAGGTAAAATATCGGATATGTGGCAAGGAAGGTATACTATACATCAATCTTTAGGAAAAGGTACCTATTTGATTAAATCTCTAGACTCTAATAACATAAGAATAAAGCGTGTACATGGAAACCGACTCAAATTATTACAAATGCCAGATGTATATTGGAATACACATGTATCTAAAACTTATGGAATTGATCTATAAAAAAAAAAAAAAATTTACATATAAATAAAATAAAATAAAATAAGATAAAAGAAAATTTTTTTTTAAAAAAAAAAAAAAAAAACAAATACAATCAAAAAAAAAAAATAACAGCAATAATAATAATAAATAAATAAATAAAAATAATTATAAAGATAAAGAAATATTTAGATAGATATATATGATAATTACAAAAAAAAAATTTATATAAATATCAAAAAAAAAAAATTTTATTTCAAAAAAAAAAAAATATTTACAATATAAACATATCTCACTTATTTTTATACAATTCAAGCATTATACAAGAATGAATCTACCTTTTAATTTTAACAGACCTTCTGTGGATCAAGATCCCATCTATGAAGAAGTTCTTGCAGCCTTTACAGAAAATCTCTCGGAAATTGAACTTTTGAAACTCTTTATCAAGTATTCCTACCATATGTATGTAGATGATCACCATCGTGTAATTGAAATACAAAAGAGTATGCAAGAAAATTATGCCAAGCATATTTTACCTAACGTGGTCAAGCTTCTTCATACATCCTTGGGAAAACCAACCAATCTTGGTGAATTAATTAATTATCGACGTGAACGTATGGAATTACTCAATGAGTTGTTAAGTCCTTTGGCTAAACCTCGTTTTAACCAAGTTTTTTATAAAAAATTACGTAAAGAAGATCCTTGGGGAAAGGATACTATTCTCATGGAACAAGAAGAAAATGATGTGGAAGTTCCTATGACTTTTGTCGGTGTCGCTAATGACAATAATAACGATGGAGGTCCATCTTCTCCTGGTGGTGAGGGTGTCGCGCAGGATAATGATCCTACCGGTGTTTAAAAAAATTTTTAACTTTTGTTTTAATTGGTCAAGCTCACATCCACAACCGCACATCCACAGACGCACATCCACAGACGCACATCCACAGACGCACATCCACAGATGTACATCCACAACCGCACATCCTTGACCGTATGACTTCTTTCTCTCTCTCTCAAAAATAAATTTTGTTTTAATATAAATAGGAAAGAATATTTCTCTTTCTCTTTTGTTTTTTTTTTTCTTTGTCAAATATAAATGTCAAATTTTTAAGATAATATTTTATATAATAAATATTTTATTTGTCCAAACCAATTTTTATTTTTATTTTATTTTAACTTTATACTAATTTCTTAATTGAAATCATATTTATTACTATAACAGATATATTTTTATTTCTTAAGTGAAATCTCTATTTTTATTTATATACAACATATATAAACTTTTATATTTTATTTTTTAATTTTATTATTACTTTATTTGATTATTACTCTTTTTATATAATAATCTATTCTCTGACTTTTAAATTCATTTGCATATACTTTTGAATTTTTTTTAAATATTTTTATTTTTTTTATCCTTTTATTTTTTTTTACTTTTACGTTATATTAAGTCGTTCTACTTACAAAACAAGAACTGGTGCTCACTGGAATTATCTTATTTATAATTAATATAAATACAAACTCTCTTATTTTATTTTAACAAAAATAACTCTTACCAAAAACACACACAACACTATAAAAGGAAATTCTACTTTTACAACAACCAAAAATTTACACAACAACACACAACACAAAAGCCCACGCAACAACAACAATTAAATAAATCCACAACAAAAGTCAAAATATTCAAATTGACAAAAACAAAAAGAAAATATGAGGAGAGAGCGAATCGAACGCCCAACCTTTGGATCTGGAATCCAACGCACTACCAATTGTGCTATCCCCCCATATTGTTATTTGGGGGTCGCTGGGACTTTTTTGAAATCAGATCTCTTTGTTTCCGGCCATTAACTCTTCTTTTTTATATTTTAGTTTATATATTTTAATTCATTTTTGCTTATTATCGCTTTATTTATTATTTTTTTTTTATTTTTTTATATAATTTTATTTTTATTTTTATTTTATTTTTTATTTCAAATTTTATCCTGATTTGGGTTATTTTTAATTATTTTTAAATACCGACAACATTATATAACGAGTCAAACTGAATTAGAAATAAAATCATCTTTACCTCTCTTTCGTGTATTGATCACAAGTCGTTTTTTTATTTAGTTTAGAGAATATATTTAGTAGAATGATTTCTATTTTGAATATTTTATTTTTTTATTTTTATTTTATTTTTATATTTTTATATTTTTATATTTTTATATTTTTATATTTTTATTTTATTTTTACAAACACTTGAACCTAGTCACTTCAAGTCGAAGCACCACACGTGACATTATTGGGGGTCACTGAGATAGATAATCATGTTTTATAATTTTAACTTATTTTACTTATAACTCATTCAAATTACTGAATTTATTTATTTTTTATAACAAACTATATTATTTTATTTTACATTTTTATATTTATTTACTTAAATACTTTTCAACAACTCAAATTTAAATTACTTTTTAAATTTTCTTATTATATTTATTTTACATTGCGGTTACTGAAATCTCACTTTAATCCTGCAATTACATTACGCCTTTTAAAATTTTTATATTTTTTATTTCTTTATTTTTACTTTATTTTATTTTATTTTTTATTCCTTTATATTAAGTCGTTCTACTTATAAAACAGGAACTGGTGCTCACTGGAATTATATTATACATATCAAATATTACTTATATTACTCATTCCTCATTTCAAAAAAAATAAAACTTAAACAAAAACCCACACAACATTAGATTATTACTCTTTTTATACAATAATCTATCTCTGACTTTAAAATTCATTTGCATACACTTTTGAATTTTTCTCTTAAACACTTTTGTCGACAATGGTGATACCAATGGCGCTCTTTGAAATTGGTCACTGCTTTTTTGAACCGTTGTTCAATATGAAAGTCACTTCCATATCTTTTCCCTACTCTCAATATACTTTAAATAATTTTTTTTAATTTTTTTTTAAATATAAATAGAACCAATTTTTTTCTCTTTCTTTCTCTTAAATTGTCAAATTTTTATAATAAATTATTATCTACTAAATAATTATTGAACTTGTCCACTTTATAAAACAAACTTTATAATTTTAATTTTTTTATTTCAACATACTATAACATATTCAATTATTGAATTTATCTATTTTTTATTTAACAAATTATTTTATTTTTACTTAATAATATTTCATATTATTATATACTATTTTATCTTATACTATTTATTCACTTTTACACTTCGTTTGTGATAATGGTTGTTGTAATCATTCTTTATTTATTAAATCGAACTTTGCACTGAGTTTAAAATTAGAAAATATAAAATAAAATATATAAATATATATATATATATATATTTTTTTTTTTTTTTTTTTTCTTTATCTTCTTTTCGTTCGAACTTTGTACTTATGCACCTGGTATCTACCGTCTGGGTACTATTCTCATAATGAATAAAGATCCTGTTGATAATAGTAATGATATTCCTCCTTGGCTACCACAATTTCTTGATAAGTTAAATAAATCTCCGTTATCAACTAATTCAGCCACTGTTAACTTTTGGGATAAACAATCTACTCTTAACACAGCACTGTTAAGGAGAAAAAGAAAAGCTATATATACTAGAAGTTCGGAAGATAATTATTTAGTTCCCCCCCGACGAATTTCATAAATACTTAGAGATATATCGCTATTTACAACAGTTTACAAAAAATAAAAAATCTAAAAGATTAAAATATAAGTGTTCAGCATCATATCACATAAATAATAAACGACGAAGTTCGTATAGAAAAAATTATAACAACACCTTCAACTCTAGTTTAACACACGATAGCTATTCATCATCGGTATCTAATAATGGTTTTAATTATTTTACTGAAAATGCATTACCAGAAAATATAGTAGGAGGGCGTCTATCTTCATTTGCTTCCTTGTGGTCTTCTATTTTACAAGAACCTTTACACCCATGGCTCTTTAAAGTTATACGTAATGGATTCAAACTTTATTTCAATTATCCACCGCCTTTGACACTAAAAGTTAATCAACCTTATGGAATAAATCAACTTTCGACTACTTCTATTAGTGTGATAGATAAAGAAATAAACACCCTACTATTAAAAAATGCTATTGAACATGTCAACGATCGTTCATTCGGCTTTATCTCAAATCTTTTCGTTATACCAAAAAAAGATGGAGGTTTAAGACCAGTTCTCAATCTACGTCGTTTAAATGAATACCTACCTCAACGTCATTTCAAAATGGAAACTTTACAAATGATATCTTCTCTGCTTCAACCTAATGATTATCTCACATCCATTGATCTTCAAGATGCCTTTCACCATATCCCTATTGATGTAACATCACGTAATTATTTACGATTTATGTGGAAACAACAACTGTATCAATATAAAGTCTTACCTTTTGGTTTGGCATTATCACCTTGGGTATTTACAAAGGTAGTTAAACCTTTATTACATTGGGCACGTAAACAAGGTATTAGAATCACAGCATATCTGGATGACATTCTTATTATGGCTCCAACGCGCGAAAAATCAATATTACATACTCAACTGGTTCATGATAAAATGAAGCAAATGGGATGGTTAACCAATGACAAAAAATCGCAACTTACACCAACTCAAAAGATAGATCATCTAGGTATGACAATTAATACAATGGACATGACACTTACGGTGCCTGGCAAGAAGATAAGATCCATCAGACGTTTAGCCTATAAGTTACTATATAAAACATCAACAACATGGAGATTATTATCAAGTTTTATTGGTACAGCATTAGCAACTTTTATGGGAAATATTCAGGCTAAATTTCGAACTAGACGACTAATCCAACAACTTAATATGTATCGTAAAAAATCTACCGATCATTTAGTTCCAATTAATCAACATATGAAACAAGAGCTTACTTGGTGGATATCTCAATTATTAAAATGGAATGGAAGAAATATTATACAACAATCACCTTTACAAATTTTTACTGATGCTTCAAACGATGGATGGGGAATCGTTTCGGATAATGGTAACCTAAGTGGAAAATGGTCACCTTCCGTAATACATGAACACATAAATTATAAAGAGCTCCTTGTAGTTAAAAAAGCCATACAATGGCAACACCAAAAACAATTACATATAAACGATAGTCATCTTCACTTTCAAATATGTATTGATAATTTATCAGCTATGTCATATATTTATAAGTTTGGTGGTACACGTTCTAAAAAACTCAATAATTTAGCTATGGACATTTGGAAATATTGTTTTAGTAATAATGTTGAATTATCTACTCTATATGTACCTTCAAAACTTAATCCGGCTGATGCACCTTCAAGACAGCTCCATGATCAAATTGAATGGTCTATTCCTCAACGTACTTTTAATTGGCTCGATAACCTTTGGGGACCTCATGTAGTAGACTTGTTTGCCTCACCAAAAAATTCAAAAATTCCGACTTATTTTATATCATATCAATATTGTTCTGATGCAGCAGGAACCAATGCATTTTCAATATCATGGAAAAACATTAATGGTAGAATATATTTAGCTCCACCTTGGAATTTAATATTACAAGTACTTCAACGGTTACAAAAGTCTCCACAATCTGCGACGCTAATTACACCTAATTGGCCTTCAGCTCCTTGGTATCCAATTGCAGCTAATCTTGCTCAACAACAACCAATTATATTACAACAACATCATTTAATAGATCATGAGGAAGATAATCATATTATAAAAAAGAATAATAGATGGACAATGTTAGCATGGGTTCTTGATCAACCTACATAATCACATTTAAATAGATATATATAATTACATAGTCTATTCTTTATATCGATTTTCAAATATGTTATACAACCACTACTTATTCGACTTGCTCAACTACATTCTAATTAAATTATATAACAGCTCTCACTACATTATTTTAATTCAAATGAATATTAAAGATAAGATGAATTAATCATATACATATACATCGACAATAATAATTATAAAGGAAATATTAATATATACAATAATATAGATCTACATGGCAATATAAGCTAACATCATAAATACATAGAAAGGATATCAGAATAACATATAGAAGAGTAAATTATACAATTCTACAATAATTCACATATACTTATTATTTATTAGGAAGTTTATTCGCCAAAAAAAAAAAAAAAAAAAAAAACGGATCTACTATTATTTTACACTATGGAGTTACTGGTATAATTACACCATTGATATACGTATTAATGACAAAAGCTACTAATAGAGACAACTAGGGTAGAGCTACTACTATTACAAGGTATTTCAATATTTAGCTCAACAATCAAGAAAATTCATATACATCAACAATGTTTATAAATTAACAAGTAGTTTATTTTATCACTATCATCACCCAAGAAAATATATATGGATTAGTAAGTAGTTTAATTTTACCACTATCATCATCTCCAAAAAAAAAAAAAAAAAGTATATGTATAAAGAGATATATACATACATTACAACTTGAATATAACAATACACTGCTATAGACACATACATATTAAATATTTGGTTCAACACAGATTATTATAATAGCAACCCGACCCATTTATGCATCTTTACACTTGGTTAAATACATTTAAATATGCAGTTATAGTTATATGACCCTTTAAATCTTTCTACACATAATTCTATATTTCTATACAAATATTTTTGATTTGTACACTACAATTATATGTTATCTCATTATTGATACAATCATTTAATTGTCTATCACATTTGTTTTCTTTTATTATATCTTATACTCTGGATCAACAACCATTATCACAAACGAAGTGTAATAGTATGTAATACGAATACTTTATGAAGTATTTAACATATTACACGAGTAAGTGATAATGGTTGTTCCCACCCTCCTCTCCCTTTTATCTTTAAGCTATAATTACACTCATACTCACTCAAAGAAGATAAAGAAAAAAAAAAAAAAAAAAAAAATATATATATATATATTTATATATTTTATTTTATATTTTCTAATTTTAAACTCAGTGCAAAGTTCGATTTAATAAATAAAGAATGATTACAACAACCATTATCACTTACTCGTGTAATATGTTAAATACTTCATAAAGTATTCGTATTACATACTAAAATATTTTATACTACTGATCTCAATCATTTAAACTCTTTACTACTATTTTACTCGGCGGTCATTAAACTTTTGCTTTAATCCTGCTTATATTTTACTTATAATCTTTATTTTATTTTCTTTTATTTTTTTTAATTTTATTTTATTTTTTTAATTTTCTATTCCTTTATATTAAGCCGTTCTACTTATAAAACAGGAACTGGTGCTCACTGGAAACTTATTATATACTCTGTTATGTTCTGGCTAAACCTCCCATATTTGGGCAAGGCTTAACTATAATCTTATTTTATATATATACATATAGGTATATATATCCCATTTAAACTCAGTATAGATATATATATATACTCTCTTATATATATGCACTAGCATATATATATCAATGATCGGTATTTAAAATTCAAATCCTTTTTATATAAATACTCGACAATTTTTATTTTATTTTTGAAAAATCAGTTAATAACAAGTTAATTTTAAATAAAAGAACTTATATTATAACCAATAAGTCTATTAACTCATCTTTTTAGCTAAAGATTATTTTTATTTTATATTAATATTGTTGATTACTATCCAATATTACTTTATATTATTTTATTATAATAATCGTTGATCTTTATCCGATATTATACTTATTTTATTTTAATTTTATTACTTTGTCTATATAATTGTTGATCTTTATCCAATTATATAATTTATTTTATTTTAAACTATCAATCTAAACTAAGTTGTATCTACTTATAAAACAAGATACTGGTGCTCACTGACAACTAAACTAAACTACAAAGCTATCTACTTTCCAAAACTATAAAAGGAAATTCTACTTTTCAAACAACCAAAAATTTACACAACATATTTTGGTGCTCACTGGCGGGGATAATACTAAAAACCGGGGAAACACTAATTATCAAGGAATAACTAAATCTATAAAAGAATATAATCAAGAATACTTAAATTCAAGTTAAACAACTACTTTAAAAATACACAAACTTTATCATCCTATTTCAAAAACTTATCTTTATATTCCAATGGAAAATCCACAAAAATCAAGTATCGAGCAAACCGCGTTGGAAAATCATGATCATCACCATGATCCTAACCTTGCTGCTAAGCTGAAGCTTAATCTTTTAACTTTTTCAGGTTCTGATGACGAAGACTTTCGTTATTTTGAAAAGTCCTTGGAAAATTATTTTAAATTATCTAGAGTTGGTATGGATAGAAGGGCAATTATCTTGAAGGTGCAATTGTCTGGTCCTGCTGAATTCTATTTTGAACAATTAGAACAAGATCCTAATATGGCTAATGATTATCAAAAATTGATGAATGCTTTAAGGGAAAAGTATGTCACCAAAGAATTGATATTATCATACGAAATTGCACTTGGTACTATTAAACAAGGCAATGACGAAAGACCAAAGAACTTTTTGGCACGTATCCAAGAAATGGCAAGATTGGCACAATTGAAGGATGACCATATTATATTGATGAGATTCCGTGCTGGTTTAAAAGAAGAAATCAGAATACACTGTATGGATCAAGGTGCTGAAACATTGAATCAATGGTATAACTATGCTGAAAATTGGTGGAAGACAAGACATATACAATCATTACCATCTGTATGTAATCTTACCAATGCTAATAGATTTGCTGGAGGCCATAAAAAGAAGTCAAATAATAATTATGGTGATCATAATGGCAATATATCATTAAATACAGCTGAACATGTTGATGGAGAATCTGCATTCATGCAAAAACTTTTAGGTCATATGGAAAAATTGATAAACACCAAATTGGAAGACAAAAGAGGTTCGTACAATAACCAAAGAAACAACAACAATAATACTCGTAACAACCAAACATATAATGGACCTAATAATTACAGCAGAAATAATAATCAAAAATACAGAAATAATCAGTATAACAATTATCGTCAATATAATAATAATAATAACAACAACAATAATCATAATTATAACAATCAATATTTACCTGAAGATAATTATAACAACAGAGATTATTATTACCAAGGAAATCAAATGCATAATAATAATAATTATAATCCACAATATAACTATCCACAACAAAATAATTATAATAATCCACCAAATAATAATCAAAACAACACACCAGTTAATGGTTCAAAAAACTAAATAGGGCAATTGTAACAGATGGTCAATTGGGAATCCCTATTACAAAATCCATCCATCCAAATAATAATCAACTATATCAAGAAAATAATATTAATAAATATCACAACTATAATACACCAAATAATGACAACTTGAATACACGAAATTATAATCCCAATACTTACGTTCCACATAACATAATGGACAACCATAATGATTATTTATCAGCACAAAATCATTATTATCTTCAAAATATATTAGATAGTGATCAAGAAATCAATGATTGTGATTTTAATGTTGCTGCAAATCCAAAACCACCAGTTGTTGAAAAAGCAATAAGAAAACCACGTACAAGGAAGACTATAGAAAAACCAAGTACATCAGCAGCTGCTACAAAATCTATTCCACAACAAATACAACAAGATATTCGTGATCATACACATGTTCCACCACAAAATAATCCATTTTTCCAAAACGTATTTTCACAGCATCCAAATCAAGATGTAGCTGAACCTTCTAAATCAAATAATAATGATATGATGGAAGAAGTACAAATAATAAATGATAAAAGGAAAAAAGTATCCATTCAAGAACCACCTGTGGATAAAAAGAAGAAGACACCAAAAAGGAAATCACAACCATTATCAATAAATTATAATATTTCTGAAGATATATTACATCAAAAAGCTAATATTAATGTTGGTGATCTTATAACTATATCTGCTCCATTAAGAAGAGAATTGATTACAGCTTGTAGACAATCAAGAATAAAAAGACCAATTGATAAAGGTAAAGAAAAAGATGTACAATTAAATTCTATTGATAATAGTGATGTTGTAACTACCGCTGCATATGCCGATATAATGGTGAATGATGTAAAGGTTACTGGATTAATTGATTGTGGAGCTGCAAGAGCTTGTATGTCCAGGGCAATGATGAAATCATTAGATCTAGAAATTGATGCACCATCTACAAGTATTTTTGTGATGGGAAATGGTACTAAACAACCTGCGTTAGGTGTAATTCATGATGCTCCTATTACTGTTGGTAAAGGATTGACTATACCAATTGATGTTGAAGTATTACCAAAGTGTCCACCACATATAGTGTTAGGTACTAGCTGGTTGGATCATGCACAAGCGGTGATTAACTTTAAAACGGGTACTTTAAAGGTGACTTATAAACGTCGTACACAAGAAATTCCAATTACATATATAAAATCAAATGAACGTCCATATACATACCAACGTGTTACAAATGCAAGATATGAATTGGAACAGCCGCAAGGTGAAGATGTAGCTGAAAATATATCAAGTGCTAGTGATTCAGAAGATGATACTGATTCTAATGATGAAGATTCTACTGATGATGGAGATTCTACTTATAGCAATGAAGAAGATGCTGTACAAGATGATGAAGACTTTTATTTAATGGATGATCATGCAAAAAGTCCAGTAATCCTAACACGTCCAAATAAAGATGAAGGTACTATGATGATATTAAGTGGAAGTACTGGTTTATCAATACCACCTTACCATATTTGTCAAATCAACTATGCTATTGATGAAAATATAATTGTTCCACATTTTAAACATCTTGATGAATTTTTGGATAAACATGAAGACTTTGATGTAATCTTGGAAATTATCAATAAAACTGAAGACATGATGGAAATACCGCCAAACAACGTACTAGGTGAATTCATAAATAGGAAACAATTTCCAATACAAAAGGATCCATATGTCGAATATACTGGTTATGATTTTGAAGACCACTATAGAGAATTACCACCTTCTCTGCTGGAAGATGATACTGAAGAAATTATTCTTGATCCTAATATAAAAGGAAAAATCCAAATGGGTGATATACCTGAAGAATACAAAAAGAAATTTTATAAATTAATACATCATTACCAAGATATCTTTGATTGGAATAATGATAAAATGGGAAAAACTACATTAATCGAACATGAAATAATATTAAAAGAAAACACATTACCTATCAGACATAGACCATATAGATTGGGACCAAGTGAACAAGAATATTTGAAGAATGAATTAAACCGTCTTTGTGAATTGGGAATTATAAAACCTTCAAATTCACCTTTTACTGCACCAATTATCTTAGTCAAAAAGAAGAATGGTGAATATCGTATGGTAGTTGACTATCGTAAACTGAATACACATACAAAGGTTGATTCATATCCACTACCACGTATTGATGATTTAATTGATGAACTTGGAAAATCAAAAATATTTTCTGCTTTGGATTTAAGATCTGGTTTCCATCAAGTTCCATTAAAAGAATCAAGTAAAGAATTAACTGGCTTTACAACTAAATTTGGTACTTATCAATACGAAATGCTGCCAATGGGATTGGTGAATAGTCCTGCTACCTTCCAAAGATTAATTGATATCTGTTATAAAGATTTGCTGCATAGTAATCTAGTTGCATTTATTGATGATCTTAATGTACATTCTAAAAACTTGGATCAACACCTAATTGACTTGGAAAGATTATTTGAATACACTAGAAGAGGTGGATTGGTGTTTAATATTGAAAAGTGTATATTCTTTAAAGATGAATTAAAATTTTTAGGCTACATAATAACTGCTGAAGGAATCAAGACAGATCCAGATAAAATTGCAAAGGTTAAAGATTATCCAATACCAAAAACAATTAAACAAGTTAGAGGCTTCTTAGGTTTAGCTTCTTATTACAGAAGATTTGTAAAAGGATTTGCTGCTACTGCTAGGCCATTACATGATCAAACAAAAACCAAAAAGAGAATACCATGGACAGAAGATACAACAAAAGCTTTTGAAAAATTAAAGGAAAATCTAATCAATGCTCCAATATTAAGAAGACCTGATTTTGATAAACCATTCATTGTTGTATGCGATGCTTCACAACTAGGATTAGGTTCTATATTAACACAACTAGATGATGATGGTCGTGAACATCCAATAATATTTGCTAGTAGAGGATTGAAGAATAGTGAATTAAACTATGGTGCTACTAAATTAGAATGTCTTGCTTTGGTATGGAGTTTACAAATATTCAGACCGTATTTATTGGGAAAGAAGTTTACTGTTATATCTGATCATTCGCCGCTAAAATGGTTAATTGAATCGCCAAAAGCTACTGGAATTGTTGCAAGATGGATCACATATTTGGCCGATTATGAATTTGAAATCAAATATAGGGCTGGAAGAAAACAAGAAGCTGCCGATTTTCTTTCAAGACTAGGCTACTAAAATAACAAAATGCAAAAATATAAATACATATATATATATATATATATAAAAAAAAAAAACAAAAAACAAAAAACAAACAAAAACAAAAAAAAAAAAAAAAAAAAAAAAAATTCAATTACTTACCAATCGACCAAGTTTTGCTGAAGTCGTAAAAAGCTGCATATATTCAGATAAATACAATATATATAACAACAATACAATCAACATAATCAACATAAATACTGAAACAATATTCAACAAACAATCTAATTAAAAATACACAACAAATAACAGCAAAATGGAACAAATCAAAATCGACTTGATAAAAAATTATTTAACAACACTAAAATTACCTGATAACATCACCAAAAAGGAAAAGAATTATTTACAAAAACATTCCCATAAATTTATATTACATAATAACGATCTATACAGATACAACATCAACTTGCAGACGATCAGAAAAGTTTTGAATAAAGATCAAGTTTCAGAAGCACTATACATGCATCATCAACATCCATTAGGAGGACACATGGGGTATCACAACACCTTATTTAAACTTGCAAACCATTATTATTGGGAAAACATGACAAAAGATGTACAAAACTATGTCAAAAACTGCAGTAGATGTCAAACCACAGGACCTGCCAAACATAACGAATTGTTACATCCTATTCCAACTTCATCTAAACCTTTTTTCCAATGGGCATTAGATGTCAAACACATCTCTACTTCTAAAAATGGATATAGATATATAGTTGCTGGTATTGATTATCTAACTAAATGGGTTGAAGCTCGAGCATTAAAGTTTCAAACTGCAGCCGAGATTGCTTTATTTATTTATGAAGATATCATATGTCGCCATGGTACACCGCATATAATTATAACTGATAATGGAAAACCATTTATAGGTGAACTAATCAAGAAAGTCTGTTTCTATTATAAAATTCATCACAAGACCATAAGCGTTGGAAATTCACAAGCGAATGGGCTGATAGAAAAGTTTAATTCCACGTTAGGTGCTATTCTAAAGAAGCTAAATAATAAGGAAAAACAAGTATGGGATCAATATCTACCTTCTGTTTTAATTGCTTATAGGACTATTAAACAAAAATCAACAAATTACTCTCCATTTTATTTGACTTACGGTTATGAAGCAAAGACACCTTATGATACAATCATAAATATACCTTTGGAAATAAACTCTGCAAGTTTTCAAAATCAGCTAAGGGAACGCGCCACAAAAGAATTATTAACACTGAAACGAATAAGAGAAGACGCTGCAGAATTTATACAAAAATCCCAAAAGAATCAAAAGAAGGCTATTGATAAGAAGATAAATAATCAAAAGAAAGAATGGAAGCCGCCTTTTAGAACCGGTGATATTGTTATGATGTATGTTGGAAGAAAACCAAACTCTTGGGGTGGAAAAATATCTGACAACTGGAAAGGCAAATATATTATTCATCAATGTTTAGGCAAAGGAACATATCTGATAAAAGAATTCAACGTGACCAACACTAAACTAAGAAGGATACACGGAAATAAATTAAAGTTATTACAGATGCCTGATGTATTTTGGATTGACTTTTCCAAAAAGACAATCGTTTAAAGAAAAAAAAAAAAAAGGTTAAAAAAAAAAAAAAAAAAAAAAAAAAAAAAAAAAAACATATATATATATATAATGATAAAACAAAAAGGAGAAAAATTGAACTTCCGAAGAAAAAAAAGAAAAAAACTATAAATAAGGAAAAAATTGTACTATATAATTTTTTACTTTTCAAGCAAAAATGGCTCCTCCAAATCAAGACACCTCTTTAAACATGATTATTATTCCTAATAATGAACTCTCTCAAGAAAATTCTGTAGATATACACGAAATGGAAGATATCTTAAGTGAACTTGTACCTATAACAGAACCCGTTGATCTTAATTTTTTAACTCCTGAATTATTATATTGGCTTAATACGGATGTAACTATGAATGGTTGGATAAAAGTTCAAATTCAAGAAAATTACAAGAAGCTGTTTGATGTTTTATTTAATGAACAAAAGCTACGTTGGGAAAAAGAAAATCTAGTAGATAATTGTATTATTCCTCAAGCCTTGGAATACATACATAAAAATTGTGAACATCCTGACGTAATTGGTTATCAAAAATACGTGAAAACTAGAAGGGAAATATTGAAAGAACTTTTTGTTAGTGGTACATGCTTTGAATTTGATAATGCATTAATAAGAAGAATAATTAACCTTGATTCCTGGACACATGAAAAAGATGCGGTGACATCTAAATCCTGGTGGAGGGATGTTATGTTCTGGCTAAACCTCCCATAATTGGGCAAGGCTTAACTATAATCTTATTTTATATATATACATATAGGTATATATATCCCATTTAAACTCAGTATAGATATATATATATACTCTCTTATATATATGCACTAGCATATATATATCAATGATCGGTATTTAAAATTCAAATCCTTTTTATATAAATACTCGACAATTTTTATTTTATTTTTGAAAAATCAGTTAATAACAAGTTAATTTTAAATAAAAGAACTTATATTATAACCAATAAGTCTATTAACTCATCTTTTTAGCTAAAGATTATTTTTATTTTATATTAATATTGTTGATTACTATCCAATATTACTTTATATTATTTTATTATAATAATCGTTGATCTTTATCCGATATTATACTTATTTTATTTTAATTTTATTACTTTGTCTATATAATTGTTGATCTTTATCCAATTATATAATTTATTTTATTTTAAACTATCAATCTAAACTAAGTTGTATCTACTTATAAAACAAGATACTGGTGCTCACTGACAACTAAACTAAACTACAAAGCTATTGTTGCGCGATGGGTTCGCTTGGATTATTTTAAAATCCAGTCCAACACTTTGATTGGCTAATATTTTTCTAACATTTTTCTTACCACTTTTGATGTTAATTTTATTTAACATTTTTCATGCTAATTTTTATTATTATTTTTATTAACAAAATTTATATCACTTATTTCATAATATACTTATCAACACTTTTAATATCATTATTGATATTAAAAATGGAATATCTAATTTTTATTTTAGTATAAATACTCGACCTTTTTTTCAATTTTTTGAAAAAACTTTAGTTAATTTTTATTATAATAATAAAGTACTTATATTAAAACAAATAAGTCTATTAACTCATCTTTTTAGCTAAAGATTATATTTACTTTATATTAATATTGTTGATTACTATCCAATATTATTTTATATTATATTATTATAATAATCGTTGATCTTTATCCGATATTATATTTATTTTATTTTAATTTTATTATTTTGTCTATATAATTGTTGATCTTTATCCAATTATATAATTTATTTTATTTTATTTTATTATTTTATTTTTATTTTAAACTATCAATCTAAACTAAGTTGTATCTACTTATAAAACAAGATACTGGTGCTCACTGACAACTAAACTAAAATATAAAACTATCTACTTTCCAAAACTATAAAAGGAAATTCTATTTTTCAAACAACCAAAAATTTACACAACACTATCTACTTTCCAAAACTATAAAAGGAAATTCTACTTTTCAAACAACCAAAAATTTACACAACAACTCCAAATATAACTTATAATACTGTCGACAATGGTGATACCAATGGCGCTCCTTAAAACTAGTACTGCTTTTTGGAGTAGCTACTCCTGGAGTAGCCGCTCTTGGAGTGGCCACTCCATACGATAGTCACTTTCATCTCTTTTCCCTACTCTCAATATACTTTGAATAATTTTTTAAATTTTTTTTTAATATAAATAGAACCAATTTTTTTCTCTTTCTTTCTCTTAAATTGTCAAATTTTTATAATAAATTATTATCTACTAAATAATTATTGAACTTGTCCACTTTATAAAACAAACTTTATAATTTTAAATTTTTTTATTTTAACTTACTATAACATATTCAATTATTGAACTTATCTATTTTTTATTTAACAAATTATTTTATTTTTATTTTATTTTTACTTTATAATATTTTATATTATTATATACTATCTTATTTTATAATATTTATTTACTTAAATATTCTATACTACTGATCTAAATCATTTAAACTCTTTACTACTTATTTTACTCGGCGGTCATTAAACTTTTGCTTTAATCCTGCTTATATTTTACTTATAATCTTTATTTTATTTTCTTTTATTTTTTTTATTTTATTTTATTTTTTTAATTTTCTATTCCTTTATATTAAGTCGTTCTACTTATAAAACAGGAACTGGTGCTCACTGGAAACTTATTATATACTCCAAATATAACTTATAATACTCATTCCTCATTTCAAAAATAAATCTTAAACAAAAACCCACATAACATATTTGGTGCTCACTGGAAACTTATTATATACTCCAAATATAACTTATAATACTCATTCCTCATTTCAAAAATAAATCTTAAACAAAAACCCACATAACATATTTGGTGCTCACTGGCGGGGATCTTTTCTACAAGCTTATACAATCAATAAACTACTGGGAAAGATATTCATTCTATTAAAACTACTAAACAATAATCAAGCAAGGTGAAAATAATAAACTATAGGATGTCTTACGATTATACCGTGTTGGCTCAAAAGCAACCATTAATGGACTTTAAACCTCAACTTATTTCCTTTTCTGGAGGTGAACGTGAAGATTTTCGTCACTTCAGACAAATATTGGAAACTTATTTGGAACTCTCAAACAATACTACCGATAGTAGAAAACTTGCAATTTTAAAAATTCAAGTTAGAAAATCTGCTAAAACTTACTTGGATTCACTTAAGGATCAACTTCAAGATGGGTTAACATTCGATGTAGCTATGGATGCATTAGAAAAGAAATTCGTAACTGCTGAATTACTCGAATCTTATAAATTGATACTTAATAACATGCGACAAGGTGCCGATGAACATCCACGTGATTTCTACTCAAGATTACAGGAAGTTGCACGATTGGCTAATAAAGATGATAATGACATTGTGTTAATGCGTTTCCGTTATGGATTGTTACCTGTTATAAGCAAACATTGCATTGAACATGGATCCATTACTGAACAACAATGGTTAAAATATGCTGAATCATGGTGGAATGCTAATAAAGCCTATGGATCAAATAATAACAATATCTATGATATTGGAATTAATCATACTACTACTGATGTTCAACTACATCATTATCCTTTTAGTAACGAATCATTTAATATGATAGACTCTAGTCATCGAAATACGGATACTAATTTATCGGCCAAAACTGATCCTGTCGTTACATTATTAGAACGTTTAGTTACTAATATGGAAACAATGGAAAAGAATATGAATGATAAAATAGAACAGATAAATCAATCGACTAAGAAATCTCATAAAAGTGACAACCTTACAAGTGATGATATTGTTAAAATCGTACGTAGTGAATTATCCAAATCAAATAGAAATAATGGTTATTATCATGGATCTAACAATTATAATGGCTCTTATAAAAATAATTTTGGATCAAGACGTTATAATAATCAACAATATAACCAAGATTATAATTATGATAATAATAATAATAACTACGTATCTAATCAAACACAACAACAGCAACAACAGCAACAACAGCAACAACAGCAACAACAGCAACAACAGCAACAACAGCAACAACAGCAACAACAGCAACAACAGCAACATCAGCAACAGCAATATACACAACAACAATTTAATCAACAACAACAACACATTCAACAACAAACTCATTCAAAAAACTAGACGGGGCAATTGCATATAATGGTCAATTGGCAGTCCCTGATAACAAATCCATTAACAATAATAATAATAAAAATATCAACAATAATAATCACATCAACAACAACAAAAACAATTTAAAAAATAATAATATTGAAAAAAATCAACAAAATATGAATGCAATCTTCGATCAACATGAACTATGGGATGAAAATGAATATACACATTATGATGATGAAGATCTTTACGCAGCCAGATTAGATAAACCTCCTGCAGTAATGCCTTCATCTTCTAAAACACCTAAAATAATCAGTAAAGGGAAGCAAAAACTAAATATAAATAATACCTCTAAACTGATCGAGGATATAACTGATCAACAATTAACTCAACAAGATATAATTAATGATTATATCATGGATAATATTAATGAATCAGAAAATAAAATAAAACGCAAACGACAACCACCAACACCATTACAAATAAAATATAATATTGTAGATGACGTTTTTAATCAGAAAGCTAATATTGATGTTGGCGATCTAATTAAATCTTCACACACCTTACGACGTCAATTATTAACAGCATGTAGACCTAAAAGAAAAACAACAAAATCAAAAGAACAAATTGATACAACTGCAACAGATATACCATTAAATACAATAACGAATACAGAATTAACAACAACAGCAGCTTATACAAGTTTAATCATTAATGATAAAAGAATAAAAGGTTTGATTGATAGTGGTGCTTCTAAATCATGTATGTCTAAATCTATGATGAAACTGTTAGGGTTGCAAATAGATGCTCCTTCTACTAACATATTTATATTAGGAAACGGTACTAAACAAGCAACACTTGGAACAATACATGATGTACAAATACAAGTAAATCCTGATATTATAATACCTGTTAATATGGAAGTATTACCTAAGTGTCCTGCTCATCTGGTACTAGGAAATAATTGGTTAAGTCATGCACAAGCTCTCCTTAATTTTAGAACTAGTACACTTAAAGTATTATATAAACATAAATCAGCTGAACTACCTATCACTTTTTTAAAAGAAACAGATAAACCTTTAGTTACTATTAAAACAATCAATACTAATTATCAAACCGAAAACCAAACTCAAGATAATACAACAGGAAATAATAATGAAATAAATACTGATAGTGATACTGATGCTACTGATTCTGTAACAGATGATGACGAATGGGAACATGATGAATATTCAGAAGAAGAAAATTATTACATGGAAGATGATATAAAAATTAATATTGAACGTAATCAAGAAGAAAATAGTTTAACTATATCTACTGGTAATGATGGAATGACTATACCACCTCATACAAACTGTCAATTTTATATTAATCCTAACATGCATACGTCTGAACCTATACTACTTACACAAGATGATCCTCATACTATATCTAAACCAAATGAATATACATTAAATATAATTAATAGATCTGATAAAGATGTTGATTTACCTCCGCATCATATTATTAGTGAATTTTATAATTTAATGAGCAATGAATCTATTCTAGATACTGATGATCTGAAAGGTTATGACATAGTCGAAGAAATTGGTATAGAAGGAACAACAACAGAACTATTCAATATTGATAATATAAATGATGACAATCCACTGGATGAATCTTTTAAAGAAAAATTACAACTTGGAAACATACCTGAAAAATATAAGATTAAGTTTTGGAAATTAATAAATCATTATCAAGATGTTTTCGATTGGAATAATGATAAAATGGGTTATACAACAATGATTGAACATGAAATAATATTAAAAGAAAACACAGTACCAATTAGACATCGACCTTATCGTATGAGTCCGGTAGAACAAGATTATTTAAAAATGGAATTAGATCGTCTATGTAATCTTGGAATAATCAAACCTGCAAATACACCTTATACTGCTCCTATTATTTTGGTTAAAAAGAAAAACGGTGAATATAGAATGGTAGTAGATTACAGAAAACTGAATGCCCAAACTAAAGTAGACGCTTACCCACTACCAAGAATTGATGATCTTATTGATGAACTAGGAACTTCAAGTATATTCTCTGCATTAGATCTTAGAGCTGGCTTTCATCAAGTACCTTTACATGATAATAGTAAAGAATTAACTGGTTTTGTTACAAAATTTGGAACATATCAATATGAAATGCTACCGATGGGGCCAGTTAATAGTCCTGCTACTTTCCAACGTTTTATAGATATATGTTTTAAATCTATGATGAATAGATGTTTAGTGGCATACATAGATGATCTCAATGTACACTCTAGTAATATTGAACAACATTTATCTGATCTTGAAGAATTATTTAAATGTGCAAGACTTGGTGGATTATTATTCAACATAGAAAAATGTGTATTTTTTAAAGATGAACTAAAATTTCTTGGTTATATTATCACCAAAGATGGAATAAAAACAGATCCAGCAAAAATAGAAAAAGTAAAAGATTATCCACAACCAACAACAATTAAACAGATAAGAGGATTTATTGGACTAGCATCTTATTATAGACGTTTCATACAAAACTTTGCAGCAATAGCAAGACCATTACATGATGTTACAAAGACAAAAAATAAATCACCATGGACTGATATAACAACTAAATCATTTGAATTATTAAAACAAAAACTGACAGAAGCACCTATTCTTAAAAGGGCAGATCATAGTAAACCATTTATCATAGTATGTGATGCATCAATAGAAGGTTTAGGTTGCGTTCTATCACAATTAGATGATGATGAACAAGAACATCCTGTAGTATATGCAAGTCGTGGATTAAAACAAAGTGAAAGAAATTATAGTGCTACTAAATTGGAATGTCTAGCTCTCATATGGAGTCTACAAATGTTTAGACCCTACCTATTAGGAAAAAAATTTACTGTAATTTCTGATCATTCTCCTTTGCGTTGGCTGATAAAGGCTCCTAATCCTACTGGTATGGTGGCACGATGGATTACTTACTTGGCTGACTATGAATTTGAAATACAATATCGCAGTGGAAAGAAACAACAATCTGCAGACTTTCTTTCAAGACTTGGTTATTAAAACAAAAAAAAAAAAAAACAACAAAAAAAAAAAAAAAAAAAAAAAAAATTTATAATAATAATAAAATATAACGTCCAAGAGAAATTGAAGACGCTAAAAGCTAGACACAAACGTCCAAGAGAAATTGAAGACGCTAAAAGCTAGACACAAACGTCCAAGAGAAATTGAAGACGCTAAAAGCTAGACACAAACGTCCAAGAGAAATTGAAGACGATAAAAGCTAGACAAACAATTAACAAAACAACTTATTTTACAATTATTTTATAGAAGACAATATTATACAACAATTATTACTATTTCAACAACGCTTGCAACAAAAATCTATATTTTTATACAACAATTATATTATTTATTTACAACAATTATTTTTAACAAACTACCACTTCAATAACATTAATTACAACAATTAAAAACAACATAACAAAAAAAAAAAAAAAACACATAACAAATACAAAAAAAAAAAAAAATATATAGCGTCCAAGACGATTGAAGACATTAAAAGCTAATCTAACTAACTATTATTATTTTACATCAATTATTGTTACAACAATTGCAACAATTCTTATAATTATTTTTACAACTACTACAACAATTATTTTTACAACAACTATTCTTTTATTAATAGATTACAATAACTAATATTACAACAAACATCATTATATATCTACTAATTTTACAACAATATTTAAAACTACAAAAAAAAAAAAAAAACAACTACACACATAACACTTAAACAAATACAAAAAATATATATATATATTGTCCGAAGACGATTGAAGACATTAAAAGCTATACTCAAAATCAAAAACAACTTATAACACGACACTAATACAACAATACATAATCAAAAATCCTTTGCAGAATATATTAAAACAACTCACACAACTTTATTTAATATAGTTACAATCACACACACAAAAAAAAAAAAAAATTCTTTTCACAACAAAAAAAAAAAAAAAATGGATCAGCAAATTATAAATAACATTAAAGAATATCTCACAACTTTAAAAATTCCTGAAGACATAACAATAAAAATGAAAAGATACTTACAACGAAACTCACATAATTTTATTGTTCGAAACAATAAACTATATAAATTTAATATCAAACATCAAACTCTAAGACAAGTTTTAAATAAGCAAGAAGCTCTGGAAGCACTGTACATGTATCATCAACATCCTTTAGGTGGACATATTGGTTATCACAATACATTATATAAATTATCAATAAGATATTATTGGGATTCTATGGCTAAAGATATACAAATATATATAAAAAAATGTTCAAGATGTCAAACGGTAGGTCCTAAAAAATTAAATGAATTTCTCTATCCTATACCAGTTAAATCGAAACCATTTGAACAATGGGGCTTGGATGTTAAACATGTACCTACATCAAAAGGTGGATACAGATATATTATTGCCGGTATAGATTATCTAACTAAATGGGTAGAAGCTCGTGCTTTACGTTATCAAACAACATCAGAAGTTGCCTTATTTATTTATGAAGAAATAATATGTCGTCATGGTACACCTCATCTTATAATTACGGATAATGGCAAACCCTTTATTAGTGATTTAATAAAAAAGGTTTGTAATCAATATAATATACATCATAATACAATATCAGTCGGAAACTCTCAAGCCAATGGATTGATTGAAAGGTTTAATTCTACACTTGGAACTATAATAAAAAAGGTTACATCAACTGAAAAATCAATATGGGATCAATATCTTCCTTCGGTTCTATTCGCGTATCGATCCATCAAACAATCTTCAACACAACAATCACCATTTTATTTAACTTATGGATATGACGTTAAAACTCCGTTTGATCAACATGCCAAACCTATTGATTTTCATACTTATAATTTTGATACACAATTAAAATTAAGGACAAAAAAGGAAATTCTAGCTCTCAATCAGATAAGACAATCAGCATCAAAAATGATAGAAAAATCACAAATGAACCAGAAATTGGCGATCGATAAAAAAGTCTTAAATAATAATAGAGAATGGAAACCTGCCTTCAGAATCGGTGACATTGTAACGTTATATAATGGAATAAAAGCAAATTCTTGGTCTGGGAAAATATCTGACATGTGGCAAGGAAAATATATCATACACCAATCTCTTGGGAAAGGTACTTATATGATTAAACCACTAGATACAACAAAGACAAGGATAAAGCGTGTTCATGGTAATAGGCTCAAAATTTTACAATTACCTGATGTAAATTGGAATGTACATGTTTATAAAACCTATGGATTGGAAATATAAAAAAAAAAAAAAAAAAAAAATTTTATAATAATAATAATTATTACGTACTCTTCCGAAAAATAATAATAATAATAATATATAATATATATAATAATAATCATAATAGTATAAATCATATTAAAAAAAAAAAAAAATAAATCAGATAACAATAATAATTTTAACGAAGTTGATCCAGTAACACAAAAGAGCTAATCTGCCAACACAAAAAAAAAAAAAAAAATATATATATACATTTATACTTCTTCTTACTCTCTTTATTTTTATCAAATTATTACAAAAAAAAAATTTTTTTAACCATTTTACCTTCTTATTATCCTTTGCTACTTTAACAACCATGGATATGCCCTTTAATACAAACCGTGTACCCCTAGATGAAGACCCTCTTTATGATGAAGCCTTAAATGTTTTGGAAAACTTTGATAAACTACCAGAAATCGAGACATATAGGATGTTCATAAGATATTTATATCCTATGTATGTAGACGATCACCAAACTGTAGAAAAAATTAGAAATAGAATGTATGATACCTTTTCTGCTAGCCTCTGTCCTATGGTACACAGATTTTTACATCATTCTTTGGATCGTCCTACTACTAATGAAAGTTTAGCAATATATAAAATGCAACGAACAAATCTCCTTCAAGAACTTTTCACTGGTGTTGGTACTGCTAAGGTTAATAAAGTCATCATAAGAAGAATAAGAAACATGGATCCATGGAATGATATTCAAGATAGAGGGCTATCTTTTGTTGGCGTTGGGGGTGTCGACAATGGTGATACCAATGGCGCTCCTTAAAACTAGTACTGCTTTTTGGAGTAGCTACTCCTGGAGTAGCCGCTCTTGGAGTGGCCACTCCATACGATAGTCACTTTCATCTCTTTTCCCTACTCTCAATATACTTTGAATAATTTTTTAAATTTTTTTTAATATAAATAGAACCAATTTTTTTCTCTTTCTTTCTCTTAAATTGTCAAATTTTTATAATAAATTATTATCTACTAAATAATTATTGAACTTGTCCACTTTATAAAACAAACTTTATAATTTTAAATTTTTTTATTTTAACTTACTATAACATATTCAATTATTGAACTTATCTATTTTTTATTTAACAAATTATTTTATTTTTATTTTATTTTTACTTTATAATATTTTATATTATTATATACTATCTTATTTTATAATATTTATTTACTTAAATATTCTATACTACTGATCTAAATCATTTAAACTCTTTACTACTTATTTTACTCGGCGGTCATTAAACTTTTGCTTTAATCCTGCTTATATTTTACTTATAATCTTTATTTTATTTTCTTTTATTTTTTTTATTTTATTTTATTTTTTTAATTTTCTATTCCTTTATATTAAGTCGTTCTACTTATAAAACAGGAACTGGTGCTCACTGGAAACTTATTATATACTCCAAATATAACTTATAATACTCATTCCTCATTTCAAAAATAAATCTTAAACAAAAACCCACATAACATATTTGGTGCTCACTGGAAACTTATTATATACTCCAAATATAACTTATAATACTCATTCCTCATTTCAAAAATAAATCTTAAACAAAAACCCACATAACACTACTGTCGCCCAAGCGGATGAGGCTGACGGTGCTTAAAAAAAAATATATATATTTTTAACCTCCGAGTCACAACCTCTGAACCGACAACCTCTGAACCGACAACCTCTGAACCGACAACCTTTGAACCGACAACCTTTGAACCGACAACCTTTTGACCTCGTACAAAAATAATAATTTTTAAAATTTTGTTTTAATATAAATAGGAAAGAATATTTTTCTTTCTCTTTTGTTTTTTTTCTTTCTTTGTCAAATATCAAGTCAAATCTTGAAATAATATTTTATATAATAAATATTTTATTTGTCCAAACCAATTTTATTTTTTTAAATTTTATTAACTTTACATATATTTCTTAAGTGAAATCTTTTTATTTTATTTTATTATAACAAACATACTTTATTTCTTAAGTGAAATCATTTTTATTTTATTTTTAAATTTTTATAACATATATAAATTATTTATTTTATTTTATTTCATCTGATATTACATATTAATATATATTTTTTATTTTATTTTTTTATACTTTCTATTATTTTATTAGATTATTACTCTTTTTATACAATAATCTACCTCTGACTTTAAAATTCATTTGCATACACTTTTGAATTTTTCTCTTAAACACTTTATTATATTTTTATTTTTACTTTTGCTATAACTTAAGTCGTTCTACTTATAAAACAAGAACTGGTGCTCACTGGAAATTATATTATTATAATTAATTCAAATACAAATTCTCACTTTTTATTTTAACAAAAATAACTTTTACCAAAAACACACACAACACTACTGTTAGCAATAACGCTCTCTGATTTTTCTTTCCTTTTTTGGATTGGCTTTGTGCTACTGGTGCAAAAACACCAAGGTGCAAAAACACCAAGGTGCAAAAACACCAAGGTGCAAAAACACCAAGGTGCAAAAACACCAAGGTGCAAAAACACCAAAGGTGCAAAAACACCAAAGGTGCAAAAACACCAAGGTGCTTTTGTTCCTTACCCGATCCTTATAAATTTTAATTTTTTTTTTAAATATAAATAGAACCAATTTTTCTCTCTTTCTTTCTTTTAAAATTGTCAAATTTTTATAATAAATTATTATCTATTAAATAATTATTGAACTTGTCCACTTTATAAATCATATTTTATAATTTTAACTTATTTTACTTATAACTCATTCAAGTTACTGAATTTATCTATTTTTTATAACAACCCATATTATTTTATTTTACATTTTTATATTTATTTACTTAAATATTTTTCAACCACTCAAATTTAAATTACTTTTTTTAAATTTTCTTATTATATTTATTTTATATTGCGGTTACTGAAATCTCTCTTTAATCCTGCAATTATATTACACCTTTTAAAATTTTTATTTTTTTATTTCTTTATTTTTACTTTATTTTATTTTATTTTTTTATTCCTTTATATTAAGTCGTTCTACTTATAAAACAGGAACTGGTGCTCACTGGAATTATATTATACATATCAAATATTACTTATAATACTCATTCCTCATTTCAACAAAATAAATCTTAAACAAAAACCCACACAACATATTTGGTGCTCACTGACGGGGATCTTTTCTACAAGCTTATACTTTCAATAACTACTGGGAAAGATATTCATTCTATATAAACTACTAAAAAACAATCAAGCAAACTGAAAATAATTAATTATAGGATGTCTTACGATTATACCGTGTTGGCTCAAAAACAACCATTCATGGACTTCAAACCTCAACTTATTCCTTTTTCTGGTGGTGAACGTGAAGACTTCCGTCACTTCAGACAAATTTTAGAAACATTCTTGGAACTCTCTAATAATACTACAGATAGTAGAAAACTTGCTATATTGAAAATACAAGTTAGAAAATCGGCTAAAACTTATTTAGATTCGCTCAAAGATCAACTTCAAGATAATTTAACTTTTGATGTAGCGATGGATGCTTTAGAAGAAAAGTTTGTAACTCCAGAACTACTTGAATCTTATAAGTTAATTCTTAATGATATGCGTCAAGGTACTGATGAACATCCACGTGATTTTTATTCAAGGTTACAAGAAGTTGCGCGATTAGCAAAAAAAGATGACAAAGACATTGTATTGATGCGTTTTCGTTATGGATTATTACCTGCCATCAGTAAACATTGTATTGAACATGGATCCATTACCGAACAACAATGGTTGAAGTATGCAGAATCATGGTGGAATGCTAATAAAACTTATGGTATTACTCATAATTATTCTAGTACTGATGTACAATTGAACAATTATCCACTTGGAAATGTAGATTCTTTTACAATGATGGATTCTAGTCAACGTGTCATGGATTCTAAATCGTCTATTCATTCTGATCCAGTTGTAACATTATTAGAACGTTTAGTTACTAATATGGAAACCATGGAAAAGAAAATGAATGATAGAATGGAACAATTGAATCAATCGACAAAGAAACCTCTTAAAAATGATAACCTTACCAGTGATGATATTGTTAAAATAGTACGAAATGAACTATCGAAATCTAATAGAAGTAATAACTATAATAATTACCATGGACCTCATAATTATGGACCATATAAAAATAACTATGGATCAAGACGTTACAACAATCAACAATATAATCAAGATAATAATTATGACAATAATAATCATAATTATTTATCTAACCAACAACAACATCAACAACAATATTCACAGCAGCAAAATACTCAACAATTAAACAATCAACAACAATATAATCAACAAAATCAATCAAAAAACTAGACAGGGCAATTGCATCTAATGGTCAATTGGAAGTCCCTGATAACAAATCCATTAACAACAATAATAATAATATTAGCAATAATAATCAAAATAATAACAATAACTTTTATAAAAATAATAAAAACAATATAAAAGATAATAATACAAAAAATAATCAACAAAATATGAATGCAATATTTGATCAACATGAATTATGGGATGAAAATGAATATACACATTATGATGATGAAGATCTTTATGCAGCTAGATTAGACAAACCACCTGCAGTTATACCTTCGTCTTCTAAGACTCCAAAAACAATCAGCAAAGGAAAACAAAAATTAAATATAAATAATACATCTAAATTAATTGAAGATATTACTGAACAACAATTATCCCAACAAGATATGATTAATGATTATATTATAGATAATATTATTGAACCAGAAAATAAAACAAAACGAAAACGACAACCACCATCTCCAGTGCAAATAAACTATAACATAGTAGATGATGTTTTTAAACAAAAAGCTAATATTGATGTTGGAGATTTAATTAAATCATCACATACTTTACGACGTCAATTATTAACTGCATGTAGACCTAAAAGAAAAGCAACAAAAATAAAAGATCAAACTGATACAACTGCAACAGACATACCATTAAATACATTAACTAACACAGAACTTACTACAACAGCAGCTTATACAAGTTTAATTATTAATGATAAAAGAATAAGAGGATTGATTGATAGCGGTGCCTCGAAATCTTGCATGTCAAAATCAATGATGAAATTATTAGGTTTACAAATTGATGCTCCTTCTACTAATATCTTTATTTTAGGAAATGGTACAAAACAAGCAACTCTTGGAACAATACATGATGTACAAATACAAGTAACACCTGACATTATAATACCTGTTAATATGGAAGTATTACCTAAATGTCCTGCTCACTTGGTTTTAGGCAACAATTGGTTAAGTCATGCTCAAGCTCTTCTAAATTTTAGAACAAGTACTCTTAAAGTTTTGTATAAACATAAATCAGCTGAATTACCGATTACATTTTTAAAAGAAACAGATAAACCTTTAGTTACAATTAAATCAATTAATATTAATTATCAATCTGCAAACTCAACACAAGATAATACAACAAAGGATACTAACGAAATAGATAATAATTTTGATACAACAAATAGTGATCTTGAAACAACAACAGACACTGAAACTGATGATGATTGGGAACATGATGAATACTCTGATGAAGAAAATTATTATATGGAAGATGACGTTAGAATTAATATTGATCGTAATCAAAATGAAAATAGTTTAATTATATCTACTGGTATTCAAGGGATGACCATACCTCCTCATACAAATTGTCAATTCTATGTAAATCCTTCTATGCATACATCTGAACCTATACTTCTTACTCAAGATGATCAAAATGCTATTGCTAATCCAAACGAATTTACATTAAATTTAATTAATAGATCTGATAATGATATTGATTTACCACCTCATCATATAATTAGTGAATATTATAATTTAATGAATAATGAATGTGTATTAGAAGCTGATGATCTGAAAGGTTATGATATAGTTGAATCACTTGACATGAATGGACTAACAGAAGAATTATTCAATATTGATAATATGGATGATGATGAAACACTGGATGAATCTCTTAAAGAAAAACTACAACTTGGAAATATACCTGAAGATTATAAAATTAAATTTTGGAAACTAATAAATCATTATCAAGATGTTTTTGACTGGAACAATGATAGGATGGGATGTACTACTATGATTGAACATGATATAATTTTACAAGATAACACAGTACCCATTAGACATCGACCTTATCGTATGAGTCCAATGGAACAAGAATATTTAAAAAAGGAATTGGATCGACTATGTGAATTGGGAATAATTAAGCCTGCTAATACACCTTATACTGCTCCTATTATATTAGTTAAGAAGAAAAATGGCGATTACAGAATGGTAGTAGACTATAGAAAATTAAATGCACAAACTAAAGTAGATGCTTACCCATTACCTAGAATTGATGATCTTATTGATGAACTTGGTACTTCAAGTATATTTTCAGCTTTGGATCTTAGGTCAGGATTTCACCAAGTACCTCTAAAAAATAATAGTAAAGAACTAACTGGATTCGTCACAAAATTTGGCACTTATCAATATGAAATGCTACCAATGGGTTTAGTTAATAGTCCTGCAACATTCCAACGGTTAATAGATATATGTTTTAGATCAATGATTAATAGATGTCTAGTAGCCTATATAGATGATTTGAATGTACACTCAAAAAGTATAGAACAACATTTAATAGATTTAGAAGAATTATTCAAATGTGCTCGTAAAGGTGGACTACTTTTTAATATAGAAAAATGTGTCTTCTTTAAAAATGAATTAAAATTCCTGGGATATATAATAACACAAGATGGAATAAAAACAGATCCAGCAAAAATAGAAAAAGTAAAAGATTTTCCTCAACCGATAACAGTTAAACAAACCAGAGGATTTATTGGACTAGCTTCTTATTACAGGCGATTCATACAAAATTTTGCAGCAATAGCAAGACCTTTACACGATGTTACAAAAACAAAAAATAAATCACCTTGGACTGAAACAACAACAAAATCGTTTGAACTTTTAAAACAAAAATTAACAGAAGCACCAATTCTTAAAAGGGCTGATTTTAATAAACCATTTATAATTGTATGTGATGCATCTATGGAAGGATTAGGCTGTGTACTCTCACAATTGGATGATGACAATCAAGAACATCCAGTAGTATATGCAAGCCGAGGTTTAAAGCAAAGTGAACAAAATTATAGTGCAACT
This sequence comes from Cunninghamella blakesleeana, assembly GCA_017871115.1. Classification (NCBI taxonomy): domain Eukaryota; kingdom Fungi; phylum Mucoromycota; class Mucoromycetes; order Mucorales; family Cunninghamellaceae; genus Cunninghamella; species Cunninghamella blakesleeana. The sequence goes on from JAFCIZ010000006.1 coordinate 3,359,735, forward strand.
AAACTAGAATGTCTGGCTCTCATATGGAGTTTACAAACCTTTAGACCATATCTTTTAGGAAAAAAGTTTACAGTCCTTTCTGATCATTCTCCTTTACGATGGCTAATAAAAGCACCTAAACCTACTGGTATGGTGGCAAGATGGATTACTTACTTGGCTGATTATGATTTTGAAATACAGTATCGTAGTGGGAAAAAACAACAGTCTGCAGATTTTCTTTCAAGACTTGGGTATTAAAAATAATAATAATAATAATATTTAAAAAAAAAAAAAAAAAGAATTATTATAAATTATATTTTTAATATACGTCCAAGGGAAATTGAAGACGATAAAAGCTAGACAAATATTAACATAACAATTTATTATATTACAATTATTTTACAAAAGACAACATTCTACAACAGTTATTATTATTTCAACAACACATACAACAAAAAGTTATATTTTACAATAGTTATATTATTTATTTACAACAGACATTTTATTTATTTACAACAATTATTTTTACTTTATACAACAATTATTTATATTACAACAAATCTTTTATAACAGTTATTTAACAAACAATTATTTCAACAATATCAAAATTAAAAAAAAAAAAAACAAACACACACACAAAAAAATATATATATATATATATATATCATTATTATTTGTCCAAAGGTGATTGAAGACATTAAAAGCTATATCCAAACCAACAAAATACATAATTATTACAACATAAATAACACTTATTAAATTATATTATTAAAATAACTTACAACAAAGCCTAAACAACAAATCTAACAACAATAATAAAAACAACAAATATATATAATTATACTTAAAAAAAAAAAAAAAAAAATGGACCAACAAACTATAGATAAATTAAAAGAATATCTTACTACATTAAAAATACCTGAAAACACAACAGCAAAAATGAAAAGATACTTACAACGTAATTCACACAACTTTATCATTCGCAATAATAAATTATATAAGTTTAATATTTATCACCAAACCTTAAGACAAGTATTAAATAAACAAGAAGCCATAGAAGCACTTTATATGTATCATCAACATCCTTTAGGTGGTCATATAGGTTATCACAATACTTTATATAAACTATCTATAAGATATTATTGGGATGGCATGGCAAAAGATATACAAATATATATAAAAAAATGTCCAAGATGTCAATCAACTGGTTCAAGAAAGTTAAATGAATTCTTATATCCAATACCTGTCAAGTCAAAACCTTTTGAACAATGGGGATTAGACGTTAAACATGTTCCCACATCTAAAGGCGGTTATAGATATATTATTGCAGGAATAGATTATTTAACAAAATGGGTAGAAGCGCGTGCGCTACGTTATCAAACTACATCCGAAGTTGCTTTGTTTATTTATGAAGAAATAATATGTCGGCATGGTACTCCTCATTTAATTATAACCGACAATGGTAAACCATTTATCAGTGACCTTATAAAGAAAGTTTGCTATCAATATAATATTCATCACAACACAATCTCAGTTGGAAATTCTCAAGCCAATGGATTAATTGAAAAATTTAATTCTACACTTGGGTCTATTATAAAAAAGGTAACTTCCACGGAAAAATCAATATGGGACCAATATCTACCATCAGTTCTATTTGCTTATCGTTCAATCAGACAGGCATCTACTCAACAATCACCATTCTTTTTAACTTACGGATATAATGTTAAAACCCCGTTCGATCAACATGACAAACCTATAGATTTTAATTCTTATAATTTTGATACACAATTAAAATTACGTACAAATAAGGAAATTATATCACTCAATCAGATAAGATCGACAGCTGCAAAAATGATAGAAAAATCTCAAGAAAACCAAAAACGGGCTATTGATAAAAAGGTTTTAAACAGTAATAGAGAATGGAAACCAGCATTTAGAATTGGGGATATAGTAACTTTATATACTGGTATAAAATCAAATTCTTGGTCTGGTAAGATTTCCGATATGTGGCAAGGAAAATATACAATACATCAATCACTTGGAAAAGGCACGTATATAATAAAATCCTTGGATACAACAAGAACAAAATTAAGAAGAATACACGGAAACAGACTAAAAATATTGCAATTACCAGATGTATATTGGAATAATCACGTAAATAAAACCTATGGATTGGACATATAAAAAAAAAAAAAAAAAAGAGATAATAATGAAATATATAAATATAATTAATAATGAAATTTAAAATATTAATTCACGTATTTACCCGAAGAAGAATTTATATAATAACTACATTAAAATAATATACATAAAAGATAAACATAAACCAAAAAAAAAAAAAAAAGGAAGAACCAAAAAGATGATTACAAAAAAAAAAAAAAAAGAAGTATATTTTTCAAACTACGAAAAAAAGAAAAAATATATATATATATAAAAAAAAAAAAAAAGAAAAAACTTTCATTCACATATTCACATTTTCTTTTGAAAATCTTTTAACAATACAAAAACACTTATTTTAATAATACAAAAATATATTTTTATAAAATGGATATGCCAATTAATACCGAACGGGTTCCTTTGGACGAAGATAATCTTTATGACGAAACTTTACAAGCCCTCACGGAATTTGACTCACTTAATGAAGAAGACTCATACAAGACGTTTATTAAGTTTATCTATCCTATATATGTCAATGATTATGAAAAAATAAAGAAGTTAAAAGTGAAGATGCAAACTACCTTCTCCAAGCAACTTAGTCCAGTTGTTGTTCGGTTTGTACATACAAAGCTCCAACCTCCTGCTACTAAAGAAGAACTCATTGCGTATAAGATGGAAAGATCAAAGCTTGTAAATTATTTGCTCTCTGGTTTAGGTAACTCTAAATTCAATAAAATATTTGCAAGAAATGTTAATAAGAATGATCTTTGGAGCCAAGTGGGATTTAATAAAGATGGAGGTCCATCTTTTGTTGGCGTTGGGGGTGTTAGCAATAACGCTCTCTGATTTTTCTTTCCTTTTTTGGATTGGCTTTGTGCTACTGGTGCAAAAACACCAAGGTGCAAAAACACCAAGGTGCAAAAACACCAAGGTGCAAAAACACCAAGGTGCAAAAACACCAAGGTGCAAAAACACCAAAGGTGCAAAAACACCAAAGGTGCAAAAACACCAAGGTGCTTTTGTTCCTTACCCGATCCTTATAAATTTTAATTTTTTTTTTAAATATAAATAGAACCAATTTTTCTCTCTTTCTTTCTTTTAAAATTGTCAAATTTTTATAATAAATTATTATCTATTAAATAATTATTGAACTTGTCCACTTTATAAATCATATTTTATAATTTTAACTTATTTTACTTATAACTCATTCAAGTTACTGAATTTATCTATTTTTTATAACAACCCATATTATTTTATTTTACATTTTTATATTTATTTACTTAAATATTTTTCAACCACTCAAATTTAAATTACTTTTTTTAAATTTTCTTATTATATTTATTTTATATTGCGGTTACTGAAATCTCTCTTTAATCCTGCAATTATATTACACCTTTTAAAATTTTTATTTTTTTATTTCTTTATTTTTACTTTATTTTATTTTATTTTTTTATTCCTTTATATTAAGTCGTTCTACTTATAAAACAGGAACTGGTGCTCACTGGAATTATATTATACATATCAAATATTACTTATAATACTCATTCCTCATTTCAACAAAATAAATCTTAAACAAAAACCCACACAACACTACTTATAAAACAAGATACTGGTGCTGTTAGCAATAACGCTCTCTGATTTTTCTTTCCTTTTTTGGATTGGCTTTGTGCTACTGGTGCAAAAACACCAAGGTGCAAAAACACCAAGGTGCAAAAACACCAAGGTGCAAAAACACCAAGGTGCAAAAACACCAAGGTGCAAAAACACCAAAGGTGCAAAAACACCAAAGGTACAAAAACACCAAGGTGCTTTTGTTCCTTACCCGATCCTTATAAATTTTAATTTTTTTTTTTTAAATATAAATAGAACCAATTTTTCTCTCTTTCTTTCTTTTAAATTGTCAAATTTTTATAATAAATTATTATCTATTAAATAATTATTGAACTTGTCCACTTTATAAATCATATTTTATAATTTTAACTTATTTTACTTATAACTCATTCAAGTTACTGAATTTATCTATTTTTTATAACAACCCATATTATTTTATTTTACATTTTTATATTTATTTACTTAAATATTTTTCAACCACTCAAATTTAAATTACTTTTTTTAAATTTTCTTATTATATTTATTTTACATTGCGGTTACTGAAATCTCTCTTTAATCCTGCAATTATATTACACCTTTTAAAATTTTTATTTTTTTATTTCTTTATTTTTTACTTTATTTTATTTTATTTTTTTATTCCTTTATATTAAGTCGTTCTACTTATAAAACAGGAACTGGTGCTCACTGGAATTATATTATACATATCAAATATTACTTATAATACTCATTCCTCATTTCAAAAAAAATAAATCTTAAACAAAAACCCACACAACATATTTGGTGCTCACTGGCGGGGATCTTTTCTACAAGCTTATACTTTCAATAACTACTGGGAAAGATATTCATTCTATATAAACTACTAAAAAACAATCAAGCAAACTGAAAATAATTAATTATAGGATGTCTTACGATTATACCGTGTTGGCTCAAAAACAACCATTCATGGACTTCAAACCTCAACTTATTCCTTTTTCTGGTGGTGAACGTGAAGACTTCCGTCACTTCAGACAAATTTTAGAAACATTCTTGGAACTCTCTAATAATACTACAGATAGTAGAAAACTTGCTATATTGAAAATACAAGTTAGAAAATCGGCTAAAACTTATTTAGATTCGCTCAAAGATCAACTTCAAGATAATTTAACTTTTGATGTAGCGATGGATGCTTTAGAAGAAAAGTTTGTAACTCCAGAACTACTTGAATCTTATAAGTTAATTCTTAATGATATGCGTCAAGGTACTGATGAACATCCACGTGATTTTTATTCAAGGTTACAAGAAGTTGCGCGATTAGCAAAAAAAGATGACAAAGACATTGTATTGATGCGTTTTCGTTATGGATTATTACCTGCCATCAGTAAACATTGTATTGAACATGGATCCATTACCGAACAACAATGGTTGAAGTATGCAGAATCATGGTGGAATGCTAATAAAACTTATGGTATTACTCATAATTATTCTAGTACTGATGTACAATTGAACAATTATCCACTTGGAAATGTAGATTCTTTTACAATGATGGATTCTAGTCAACGTGTCATGGATTCTAAATCGTCTATTCATTCTGATCCAGTTGTAACATTATTAGAACGTTTAGTTACTAATATGGAAACCATGGAAAAGAAAATGAATGATAGAATGGAACAATTGAATCAATCGACAAAGAAACCTCTTAAAAATGATAACCTTACCAGTGATGATATTGTTAAAATAGTACGAAATGAACTATCGAAATCTAATAGAAGTAATAACTATAATAATTACCATGGACCTCATAATTATGGACCATATAAAAATAACTATGGATCAAGACGTTACAACAATCAACAATATAATCAAGATAATAATTATGACAATAATAATCATAATTATTTATCTAACCAACAACAACATCAACAACAATATTCACAGCAGCAAAATACTCAACAATTAAACAATCAACAACAATATAATCAACAAAATCAATCAAAAAACTAGACAGGGCAATTGCATCTAATGGTCAATTGGAAGTCCCTGATAACAAATCCATTAACAACAATAATAATAATATTAGCAATAATAATCAAAATAATAACAATAACTTTTATAAAAATAATAAAAACAATATAAAAGATAATAATACAAAAAATAATCAACAAAATATGAATGCAATATTTGATCAACATGAATTATGGGATGAAAATGAATATACACATTATGATGATGAAGATCTTTATGCAGCCAGATTAGACAAACCACCTGCAGTTATACCTTCATCTTCTAAGACTCCAAAAACAATCAACAAAGGAAAACAAAAATTAAATATAAATAATACATCTAAATTAATTGAAGATATTACTGAACAACAGCTATCTCAACAAGACATGATTAATGATTATATTATGGATAATACTATTGAACCAGAAAATAAAACAAAACGTAAACGACAACCACCATCTCCAGTGCAAATAAACTATAACATAGTAGATGATGTTTTTAAACAAAAAGCCAATATTGATGTTGGAGATTTAATTAAATCATCACATACTTTACGACGTCAATTATTAACTGCATGTAGACCTAAAAGAAAAGCAACAAAAATAAAAGATCAAACCGATACAACTGCAACAGACATACCATTAAATACATTAACTAACACAGAACTTACTACAACAGCAGCTTATACAAGTTTAATTATTAATGATAAAAGAATAAGAGGATTGATTGATAGCGGTGCCTCGAAATCTTGCATGTCAAAATCAATGATGAAATTATTAGGTTTACAAATTGATGCTCCTTCTACTAATATCTTTATTTTAGGAAATGGTACAAAACAAGCAACTCTTGGAACAATACATGATGTACAAATACAAGTAACACCTGACATTATAATACCTGTTAATATGGAAGTATTACCTAAATGTCCTGCTCACTTGGTTTTAGGCAATAATTGGTTAAGTCATGCTCAAGCTCTTCTTAATTTTAGGACAAGTACTCTTAAAGTTTTGTATAAACATAAATCAGCTGAATTACCAATTACATTTTTAAAAGAAACAGATAAGCCGTTAGTTACAATTAAATCAATTAATATTAAATATCAATCTGCAAACTCAACACAAGATAATACAACAAAGGATACTAACGAAATAGATAATAATTTTGATACAACAAATAGTGATCTTGAAACAACAACAGACACTGAAACTGATGATGATTGGGAACATGATGAATACTCTGATGAAGAAAATTATTATATGGAAGATGACGTTAGAATTAATATTGATCGTAATCAAAATGAAAATAGTTTAATTATATCTACTGGTATTCAAGGGATGACCATACCTCCTCATACAAATTGTCAATTCTATGTAAATCCTTCTATGCATACATCTGAACCTATACTTCTTACTCAAGATGATCAAAATGCTATTGCTAATCCAAACGAATTTACATTAAATTTAATTAATAGATCTGATAATGATATTGATTTACCACCTCATCATATAATTAGTGAATATTATAATTTAATGAATAATGAATGTGTATTAGAAGCTGATGATCTGAAAGGTTATGATATAGTTGAATCACTTGACATGAATGGATTAACAGAAGAATTATTTAATATTGATAATATGGATGATGATGAAACACTGGATGAATCTCTTAAAGAAAAACTACAACTTGGAAATATACCTGAAGATTATAAAATTAAATTTTGGAAACTAATAAATCATTATCAAGATGTTTTTGACTGGAACAATGATAGAATGGGATGTACTACTATGATTGAACATGAAATAATTTTACAAGATAATACAGTACCCATTAGACATCGACCTTATGGTATGAGTCCAATGGAACAAGAATATTTAAAAAAGGAATTGGATCGACTATGTGAATTGGGAATAATTAAGCCTGCTAATACACCTTATACTGCTCCTATTATATTAGTTAAGAAGAAAAATGGCGATTACAGAATGGTAGTAGACTATAGAAAATTAAATGCACAAACTAAAGTAGATGCTTACCCATTACCTAGAATTGATGATCTTATTGATGAACTTGGTACTTCAAGTATATTTTCAGCTTTAGATCTTAGGTCAGGATTTCACCAAGTACCTTTAAAAAATAATAGTAAAGAATTAACTGGATTCGTCACAAAATTTGGCACCTATCAATATGAAATGCTACCAATGGGTTTAGTTAATAGTCCTGCAACATTCCAACGGTTAATAGATATATGTTTTAGATCAATGATTAATAGATGTCTAGTAGCCTATATAGATGATTTGAATGTACACTCAAAAAGTATAGAACAACACTTATTAGATTTAGAAGAATTATTCAAATGTGCTCGTAAAGGTGGACTACTTTTTAATATAGAAAAATGTGTCTTCTTTAAAAATGAATTAAAATTCCTGGGATATATAATAACGCAAGATGGAATAAAAACAGATCCAGCAAAAATAGAAAAAGTAAAAGATTTTCCTCAACCGACAACAGTTAAGCAAATCAGGGGATTTATTGGACTAGCTTCTTATTACAGACGATTCATACAAAATTTTGCAGCAATAGCAAGACCTTTACATGACGTAACAAAAACAAAAAATAAATCACCATGGACTGAAATAACAACAAAATCATTTGAACTTTTAAAACAAAAACTAACAGAAGCACCGATTCTTAAAAGGGCTGATTTTAATAAATCATTTATAATTGTATGTGATGCATCTATGGAAGGATTAGGCTGTGTACTCACACAATTGGATGATGACAATCAAGAACATCCAGTAGTATATGCAAGCCGAGGTTTAAAGCAAAGTGAACAAAATTATAGTGCAACTAAACTAGAATGTCTGGCTCTCATATGGAGTTTACAAACTTTTAGACCATATCTTTTAGGAAAAAAGTTTACAGTCCTTTCTGATCATTCTCCTTTACGATGGCTAATAAAAGCACCTAAACCTACTGGTATGGTGGCAAGATGGATTACTTACTTGGCTGATTATGATTTTGAAATACAGTATCGTAGTGGAAAAAAACAACAGTCTGCAGATTTTCTTTCAAGACTTGGGTATTAAAAAAAAAAAAAAATATTTTAAAAAAAAAAAAAAAAGAATTATTATAAAAAATATTATTATTATACGTCCAAGGGAAATTGAAGACGATAAAAGCTAGACAAATATTAACATAACAATTTATTATATTACAATTATTATACAAAAGACAACATTCTACAACAATTATTATTATTTCAACAACACATACAACAAAAAATTATATTTTACAATAGTTATTTTATTTATTTACAACATATATTTCATTTATTTACAACAATTATTTATATTACAACAAATCTTTTATAACAGTTATTTAACAAACAATTATTCCAACAACATCAATTTAAAAAAAAAAAAAAAAAAAAAAACAGCACAAAAAAAAAAAAAAATATATTTGTCCAAAGGTGATTGAAGACATTAAAAGCTATATCCAAACCAACAAAATACATAATTATTACAACATAAATAACACTTATTAAATTATATTATTAAAATAACTTACAACAAAGCCTAAACAACAAATCTAACAACAATAATAAAAACAACAAATATATATAATTATACTTAAAAAAAAAAAAAAAATGGACCAACAAACTATAGATAAATTAAAAGAGTACCTTACTACATTAAAAATACCTGAAAACACAACAGCAAAAATGAAAAGATACTTACAACGTAATTCACACAACTTTATCATTCGCAATAATAAATTATATAAGTTTAATATTTATCACCAAACCTTAAGACAAGTATTAAATAAACAAGAAGCCATAGAAGCACTTTATATGTATCATCAACATCCTTTAGGTGGTCATATAGGTTATCACAATACTTTATATAAACTATCTATAAGATATTATTGGGATGGCATGGCAAAAGATATACAAATATATATAAAAAAATGTCCAAGATGTCAATCAACTGGTTCAAGAAAGTTAAATGAATTCTTATATCCAATACCTGTCAAGTCAAAACCTTTTGAACAATGGGGATTAGACGTTAAACATGTTCCTACATCTAAAGGCGGTTATAGATATATTATTGCAGGAATAGATTATTTAACAAAATGGGTAGAAGCGCGTGCGCTTCGTTATCAAACTACATCCGAAGTTGCTTTGTTTATTTATGAAGAAATAATATGTCGGCATGGTACTCCTCATTTAATTATAACCGACAATGGTAAACCATTTATCAGTGACCTTATAAAGAAAGTTTGCTATCAATATAATATTCATCACAACACAATCTCAGTTGGAAATTCTCAAGCCAATGGATTAATTGAAAAATTTAATTCTACACTTGGGTCTATTATAAAAAAGGTAACTTCCACGGAAAAATCAATATGGGACCAATATCTACCATCAGTTCTATTTGCCTATCGTTCAATCAGACAGGCATCTACTCAACAATCACCATTCTTTTTAACTTACGGATATAATGTTAAAACCCCGTTCGATCAACATGACAAACCTATAGATTTTAATTCTTATAATTTTGATACACAATTAAAATTACGTACAAATAAGGAAATTATATCACTCAATCAGATAAGATCGACAGCTGCAAAAATGATAGAAAAATCTCAAGAAAACCAAAAACGGGCTATTGATAAAAAAGTTTTAAACAGTAATAGAGAATGGAAACCAGCATTTAGAATTGGGGATATAGTAACTTTATATACTGGTATAAAATCAAATTCTTGGTCTGGTAAGATTTCCGATATGTGGCAAGGAAAATATACAATACATCAATCACTTGGAAAAGGCACGTATATAATAAAATCCTTGGATACAACAAGAACAAAATTAAGAAGAATACACGGAAACAGACTAAAAATATTGCAATTACCAGATGTATATTGGAATAATCACGTAAATAAAACCTATGGATTGGACATATAAAAAAAAAAAAAAAGAGAAATATATAAATATAATTAATAATGAAATTTAAAATATTAATTCACGTGTTTACCCGAAGAAGAATTTATATAATAACTACATTAAAATAATATACATAAAAGATAAACATAAACCAAAAAAAAAAAAAAAAAGGAAGAACCAAAAAGATGATTACAAAAAAAAAAGAAGTATATTTTTCAAACTACGAAAAAAAAGAAAAAATATATATATATATATAAAAAAAAAAAAAAAAGAAAAACTTTCATTCACATATTCACATTTTCTTTTGAAAATCTTTTAACAATACAAAAACACTTATTTTAATAATACAAAAATATATTTTTATAAAATGGATATGCCAATTAATACCGAACGGGTTCCTTTGGACGAAGATAATCTTTATGACGAAACTTTACAAGCCCTCGCTGAATTTGACTCACTTAATGAAGAAGACTCATACAAGACGTTTATTAAGTTTATCTATCCTATGTATGTCAATGATTATGAAAAAATAAAGAAGTTAAAAGTGAAGATGCAAACTACCTTCTCCAAGCAACTTAGTCCAGTTGTTGTTCGGTTTGTACATACAAAGCTCCAACCTCCTGCTACTAAAGAAGAACTCATTGCGTATAAGATGGAAAGATCAAAGCTTGTAAATTATTTGCTCTCTGGTTTAGGTAACTCTAAATTCAATAAAATATTTGCAAGAAATGTTAATAAGAATGATCTTTGGAGCCAAGTGGGATTTAATAAAGATGGAGGTCCATCTTTTGTTGGCGTTGGGGGTGTTAGCAATAACGCTCTCTGATTTTTCTTTCCTTTTTTGGATTGGCTTTGTGCTACTGGTGCAAAAACACCAAGGTGCAAAAACACCAAGGTGCAAAAACACCAAGGTGCAAAAACACCAAGGTGCAAAAACACCAAGGTGCAAAAACACCAAGGTGCAAAAACACCAAAGGTGCAAAAACACCAAAGGTACAAAAACACCAAGGTGCTTTTGTTCCTTACCCGATCCTTATAAATTTTAATTTTTTTTTTTAAATATAAATAGAACCAATTTTTCTCTCTTTCTTTCTTTTAAATTGTCAAATTTTTATAATAAATTATTATCTATTAAATAATTATTGAACTTGTCCACTTTATAAATCATATTTTATAATTTTAACTTATTTTACTTATAACTCATTCAAGTTACTGAATTTATCTATTTTTTATAACAACCCATATTATTTTATTTTACATTTTTATATTTATTTACTTAAATATTTTTCAACCACTCAAATTTAAATTACTTTTTTTAAATTTTCTTATTATATTTATTTTACATTGCGGTTACTGAAATCTCTCTTTAATCCTGCAATTATATTACACCTTTTAAAATTTTTATTTTTTTATTTCTTTATTTTTTACTTTATTTTATTTTATTTTTTTTTTCCTTTATATTAAGTCGTTCTACTTATAAAACAGGAACTGGTGCTCACTGGAATTATATTATACATATCAAATATTACTTATAATACTCATTCCTCATTTCAAAAAAAATAAATCTTAAACAAAAACCCACACAACAGTGCTCACTGACAACTGTCGCGCAGGATAATGATCCTACCGGTGTTTAAAAAAATTTTTTAACTTTTGTTTTAATTGGTCAAGCTCACATCCACAACCGCACATCCACAGACGCACATCCACAGACGCACATCCACAGACGCACATCCACAGATGTACATCCACAACCGCACATCCTTGACCGTATGACTTCTTTCTCTCTCTCTCAAAAATAAATTTTGTTTTAATATAAATAGGAAAGAATATTTCTCTTTCTCTTTTGTTTTTTTTTTTTCTTTGTCAAATATAAATGTCAAATTTTTAAATAATATTTTATATAATAAATATTTTATTTGTCCAAACTAATTTTTATTTTTATTTTATTTTAATTTTATATTAATTTCTTAATTGAAATCATTTTTATTACTATAACAAGTATATTTTATTTCTTAAGTGAAATCTCTTTTTATTTATATACAACATATATAAACTTTTATATATTATTTTATTATTACTTTATTTGATTATTACCCTTTTTATATAATAATCTACTCTCTGACTTTTAAATTCATTTGCATATACTTTTGAATTTTTTTAAATATTTTATTTTATTTTATCTTTTTATTTTTTTTTTACTTTTATATTATATTAAGTCGTTCTACTTATAAAACAAGAACTGGTGCTCACTGGAATTATCTTATTTATAGTTAATATAAATACAAACTCTCTTATTTTATTTTAACAAAAATAACTCTTACCAAAAACACACACAACATATTTGGTGCTCACTGGCGGGGAAACTTCAAAAAACTACAGGGTAAACTTTAAAAACTACTAAGGAAAATTTCAAAACTATTACATTCTGCAAGTACACTCTTTGAAGTTTATTCATTTTAAAACTGAAGATTATCAACCATAAAATGTCTTACGATTATACCGCGTTGGCTCAAGAACAACCTTTGCTCAAGCTCATTCCTAAACTCATTCCTTTTACTGGAGGTGAGCGTGAAGACTTTCGCCACTTCAGACAAATGCTGGAAACTTATTTAGAACTCACAAATACTACAAGTGACTCAAGAAAACTAGCCATATTAAGAACTCAAGTACACAAGTCTGCAAAAACTTATTTGGACTGTCTTAAGGATCAATACAAGGATTCTTTAACTTTTGATATTGTTATGTCGGCTTTTGAAACAAAATTCGTTACTGCTGAACTTTTAGAATCTTATAAATTAATGCTAAACGAAATGAAACAAGGTACCGAGGAACATCCAAGGGACTTTTACTCAAGATTACAAGAAGTTGCTAGATTAGCTAAGAAAGAAGATGATGATATTATTCTTATGCGATTCAGATATGGATTGAATCCTAATATTAGTAAACATTGCATTGCTCTTGCTTCTATAACTGCTGAACAATGGTTAAAAAATGCTGAAGCTTGGTGGTCAGCTAACAAATCAATGAATTATGGAATGATAAACAACCGTACAACTGAACATGAACAATTATTGTACTCTGGTTACGCTATGGATAGAAATACAATTGATAATCCACATAATAATATTAATTCATTTAATGTTATGGAGTTTAGTAAAAACGAATCAGTTACAAATTTATCTTCAAACTCTGACCCAATAGTAAAACTCTTAGAACGATTGGTTCTTAATGTTGAGACTATGGAAAAGAATGTGAATGACAAAATTGAACAGATTCAGCATACTAAAAAACAAACTAAAAATAATGATAATATGTCTAGTGATGATATAATCAAACTTGTACGTTCTGAATTAGCTAAATCTAATGGTCCAATTAATAATTCAAATAATAATAATTATAATAGACATAACAATCAATACAACAATAAAAGATTCTATCGTCAACAACAGAAAAATCAAGATTATCATAATAATAATTATTATAATGATAAACAACCACCTCAACCTCAACAATATAATGATTATTACAATTCAGCTCAGAACTTATCTAATTCTCAACAAGTTCCAATTCAACAATATCAACAACAGCAATCTCATCAACAATATAATCAACAATATGATAACCAACAATCAAAAAACTAGATAGGGCAATTGTTAATAATGGTCAATTGGCAGTCCCTGATAATAAATCCATTAATAAAAATAAACAACAAAATATAAATAACCAACAAAATATAAATAACCAACAAAATATAAATAACCAACAAAATATAAATAACCAACAAAATATAAATAATCAACATCATATGGATACTCAACAAAAAATAAATAATACACAAAAAAATCAACAAAATACAAGTAATATGGATAACCATCAAAACATGAATGTTTTATTAAATAATGAAGAAATAGAAGATGAATATAATTATGGACCGCATATAAATAATCATGATTTATATGCTGCAAGAATAGAAAAACCTCCTGTTGTTAAACATCATGAAACATCAGCAAAAACAAAAAGGGTTACAGAAAAATCAAGATCAGCTAAAAGAATCAGAATGGATGATGAAATTACAGATAAAGATTTAGAAAAAGAAGAAATGATGGATGATATCGATATCGTTACACTTGATACAACAACTATTCCATCTAATCATAATAAAATATCTGAAAATAATGATAAACCCAAAAGAAAAAGATCACCTCCTGCAACTATTGATATAGAATATGATATTATTAAAGATGTATTCAAACAAAAAGCTAACATAGAAGTTGGAGATTTAATAAAATCATCACATCATTTAAGAAAACAACTATTAACAGCATGTAAACCTAAAAGAAGATCAGTAAAAAATAAATTGGATCAACAAATAACAGAATCATCACACTTAAATACATTAGATAATGAAGATGTAATAACAACTGCAGCTTACACTAATTTAATTATAGAAAATAAAAAAGTCAAAGTATTAATTGATAGTGGAGCAGCTAAATCATGTATGTCAAAAGCAATGATGAAGCTATTAGGATTAGAAATAGATGCACCTTCTACTAACATATTTGTATTAGGAAATGGAACAAAACAACCAACCTTAGGTATTGTACATGATGTTAATATACAAGTAACACCTGATATAAATATACCGGTCAATATGGAAGTATTACCCAGATGTCCTGCCCATATAGTTCTTGGTAATAATTGGTTAAGTCATGTACAAGCTCTCCTTAATTTTAAAACAAGTACTCTAAAGGTTACATACAAACATAAAATAGCTGAACTACCTATTATATTTCTAAAATCAACTGATAGACCACTCATATCAATTAAATCTATTAATGGAAATTATCAACAAGACAACAAGATTGCAATTAATGAAAAAGAAACTTTAGATGAAAGTGATACTGATATAACAGACCTTGAAACAGATGAAGAAGAATGGGAACATGATGAACATTCTGACGAAGATGAAGATGATTATTATAATATTACAACAATAGAAAATAATTTAAAAATACAACAAGATGATGATACAACAACTATTACAACAGGAAAAGATGGATTAACTGTACCACCGTATTCAATATGTCAAATACAAATCGATTCTAATAAAGATATACATACAACTACAAGCAACATATTAAATGAATCAAAAATAAAAAATAATTATGATCACACAACAATAAATTTAATTAATAAGTCTGATAATAATATGGATCTACCACCTAATCAAATCATTAGTGAATTTTTTAATTTAGATGAAAATGGGAATAATGAAGGTATAGAAGGATACAATTTAGTAGACCAGCTTAGTCCATATAAAACATATATAGAATTTAATAATATTGAAACAGATATTAAAGAAGACACTTTGGATGAATCTTTTAAAAATAAACTACAACTTGGAAATATACCAATGGAATACAAAATAAAATTTTGGAAATTAATACAACAATATCAAGATGTATTCGATTGGAATAATGACAAGATGGGACATACTACTCTTCTTGAACATGAAATAATACTAAAACAAGATGCAATGCCAATACGACATAGACCTTATCGTATGAGCCCTATGGAACAAGAATATTTAAAATCAGAATTGGATCGTTTATGTGAACTTGGAATAATCAAACCAGCTAACACTCCTTATACTGCTCCCATAATTTTAGTCAAAAAGAAGAATGGTGATTATAGAATGGTAGTTGATTATAGAAAGCTTAATGCTCAAACTAAAGTAGATGCATATCCTTTACCAAGAATAGATGACTTAATTGATGAAATTGGTGTATCAAGAATATTTTCTGCTTTGGATCTTAGATCAGGGTTCCATCAAGTACCTATGAAAGAAAATAGTAAAGAATTAACTGGTTTTGTCACCAAGTTTGGAACTTATCAATATGAAATGTTACCTATGGGTTTAGTAAATAGTCCAGCTACCTTTCAACGTTTAATAGATATATGTTTTAAAACTATGATCAATAGATGCTTAGTAGCATATATTGATGATCTTAATGTACACTCGAATAATTTGGATCAACATCTATTGGATTTAGAAGAATTATTTAAATGTGCAAGACTTGGCGGATTACTATTCAATATTGAAAAATGTGTATTCTTTAAAGATGAATTGAAGTTCCTTGGATATATAATCACTAAAGATGGAATAAAAACTGATCCTACAAAAATAGAAAAAGTAAAGAATTATCCTATACCAACTACAGTCAAGCAAATAAGAGGATTTATTGGATTAGCTTCTTATTATAGAAGATTTATACAAAACTTTGCAGCTATTGCTAGACCATTACATAATGTCACTAAAACAAAAAAGAAAATACCTTGGACTGCGGAAACAACAAAATCTTTTGAATTATTAAAACAAAAATTAACTGAAGCACCTATATTGAAAAGGGCTGATTATAACAAACCATTTATTATCGTTTGTGATGCTTCTACTGATGGACTTGGAACTATATTATCACAATTGGATGAAGAAGGTCTAGAACATCCTGTTATATATGCCAGTCGTGGTTTAAAAGAAAGTGAAGCAAATTATAGTGCAACTAAGTTAGAATGTTTGGCTCTTATATGGAGTTTGCAAATTTTTAGACCATATTTACTTGGGAGAAAATTTACAGTATTATCAGATCACTCTCCACTCAAATGGCTTATTAAATCACCAAAACCTACTGGTATGGTAGCTCGTTGGATCACTTATTTAGCAGATTATGAATTTGAAGTTATATATAGAAGTGGTAAAAAACAACAATCGGCTGATTTTCTCTCAAGACTTGGTTATTAAAAAAAAAAAAATACATATATATATATATAAAATATAAAAAAAAAAAAAAAAAAAAGAAATAATAAATGAATAAATATATTTTATACAACAAGCGTCCAAGACGATTGAAGACGTTAAAAGCTAATCCAACAAATTAATATCAAGATTTTTATTTTTATTATCACAATAGTTTATTTCATACAACAAGCGTCCAAGACGATTGAAGACGTTAAAAGCTAATCTATTAACATAACATTATATTATTAACAATTATTTTACATTTATTTTTATTAGTTTTACAACAAATTTTATACAACAATATTATTCAAACATTTTTTATATAATACAACAATTATTTTTAATCAACAATATATATATAGTCAAAAAAAAAAAAAACAATAACACACAACTTATAAAATTATTTAATACAACAAACGTCCAAAGACGATTGAAGACGTAAAAAGCTATACTCACACCATACAATCAACATATATATCACTTAATAACAACTTTTTACCTATCTTAATTCAACAAAATCAACAAAAAAAAAAAAATTATAATATCAGTTATCAAAAAAAAAAAAAAAAAAAAAAATAAGCTAGTAACACAAAAAAAAAAAAATTAGTAAACAATAACATCAACACACCTATCAAAAATTTAATTACTTAGTATGGATCAACAATTAATAGATAATATGAAGCAATATTTAGTCACTTTAAAACTACCAAACAACATTACACCAAAAGAAAAAAGATATATACAACGAAATTCACATAACTTTGTGGTACGATCAAATCAATTATATAAATATAATATAGAACATCAAACATTAAGAAAAGTCCTAAATAAAACACAAGCTATGGAAGTTTTATTTATGTGTCACCAACATCCTTTAGGAGGTCACCTCGGTTATCATAATACTTTATATAAGGTATCAACTAGATATTATTGGAATGCTATGGCTAAAGATATACAAGAATATGTTAAAAAATGTAAAAGATGTCAAACTACTGGACCTAAGAAATTAAACGAATTTTTATATCCTGTTCCTGTGAAATCAAAACCTTTCGAACAATGGGGAATTGATGTCAAGCATGTTCCAACGTCTAAAAGTGGATATCGTTACGTTATAGCCGCTATTGACTATCTTACTAAATGGGTGGAGGCACGAGCACTTAAGTATCAATCAACTTCGGAAATTGCTTTATTTATATATGAAGAAATTATATGTAGGCATGGTACGCCTCATCTTATTATATCGGATAATGGTACTCCTTTTATTAGTGACTTAATCAATAAAGTTTGTAGACAATATAATATTCATCATAATACTATTACTGTTGGAAATTCTCAAGCTAATGGATTAATAGAAAGATTTAATTCAACACTTGGATCAATTATCAAAAAGATTGCAACAACAGAAAAGGGATTATGGGATCAATATTTACCATCTGTATTATTTTCCTATCGCACAATAAAACAAAATTCAACAAAACAATCTCCATTTTATTTAACATATGGTTACATTCCAAAGACTCCTTTTGATCATATAGACACAATAGTAGATTTTAACTCTTATAACTTTGAAAATCAGATAATGCTCAGAACAAAAAAGGAAATTACTGCACTAAATCTAATAAGACAACAATCAGCAGAAAAAATCAAAAGGTCGCAAGAAAACCAGAAAAAGGCAATAGATAAGAAAGTAAATAAACGAGACCGCGAATGGAAACCAGCTTTTAGAATTGGTGAAATAGTAACCTTATATACAGGAATACAATCAAACTCATGGTCAGGTAAAATATCGGATATGTGGCAAGGAAGGTATACTATACATCAATCTTTAGGAAAAGGTACCTATTTGATTAAATCTCTAGACTCTAATAACATAAGAATAAAGCGTGTACATGGAAACCGACTCAAATTATTACAAATGCCAGATGTATATTGGAATACACATGTATCTAAAACTTATGGAATTGATCTATAAAAAAAAAAAAAAATTTACATATAAATAAAATAAAATAAAATAAGATAAAAGAAAATTTTTTTTTAAAAAAAAAAAAAAAAACAAATACAATCAAAAAAAAAAAAATAACAGCAATAATAATAATAAATAAATAAATAAAAATAATTATAAAGATAAAGAAATATTTAGATAGATATATATGATAATTACAAAAAAAAAATTTATATAAATATCAAAAAAAAAAAAATTTTATTTCAAAAAAAAAAAATATTTACAATATAAACATATCTCACTTATTTTTATACAATTCAAGCATTATACAAGAATGAATCTACCTTTTAATTTTAACAGACCTTCTGTGGATCAAGATCCCATCTATGAAGAAGTTCTTGCAGCCTTTACAGAAAATCTCTCGGAAATTGAACTTTTGAAACTCTTTATCAAGTATTCCTACCATATGTATGTAGATGATCACCATCGTGTAATTGAAATACAAAAGAGTATGCAAGAAAATTATGCCAAGCATATTTTACCTAACGTGGTCAAGCTTCTTCATACATCCTTGGGAAAACCAACCAATCTTGGTGAATTAATTAATTATCGACGTGAACGTATGGAATTACTCAATGAGTTGTTAAGTCCTTTGGCTAAACCTCGTTTTAACCAAGTTTTTTATAAAAAATTACGTAAAGAAGATCCTTGGGGAAAGGATACTATTCTCATGGAACAAGAAGAAAATGATGTGGAAGTTCCTATGACTTTTGTCGGTGTCGCTAATGACAATAATAACGATGGAGGTCCATCTTCTCCTGGTGGTGAGGGTGTCGCGCAGGATAATGATCCTACCGGTGTTTAAAAAAATTTTTTAACTTTTGTTTTAATTGGTCAAGCTCACATCCACAACCGCACATCCACAGACGCACATCCACAGACGCACATCCACAGACGCACATCCACAGATGTACATCCACAACCGCACATCCTTGACCGTATGACTTCTTTCTCTCTCTCTCAAAAATAAATTTTGTTTTAATATAAATAGGAAAGAATATTTCTCTTTCTCTTTTGTTTTTTTTTTTTCTTTGTCAAATATAAATGTCAAATTTTTAAATAATATTTTATATAATAAATATTTTATTTGTCCAAACTAATTTTTATTTTTATTTTATTTTAATTTTATATTAATTTCTTAATTGAAATCATTTTTATTACTATAACAAGTATATTTTATTTCTTAAGTGAAATCTCTTTTTATTTATATACAACATATATAAACTTTTATATATTATTTTATTATTACTTTATTTGATTATTACCCTTTTTATATAATAATCTACTCTCTGACTTTTAAATTCATTTGCATATACTTTTGAATTTTTTTAAATATTTTATTTTATTTTATCTTTTTATTTTTTTTTTACTTTTATATTATATTAAGTCGTTCTACTTATAAAACAAGAACTGGTGCTCACTGGAATTATCTTATTTATAGTTAATATAAATACAAACTCTCTTATTTTATTTTAACAAAAATAACTCTTACCAAAAACACACACAACACAACTAAACTAAACTACAAAGCTATCTACTTTCCAAAACTATAAAAGGAAATTCTATTTTTCAAACAACCAAAAATTTACACAACAAAATAAATCTTAAACAAAAACCCCACAATACTTACCAAAAGCACAAAATAATATTTTATAAAAAATAAAATATTGTCCATGTCCGGGATCGAACCGGAGGCCTTTTGCGTGTAAAGCAAACGTGATAACCACTACACTACACGGACAAATCTTATTTGAGACGATGCTGAGACGTCTTTGAAACCAGATCGTCTTGTTTCCGGCCATTAACTCTTCTTTTTCATATTTAATTTTATTTATATTTATTTATTTTCAATTGTTATTATTTTATTTATTATATTTATATATTTTTTTATAGAATTTTATTTTTATTTTTATATTTTTCTTTATTTCGAATTCTATCTAGATTTGGATTATTTTTAATTATTTTTAAATGCCGACAATGATTATATATACACCAGGTCAAACTGAATTAGAAATAAAATCATCTTTACCTCTCTTTCGTGTATTGATCACAAGTAGTTTTTTTTTTTATTTTTTAGTTATTTTGTTTTTGTTTTTTTTTGTTTAGTTAAAAGAACATTTTCGTTGGATAGTTTCCGTTTTTGATAATTGTTTTATTTGATTTTGATTTTTTTATTTTATTTTATTTTATTTTTACAAGTACTTGAACCTAGCCATTTCAAGTCGAAGCACCGCACGTGACATATTTTTGGAATTGCTGAGATGTCTTTGAAACCAGTTCATCGTTTTTCGTCCTTAACACCTCTTTTTTTATATTTTTTTATATTTTTTTTATATATATTTCATTTTATTAATTATTTACTTATATTTTTTTATATAATTTTTTTTCTTTATAATTTTATTTTTTTCGAATTTTATCTTATAGATTTATTAACTATTTTTAAATACCGACAATAGTTATAAATAATAGGCCAGATTGAATTAGAAATAAAAATCATCTTTACCTCTCTTTCGCGTATTGATCATGTTATATTTTATTTTTATTTTTGTAGATTTAATTTAATTTAGTGAATAGTTTTGTTGGAATATTTTTCATTCTAAATATTTTATTTATTTTCGATTTTATTTTTATTATATTTTTATTTACTTCACAAACACTTGAACCTAGCCACTTCGTCGAGGCACCGCACGTGACATATTTGAGAGGGCACCAGGGTGTATTTGAAGTCGTCGTTCTATCTCGAACCTTTCTATTTTTTTACTTTTTATTTTTATATTTTTATTTATTTATTTTATTTTTATATATTTTATTATTTTTTAATTGTATTTATTATTTATTATTTATTATTTATTATTTATTATATTTTAGATTTCGATAGAAATATGCAAATGTAAATGATTTCACTACAATAATAAAATTATACTTTTCTTTAGCGTATTAGTCACTCGCCTTGGTTTTAGTTATGTTTTTGTTTCTTTTGAAGTATTTGAAGCTGTTTTGTTTTCATTTTTGTTTTCTTATTTTATTTTAGTGAAGCATATTTTATTTTGTTTTAGTTAAGTAGTTTATTTTATTTTATTTTATTATTATTCTATTTTATCGCTGTTGTATTTACCATAAAATAGCAATATCAAATATTTCATGTGTATTATAAGTGTATTATAATTATGAAGTCATTTAATATTGTTATTTTATGGTAAATACAACACTAATATACATTTACAATCTCATCCTTTAGATATACATGGACTTAAATAGTAATTATTTAAGTTGAATATATGTTTATGCATATGCAATGGTAATTTATTTTTTATTTACTTTTCATTCCTTATTCGATTGAGTATTAGCAAAGCCTGTGATTATTTTATTATGATAATACTTGAAAATTAAATAAATAAAAAATAAATAGTTTATTATTTGTCCAATAAAAAGATGGAAAACATAGAATTAATATACAAATTGAGTTTATAAAATCGAATCTTTCGAATTATGATTCATTTTTTTTGTAGGTGGCGGTATTTAGGTATGTGTGCTTAGGTGTAGATATTAAATTAGATTTTTTTATATATTATGAATTATATATTGTATATTTATAGATAGTAAACGATGTTAGCTAAGTAAAGTATTTTTTGATGGTAAACGGGGTATAGGTTCTTTCTTTCGCTTTGATAAGGTGGTAGCCGATCGCCTAAGTTTAATAGAAGTAAATGAATGATTATGTCCCTCAGGTTCATGATTTAACCAATCAGTAGATGGTACAGTAGCGCTCTGAATGGATGGAGATATTGTAACTAATGGTTGTATAAAAGCTTGATGCTGTTCCTCCGTAATTTTTGAATATGATTTTATAACTGGATGGTTTGTATCTACTGTTAATTTTTTATCTATTAAAGTTACTTTATATTTACTATTTCTTTTGTTATTGTTTCCTTGGTGGTTTAATAAGGTTGAAAATTCGCTATTATTATTATTGTTATTGTTCGATGTATCATTTTCATTTCTTATAAATTGTGCATGATCAGTGGTAAGTGGTTCAGTTGTATAAGTTGTTGTATAAGAAGGTGGAGTCTGTGGGGTTGGTAAATAGTACTCATCTTTTCCTTCATCTTCATCCTCCAGAGTGATACCTGAAACTATTTCTGAATTATCCTCTTCATATTGTTGTTCTTCAAAGCCATAATCGATAACACCTGTAATTGCACTTGCACTACGTAAATCTTTATTGGCAAATAATGTGCTTACATTAGCTAGTAAATCTTCCAATACACAATCTTTAACCCAAGCTTGTGGTTGATTATGATCATGAAATATTGCTGGTGTAAATATTAGTGATAGATTACTGACTGTCATTTTATTCTTTTCTACAAATGGTTCAAGTCTATAAAGTCAATTATAATATTGGTTAAATTAAATATATACTTTAATAATACAAGTTTATTATATAGTATATTATAAATATTTACTTTGCCATATGCTCAAGTAGTACTTTTAGCGTGTCATAGTTTGGTCCAGGAAGCTTAATAATTCTTGTTAATAGGTTCATTAATCTTAACTCTTTATCAGGAATTTCTTTTATATATATATATAATATTTAGTACTTAATAATGCTAGTTTAAGTTATAAATTTTTATAATAATTATAGTGATTTTAATCCTTACGCGAATATGCTATACGATCGGTTAATGTAAATGGAAATAATGGTGTGGCTAATTCTCTTAAAAAAACTTTCAATACAGATGATACACAGTACACGTCGTCGGGTACATCGTTTTCACCAAATACCAATGCTTCTTCATCCCTTTCAAAGGCGTGCTTTATTTTTTCGACATTTGCTCTTTTTCCAGATATACGATAAATACCTTCTTTTTGTAATCCATTTAATTTTTCTACTGTTTCAATGCATTTTGTTACTACAAGGGGAGGCGATCTATTTTTTAGCTGAGTATATTCTACTAAATCCATGCCAAATATCAAGTCTTTACATTCACCACCACGATGATTTATATAATAGATAGGTGATGGCATAGGATATTTATCTCTACATAATAAATTATCAAAAATAGTTTTATCAATTTCCGGATTGAGTGATTCTAATGACTGTTGTAGAGTATAAACCATCTATATAATAATAATAATAATAATAATAAGTTGAATATGGAGAATGTATATATAGAATTACTTTTCCTCATTTTTTTTTTTTTTTTATTATTTACTTCATTTTTCTGTTGATTATACCGAAATTCACCAGATAATACTTGACTTAATGTTTGTTTTGTATATTGGGATTTTTCGTATAGCTGTGTTTGTAATACTCTAATTGCATTTTCGTTTGCCATTTGTTGTTTCCTAGTAAGGTGATCTAGTTTTCTTACAACCCTGCGATATTTAACATCTATTTAATATACATATATGAAAATCGTTTAACATCATTGTAAATATAATTTAAGCTCGATCAAAATTTTCTCTCTTATTTTATTATTTTATTTTTACCGGCTTCATTCATTTCCACTTTTAATTTTGCTAGACGAACATTTTGTTTTGAAGGTTCTACAAAATGATGATTCATATGAAATTGCTTCATAAACTGGTGAAACTTTTTTTGAGTTGGAGTCAGCGGTAATTCATTTTTATTTTGATTTGTTGGTTGACTAGTTATAGGTATAGTAGATATACTCTCATCACTTGTAATAGTATTAATAGAAGATAATGACACAGTATCAGAAAATTCATCTGACAAGGGTGATTTTGTAGTAGCCGATTTTGACATTTTTGGTGAAGCGTTGTCAAATCGAGGTGATATTGGTGTGATAGGTGTAGCAACAGAAGGTGTTATTGGCGTTATTGGACCTTGAATACGATCAATTTCTTCCCATTTTGAAAAATAATCATCTCTAGCCTTTAAATATATAGTAAATGGGTATTAGAAATTAATAAATATACATTTATTTATTTATTTCTAAAGTATTTGTTGGAAAATACTTACTTTTGGCAATTCTTCCATCCTTGTAGTTATATACATATTATTTATTGCTTGCATATTTTTTCTCTGTAACCTTCTTGACTTATCATGTTGCTCCTATTAATAAAAAATATTTTATATTCAGTGAGTGATTTATGAGGTGAGAGATGTATAGGTATGCTACTTAATTATTATTATTTGATAGCTACCTTAAACTTGATTAAAGATTGTAGTTGATTTTTTAATATTTGTATAAAGTGAGTACGGGAAGGTTTAAAAGAATTATCTAAAGCTAAATATCCATTAATTATCTTATTTGAATGAGTATTTACTGCTGATTGAAATAGTGGATTTGTGATATCGCTTTCTTCTAATTTTTTTAGGATTTGTGCTAAAGAATTTTGGTATCCTTCCTCCAGTTCAATGCTAATAATGAAAACCTTCCAATTAGTGATATTTTTGATTAATATTAAATATATAAAATATTACCGATGTTGTAGAAAAATAATTAGTCTTGCAATATCGTCACTTGATCCTTTCATAATAGCATCGATAGTTGCAGATTGAGCATGCACCATCCTCTCTAGTTGGTAATCTCGTGGTATTTCTTTCTAATAACAATAAAAAGTTCAAACTTTACTTCAGTTTATTTATTTTTATGAAAAAAAAAAAAAAGAGCTTCCCTTTATGATATACTCTAAGAACACCGCAGAAGCATTCTCAATATATGTGTATTTAATTTAATTACCATTTGCTTATCTGTTACTATTGATTGATTTTGCTTTTTTACCATCTTTTTACTACTCATCTTTTTTTAAATAAATAAACAGTTTTAAAGCAATAAACACTATTTCCATTCAAAAAAGAAAAAGAAAGAAAAAGAAAAAAGGAATGGAAAGGAAAATGAGCAAAAGGATTATCAATTTTAGAGTTACCTTTGTAATACAAAATATAAAAAATTCAATTTAACTAAAAATTCAGCCAATTAAATAATGTTTACAACCAGTAGCAAATTTAAAAAAGAGTAGAAACATTTCTCTTTAAAATTATTTATTCAAGAGTATTGAGAATGTTCAAAGTATTTTAATATGTATGTCTATAAAATAAAAATAAGTGATAATAGTCGTTTACATATATTGACTTTTTTTTTTTTTAAAAAAAAAAAAAAGAATTATACAAATAATATCAACATTGAATATATAAAATAAAGATTAGGAGCAAGACTTTTGAATTTTTTTATAAAAAAAATTTATATAAAGAATATACACACATACAAATTTATATATTGATTTATACATCTTAAATATAACGAATAGAAAAGGAGTTAAGAGAAATACAAGTCCCAAAACTAAGTATTCCAAAAGCTAAATAAAATCTTCAATATTTATTTTATCCAAAATACATGTATTATTTTTAAAATATGCAACAAATAACAAACGAATAAAAATGATATGGTGAAATAAATAAGCGTACGATAATTTATTTAAACTCAAATCGATAAACCAAAGTATATAGGTTTATCAAAAAAACAATTTGACGGAAATTAAGTTATATAAAAGATAAGTTAGTAAATAATTTATTTATTTATAGGTACGCACATCTTAGTTGGACACATTAGAAAGTATAAAATGGTGAAAAATAAAGTATTTAGAAAGATGATTTGCCCAAAAAAGGTAGGGATATCACAATTTGGCGAAAGACTTCATCTCCCAAAAGAAATTTATAAAAGGATGGCTATAGATGATTTTATTTAAAAATTAACAAAAAGAAAATAGAGGTATTCCATTTAAGCAAAAGTAATACAATCAAAAGGAAAGATAGAAAAGCCTATATAGCACTTTTTCTAAAATATGATAATAATAATTAGTATAAATGCAATATTTTAAATCAGTATGAAATTAGAATGATATATTTCTGCTAAAAAAAAAATAAATGATGAATCTTATTTTCATATAAAAGAAAAGTATATTTAATATACAAAAATAGGTAAAGATTAGTATGAAAAGAACTTGAAAGTTTAATACAAATAAAGTATATATAAATATATATGCATTAAAAAATCGTCGACTATTTCACTATATATTATCGTTAAGTTTATTATACTAAAATTATATATTTTACATTTGGAAGAGTTTACTTAGAACAACCTTTATGATGGTTTCAAAAAATAAATTGTTGTATTATATATAAAATATTAATGTAATAAAAAATGAACTTAAGAATGCTGAACAAGACTGAATTTTTGGAAAAAAAAGTTTGTGTTCAGCTTTTTAATAGTAAAAGAATATATTGATACAAATATATTTAAAAAAAAGAAATCTTTGTTACAAAAAAAAGCATAAACTCAGATTTTTTTTTGTTGTAATTGCATATTATTAAATAGTGCCACTGTAATAATATGACAAGAAAAATACTACAATTATATGATAACGATAATAAAAAATAATTTTATAATTCGGAATAATTTTTAAGATCAAATCTATACTTAATGATTCCTGAATATAATGACAATTTCTTGATCTTTGGGTACTATCTATAGAGTTGGACCGTTCTATATATGCAGCATTATTACCTAATCATGAGGCATTTACAACAAGCGTTTTTTTATTTCTAGTGGATGGATTTAGAACTTTAACCTGATTATCTTGATCAACACAAACATCTTTAATAATTTTCACTATACATAACATTGAATATTTACTCAAATGTACGTGATGGATGGTACATATTAATTTTATAAACCACTATTTCCATATTTCCATACCTTTTCATTATTAATTCTTATTCTGTGATGTTTAAATATTGGAATACTTAAAAATTACAAAATATTTTGGGTATTGTTTGCTGGACCCTTTTTTTTATCCACTGTAAATATTACTATAATGTATATTTTTTTTAATATAGATATAATTATTACTAGAGGTTCCAGAGATAGAAGGGGTAATAAAAGCGATAGTAACAGTAGTAACTAAGTAAAAAATAATAATTAAAAGTCAATTTTAAATTTTAAATTTTTCTCTATATTTTCAACTCTTTTTTTTTTTTTAATAATAATAATATTAAATGATGCATTAAATAAAAATAGCCTTAGTTGTAAACATTATTGTAATTTGATGCTTACTGAATGCACTATGTAGCTTAAATACCCGCCTTAATAATGCTAAAGCAAGTTTTATCAATCTATTAAAAAACATTATCATCCTACGAATTTATTAACTTGATTAATTATTGTATTGTATTAGTTAAATTATTTAGATACTGCGTACAATATTAAATAAAAGGTGATTGTATTGCTTTTTTATTAATAAATTTTATGAAATTAAAATTGAATAAAACTTAGAACTAAATAATATTGAAAATACTTGTTTAAAATTGAATTGTACTGAGTAGTACTTAATACGAACTGAATAACACTGAACAGCACTTAATCAGAAATAAATTACATCAACTATTGTGTAACAAATATAAGTATTGAACTAGAACTTAGAATTCAAAAAATCAGTACTTTTCAGTTCTTTTTTAAAATTCAGCACTTTTTTATTACAGTAAGTGATATATAATGTTTATTTAAATAATTAATAAATGGTTTAATAAATTAAATTAGAATATTATTATTATTAAATTTATTTTTATCATTATCATTATATTCACCTCTCCATTGCTAACATTATCATATTTATAAATTTTTGTGAGTTTTCCAGCTAAAAACTAAAAACTTGTATAACTAGCATTTTGTGAACTCTAATTGAATAATATATTAAAACTGCGGCATTTTTTTCTTTTTTTTTAAAAAAAAAAATTGTACGCTTTTTATATTTATTATATTTTATGTCTTCATATAAAGAACATATATTAAATTTAAATTATTGCTTGTATAGCCAATTAGGAGCAAATACCTTGGCTAGAGATGACAGTTTATTAATTTTAAACCCTCGTAACCCGATTCATCAACAATCAAACATATGTTGCCGTTTAAGATTTCAAACAAAAGATGAACAGGCCTTTCAAGATTTTTTATTAGCTACCAAATCTTATTTTAAGCAACTTGGATTGATACCAAGATATTTTGTAGACGAATTAGCTACTCCTTCTTTAAATATATTAGCAGGTTGGTTTGAAAAATATGGTCACACCAAGGTTGAAATAGACACTGATATTATTATGGCCTGTACTTTAGGTGAATATGAAGATGCAATAAAAGAAGAAAAAGAAAAAGACGATAAAAATAAAATAAAAATTAAAAAGGCAACCTTAAACCATGTTGATGCGTTGGCACAAACAATAAGCGCTTCATTTGGGTATGGTGATGATATAGAATGGTTAAAAAAGAAACTTACTACACAAATTATGGATCACCAAACTTTTGTTTATATTCTACAAAATGAAAATGATGGAAAAATTATTAGTACAGCTATTATTAATTGTCCAGATTGCTACCCAAATTTCATACATATCAATGTTTGTGCAACTCACCCTGATTATCAAAAAAAAGGTTTTGGTAAATTATGTCTTCAACAAGCTTTACCTTTACACTTAACGTCCTCTGATCATATTGCTTACTTAGAGGTGTATGATGATATTTCTCATGCACAAAGGATGTATAATAAAATTGGATTCCAATCTAAAGGCACTTTAAATAGTTTTAGTATTACACTCTCTTAATTTTTCTATCGGATAAATTAAATAAATTCTTTTTTCTTCTAAATATAAGTATGTATAAATATATACATATATAGTATATATAATTTTTGTTTATAATTAATTATTGTTTTCCATAGATCTTAGATCGAAAATTTCATTTCTGTTTTTTCATTATTCTATCTTTATGATTTTACTTAATTTTTTAATGTAGAATAATTATTCCGGCGAAAAGGCGCGGAGCTCGGACAAACCTGTCATTAGCGGAAAGAGATTGTACCTTAATAAAGTTTCAGATAATAACGTTATTTTTGTGTCATTTGTAAATATTTTACGAATTAAACTTTTTTTAATCTTTTTTTCTTCTTTTTTTTTTTTTTTTTTTTTTTTTTTTTTTTTTTTTTTTTTTTTTTTTTTTTTTTTAAATCGAGTTTACTTTATTTTATTATATCTATATTATAAATGATGGATTCAAAAATACAGCGGATAAAAAAAGGAATAAAGTCAAGATTATTACTACAGCCTGCTGTAGAAGAAGATCCACGGTTATTATCTGATAGAACCAAAAACAAAATTATTATTATTTTAGCATTATGTGCTTGTACGCCTGGCTTTTCATCAACGATATACTTCCCGTAAATAAATATCATTCATTTATTCATTTATAAAATGTATGTATTAGTTAATTAAAATGATACTCAGCAATTATTATACTTTTTTTTATTTTTATTTTTACTAGGGGCTTACCATTAATCACTTCTGATTTAAACGCACCGCCAATTGCAACTACATTAACAGCAGCCCTCTTTGTACTTTTTATGGGCCTTGCTCCTGTACTTTGGGCGTCAATATCAGATCATTATCACATGCGTCGTTATTTATCGATTATATCGATGCTAATATTTAGTATTGCTTCACTTGGATCTGCAGTAATAACAAACATTTGGGGATTAGTAGTACTACGATGTATTCAATCGGTTGGATCCTCTTGTGGACAAAGTGTTGGAGCTGGAGTTATTGCTGATTGTTATCCAATCGAAAAACGAGGTGTTGCCTTTAGCAAGTTCTTTTTTGGGGTTTTCTTTGGACCTTTGTTGGGGCCGATTATCGGAGGTGTCCTTATTATGTCAAAAGAAAGTTGGAGAGCCACATTTTGGTTTTGTCTTGCCTTTGGTTTATGTATTACTTTAATTGTCTTTTTTTTTTTACCAGAGACTTATAGAATTGATGATAAATTCGATAAAGTATTACCAATTAGTAAAAATATAACAACGGAAGAAAAAGTTAGTAATCATCATCACCGTCAGCCATCTATATCACCTTCGATGGATGATGAAAATACAGTGGTACCTATTCAACAACAAAAATTACCACAAGAAGAAGAGAATAATAAAATAGTAGTTTCTAATTCTACAAAACTAAAAAAGCCTCGTATGAATCCATTTGCTTCCTTCTTACTATTAAGGCACCCGTTTATTTTTCTTGCTTCCTTTGTTGGTGCCGTTGCATTTGCTAGTATGTTTGCAGTAGAAACTATTATACCTGGACTCTATGAAGAAAACTATCAATTTAGTTCTTGGCAAACTGGATTATCTTATTTAGGTGCAGGAATTGGGAATTTAATTGGATCTACTGTTGGTGGTAAATTATCCGATAGATTAATGATGCGTAGTAGAAAGTTAAGAGGGCGACCTATGGTTGAAGACCGATTAACTTTGAATTTATGGCCATGTACTTTAATTATAATGCCGTTTGGCCTATTATTATTCGGATGGATGGTAGAGTACAAACGGTCCGTATGGGCTGGTATAATTGGTTTTGGTTTTGTTACATTTGGTATGAGTCAAGTCGTATCCGCTACTTCAGCTTATCTTGTAGATGCCATGCCTGGAAAAGGTGCTTCAGCCACAGCTGCTGCCAATTTAATCCGTATGATTCTTGCTTGTGTCTTAACCTTGGTATCGAATCAAATGGTTGCCACTCTTGGCCCTGGTTATACTAGTGTTTTATTAGCTGGTTTATCTTGGCTAGCAACTATTTGTCTCTTAATATTAAAAATTTATGGTGAACAGTTGCGTCATTGGAGTGGTTTTAAAAATTAAAAGAAAAAAAGGAAAAAAATTCACATTATTATATATCCTGCATTGTAAGTTTGTTTTATATCTTTAATACATTCTATTTTTGTTTACTCCATTTTAGTTTTAATTCGTAATTTAATAAATCTCATTATAAAATATTTCAAATAAAAAAAAAAATAGTGTAACCTTCATTGATTCTAAAAATCTAGCTCAGTTATTTTTTTTTTTTTTTTGCTCTTCTTTTTTTTATTTATGGATAAATTTGATAAGAGAAAACTTGAAAGGGATGAGGATGATTGGGAAAAAGCAGTAGATAATAATATAAAGTATATAATAATAAAACAAAAATAAAATAAATTGTTTCCTTTTTGAAACATATATTTTATTTCTTTATTATTTATACAGTTATTATTTATTTAATCAATTTGAAAATAGGCGTGAGCCACCTAATAAAGCGGCAATATATTCTTCGTTACTCGAGCAACAAAATGAAAATCTAAAGTAAATCTTTTTTTTATATACTGTTATTATTTTAAAGACTATAGTTGACCATTTAAATCCCATTTTTTACAGTCAAACTTATATTAATTTAGAATCTGTGATAATTTCACTTGAATCCTCGTTGAAAAATATAGATGTTATTATTTTAAAATTAAACAAAACACTTGCTGAGGCTATACTCGAAGTAAGTTGAATATCGATATATATATATATATCTGCGTAAATAAGAGAGTATTTTTTTTAACCAAGTTGTTATTAACACTTATAGTGTGATCAAAAATTCTTGGAAGTTTTAGAAGAGATGGAACAACTTTTTACCATAAAACAAAAAGGTAATAAATTTTAAAGGTAGATAAAAAATACACATCAATAATCAGTACAAAATTGGCATTTGTTGATTTCTCTCTCTCTTTTTTTTTTTTTTTTTAAAAAAAAAAAATAGGTTGTTATGGTCATTTACATACAAATAAAATAGAGATAAAATCTTTATTAATGCAGTCTCAAAACTTATCAGATCAATTACAACCGTTTTTATATATGAATGAAAATTTTCGAACGCTCATTGAGGTAAAATATTTATTATCATCAAAATTGACAAAAAATAAAAATAAAAAAAGAAATTAACCTAGTTATTTTTAACATTAAATAGGAATATAATAAAAATAGTGAAAATAAAATACAGTGTAAATATGAAGTAGATGAATTAATTAAAAGGTTTGCATGAATAAATATTGAAATATATACACAAGTAAATTAAAAAAGCAATGTAAATTTAATCTGATATTTTTATATAGTTATAGTGAATTAGAATCACGATATATTAATGCAAAACTTACAATATACGGTAATAAGGAATATTGTAATGTAATAGAAAAGAATATCAAGAAAATGAACGGTTTACCACAGATTACATCGATATTAAACTCCACAACAAAAACATATGAGGACAAAATCTTTCAACTTTTGCAAGACAAAGCATCCGTATTATCCGATATTAAACCAATAAATGATGAATTTGCTTATACAAATATAAAATTTCAGCTAATGAAAAATGAACAAGGTATAAAGCAGCAGCTGTTTAATGATTATATAGATAATATGGAAGATGTAATTGACAGTTCATTAAGGCAAAGAACAACCCAACAGCTACTATTAGATAGCTATGAAGCTGAAAGAAAGTTATATACAGATTACAAAATCAACTTGCAAATTTGTATAAGTGGTATAGAAAATGAAGAAAAGAATACATCAACTCCTCTTTTTAAAAAAAATAAAGACCATGATGCATCTAAAAATGAAATATATACAACTATATTACAAATAAACAAATTATCAAAATCTAATGGTATAAATAAAAGAAAAAAAATTATCTACTGTATCTATATATGTGTGTACATTAAATATTTTTTTATTTTTATCTATTTTTAATAGTACAACTTGATTCTATACTAATAGCCGTTACAGATATGATGAATTACGAAAAAAAATGGAAAAAGCAATGGTCCGATGATATAAATGCCACTTTGGAAGTCATTCATATATTGTAAATATCATTAAAACCGAGCAACAATTGATATTAT
This sequence comes from Cunninghamella blakesleeana, assembly GCA_017871115.1. NCBI lineage: Eukaryota > Fungi > Mucoromycota > Mucoromycetes > Mucorales > Cunninghamellaceae > Cunninghamella > Cunninghamella blakesleeana. Next base: position 3,393,961 of record JAFCIZ010000006.1, read on the forward strand.
ATAACATACTAATATATAATTTATTATTATTATTGTTATAATAGAGAACAATCAAAAGCGAATTTATCACAAATGTTGTATGGTGAATCAATTACATTTACAAATCAATTAAAAATTAAACCAAAGGTAATATATATATATATATATGAATTTATATTATGACGTCTAATATTGTGATATTTTTTAATATCTTTTATATGCTTAGTTATATAATGAATTACAAATTGTATTTGAGAAAAGAATTGAAGATTTTACAGAAGCATTGAATAGTTTGATTCTAGAGGTAATATCGTATTTATTATAACTATGATTATGATTATAATTAAAGTGAAAGTACGTAGTAATAATTATTTTATTTATTTAGCATAAGAAGATGGATACGTTATATAAAGAAAGGTGCCAATTGATAAATTTGTTTTTTACAAATCCATTTAAATTTGAATTAAGAATGGAAGATTATTTGGATTCATTTAACAACAATAAATAATATTAATTGTAAAAATCAAGGTTTATATCCCCTTAATATATAAATATCTAAATATGGGATAGTCTTATTATTAAGTAATGTATTTAAATATCATTTTCTTTTTCTTTTTTCTTTCCTTCCTTTTTCTCCTTTCACTTTTCTTTCCTTGAATATTTGATACGCCTTTTTACCATGCATATACTGGTGGTAACTATAACTTTCTTTATAATACTACCTGTCCTTATTGCTGCAAATTATCAAAGTAAATTATGGCCTATTCCGCAATCTGTTGAATGGGGTTCTTATAATCTTGAATTAGATGTAAATAAATAAATAGACACACACACACACACACATATATATATATATATATTGTATATAACAATATAATATAATATCATATAAACTGCAGTCTTTTTAATGTTTACTCTTTCGCTTTATTATTATTATTATTATTATTATTATTATTATTATTATTATTATAATTCTATCTTTTTTCCCTTTTATATAGTCAAAATTTTCCATAGTTGGACCAAACCAACCTATTATCACAAAAGCTATTCAACGCTATTTAAATATTATTTTAAAGGAACGTTGGCAACCTGTACGTAAAAAATGCATTTTTAAAAAAGAATAAGAAAAATAGGAGATGATTAGCGTAAAAAATATAAGGAAAAAAATAGCTTGGTTTTTTACTATTAACATAAGTCCAATTATTTCTATTATTATTTAAATATATACATGCATATTTAGGTACAATTTCCTTTTAGGGAAAAAGCATCGAAACAACAGCACAAGCACAAACTCAAATCACTTATTATTCAAGTTGATGATGAAAAAAAGAATATTGACTTTGATGTAGATGAATCATATTCTTTATCTATTCCATTACATGCTAACGCACACTTAAAATCAAAAACAGTATGGGGCGCTTTAAGAGGTTTAGAAACATTTTCTCAATTAATTCAACAAAAGGTTCATCATGATATTGACTATGAAAACCAACATCTGTCTTTGCGTGATCTTGTAATTCCTAAAGTTCCAATTTATATTGATGATTCCCCTGCATATCCCCATCGTGGCTTAATGTTAGATACTGCAAGAAATTATTTCCCAGTGAAAGATATACTTCGCACACTAGATGCTATGGCCTATAACAAGATGAATGTAAAATTTTGATATTTATATACAAATTATGATCAGTATTAATATATAAACATTTTTTTTAAATATATATATATATAGGTATTTCATTGGCATATAACCGATTCTCAAAGTTTTCCAATTGAATTAGATAGTATACCAGAATTAGCTAAAAAAGGTGCTTATAAATTCCAAGGCAAACGTTTGGTTTATACTAAAGAAAATATTAAACACATTATAAAATATGCTCATGAAAGAGGCATCCGCGTAATTCCTGAAATTGATATGCCTGGTCATACTGGTTCATTTGCACCAGCTTTTAAAGATATTGTGTAAGTATATCATATATAACCGTTTACTTCTTTTGGTTTAATTTACGTGAATCCTTTAATTTTTAAATTTTTATAATTTTTATTTTTTAATAGTACTTGTTATGGTAAGTATTACTTAGATCCTTCAAATAGCTGGGACAAGAGGTTGGCTGCAGAACCTGGGACAGGACAATTAAATCCTGTGAAATCTAAAACTTATAAAGTTATAAAGCAAGTCATTGATGAAATTAATGAATTGTTTCCCGATAGTCATTATCATGGAGGTGGAGATGAACCAGTTTACAACTGTTGGGATCAAGATGATACTATTAAAAATTATATGAAAAAAGAAAACAAGACACATGATGATCTTCTATATCAATTCCTAAGCAAAGAATTAGACATTATAAAAGATAATTCAAAACAAACGATACTATGGGAAGACGCTGTTACAAATAACGATTTACCTCTTCCTAAAGATGTTATTCTTCAAGTTTGGACAAACCCTGTTCAATCAGCAATTAAAAAAGGGTATAAGGTGGTTGCCTCTAATTCTAATTTTTGGTATTTAGATTGTGGTCATGGCGGTTGGGGAGGAAATGATACTTCCTACAATGAGCAACTGCGCCCAGAAATACCTGATGAAGTACAACAAGTTTTAGAAAAATATAACATCGCCGATAATTATAATCCATTAAATTGGGGTGGTCCTGGTGGCGATTGGTGCAGGTAAATATATATACTCTTATTGTATATAAATATTGACCTATTTATACTAATTCTTATTTTCATAATATATATATATTAGCCCTTTTAAAACGTGGCAAAGAGTTTATAGTTATGATTTAACATTCAATTTAACTAAAGAAGAATCGAAATCGGTTCTAGGTGGTGAAGTTGCATTATGGTCAGAACAAACAGATAGTACTTCTTTAGATGTTAGACTTTGGCCACGTACGGCAGCAGCGGCAGAAGTGTTATGGTCTGGAAAGGAAAATAATAAACAAAGGGACCTTGGTAATGCCATGGATAGAATGTTTGATTGGAGATATCGACTCGTCCATCGAGGTATTGGAGCAGAAGCACTTCAGCCATTATGGTGTGGTCAAAATCCACACCTTTGTGACGCAACATATCCAGCTGTTTTTCTTCATTAAGTATTTAACGCATAATTTTTTTAAAATAAATACATAAAAATAAATAATCATTATATCCTGATACAACATAATGGGTGTCTTATATTTGGAAATTGTTTTATTTTTATTGGTATAGTATTATAGTTGTTTTTAATTATCTACTACATAATTGTATTACTTCTTTTTATTTTCCTTTATCATAGAGGATTTTTTCGGAATATCATCCATTGATTTATAGCAAAAAATTAAATAAATAAATCAGCTAAAAAGGCCTAAAGTTAAAATAAGTAGAAATACGTAGTTTAGATATAAAATTGAACTTATATGATTTTTAAGATAAATAGAATATTTTTAGTTATTAAACAAAAAATTGATGAAGTTTATAACAAAATTACTACAGGCAAATTGATAAAATAGTGATTAGCATCGGAAAACCAAAAATTTCTGAAAAAACCTGAAGGTTTCTGAAAAGAAAGAAAAATCTGAATTTGCCTTTTTAACCAATAAAAGATGTGTTAAATTTGAGTTAGTCTTTTTAACCCATATAAGATGTATGGAATCTTGATTAGCCTTAAATAACTTATCCAAAATTAGTTTTCAAACTACTGAAATTATTCAGAATAAGTAAATTCTTGATAACTTAGATTTAGCTTGGTGTTTTTTACTTCCTATTTGACTTGAAATACATTATACAGCTAAATTATATAGTTGTAGCTTTTTAATAAAAAATAATAATATTACTTTTATTTACTCGAAGATATGATAATAAATTAAACAAACACTGATTATTTATTTTATAAAATAAATTAGTTAATTTTTTTTTTCGATTCAGTAAACTTCTTCTTCACCCTCTGTTTCATCGTCTTCATCGTCTTCATCGTAGTTTGCTTCTTCTTCACTACTATCGTCCTCTTCTTCACTACCAACATAATCATCATCATTTTCACTTTCTTCCACTATTTTATATTTCCATTTTACCAGTCGATAAGAGGGTACAGTCAATAGTTGGTTGTCCATGGCTTCCATAAATGAGTAAACGTTAATATCATGATTAACTAGATAAAATTTGTATAAATCATTACCAAAACGAGAGGGAAAATCAGGGACCACAAATGCCAAATGCTTGATATCTTTGACAAAGCATATAAAGAGTGAATCGGATTTTTTTAAGACTGTATAACCAGTTGGATGAATGTCATTGTGTTTAATCGATAATGAATCACCAATACAAATATCAAAAAATTCATTTTCAAATTCTAATGAAATTAATGCCAAAGCTTTACCGTATCGATGTCCATTAAAAGTAGTAAACTTTATATAATCGCACCTGTCTTTTCCATGAACCCTATTATTAGCGTATATAATTTCATTTGTTATATTTTCATTATATTTATGTTTTATTTTCAATGTTTTGTACAATTTGAATTTTATTGTTGGTTGTGTATCAGTTGATATAAAATTACACCCATACAGATAATCTCCAAGAAATTTGTATATATTTTGAATTAAACCAGCTGAATTTTCAGATATATTACATTGGATTATAACATCATTCATAGACTTTGCTTCTTTTACAAATGATTGAAGAGAGTAATTTGCATTATCAGTTGGAGGCTCCATATCATGATCGCTTTCTTTATAATTATCTGCTATTACATCTTTGATTTCTATATAAGAAGCTGCTTGTTGTGCTGTTGCACTAGTATTCCAAAAATTAGTACGCCTTGCAGATTTTTTTACTTTGGTAGAATGCATGTGTTCAGAATGTTGTGTTGAATATCCCATTAATGGACCTTTTTGCTGAATATCGTTAGTATATTTGTTAAGCATGTGAATTTTTGGTGATTTAAATGAGAGCTCGTCTTGAAAAATAGGTAAATAATTAAAAAACTGTTTTAAATAGTTATCAGCTTTGGTTAATAAGTTGTCTGTTGGAAAAGGAGAATTAACAATCCAATAAAAATTTAAAAAATACCTAATGCATAATACAGCTTGTAATGGTAGTAGATCATAAATACAAGTCAATATAATGCTCATATGATTCTGAATTTCAGCATAGGTGAGATTGTTATAATGAGACAGCATAAAGCCATTATCAAAACGTTTTAAATTCTTGAAATAAGGAATTCCTCTTACCCTGTAGTCTAGTTTTTTGGAATGCATCTTAATTCGTTTTTCTATTGCTGTTAATATGTATTTATATGCGCCACCTAGCTGGTGCAAGTCATCTACACACAGTGCTCCATATATGTCAAAATTCGGTATATTCCAAAAAACACTTTCAGAATTTTTGATCCCATATCTTTTTAAATATTCATTACTATCAGTTACTTTTTTTGATGCTTCCAATAGATTTTTCATATTGGTTGTTGTTTTTTTATGTTTTTCAAGTTCTTCTTTGCTGAAAAAATATTTAAAATTTATTGATGGTATAAAGCATCTTGGGCATCCATATTCCAAATTAACACCACCCGCACAAGCCAATATACATTGTTCAGGAAAATCAGCCGAATAGCTAAATAAAGTTGGGTAGCATTGATATATTTTTCCAAAAGGACCTTTCATTTCGTATGCGCATCGTTTTGGTTTTATAAATGGCGAAAAAATAAGTGACATTGAGTATTGAAATATACATAATCGTACAGCTGATATCCACGCTTTATGCTTCTTTTTTTTTAAAATTTATTATAGGTAGAAATGCTAGCACAAGATTGGCATTATATTTTGACTTGTTTCTAAGATGTTTTGGAATATTACCAAGTGTAATATAAATAGGCCATAATTTATGTTTGTTATTACCAGATACGATAGTTTGATCTGATGAAAGCATCAACATTAAAAGTAGTGCACCTGGATGATTTTTAGTAATACCCATGTGCTGTTCATACCAGTATTTTGAGGTGAATGTATCACTGTACACTTTTTCATTATTCAAGGTTGCGACTTCAGGACCCATTTTCATAAAAGGCCATAATGGTTTAGATCCAAATAAATTTTCGCAAGCGTCTTTAATATTTCTATGAACTAAGATTATTTCATCACACTCTACTGCCTCATAAAATTCTTCTTTAGATACTGGAAAATTTGGAATATCATTTACATCAATGGAATACGAACTAAATGGCTAATAAATAGGTTTTAGATACATATCTTTTTATTTTATTTTATATATATAGCGGGAGAAAAAGAAAGAGAAAGAGAAAGAGAAAGAGAAAGAGAAAGAAAAAACTTACCAAATGTAATTCATTTGAATCATCTTTGATGACTTTTTTGAGTTTGTTAAGAGTTTTAGGTACACTTTCATTACTTTTTAACAAGGGTACTAGGCTAAAATAAAACATTATAATTAAATTATAATTATTTAGCTGCTATAAAAAATATGATAAGATAAATATATAGTTTACTTACTTTTTATATTGATCTTGAGATATATTATATTTAAAAGCGTAATCAGCAACTTTTTTTATGTAAGGTGATAAAGTAGAATGACTTTCATCATTTCCCTTGCAATCACGGTAGTAATATTGATAATTTGATTCTATATAAAGTATAAAATAATATATGTAAAAGTTAAATATATAAATTTAAATTGAATATATATATATATCAATATATAAATTTAAATTACCATATTGTATGTCCATTTCTATATCATTTGATTGAGCGCTCACGTTATAACCCATATCCATTTCAAGATCACTAGTCTGAGGAGTGATATTTCGAAATGGTTTATTACCCTATGATATATAAATAAATAGATATAATTAATGTTAGTTTGTGTATTGTAAGTACAGTTATATTTTAATTTCATTACTATTTTTTTACATTAGTATAATTCGTATTTGGTAAATACTGTTCTTCATGAATTCTCATAACATGCTTTTCAAAATTGGAAAGTTTTGAAAAAGATCTATTGCAATCTTTAAAAGGGCAAATAATAGAATTCATAGTAATTTTTTTTTGCTTAAGAATATACAAGAAAAACGCAAAGGGTAAGTATAAAAAAGAGAAGTAAAAAATTAAAAATGATTTCTTTTTTGGAAATTAAAAAAAATTACCGTTGTTAAGCAAAATTTCATTCTCACAGTGTCTGATTGAGCCTGAATTTTAAGTGCTAAGAATTCGCATGAATTAAATAGTCTAATTATTATAGAAATTTCTTTTTTTTTTCTTTTTTCTTTTTCTTTTTATTTTAAAAATTCGTACAAATAATACATAAGCTCTGTTAAGATGCCTCCTAAACATAATAAGGGTAAATACTGACCTAAATAATTTGTAAAAAGAAAACGTCGTAGTTATAATTATTCTGTGTAGATACTTTTAAAAAAAATAACACTCAAGAAAAAGAACTTTATGCCCGTCCATCAAAATTTTTTAAAAAATTAAATAATGAAAGGGTGGTACGGTTGTCTACCCCACCTAATGAAAATATTGATCCACCTGAACTACAAATAGAAGAAGTAGAAGAAATAGAAGAAGAATTAGAAGAATCAGAAGAATTAGAAGACGAAGAAGATGAAGGAGGAGGTTATTTATTTGAAAAAAGAAATGAACCGTAAGTATAACTTTTCGTTAATAATACTATATTTAATAGACTAACTGATATATTATTTTTCTATATATATAGTCGTGTTGTTGATATTGACCCAGATCAGTTTTCTGTTTTTGATAGTATGGTTAGAAGAGACTTTTACACCAAACAATCGTTTTGTATTAATCACAATGAAGCTCAAGAATCTGCTATTCGTATAATAATGAATATCAAGAACCTTTATGGTGTGATAAAAGATTATACAATATCTAATAATTTACGACGACGAGTAATAATAAAAATAATAAAAATTAGATAAAATATAATGTTTACTAATTTAATATATAGATATATTTGTATATATATTAATAAAACCAACAATAATTAAAATAGTACACTGGAATAATTTCCGATGAACGTTCTCAGCTTTCCCTTTTCATTAGAAGAAAGTTATTAGAATATGACTTCTATTATGATGTTGGTAGTCAAGGTGGAATGGAACAAGTCTTTTGCTATTTAGCTAAAAAAGCTAGGTATGGTAACGCTAGTAAATAATTCTAAAATACATTCAATGCTTAAGTAATTAAATTAAGTCATACTTTAAAATAGATTTTCTAGGCAAGACTATAACGAAGATAATGATATGATGACAAGCCCCTTTTTTTATCATATAACAAAAAAAGTATTATTACGTAGAAGCAAGGTTTTTCGACTTAGTGTCGACGATATCAACAAGAATTTTTTGTCTATCGTTTTTGTAGTGGTAATATTATAATAGAAAGTATATAGTCACTTTTTTAAAAGGATTATAAATAATCAACTTTTTGTTTACGATAATTATTAATATTTCAATAGACTTTATTTAGGTTAAATCAACTAGGAAAAGCTAATGGTACCATTAGCAAGCAGCTTGAAGATAATGAAACTAACGACTGGTTTAAGTACTACCAGGATTTCACAAGTAAAGGCCTTGATTGGGATCAAATTATTCAATCTGTAAAAGATAATATTGATACAAGAGATACCTCTCAGTCTGGTGTATATGCTCTTTTTGAGGATTGATTTTTTTTTAAGATATAATAAATAGCACAAATAAATAGCTTCATATGTATTTTGAATATGAAAATATGAGTATATTTTTATAGTATGCCTATATTATCTGACTATTCTGTTTAAAAATTGTTTTTTTGAAACGAGTAAATTAAAATTATTCAGAATGCTATAATTGGTTTATTTAATCTAATTAGATCTTAAATTTTTTTTCAAGATTTCTTTTCAGGTTTTTTCAGGCTATTTCAGATAATGGGTGGCCTGAAATCCTGACACTCTGAATTAGCCTGAAATAACCCTTTCAGAAATTTTTGGTTTTCCGATGTAAGGATGATTTCATTTTCAGATCACCGTTGATTTATAGTAAAAAAATAATTAAATTAAAGTCAGATAAGAGGGTTAGAGTTCCAATAAATAGGAATATGTAGTTTAGCGATAATATCAAATTAAAATAAAAGTTATGACAAAAGTTTTTAAAACAAGAAAAAGCCTGGTCTTTATTAAATTGGAATTAAAATTGAATTTATACATTTTCTAAGATACACAAAATATCATTAAAGTTATGAACCAAAAAAAATAACGAGAGTTATAATAAATCGCTATGGGCAAATTGATAAAATAGTGAATAAGAATTATTTCATTCTCAGATCACCGTTGATTTATAGCAAAAAAATAATAAAATTAAAGTCAGATAAGAGGGTTAGAGTTCCAATAAATAGGAATATGTAGTTTAGCGATATTATCAAAATAAAATAAAAGTTATGACAAAAGTTTTTAAAACAAGAAAAAGCCTGGTCTTTATTGAATTGGAATTAAAATTGAATTTATACATTTTTTTAAGATACACAAAATATCATTAAAGTTATGAACCAAAAAAATAATGAGAGTTATAATAAATCGCTATGGGCAAATTGATAAAATAGTGAATAAGAATTATTTCATTCTCAGATCACCGTTAATATCTTGAAACTCAGACCAGTAAGCTTGACCTAATGCCCGCCTTGCTTATAAAAATCATTAAATAAAAAATATTCAAAAAATCTTGTATTTATAAAAAAAATTATATTATGGGCCCTTTAACATCTAAAGTTAACAAAGCAGAAAATAAAACTAATAAAATTTTACAAAATGCCATTAAAACAAAACCAATGCGTATTGGATTATCAAATAAAGACAGAAATGTAATTCGATTGCAAAATGAATATAAGAAATGGGAACAATTATTATTTTCCCTCCAGCAAGCGATCAAGTACATATCGTTGGTAAAACAGAGTTAATAAAACTAATAATATTAATAATATTAATAAAAAAAAAAAAAAGGTATAAAAATGTTGTTTTTTTATAATATCTATACTCGTAATAAATAATAGAAAGAAGGAGAAGCGACAAAGGAAGAAATTGTTTTATGGAGATCTCATGCTCAAGTAAAGTTAAACTAAACCAAAGAAGATAGATATAAAAATATGAAAATAATCACTCATTTTTATTATTAATCAATTTTATTTATGAATTAATAACAGTCAATAGCTGATTCACTGTATCCATATTATCAGGAATATAAATCATCAATCCACCGGTATGACGATCACCTCACGTATTATAATTCTACAAATAATTCCGAAGATGATATGTCTAAAATGTTACGTGATTTACATGTTGATCCTGAAATAATTCATTATTCATCAGTATCTGGTGATTATTACTAACCATCCAATTAAATATCCATATTTACATTAATAGCTACATATATATGATCCTTTTCAATTAAATATTAAGTAAAATAAATATGCATATGTTGTTTTTTATAAATATATATTCAAAGTATCCAATTTTTTATTATCATACTTCTTAGCCTTGATATGTATATATGCCAAGATTGTATTTTTTTTCTTTTTTCCTTTAAAGTTAAAAAAAGAAAAAAAAAAAAGGGATATGATACAAAAATGTAATAAAAAAAAAGAAGAGGAGGGAGGGCAAAAATGAAAAAAAAAAATAAATACCACTTTTTATCGATTAATACGAGCATGTTGTGGCATTTCTAAATTGATTTTAGGCATTGGATGAACTACTTCGCCAGGGACAACCATTTTACCTAACGTTGTCTTTATTTCTTTTACTTCTACACCCATTTCTTCAATTTCAGGTGATTTTGTTGTTGATTTTCGTGACCAAAAAGTAGAAGTAATAGACGTTGATTTTTTAGGAGTTGCAGGATTAAATGAAGTTGATGAATGGCTCTTGGCCGGTTGAGAATTAGTATTTTCTGCTTTACTTTGATTGCTACTCATAGATGTGGTTGTATCTGATCTAGATCGAGTAAACCCTTTAAAAAATCCGCTGGCTCGATTACTTTGATTCGTTTTCGTAGTAGGAGTTGAAGTAATGGATGCTTTTCCAGATGATATCGAACTATAAGTGCCATTTTTGTTTAATGCTGCTGCTGCTGTAGCATTGGCGAGTATATCAGCAATGATATCCATATCAGTTACATCATCGGAGGCTGTGTCACATTTTATTTTTTGGTTAGATGTTTCATTGGTAGTAGCAGTAGCGGTAGCAGCAGTATTTGATATTACTACTTGTTGTTCTTTTCCTTCTTTATTAATTGATGATGAAGTAGATACTGATCCAGATGCATTTTCTTTACTATCATCATTCTCATTGTTACTGACTAAAGGCGTAGATTTATTTGGCAATTGTATAGATGCTTTTCCAGATGATAATGATGACAACGAAGAGGCCATGTGAGGTGAGCCATTTTCAAGTACTTCTTGCTATACAAAAATGAAATGAATATAATTTAGCTTATTTTATTTTTACTTCTTTATTTATATATTTATTTACCTGAGACGAAGATTTCTTCATATTTGATTCCTTTTCTTTATTTTCTATAATCTCTTCATTTGTTATGAAAAAGCCAGCACGCTTAAGTAATTTAGGCATAGCCATACGATAAGATAAATGGCCTTTAATGAGATCCGTACAATCTAAATTTTGAACACGATTTCCTTGAATCATTTCTAATGGGTGTAAACCAGCCACATTGTTACCTATTACAGTAGAGGCAGCATTTGTAGCACGGAATAAAAAGCCAAGTAACCAATCATTTGTAGCATAGCCATTAATAAAACGACCAGAAACGATGGAGGTACATTCACGCCATTGAGATTTAGAAGCAGATACTGGTGTACCAAAAAGCGCAACGTTTTCCACTAAACCAAAAGCATGCACTCTAGCTAACTCTTCTAAACAGTAAAATATCACACGAGCACCTAAAGAATAGCCGATCAATGTAACAGGACGAGCACCTACATTTCGATTCATTAAAGCATCTGCCAGTACTAATCCTGCTGATCGAGCACGATCTAAACCATTCGCCCAAGGATTATCTACCAAATAGCCTAATTTTGTTAAAGCCAGAGGCCAAGCTAACCCGGCTAATAATGCACCCATAATTGTATGACCTAACGCTTGTTGAACACTGAAAGTAACAGCTTCTGTAGCAAAAATTTTAAAAGCACTTCCTAATTCCTCCAACATCTCTGGTTCCCAAAAGAGATTATAATGGTCCCCCATAATTGGATCTAAGGTACTAAAAGGTAAAATAGATGATCCTTCTTTATCATCTGTTTTTGGTAACCATCCAGTAATTGAAATAATACAATGAGCTTGATGATGAACATGGACCGGTATAAATTCAAAGGTATTGATAGTTTTCATTCGTTTATTCATGCTGACAGCGCCAATTCGACTTCCAGCTAAGGTTGCCGCACCAGTAATTAACCCAATCCCTGCTGTACCACCTAAAAATGTACTGGTTCCTGTCACACCTACTGTAGTTAGTAATGCGCCCAAACCACCAGCGATCACTGGTGCCATTAATCCTGCACTTAATCCCAAGATTAAACCACCTCCAATGGTAGCCAATCCAATCATGACATATCGTTTTTTTTTACGCTGATTGTTTCTTGAGGTTCTTTCCCTTTTATTAGATAATTGAGTTGGGTCCACCATAGTAGTTGTATTGGTGAGTGATGTTAAGGTTGTACTAGCTGTCATAGTTGACTGTGTTTCCCATGCACCTTCCATCTGTATTAAATGGTCAGTAATCCGCCTTTCAAATGATAATACATGATGATAATCTAATGAGAAATAATTTGCTATACATTGTATAAATACTCTACTGCGAGCGTCATAATTTTCTAAGCTTAGACATATTAAATATAAATCACACATAACAGTCCATCTTAAATCAATAACAAATTGATCTGGTGTTGTTTCCTCTTCTTTTTTTATTGTTCTATTAGGGCGAGAGGTTGATGAGGAACATGTATTATTTTTATCTAGCTGTTGTTCTTCTTCATTTTCAATATGATTATTGTCGGCCACGAAAGAAGATAATGATGAAAGAGAATCAGATAATGGTGAATCATCATCAAATGAATTATGTATTGAGCTATTAGTTGGCGAAGGAGGAAGAGGTGGTAAGGATTCTAAAAAAAAGGTTTCATTTTCTATTTCATTTTCTATTTCAATTTTTTGGGAATGTCTAGTTATGTCATTATTGTGATTTCTATTGTTGTTATGTCCAATATTTTCGTCATTATTATTAGTATTATTATTTTCATTGTTTTCATTGGGTTTATTGGTATTGGATGAGTCCTCCTTACTGGCTACCTTTTTTTCTATTTTTGAAGGTTTTCCTTTAAAATCTTTTACATTAACGGTGGCTGTTTCGCCTTGTGAGGTAAATTGGAATACAAAATCTGTTGGTAAAATATCATGTTTTGATAAAGATTCTATCATTTTAATTTCTAATAATATAATGAATATATAAATATATAAAATAAAATAAAATAAAATAAATAAGCAATTTCCTTTTTTTTTTTTTCCCATATTTTACTCCTCTTCAACATTGGTTAATAAATCCTTTTTTTTTTTTACCTTCAGGAGATATATCCATATGCATGTAGATGGCGCGCATTAACTTTCGTTGCCAGTTATCAGCACTCATTCTTGCATAAGTAAACTCTTTGCCCTTAAAATCATGTACTACTTCTAAACTTGTAACGGCACATAAACCAACATAAGCCAATTTTTGAGCATCTGTAAAAACGTCTTTTGTTTCCTGAATGATAGGTCTTTCCTCCATCAAAGTAGTATTATCATTATCCATATCATCATCACCTTGTTGTTGATAGTGAGATGGCGTATAAGGTTGGTCTAAATCATAAATATGCGCAGCTTCTGATGTATTATTATTATAGCTATCGTATGTCATTGTTGGCGTATGAGATACATTATCAATCCATGCTGAAATAACGGCATCTTTGTTAGTGACACCTCGCTTTCCCATATCATGGTGTAACATATTCGAGTATGTTAATTTAATAGGCATTTTGCCTAATGGTATATCATCATCATCATTTTCATTTACATAATTCATTTCTTTTTCAAATATAAAATCTTGCTGTGTAGTTAAATCGCTTTGATTTTGTATCGAAGATGATTCTTTAGATTTATTGGATTCTTGTTGATGTACTGTTTGTTCTATATCTATTGTAACAATACTAACTGCTGATTCACAGGCTGAATTGCCTTTAATGTCGTTATTGGTGCTTTCTGTGGTATCTATTGTTGTTTGCTGTATAGCTGAATTAAGTGGTGATGGTAAAGACATTATTGTTTTATTTTTTACAAAATAGAATATATATTTATGAATATAAATTTTTTTTTAAAAAAAAAAAAAGTAGCGGAAGAGAGACAGAGAGGAAGCCTTTTTGGGGAATTTAAAGAAGCAAAAAAGGTAAATGGAGAAAAGGAGAGCGTTAACAATGAATGAAACTATTTAAAAAAAAAAAATGAAGGAGAAAAGAGGAAAAATATTATTTTTAATAAAAATCTGGGAGTGAAATGTACATCATTTTTTTATTATAGTATAATTGGCAAATAAATAGATAAAAAGATAATAAATAAGCTAGCTTTTATTTCTCGGCACCAAATATGGATGGTGTGTGTTACATATAATATTAATTTTTGTGTATGTATGAATGAATGTACGTGTGTAAATGAATATAATACTGACTTTTTTTTTTTAATCTTTTTGTATGTATAAATAAATAAACATTACATATATATATATATATATATATATAGCATGTGTGATGTATGTAAGTATGTAAGTATGTAAGTATATATATAGAAAAGAGTGTTATATAAACATGAATCATTATAAATAATGAATAAAATAAAAAATCATAGAAAAAAAAAAAAATTAAGGATATAAATTAAAAAATCGGCGTTGACCTGGGTATTTTGTGCGTCCTTGTTTGTTTAAGGATAATAATGGAGATGATTCCTGTTGAATAGATGCGTGAGATATTATAGGTGATAATTTAGCTCTTTGTTCTTTTCTTGCTAAAGATCTTGAATACCTTAAGCCGCAAGCATTGCACAACGTACGATGTCCACTTGGACCTCGTCGCCATTCTGGACTTTGCGATGTTTGACAACTTTCACATCTCTTTTTTTCATTAGGTTTTATTCGCCAAGATTTTGATTGTCGTTTATTAATATTACTATTATTATCATTGTTCTTATTGGGTTGTTTTGTTAATGAATGATTATAAGCAAGTGATTCAGGAGGGGGTGATGGAGAAGAGGATGATGTAGAAGAAGCATATTGATGAAATGTGTTGTTGTTATCATTATTATTATTATTAGTAGTAGTAGTAGTAGTGGTAGTGGTAGTGGTAGTGGTAGTGGCAATATTATTGTTATATAATTGATATATATTAGGATTAGGTGGTGAAGCTGATAATAAAGGAGTTGTATTTGCTATTATAGATGAGGATGGGGATGAGGAAGAAGATGAAGATGAAATGGTGGATGCTTTTGGACTATTATTTGGTGAAAATCTGTATTTAATTTTTAAAAAAAAAAAAGGAAAATAAATAACTCAATCTCCGAAGTTTCAATCATTTGTTGATCATTCTTTTTTATTTTTATTTTTTACCTAGAAGAAAGATCAGAAACTGGAGTGATTTGAAATACAGCAAAAGTGATTTGACCATAATGAATTAATATTTTTTCAAAACGTAAAGTACCATGCCTTGGCAAAGTGATATTAGAGGTTGTTCTTATATGATTTGTACATGCAGCATTGATATAATAACCATTAGAGGGATATTGCTGTAGCGATAAAATCAAGTCATTATGTATAGAATCTAATATATCGTCATAATAGGAGGGCAAATACTGTTTCGCTGGCCATGACATGACAAGATTTTGTGTAACATTGTTATATAAATGGAAAGCACGGAGCGTGCCGATCGACTGTTGTTCATGATGGTGATGATGTGCTTGCACATGATTAGTTTTTTGATTATACGCTTGAAAGAGTGAAAATAAATTTGGAACGCCCTAAAATAAAAAATAAAAATAAAAAATGAATAATTCCACAAGGAAGATATAAGGATAGTATTTTATATTTACATTGAGATCCATTCCACTTTCACAAAAAGCATGAGGACAAACAGGATGACCTTGATCACAATGAAAGAAAGCTAAAATCATATTTTCAGAAGTAGTGTACATGACTACATCTACTACAATCCAATCGAGTTCAGTACCATGATCATTTATATCATAATTAAAAATACAATCTAATTTTCTTAAGCGGCATCTATAATAATAATAATAATAATATAGTAAGCATTATTATAAATTTTTCATTTCATTTATTATAGACAGACAGAAAGATGGATATAATATGTATATTGGAATAGAAAGTATAAATTACCTCGTGACAGCTCCAGCTAAAGTATTTAAATCGACAAACTTTTGAAAATCGTTTTGAGCTAATGTACGTTCTTCAGGATGAACGAAATCTAAAAACTGTCTTCCGAGTAAGAGATCTTTCATTTTATGATGATCTACTTCAGTATTCATAATAGTGGTTGGAAGATAGAGAAATTCATAATCAGGTAAAGATAGGAATGCCCAAAAGCAGGAAGCCATCTAAAAGAATGAATGAAAGAAAAGTAAAGGTGGTTAATATTATTATTATTATTATTATTATTATTATTATTATTATTATTATTATAAAAAGACTTTTTTATTTTACCAGCACATTAATTTACTTTTAATAAAAAATAAAAAATAAAAAATAATAATATTAAATAAGGGAGTGAAACAAATTGAAGAAAAAGAAAAAGGAAAGAAACAATTTTTTGGAAACAATTTTTTTTTTTTTTTTTAAAAAAAAAAAAATGGGGAAATAGAAAGAGCGATGATATGATTTGGGCTGTGCACAAAGACACTTTTTATTATTATTATTATTATTATTATTATTATTATTTTTTACTTATATAAACTACATTGCCACTACAAAAAAAAAAAGGGTCTAATTCCGAAGCAAAAAAAAAAAAAAAAAAAAAAAAAAAAAAAAACTTTATTTTGTGTATCTTTTGAGGTTATAAATATATATTATATATAAATATATATATGTGTGTGTGCCCGTTAAAATTCATTTGCTTATCCAAAAATATAACATATATGGTTAGTAAATATTATGATCTTGCTCATTTTACTAATATAAAAAAAATTGTGAGTTTCAAAATGAAAGAAAAAAAAAATTTTTTTTTTTTTGATCGAAAGAGAACATCGGTATTTTAATATATTTGATATTCAAAGTATAAAGAAATAGAAGGATTAAAGCAATAAGTAGAAGAGATATACACATGACATTCTCACCCTCCTTTACTCCTTAATGCTAATTTGATCTTTCATTATCTCCTTTTTTATACAAGACCATAAAACTATATGCCAAAAAGCTTAATCTATTTTTTTTTTTTTTTTTTTTGGTTGGGGGTCTTAAGTCCCCGACTTTGAAATAAACAATTGATCGGATTACCATTTCTTTAAGAAAATATATATATTATTTATATAAATATAAAAGAAGAAAATGATCATGAAATTATATTGGTTTAGCGGAGATATTACGCACTGATCTTTTTCTATTTGGTGTTACCTATCTTTTATAAATGGAAAGAAGAAATTCCCAAATACACGGTTACGTCCATTTCTTCTCGATCGTCAGTTTAAAATATACAACTTCTTTTTAACTTGCACAAAAAAGAAAAATAGAGGTCTCATCACCAGCAAGTGGAATCTTTTTATTTTTTTTTTTGTTTTGTAAATGGTATTTTTCACTTGTTTTCTTTCATAAAACTTGTTACATGTAATAATGATAATAATGATAATGATAATGACAATGATAATGATAATAATCTATATATGTTTATATAAATTATATATATATATATATATATAAATATATTTATATAATAATGTTTCGCATTTATAATAGTATTAATATAAGGTCTATTTTTTTATTTTTTTATTTTTTTACGATTTAATAGAATTGATCCATAACTAAAAATAGATAAGTGATCATAATAATATCGTCTGACTTTGGCAATCAAAAATAAACCTGGTAATAAAGTTTTTCTATTAAAAACTCAGCTGGAATCTTTTTAAGCAACTTTTTTTTCCATATGAAATAATAATATACTTTTCTAACTATCTTCCTTTTTTAGTATGATGAAATATAAAAATGATATTTCCTTCTTCCCCCGAAAAAAAAAAAAAAAAATGATTGATCGATTGATTAATTGAATTATATATTGATATTAGTTGTTATCACTTAATTTGTATAAACTTAAAATAACTGCTAACTAGCAATCGCGCGATTAACCAAGTCGGTGACATTGTGTAACAAGAAAGAAAATTATGACAAATATGTTAAAAACAATCGATCATAAACAATTTTTTTTATGTAAAAAAAATCAAGTTTAACTAGCGCTCTTAAACTCCAATTTAAACACATAAATTTTTATTTATGAAGCGCATAAACTTATTTTTTCTTTATAATTCACATGTGTTGTGGGTTTTTCTCTCTCTTTAAAAAACCAAACCATAAAAAGTGGCCTTATACCATTGGTTTAT
This sequence comes from Cunninghamella blakesleeana, assembly GCA_017871115.1. Classification (NCBI taxonomy): domain Eukaryota; kingdom Fungi; phylum Mucoromycota; class Mucoromycetes; order Mucorales; family Cunninghamellaceae; genus Cunninghamella; species Cunninghamella blakesleeana. The sequence goes on from JAFCIZ010000006.1 coordinate 3,412,606, forward strand.
ATTGGCATAACTATAATACTAGATGCTCCTGGTACATTTCTTTTTAATGATAGCGGTTGGATGAATATCTAATTTCTTTTAAAAAGTCAATTTCGCAACCATCTTTTTTTTTTTTCAAATTACACAAACCATACTTTATTATTAATACGTAATATTTTATGTACTTTTATAATAATTACTAATGTATCCGCTGCTTTTTTTGCATATTCATATTTTTCATCAACATTTCTTCTACTATTACAATATTCAAATTTTAATTGCTGTAGATATAGTCATTGTTGGCAACATATCCTTCAATACTTCTCATTTTTCAAAACAGTTTTGAGATCCTTATTTTTATTTATTACCTTGTTTTTCAAATGATGTTGTTTCTAAGTTGCTTTTTTTGTTAGTTTTCTTTATTTTTTCTCTCTACTATTTATCCATTACATATATATATATATATACCACTACGAATAATATAATTGTTGATGATTTTTGGATCAGAAAAACTATATTCTTAAGATACAGTCAATATTATCACACAAGAAAATTAGCAAGTAATGGTTGGAATTTCTATAATTAATAATACCTTATCCATCATCATGATCACTTTTAATCATAATCATGACAATAGAATAATAAATATAATATATTAACTAGTATATAGAATTATAATTATTAGTATATTGACAATACTTCCTTTTCAGGTAATCTATTTTTTTTTAAAGGATATTGTTCTTCATCAAAATCATATTGTTGTACTTTTATTGTAATAATTTGTAATTACTTTAATGTTAATAATAAAAATTTACATGAGATTAAATCTTCTTTTTTTAGAGATAAAAAAGAATCATAAAAACAATTGTTTTTTATTTTCTGTTTGATGTATAGATTTATAAGATATCATTGAAAGGATCATATAATAAATAAACTCGTATGAAAAGAAAGGTAGCTAAAAATGATTAATCAATGTTATTATTATTTATAGGAATAAAAAGAGATAAAAACTGACAGATAAATGGATTTAATTAAGAGGGGAGAGGGGGCCCAAATAGAATTTTTTTCCTTTTTTTTTTAAAAAAAACTGGTATTAAATATCAAAATGGGGGGGGGAGAGAAAGTGTTAAAAGTTTCCAAAATATATGTTAAATATATATATATTTATATATTTACACAAAAACAATGTAAAGACCTCTATTAACAAAATATATAAATCTTTTAAATTTTATATTGTACAAATAAAAGTAAATTACATGAATATATATATATATATATAATACAATTGAAAGTTCATTTATTAATATTCTTTTATTTTTTAAAAAAAAGCATCCATTGCCTTTTATAGTTTCTACTTACGTGACCATTTTTCTTTTTTTAAAAAAAAAAAGAAAAAAAAAAGAGATATGAAATTAATTTTTAACCTTTCTTTCCAGCTTTTTTTTTATGCCATCAACGTTTAATACATTAGAACGGGAACGTCTATTCCGTGAACCACCATCAACAGAATATGGTGTTCCTATTTTACAAGAAGCGGTAAAACCACACATTGAATCTTTTAATAGTTTAACTGAATTTAATGGTGAACAAGAAGGTTTGTTAGATTATGCTATGAAAGATATCGGTGTACAAACTATTTTTGATTATACTAGCGATCGTCATGAATCGTCAAAAGGAGAAGCTTTAGGTAATAAAATGACTTATTGGGTAGAACAACCAACTATTCTTCCACCTATGGTAAATGAACGTGATGTCACCACTTTGAATCGTAAAACATACCCTACCGAATGTCGTGAACGATTAACAACTTACCGTGGACGTTTACAAGTTAAATTATGCTGGAGAATTAATGACGGCCCCATGCAATCGGATGTGCGTGATCTTGGTTTAATCCCTATCATGGTACGCTCCAATCGATGCCATCTTAATGGTATGTATCCCAAACAGTTAGTAGCCCATAATGAAGAATCAGAAGAAATGGGCGGTTACTTTGTTGTTAATGGTATTGAAAGGTTAATCCGTTTATTAATTGTCCCTCGTCGCAACCATGTCACTGCTATCATACGTAACTCTTTTCAAAAGAGAGGCCCTACTTATTCAATTTACGGTTGCGCTATTAGATGCTCCCGTCGTGATCAAACCACTCATACCAATACTGTTCATTATCTTGAAGATGGTAATGCTATGTTCCGTTTCGCTTGGCGTAAACAAGAATATATGGTTCCTGTAGTCTTGATCCTCAAGTGTTTAATAGATACATCTGATAAAGAAATATTTGATGCTTTATGTCAAGGGGATATTAACAATACTTTCTTAACCGATCGTGTAGAATTACTTTTACGCAGTTTTAAAATGTATTCTTTATACACTCGTGATGCTTGCTTAGCTTATATTGGTGAAAAATTCCGTGTTATTATGGGTTTAGCAGAAGATTTATCTGATATTGAAGTTGGAAAAGAATTAATAAGAAAAATTATATTAGTACATCTTGACAGTTTCCATGATAAATTCAATTTATTAATGTAAGGTTTTATTTTATTTTATTTTATTTTTTAAAAAAAAGTGTATACAAGTATAATCGTATTAATTTTTTTTATTTTTGTATATACTATTCCTAATATTAGTTATATGATCCGTAAATTATATGCTTTAGTATCTGGTGCATGTTGTGCTGATAATCCTGATGCTCCTCAACATCAAGAAGTATTATTAGGTGGGCATATATTCAATATGATCATTAAAGAAAAAGTATATGACTGGCTTCAAAGTATTCGACAACAAGTTAGAACTGATATCCGATTATCACCCCAAAAAGTGGATCTTTTTAACAGTAAGTATAAATACTTGTTTGTATATTTATTATTAGAAATCAATTTAATAATTATTTTTTTTTTTAAATATTTTTGATAATTCTAGAAAATTATATTTTAAATACACTTCGTAAGGTTGGTGCGGATATTGGTACAAAACTTGCTTATTTTTTAGCTACTGGTAATCTTATAAGTAAAACTGGTCTAGATTTACAACAGGTAATTACTTATAATTGTGAATAAATTAATAAATAAAACTATTTGTGATTTTTGGGTACTGATTAAAGGTAATATAATTTTAGTTTTCCGGTTTTACTATAGTGGCAGAAAAACTTAATTTCTATCGTTACATATCACATTTCCGTTGTATCCATCGTGGTGCTTTCTTTGCTGAACTTAAAACAACATCCGTACGTAAATTACTTCCCGAAGCATGGGGATTCCTTTGTCCAGTTCATACACCTGATGGTTCACCATGTGGGTTATTAAATCACTTGGCACATAAATGTAAAATTGTAAATGAACCTTTAAACACAGAACATATCCCTTCCTTGCTTTCTGCATTAGGTGTATCACAAACTGTATTACATTCTATTTCTAGACCAGATGATGTTGCAGTACTTTTAGATGGTCGTATTGTTGGATGGTGTACTCCTAAAACCGCTGAAAAAATTGCTACTAGTTTGAAAGTATGGCGTGTAAATCATGAAAAAAACGTACCTTTTGATCTTGAAATTGCTAATGTTCCTATTTCTTATGGTGGTGAATATCCCGGTCTTTATATCTTTTCCCATCCAGCCCGTATGATGCGACCTGTGAAATATTTAGGAAATGGAAAAACAGATATGATTGGTACTTTTGAACAAGTTTATATGGATATTGCTTGTATGGATGATGAAGTAGTCCCTGGTGTAACTTCTCACCAAGAATTCGCTCCTACTAATGTACTTAGTATTATTGCAAATATGACTCCATTTTCCGATTTTAATCAATCTCCTCGTAATATGTACCAATGTCAGGTAGAGTACCAATATATATAAAGAAAAAGAAAAAGAGAAACGAGTATAAATTTGTATGAAATAGTATCTAATTATATATATTTGTATTTGTATTCATATTCATATTCATATTAAAAAATTAGATGGGTAAACAAACTATGGGTACACCTTCTTCCGTATTAAATCGTCGTACCGATAATAAATTGTATCGTATTCAAACAGGTCAAACACCAATAGTTCGACCTGAATTACATAATGAATATGGATTGGATGCTTTCCCCCAAGGGGCTAACGCTATCGTTGCAGTCATTTCTTATACCGGTTATGATATGGAAGATGCTATGATTCTTAATAAATCAGCACATGAACGCGGATTTGGTTATGGTACTGTTTATAAATCTGAAATTGTAGATCTTTCTGATTATCGTCAACGTGGAGAACCTATTACATGTCGATTTGGATTGGATAGTAAAGGAGGAAAATACAAAGATTATTTAGGAAGAGATGGATTACCTCACATTGGAGCTCATTTGAAAGCAGATGATCCTATTTGTGCTTATGTTGATGAATCTAATGGAAGATGTATTGTGAAAAAGTACAAAGGTCCTGAAGATGCTTACGTTGATGAAGTACGATTAGTAGGTGATGATGCTGGTAATGAATTACAAAAGGTTCACATCAAGTTAAGAATTACTCGTTCCCCTGTTATTGGAGATAAATTCTCGTCTCGTCACGGTCAAAAGGGTGTTTGCTCTCAAAAATGGCCCGCAGTTGATATGCCTTTTACAGAATCTGGAATGCAACCTGATGTTATCATCAATCCTCATGCTTTCCCCTCTCGTATGACAATTGGTATGTTTGTTGAAAGTTTAGCTGGTAAAGCTGGTGCTCTACATGGTATTGCTCAAGATTCTACTCCATTCAAATTTAATGAAAAGTACACTGCTGCTGACTACTTTGGTGAGCAATTATTAGCCGCTGGTTATAATTATCATGGTAATGAACCTATGTATTCTGGTATCACTGGTGAAGAAATGAAAATGGATATTTATATTGGTGTTGTTTATTACCAACGTCTTCGTCATATGGTTAATGATAAATTCCAAGTTAGAACTACTGGTCCTGTTCATAACTTAACGATGCAACCGGTAAAAGGTCGTAAACGTGCTGGTGGTATTCGTTTTGGTGAAATGGAACGTGATTCTTTGTTAGCTCACGGTACTAGTTTCTTATTACAAGACCGCTTAATGAACTGTTCTGATTACTCTCATGCTTACGTATGTCGATTATGTGGTTCATTGGTATCACCAATTTCAACTCGTGTTATATCTTCTTTATCCTCCAAACGCACTTATGAATGTCGATCCTGTCAATCCTCTGAAGGTATTGATTTAGTAGCTATACCTTATGTATTCCGCTATCTTACAACTGAATTGATGAGTATGGGTATTCGTTTAACTCTTGGTGTAAAGCCATAAATAATGTATTTTATAGATTTTTTTTTTTATTAATTTAACTTTATTATATATGTCACATTATATATAATACATTCATCTTACACATGTACTCTTTTTTTTTCTTATATATTTTATTTTATTCATTTTCATTATATTCTATATTTTCTTTTTGCATTTTTTTTTATTTTTATTTTGTTTGTTTCTTTTCTTTCGTATATTATTTTACATCAATTATTATAATTAAAAAAATAATTAAAAAAAAAAGCATATACCCTTTTTCTTTTTAATTATATTCATATTTTAGAGGTACACAATGGTAATTATTACTATTATTAATACAAAATTATATTAAAATATGAATGATATCAAAACTTATTTTTCAAAAACTTAAAACATAAAACATCTTCCTTCTGAAGGTCTTTATTTACGCTCAAAAAGCGAAGATCTCAAGTAAAATATAATATAATATAATAACCAAGGATTGATAATAAATGACATGCTGCAATTATTCTTGAATTAATAAAATAACAAATCATTTTATATTGAAGGGTTTTTATTTAATCAATAAATAAAAAGAAGAAATCATTAAAATACAAAACAAATTAAATGGAAGAGTATCTCTGATATGGAATCTGAACTCGCTACATTAGCCACTATTACAAATCAAATTTATGTTTATGCATGCATTCTTTTGTCCAACAACAAATTTGAGCTGTTAACAAGATATACGAAAGAAAAATTAACTACTGACGAATTGAAAAAAGTTATTATTTTATTCTATTATAAAAACAGTATCAAGACAAACCAACGCTTTAGCCAGGGCATACAATACAACTAAAAAAAAAAAGTACGGCTGGCCTATAAGGCGACAAAGGGTTTATGGCAAATGTATCAACAAATTATAGGTACTAAAGAAAACAATGAAAAAAAGTGATATATATTGGTGGTACTGGTAAAACATACAGTTCGAGAATCAAGGAGTTTTAAAAAATTCTGATCAATTTATCAGGTATCATGAATCAAAATATTCCATTGTAATTATTGATGAATTTCAAAATTCAAAACTATGTTGTTATTGTAAAAATGTAACTAAACATCCAAAAAAGACCAACAGTAAGAATTTAGATGTGATAGTATGCGTCAAAAACCAATACACTCCAATAAAAAAAATCACTGTAGTGAAAATAGGAAAGTCAACACTGTTATCAATATTATAAAACCTGGATTTTATGAGTAATTAATTGAGGGCAGCTCACTTATACATATCTAATAAATTATCAACTGCTAGACATGATCATACCAGACTAATAGAAAATATTTTTGTTTAAAAACAACTATTAATGAATTTAAGACTATATTTAATATTCTTTGGGGGCTCTATAAAAAAGTGTAGAATATGTTGATAACCTCTTCCCTTCTGAAAATATTATTTTTATTCTTAATTTCATTTTTTGATCACTTATACTTTCTATCCTTCTTTTTCCTTTCTTTTTTTTTTTTTTTTTCTCATTTTTTATTTTCTCTTTTTTATTTCGATTTTTATACAATCTCCTAGATTTTTTATATAAATTCTCACACTTTCTAAATAATTTCTTTTTTCAAAATTTTACAAACTTCTTTTAATTCTTTGTACTCTTTTTTATAACTTTATTCATTATTATCTCTTTTATAAAATTTATCCATGATATCAGGTAGCTTGCTTGTAGAGTGTAAATCTTTTAAAAAATAAATACTCTTTCAGATTTAGATTTTATAATAACTCTGGTATCATTATAATAAACAAATTCACTATGGATATAATTAATGCCATTTGTCTCAATTGTATTTATTATGCTAAGCTATCTGATCTTGTTTACGTTATTATATAGATATGAGCAAAATAAAAATAAAAAAAAATGATGGATAAAATTCAAGCACATTTAGACTATTCACTTTCTTTCCAGTGGAGTTTAAAAAATATTTTATAGTAAAAAAAAAAAAAATTACTCCTTTCTCTTTTTTCAAAAATTTCAAATTTATCCTATTTATATTTGTCATATTTTACTTTATTGCTTTGTATATATAAACATATAAATCTATTGAGCCATTAGCAATTAGACATACATATAAAGCTTTGTAAATATATAATATAATCATATATATATATTTATACACTCTCAAATAGATTATTATTAATTTTATTAAATGGAAACACCTATTGAAGTATTAAGGATTGAACAAAACATCGTATCTAAAGAATTGAATCGATTTAGAGCCTGCGATTCAAATAGTCGCTGTTTTTATTGTCGTGAATGGGCACAATATATTTATAAAAAACACTTTGTGTGGAATGCAAAAACACAAGAAGATATTTATGCTGATCAATATCATTCAAGTTCTATGTCTACTGGTCATTATTCTATTTGTATGCTTCAAACCCCTTCAGAATCAAAACGAAAAGAAAGATCACCAAAACTTTCGGAGCAATTTGAAAAATTATTAGAAGCTAAAACTAATATGGAAGAACAAGAAGAGGATAATAATGGAGTAGAGGAAGATGAGGAAGAAGATAACGATACAAATGATGAAAATGAATCAACAGCTAATTTAAAGTATAAAGATAATAAAGGCAATGATAAAAAAAAGAATAAAAAGGAACAAAAGAAAATGACAGCAACAGAATCCAGTACAACCTTAACACAGGATATTATCCAGGCATGTATTTTATGGCAATCCTTACCAAGCAGTTTATCTGGTTTGCCATCTATTTTTGAACCTGTCCAATTTAATCCATTTCCTGATCATATTCCATTAGATGATGATTTAAAGGCACCTGCTCAATTATTAGATCCACTCATTATAGAACGACAAGCACTATGTTTACCATCAGAAGGTTTTCATTTGCTTAAAAATTTAACAGGAGATATTTTACTGTCACATACGCAACCTTCTTGTCATCATGTCAAGCCTGATGATCCTTCACCTACTGATTTGGAATTGGAGAGACAAGTGTTAAACGATGATCTTCAAGCAATCACCAATCAAGTTTTGGCAGTAATGGATAAGAGACTGATGGCATCTTGGAAACCATTATTAGATTTTTTATACCAATTGGAACATTTAGAAGAACAACGAGATACCTTAATGGGAAAGCAATGTCAAGCAACTGTAGACGCTTTCGTGGAGAAACAGCAATTAATTCCGTTTACACAATATTGGCAACAATTTATTAGCCGCCATAACAATAAGAAAAAAAATCAGGTGAATGAGGAAGCACTATATCATATGATCAACACTTATTTGGACACCTTAGTACAACATGTGCAATCCTTTTTAGATGATTTTGTCAAGCCTAGATTAGAGCAAATTGGACAATTGATTCAAAATTTATGGGATTTAGTAGGTCCTACCATACAACATATGGCGGAAAGAATGGCAACTCACGAAGAAAGGGATAAAGGAAATGCCGAAAATTGTAGAGCAGTATCACAATCATTAAAGGGCTTACATTCATCAAAAGAGGTAGATGAAGCGATTGATCGAATTCAACATGCTATGGCAGATCGAGTGAATGAATATATAAATAGTGTGCAGCAACTAAAACAATCATATACATCAGTACCGGATTCCAGCTCATCATCATCATCATCTGCTAAATCAGCGTTGTTTGAAAAATTCACTCAAAAAGATTTTAAAAAAAAAGTTAAAAAGTTAGAAACAGGATATACCTCTTTACGACAGTTTTTTAGATACGAAGTATCTCAAAAAATCTTTCCAGAAACATTATTTTGTAAATTTAGTCTGGTTTGTTTGGGTGCTTTGATGCAAGAAGGGGAAGTGATGGAAGCTATGATTATTGAAACAGAAGTCAAGCGTTTTATTGAAACTCACCGATTGCTAGTTAAAAGAAGGCAAGCTATTATCTTACAATATGAAGAAGGTGTTCAGGTTGGTCGTCGAGAATTAGCTGGTATTTTGGGTAAATTATTTCTTAAGGAAGGGATGCGTATACAAGGGGAAAATTTGGCATTAAAACGACAAAATATGTTACTGAAGTCTATGGGTGTAAATGATTCAAATAATGGGCATAAGTCTGCATCAGATACTACTAGTAAAAAGAAAAAGAAAAATAAAAAAAACAAAAACAAGTCAGTGACAGCAACACCAATTGAAAGCCAAAAAGAGAAAGAGCAATATCATACAATAGAAGATTCTGAAATAAAAAGTCAGGACAAAGAAGATGATGATACAACAGCAATAATACAATCTGATCCACAACCTAAGCAACAAACTGATCAAGAACAAGTCATATTATCTACATCTACATCTACATCTTCATCAGCAACTATCACCACACCATCTTCTCCTTTACAACTACCTCCACCTTTACCAACTACAATAACGTCGCAAAAACAAAAATTAGAGCCACCTACTATTAAAAAGAAAAATAAGGTACTTGTTATACCAGCATCTACTCCGATTACCTCTCCTTCCACTTCTTCAACAGAGGAAGCTGTACCAAATATGAAAGAACGTACGGTTCCTCATAAACCAAATATATCAGCAAAAACCAAAACGGTAAAAACTACTTCGTCTAAACCTATAACAACACAGCCAGTGCCTTCAAAAAATTCTATAAACTCTTCTACTATTACAACTAAATCAACCACGTCTGAAGTAACAGATGATATACCCGATAGGAAAAGTAAAGATATTGGCACTAATACAACTGGTAAAACTTTGGATGCAAATGAACATATTAATAACGAAAGGAATAAAGTAGACGACAGTTCTAAGGAAGTTAATAACCATGCACTATCACCTTTAAACTCAGTTACTTCAAATGACATCATTAAAGCAACAGATAATTCTCACATTATAGAAGAAAACGAAGAAAAACAACAACAGATACAAAAGCATGCTGATATGATAAAACAACTACAACAAGATAAACAAGAACTGGAAACAAAAATTATGACATTACAACAAGAAATGGTTAATATGGAACAGCATTATGCAGAGAAATTAAAACAACAGCAGCAGCAAGCTTGGCAATTGTATGAACAGCAACAAAAAGAAAATAAAGAGTTGCACAGGTATGTACAGCAATTAGAATCACAAATCAAATTAACTTCTCAGCAACCAGCCCTTCCTATCAAAAATAATACTAGCAATGGTATACTACCTACTATCAATTCAACTACTTCATCTTTGACTAGTTCTAGCAACCCATTAGGTAGCACCCATATATATAATCATAATTTTTATCAGCAATCTTCTTTAAACTCATCTTCTTCTCATTGGTTGTCAACTGGATTTGGGAATCAAGATTTATTTGCTGGTTATAGACAAGAAATGCAATCTTCTACTCCAACTTCATTTCATCCACCTGCTCTTTAATAAAATAAAAAATTAAATGACTTTTTGTATTATATCTCATCTTTTTCTTTTAGTAAAAACGATAATAATAATATTAAATAAAATTAAGGTAATTAAAAAATGACTTGTTTATTTTTACAACGGTTGTTGAAACCTATATTATGCTTTTTGTTTTTTTTTTGTATGCGCAATGAAATGTTCCACAAAAAAAAATTGATTGTCCTATTTTTTTCGGTATATATAAAATGAGAATCAATGTTTTTAATAGCTTCAAAACTATTGACAATAGAATATTCTTTTTTTTATATATATATTTATAAATCAAAGTAATTCTTATTATAACAATATCTCTAATATACTTAAATATATATATATATATTTATATTTATATATATTTATATAATTGTATACTTTATCATATACTATTTAATATATAAATATAATAAATAAATAAAAAAAAAAAATTTAGTAAAATATATTCTTTATAAGGTTAAAAACGTATTTTTTTTAGGATAAATGAATCCGATCTAAATTGGTGATTATAAATATTTCTTCTCTATCCCCAAGTTATGACCAACAATAAGAAAAAATCATGCCACTGTGTCCGTTTATTTATTCTTATTTTTATTATATATGTATAAACATATAAATATAAACCATTTTTAATAATCAGACATAGTAAGAGATTTTTATGTACATATATCCGTATATATGTAAAACATTATGGAAATAAATGGAATGTAAAAGAAAGGTGGGAGCCAGTTACTAAAAACGGTGTTTAAAATTCAGTGTGTGTGACTTTTTTAAGGATGTGATTGAGCTGAAAAAAAAAATGAAACTCAAAATTTTCATTATCTATTTATCATCACTCACCCTTCCCCCTTTTTTCTTTTCTTCTTTTTTCCTTTTTATTTATTTATTTACTATTATTAATATTTACATATAACCAATTCTATACTTTTATATATTTTTTATATATTAATTTAAAGAACATCTGTTTTAAAATATTTTTACACATATATATTATTATTTTATTTTGAAAAAAAAAAAGACTATTTCCTATACAAGATGATGAGCTTTGAAGATATTGTTGATATGGACTGGTTAGATTCTCATTCCATCAAAGGAGAACCAATGGATTTATTTCCTAATGACTTTGTTGATCTTAATCATTATTTATCACCAGATTTACTATCACCAAAATTAGAACATTCATCTCCACCACCCTTACTCTTACCATCTTCACCATCTAGTAATGTATTATTAAATCCGGCTGCGTCATGCTCGGCAGCCGCTGCTCTTGCTGCGGCGACTACCACTCCACCACCTCCTTTAACATTTCCTACTACGGAACAAATTAAACAACTTATTGAATTAGCAAAACATCAATTGGCTCTACGTGGCCAATCTACTTCCTCTAATTGTAATAGTGATACTTCAGTATCAAGTACGGATCAACCTTCTACTTCCACTGCAGCTACCAGTACCCCAACAACTCCTGAGTCTTCATCTACAACTTCAAATGCTACTTCTTCAAGCGCTAATAACACTCATGTAAATACAACCCCTTGTACTAATAATACTTCATCATTATTAGATAGCACTGCATCTACATCTACACCAAATCATCATCCACTTGCCCATCTTGATGCAAATTTATTTTCAGCATCAGATTTACCTGATACTGTTTCTCCAGAATCTTTAATGAAACCTATATCAACATTAAATAGCAATACTTCTAAATTGCCAAGCACTAAACCAAGTAAAACTAAATTATCAAAAACCAATCATAAAGCAAACACAGCCAGCACTTTATCACCTACAGCAGCATCACCTACTACCACTAATACTAATGTCACCTCTGCTGTAGCTGCTGCTTCTTCCGATACCACTAATATCACTGATTTATCTATGGAAGATATAGCAAGCGATGAAATGAAATCAACAAGAAGAGAATCTTTAACAGACGAGGTTAGTACTTTAGAAGCCTATGCTGAAACTGATGGTATTGATATTAAAAAACTAACCCCTAAAGAAAGACGCCAATTAAGAAATAAAATATCAGCTCGTAATTTCCGTGTACGAAGAAAAGGTAATTTAATTATAAGTATTTTGTTTGTTTGTTTGTTTGTTTATTCTTTATTTATTTATTCTTTATTTATTATTTATTTTTTTAGAATATATTACAGCTTTGGAACAACAAGTCAGTGATCATAAAAAGCATGCAGAAGTACTAGTTGAAAAACTAGACAAAGCTGAAAATGAAAACAAACAGTTACGCCAAGAAGTTGATTCTTTAAAACGACAAAACCTTTTATTACAGCAACAGCAACAATTATTACAACAACAAGCTTAATGAAATTAAATAATGAAAACTATTGATTATTTATATCTATACTGGACCATACATTTTTTTTTTTTAAATTACCCCATTTTTTATATATATATTTTTATGAACCCCTTTAAAACAAGTTTTGTTTTTATTCATTACCAAGAAAGGTAAATGAAAATTATTTTATTTTTACTACCTTGTACTACAAATTATTTCGCTTTTCTTTTTTTTTTCATTTACTAATGATAATATATCTACTTCATTCTTCTTTTCCATATAGCTTTTATACATTGTCGTTTTTTTTTTTTCTTCCCCTTCTCCTACTCCCTTTAAAAAAAGAAAAAAAAAACTTGTCCCCAATATCATACCCTTTTAAACATATATATATATATATATATATATACTATATTTTTATAATAGTTTTTGTAAATAAAAAAATATATATATTATAGTTGGGAATTTAAAATTTAGATCACAAGAATATAAATATATAAATATGTATATATTAAAATTTGTCTTCTGATGTACATATATAAATATAAATTTGCAGCCGTGTTTTTATCTCCGATTGATTTTTTTTATGAACCCCTTTAATTGGGCTCTATGTTTTTTTTACATTCTAATATTTTTTTAAAGATTTATCTTTATATTAATCTTGCATAGTTCTGATATTGAAGCTGTTTTGTTACCCATATCCATAAAACTTTGGTCATTTAAAAAAAAAATTGATCATTCAAATAATTTTTTCTTTTTTCTTTTTTTATTTTTTCTTTCCTTTCGTATAATATTTAAACTTGTGCAAAATTTTAATTTTTGATAGATTGTATTTCTTTTTATAATGTATTATATATTTAAAAAATATATATAAACATGTATATATAAAATAATAATAATCATATAATAGTTTTTATATTAATCTGTTTTTTAAAAAAAATGAAGCAATAGTATATTTATTATCAAAAGAAAAGTTAAAATACTAGTATACTTTTTTCTATATATGGTGATTAGTGTTTACCTGAGCAGTTATGCTACATATATCAAACCTACCATCGTACGTGTTTGCTATATGGTCATTTTACCAAATTTAGAGGTGTGTTTATATTACAACTGGTATATGTTGTCTTAATGGATTTGTTAATGGAATTACAAGTCCTCATACTTATATTACTTGAACATAAATACCGTGTTTAATAAATACTGAAAAAAAAAAAGCGATAAAGAAAATAATACTAAAAATTAATTTTTAAAATGTAAAATGTAAATTTTACTACAGTTTACTAATTAAAAAGGGTTACAAATAAAAAATTTGAATAATTATGTCAAACGGGACTATAAAAATATTAATAATGATTATTTTATTTAATACTGATATCTAAAGGTTTCCAAAAAAAATATCGCTTATATATCAATTTGTATTAGAAGTAGTCGGAGAATCAAACCTCACAAAAGTCATTTAACCCGTTTAATGTAAAAAAAGTGTTTATTTATTTTTTTCTTATGAATAATAAGAAATGGCTAAAGCATTTTTAGTGTTTTATTTTGGACTATTATGGCTGAGGTGGATGATGACCAGTTTACCTGGTTATATACATCCCGATGAATACTTCCAATCACCCGAAGTGACAGCGCGACATGTACTTCAAATTGACACTTTCATTCCTTGGGAATTTCTACCCGAAAACGCTGCAAGATCTGTATTGATACCGTAAGTTAATAAAATACAATATATTTATTAATATAGACCACTATTAGTATTATTATTATTGTTATTTATTTAACTTGTTTCTGTTTTTATTGTTAGTTTCATTACTACAGGGTTACCTTTTTGGATAATGACATTGGTAAACAAATGGATGAATTCAGTACAGGAGGGTAAGTCAACAACAACAGAATAAGCATATAAACAAATATAGCAATATCTAACAACTTTAAATTATTTTTTTTGATGTTAAAATAAAAATAGTTTATTTGACTTTGACTTTGTTCTTAGTTGAAAGATCGGTTTGCTTTTTATTAACTTTAATAATCGATTATGCTGTCTATAAGCTGTGCCAGCGTTTACATAAAGATGAAGTTCTACCTTTATTATTAGTTGCAACTAGTCAAGTTACTTTGGCATATTGTACACGCCCTTTTTCAAACTCAGTGGAATTAGCCATTCTGTGCGTTAGTATACTGAAATTGGTCTCATTTGATATGGACCGAACCTCAGGTTTTTTACTAGGTAGTGTACTAACTATAGGGGTGTTCACTCGCATTACATTTATTTTATATGGATTTCCTATTGGGTTGGCATTTTTGTATATCGCTAAAAAACAACAACGACTGGTACAAAGTATGTTTAGCTTTTTGTTTGGAGCAAGTCTTGCCGCAAGTCTTTTTATATTGACCGATTCTTTATATTACGGTAGCTTAACCTTTGTCTGGAAAGAAAGTAGTATGCAAGTAACTTTAGATGATGCAATTCGACTGATCACGTCTCCTATCGATATACTAGATATAAGATTGGAAGGCAATTTTGTTTTTACTCTTTTGAATAATTTGCTCTATAACACGAATGTGAATAATCTAGCTTTGCACGGGTTACATCCAAGATATACACATTTTCTTGTTAATTTTCCATTACTTTATGGTCCTTTAGCATTGACAAGTTTATATACCATTTGGACAACTAGTAAAAAAATTAGACATGAGCCGAATTCCTATCTATATTATAGTAAGATTTATGGAAAATAAATGGAATCGATATACGTATTATTGATACTGACTTGTTATTTAAAAGCAATGGTTGGTATAGTTTTTACATCTATGGTTGGACTATCTTTAATACCTCACCAAGAAGCACGATTCCTTGTTCCGATGTTAGTTCCTTTAGTCATGATCTATACCTGGGATCAAGAAGCAAATATTGGTTCTGTACTATTTTTGGTAATATATATGTATATATATATATATATATATATATATATATATATATAAATGTATTTCTATATATATCTATATTTATTTATTTATCTGTATCTATAACTAATAATGATTTTTTATTTTTGGGTTTAAAATGAAGCTATTATGGATCGGTTTTAATTTAGTAGCAAGCTTTGTATTTGGAAATTTACACCAGGTATACTAATATAATAAAACAATAACATTTATTAAAGAATTATATATAACTAATATACTGATATATAGGCTGGTGTTGTGCCTACCATGTCATTTGTTCAACGCCAAACGATGGGTATTGATGGATGTCAATTACTTTCTTATGGGGATATTACATGTGATATTATACCTGTTGGTGGTAAGGATATATAAAAATATATTGCTCTTTTTTTTTTTTTTCCAAACTTATATATGAAATATTTGTATAGGCCCTATTAACACCAGCGGATTTAATATTACAACACATGTTGTGTTCCATAAGACTTATATGCCACCTCGCCATTTACTTTCATTCCCATTATCTTGGAAAGGTAAGGAGTAATAATTCTTATTTTTATAAAATATCAAACCCATCATTATTACTAATATAACTGCTGTTACTTTTATTTAAAACATAGATGGGCCTTCACAAGTTTCAATTGAAGATGTAGCAGGGAATCGGACATTATTATATGATACATTGAAGAAACGTCAAGGTATTACTTATAGAAAGCATAACAAAGAGCGTTTACAAATTGAGTTTTCACCCTCCAAAATTAACGAAGGGACTTATGAAAGGTAATAAGAGAAAAAACAATTAATATTTTTAATAAAATAAATAATTTAACCTTATTGTATATCAGAACATTACTTATAGTTCCTAACGTCACACCTCTACCAGATATACCTGGGCAAAAATACATGCTTATATCAAATTATGAACCACATGTTAATTTTGATGATATCGGTGAAATGTTTAAAATTGCCAAAAAATATGATTCGCCTATTAATTTAGCAAGTTTAAATATATTTGTTATTTTATCAGATAATAGTGCTTAATCATTCTGAACGTATCAACACATACATTTTAGAAAAGAGTCTATCTTTAATCAACATCTCTTGTTATTTATAGAATGACTACACAAAAAAAGGAAATTACACAACGGTAGATTTTTGGTTAAACCCTTTTTCATAACAATAAAAGAGTAAAATGACATCATATATTGTAACACACTTCATGCTTTTTTTTTTAAAAAAAAAAAAAAATAAAAAAATATTTTCAAAGTATTAAAAAAGATTAATAGTAAATCTATTTATCATGAAGTAAATATATAATTTTTTTATTTTTATTAATGAAATACATATAGATATATACATATAAATTATGATTATGATGAAAAAAGAAATATACAATAAATTTTGAATAATAATACAAATTCTATAATGGAAGGCTGTTTTGGGGAGGGCTTAATTTTTGAATAGATACAGATTTTGCTTTTAAGATTAACTTTTGTGAATGAGTGCATGTTGGCTTAAAATTACGAATAGGTGTGCCCATACAATCGTTTGACTATTAAATAATTGAAATGTTAGTTAATATATATATATGTATATAATGAATGATTCTTATTAAAAAACTTACTCGATAAAAAGTTAATTTAATATGGGGATCATTCAAGTTGATAGAACCAATATGTTTTGATTGTAAATTAAAACAAGGTGTAGAAGAGTACATTGAGGAATAACGAATATGTTGAACAACACCTTTATTATTAGGTCTTGTATAAACATTCATGGCAATATAATCATTCTTAGGAGTCTGAAGCAGTACGTT
This sequence comes from Cunninghamella blakesleeana, assembly GCA_017871115.1. Lineage (NCBI taxonomy): Eukaryota > Fungi > Mucoromycota > Mucoromycetes > Mucorales > Cunninghamellaceae > Cunninghamella > Cunninghamella blakesleeana. The sequence goes on from JAFCIZ010000006.1 coordinate 3,430,293, forward strand.
ATGACTAGTTGTATTTAAAATAAAGAATCCTAATAACAATAGTAAAATTACAAAGCTTTTATTCATGCTTGCCATTTTATATATAATATTATAATGATAATGAAAAAAAGAAAAAAAAAAAAACAAAAAAAGAAAGAAGAAAAAAAAAAAAAAAGGTTATCTTTAAATATCTAAAATGACATATTTATATTTAGTAACAAAATCTCTGATCACCTGCTTTAAAAAATAAAAATAAATAAAGCTATACTTGAAAAAATGATGATATAAAACAAACACACTAGTCTAAAACCCTTGGCACTTGCACACTAATACCTTTTTAAATTTACATACGTAGTATATATGTAGTATATATGTATATACATATTATCTCTTTAAAACTTTTATATATAAACTATATTGTTTAGATCAATACCAGGAAATATATATATATATATATATATATATTTTAATTTTCTTTGTTTCATCTTATATTTGTTTTTGATTTTGGGCTTTGATTTTTATAAAATGTGGCTAATAATAAATTCTTCCAACTTTACCGAATTGGAAAGTGGCTTTTTTCTTTACTTTCTATGCTGGAGAATATCAAATTTCTATTTTCTATTTTTCGTTGTTATAAAGTTCTAAAATAATACAAATCCGCTATTTGAAATACTATATAACTTGCTAAAATAGATTAAAAAGTAATTTTCATTTAAACATGATTATATTATTAACAATAGCTTTATACCAAAAAAAAAAAAAAAAAAAAAAACATAGTTTAGAAATAATTTCCCATTTAAACATAGCTGTACTATTAAATCACATAATAAGTTTGTATAAAATAAAAAATATTACTATTAATATATTTACATACATATAAATACTGATAAAGACCATAAAAGGAAATTATTTGTTCAGTAGAATTCATAAACATAAAAATAATAAAAATAACTTGGGCCCTAAAGTTTTTATAGTGTTTTCAGTTTTATTTTTATTTTATTTTTTTTTACATTTTTCCAATTATTAGTTAGAAAAAAAAAATCAAACTTTTATATTACAAAAAGCTTTATAAAGATTATTCAACTTGAATAATTTAACTTTTGTATCTGAATATATGTAGCAAAGTTTTATTTTCATTATTATTATTATTATTATTATACTTTCATACAACTAAATATCTCAGCTACAATTAAGGATAATACGTTGGTATTTAAAATTTCAGGCACCATCCATTATTAACGATATAGTTGATTGTATGATTTGTTAGTATTCATTTTAATATATCGGAGACATCTTTTTTTAAAAATCCACATGAATTTTAAGAAACATAGTATCTTCCATGCAAAATAGAATAACTCAGATGGAACGTGATAACACTTGTACACAGTCTTTCTTATAAAAATTTTATAATACAAAATATACACAAGTCCACCAATTTTTTTTTTTTGGAGTTATTATTCCCTTTTTTAGATTAGGTTTCAACCCTTTTTTCTTTTCTTTTTTTTTTTTTTTTATTTTATTTTCTTACTCCTCCTTATTTATTTTCTCTTTCTTTAGTTATTTATTAATTCTTTATATCTTATGAAAAAGCCTACATCAGGTAAACGATTATTTTATATTATATAGTACTTGAATTCTTATATTGATTCTTATTTTAATTTTTATATTCAAGATCATCTTGTTTTTTTTATTCATGGCATTGGACAACAATATGAAAAGTTTGGTCGACTAGAACATCATGGTAAATGATATATATATATTTATTTATTGTCAATCTTTTATTTATTCATCCACTTCTTTTTAATATAGTCTTAACAATGCAGAAAAATACAGAACAAATATTACAGCAGCAATTTCCAGATCATTCACTTAGAATTCAGTATGTTGCTATAGGTAAATGGATAATGGAGTAAAAAAAAATAAAATAATAATAATAAAATATATTTCTTACTCTATTCTTATTATATTATAGAATGGCATAGTATCGTACATAAACTTGTAGATATGAAAATGGATCAAATTACACTTGAAACAGTTCCAAAAGTAAGATTAGCTACTAATCATTGGTTAATGGATTGCTTATATTGTAAGTTTCATAATAATCATATCTTTGTATTTATATTTGAAAATATAATTTATTGATCAACTATTTTTTTGTTTATAGATTTCTCAAAACCATATGGACAATGTATTATTGATACTGTATGTCAACAATTTGATAATGCTTATAACCAACATATTGAAACTTATCCTGATTTTATAGATAATCAAGGACAGTGCCATGTTGTAGGGTTTTCTTTAGGGGGTGTAATAGCCTTTGATATTGCTTCAAAACAATGGAAACCAGAAGATGGAATAGAACCTCAATTCAATCCCTCTGAAAATAATCCTTATATGTGTTATGAACCATATCATATTCAAGTCCCTATGCTCAAATTTCCTTTAAAGTATTTATTTACTTGCGGAAGTCCTATTGGTAAATAAAAATAGAATAAATATACCAAGATTATGAAAAATAAAATAAAATGAAAAAATAAATATTAATATTACCTTTTTATATACATATATATATATAGGTGCTGGGTTAGTTTTTAGAGGACTGGATTACACACATTACCGACCACCACCTCGTACAAAAGTATATAATATTTTTCACCCATTTGATCCACTTGGTTACCGTATAGAGCCAATGATCAATCATCATTATTCTTCTATTCATCCTGTTCGATTATCTCGTGCTCAGCGACAGCCTATATTACCAAAAATACCTAATCTGGGTATTCGCTCTTCTTTGGCTAACGCTGGTCCATTGATCACAAAAGCTCGCCGCACTTTTTGGCATTATATGGCATCTAATACAAGGGAAGAGGAGGAGGAAGAAGAAGAACATAGTATCAAGTCCGATAATAACATAGATTACAATCACAATGCTTCAACATTACAATCAACTACAAACAACATTACATCTTCCCATTCTTCTCTTGGTTTATCATATGTATCAACAAACTCAACTGCTGTTCCGGTTGTATCTACTTATTCAGCTACAATGCAACATTCCCGTTTTACATTATCTCCTTTATTATCTTCAATTATGAAATTACAAAAAGGTGATTCTTTATCGGCCAACTTGAATCAAAATAAATCTGATCATTCATCAACATCAACTGTAACGGAAACAGCATCATCATTAGCACAAGAAATAAATGGATTAGAAAATATAATTAATTTAGAAAGTGAGGAAGAAGAAGAGGAAGGTGTAGAATTGATAGATGATGATGATGATGATGATGATGATGATGATACACTTTCTTTTATTACTGCTTCTATTTTTGAAAATGAAAACTATAGTGATAATGGTACTGAGATAATACTTGACGATGACTTACCTATGCTGGATTCTTGTGGTAGTAGTGATATTTCTACTTCTACTCATTCAGGTGACTCAAAGTTAGATAACGATATTTCCAATACTCATTACAATCAACATAAGACTATTTTAGCAATGGATGGCACAGTACATCCGAGATTAGATTATGTTCTAACTGAAAATGTTATTGATACCTATGCAAATGAATGGATTGTTGCCTTAAAAAGTCATTTTAAATATTGGGCTAATAGGTATTGATATATATATATATATATATATATAATATTAATTGAGATAATATAATGATGACTCATGTTTTTATTTTCTTTTTTTTCTTAAAAAAAATGTATTAGAGATCTTGTATTACATATGGTGAATGTAATGATAAATGAAGAATGAAACAATATTACCATTAAAAATCCATTTATATGATTGATACCCCTCACTTGTTTAATACTCATATTCCACTTCGTTTTATTTTTTTTAAAGAGAAAAAATTGATATTATAAAATTAGAAATAAAGAATTAGTTCTTGGTCTTTGACCATAAATGCAGTATCAATTTATTTTTATTTCACTTGCATTTTGTTTAGTAGTTATTAATTCAACTTTTTTATATATAATAAATATATATTGTTAAAGTATTACTATAGATATTACCGGTGCAATCATGTTTTAACAACCTTTATAAACTGGTTTACGTTTTTCTTTAAAAGCTAATAAACCTTCTAATCTATCTTGAGTATGAATGACTTGTCCATAGTAAGATTGCTCTACCTCTAAACCAGAATCCCTTTTATTTTAAACAAGTGAAATTTAAAGAAATAAAAAATAGTTTATAAATATGCCATTTATGAACTTGGATTTATTTTTCATTTTTATGATAATATGTATTAACTTACATGTCTAAATGTGCACCACGATCGATAGCTAATTTTGCCAGTTTTACTCCAATAGGTCCATTAGGTAGTATTCTTTGACCTATTTCAATAGCCTTTTGATAAGCAGATACATTTTCATCTGTAGCATAATTTAAAATACCATAGTCATGAGCAGTTTGGCTGTCTAAAAGAGCAGCTGTAAAAATCAATTCTTTTGCTTTAGAAGTACCAATTAATCTGGATAATCTTTGTGTTCCTCCAGCACTAATAAGTAGTTTATATATATAAAAGATTATCAATAGAAAGCTCGAATGTTTCACTTATTTTATACATGTATATATCAATTTACCCAGGTAAAATTGCTAATTTTGTTTCAACAAGTCCCAATTTGGCTTTTGGACCAGCTACCCGCATATCACAGGATAATGCCATTTCTAAACCACCTCCGACTGCTGTTCCTTCAATAGCAGCAATAGTAGGAATAGGTAAAGTTTCTAAATCACGGAATGTTTGTCTTAAATTATATAAAAATTGAGATACTTCTGTAGGCGACATGTTAACTCTTTCTTTTAAATCGGCTCCAGCACAAAATACTCCATTTACCAAGCTTTGAACAATCAAAACACGGGTCCTATTTATAAAATATAATTAATAAAGTATTAATAATGATTAATATAGTTCATATTATAATTTTTAATCCACATATACATACTTTGAGAAACGAATTTCGGATAAAGCATCGCGTAATTCTTGTACTAATTTGACAGATAAGGCATTACGAGCTTCTGGTCTATTCATTGATAAAACACTAATACCTTCATTTTCGCCCTGTAGATGTTCTAAAAAAGCCTCTTTTGATTGAGTACTATGAATTTGGCGGGATTTCATACATGTCATCCATATTGGACGCATATTAGAACGCAATAACATCGAACGATTAAGCATGTTAATTTTAAAGAAAAAAAGTAAGAAAAAAATAATTGAAAAGAAAAAAGAAAGAAAAAAAAAAAAAAAAAATTGGAGAAAATAACAGGAAACGGATGTCAAAGTCCCGTGGGAAAATTAAAAAATTTAACTAGTCAAATCAATCTTATCTCTGTGGTATAAATATTGCATAAATATAATAATTGAGAGTGTTATTAAACTACTTTTCTAGAAGTATAGCTTTATATACGATACAATTTTATTAAAAGAAAATAAACTCTTTTCCTTCTAAGCATATTTCATCTTTACACTATTTATTTTTACAAAAATCATTATTTAATAAATAATTATCAAATTTTCAGATATATTAAATTTTTTTAGAATCTCTATCTCTCAAATAAGATTGTCTTCCTCTCGTAAAAAAAAAAGCTTTTCTACTTTCTAATTTAAAGTTTTCAGTGAACAGTTTTTCAGAAAGAAATTTATTCATAGAAGGGATATCCATTGTAGTAATTTTAAATTACTTTGATTGTTTATAGGAACTTTATACATTTAAATGGAAAGAATATAATAATAGAAAAAAAATACATATTTAACTTTCGTGGTTCCCTTATATATTATATATTACTAGATTCAATTATTCAAATGTATAGAGTATTCTGAAGATCATCTAAAAATATGAATTTGCTACTTTTACTGAATTAATATTATAATAATCATATATTGGTTAAAGGATTATATAGCTCAGGATGATTTATAAAAAATACGTTTATGTTATGGATTTCTTAGTCTAGTTTATAAAATGAATACTAACTTTTCTCAAATAAATATAGTATCTTTTTTTCACTAAAAAGAAAAAAAGAATCTACATATTTTAACATTTGAAATTAAATATACATTATTTAAATTGGAATTATTGCTATTATTATATTAATTACCTCATTATTTTGCCTATTTTAAATATTTTATATCGAAACCTTAATATTCATTGCAAAAAAAGAGTTCTCAAACTGGAGCTTTGATGTGTACACAGCCTAATCAAGAAATTTCTCTGTGGGTATTTTTTATATATAGAAATAACATTATAACCGAAAATTTTATTAATATAACAAAAAACTAATATATAATATAAATAATAACAAAAATAAACTATGTAAATAAAATTATATTTACGACAAAAGATACAGTTTTATAATAAATAATTTAATAGCTTCAAAATAAATAACAAATAACAAATAAAAATAATTTTTTTAAAAAAAAGTTAAAAGAGAAAGTGAATAAAATATAAAAATTGGATTAAAAAGTCATCTAGGAAATTAAATTTCAGCAGCCTTAGAACAGCGTAAAGTAAATCCTAAACACTATCAAGGGTAAATCAATTTTTTTTTAAATAATTGTAGATTAGAGAACTTTGCTTCTGATACACTCTCATTTTGGAAATTGGAATCAGTTTTTTTTTTTTTAAAAAGAAAAAATACGTTCCAGCCTCTTTCAATTTTTTTATTCCTTTCTTATGGTAAACCAATAGTATTATTTTATAAAGCGTTTGATCAATATGATGTAATTTACTCAGATACCCATACGTCTAGTATATTTCTTTAACTATGGATATCTGTTCAATCTTCATTTACGTCAAATTTAATAGAGTCATTTTGGTCCATTACCTATTCTAAATAATATTTAGGAAGGATATATATACCATTTTTTTTACATAATGCAAGGATTTAAATTTAATAAATAAGAATAACAGTTGCATTTAAAAGCTTTGATATTTAAATAGTTCCCTTCTGAAAAAGAATAATATGATATTGATAACTGGCAATAAGTGTTTATATTCTATTGAATCTTAATAATTTAGTCGAAGATATATATATATATATATATATATTGTATAATTTATTTTTAAAGAGCCCTCCAAATATAAACAATATTTCACATGATATAATGGTGGTGAAGGTTCAAGGTAACTATAATTCCTTGTTAGCATAAATGTATATAAATATTTAGTTCTTTCCTTTCCTTTTCTCTTTCTCTCTATATATATATGATTCGAGATATTACATAGTTTTTGTGGGGTGATCAAATAAATGTCCATTTGTCATTGTGTGTCAAATAAAGTAAAAAGGAAGTTACACGAGCGGGATCCTCATTAACTCAACTATCGGTGTTTTAATTTGTTTGTAAGAAGCTTCCGTTTTTTTTTCTTTTTGTTTTCGTTTTCTTTTTTTTTCTCTTTCTTTATTGTTTTTTTATCCAAAATGCTTACTTCCATTTCTCGTATGGCTATCAGCCAACCTACCCGCTTGGCTTCCCGTGCATTCATATCTACTTGGAACAATGTCCCTCAAGGTAAAAATAAACAAAATAAAATAATATACGTATTCTATATTTAACTAGTTTTTTTTTCTTTTTTTTAAAATTTTCTCTTTGGAATAAAGGTCCTCCTGATGCCATTTTAGGTGTTACTGAAGCCTTTAAAAAAGATACTGATCCCAGAAAGATGAATCTTGGTGTTGGTGCCTACCGTGATGATAACGGTAAACCATATGTTTTAGAAAGTGTTAAAAAGGTATCATATTAAACATTATTATTATTACGCGTTTTATATAAATGGAAAATTAAAGTAGTATGACTCATTTTTTTTTTCTTTTTTTCTTTTTGCTTTTTTTTTAAAAATAAATTAGGCTGAAGCCATTTTACTTGAAAAAAATTTGGATAAAGAATATGCTGGAATTACAGGTGTACCTGCTTTTACAAAGGCTGCTGCCGAATTAGCTTATGGTGATGATAGTGCTGTTCTTTCCGAAAATAGAGTAAAGTATTAAATATATAAAAACTAACCGGGGAAACATGTGAAATTAGTGTGAAAAAGGCGGGGTTTTTTAAAGTAATTTTTTTTTATAAAACTTTACAGCTTGCTATTACTCAATCTATATCTGGTACTGGTGCTCTTAATATTGGTGCCAACTTTTTGAGCACTTTTTACCCTCACGCTAAATCAATTCTTGTACCTAATCCTACTTGGGGTAACCACAACGCTATTTTTTCTCGTGCCGGTTTGAAGGTTGAAAAATATGGCTATTTTGACAAGCAAACCAATGGTTTAAATATTGAAGCTATGTTACAAGATATTAAGGTAATAAAATATAGATACATTGATTATATATATATATATATATATATATATGTATGTATACATGTTGCTTATACCATTAAATGATTACTAAATAGAATGCTCCTAAAAATACTATTGTTTTGCTCCACGCTTGTGCTCATAATCCTACTGGTGTTGACCCAACCCAAGAACAATGGAATGAAATTTCTCAAGTTATCAAGGTAAATATAACAATAGCTAACATGAATAGAAAATAGTATAATTTTTTCTAACTTTTATAATTTTATGGCATATCCACCGTTTGGTAATTGATAAATAGGAACGTGAGCATTTTGCATTCTTTGATATGGCTTATCAAGGATTCGCTTCTGGAGATTGTACTCGCGATGCCTACGCTCTTCGTAAATTTGTAAATGAAGGACAACAGGTTGTACTTTCTCAATCCTTTGCCAAAAACATGGGTCTTTATGGTGAACGTGCAGGTTCATTCTCAGTTATTACAGCTGATGCTGAAGAAAAAGCCCGTGTGGAATCTCAACTTAAAATTTTAATTCGTCCCATGTATTCTAACCCCCCCATCCATGGTGCTCGTCTTGTATCCACTGTACTCAATACACCTGAATTAAAACAATTATGGTTAGATGAAGTTAAATTGATGGCTGACCGCATTATTACTATGAGAACTAAACTTAGAGATCACTTGGAAAAAGACTTTGGATCAAAGAAGAATTGGGAACACATTACTAACCAAATTGGTATGTTCTGTTATTCTGGTATGACCCCTGAACAAGTTGATCAACTTAAAGACAACTGGCATGTTTATTTAACCCGTGATGGTCGCATTTCCATGGCTGGTATCTCCTCTGGTAACGTCAAATATCTTGCCGAAGCCATTCATAATGTTACTAAAGACTAAAATAAAGGGTATAATAAAATAATAAACGTAAAAATATATACCATATTTATATGTATAAATATTTTATAGATGGTTTAATATTAAATAAAAGTTGAGGTCTATTATATATGAATGTGTTTAGTATATATATATATATATGTGGGCTATGTTATTTGTTATAAGGATATATAAGGTAATTTGATCAATTTTAAAGCCTAAAACTATTTTAAAATTTCAATTTATATTTTCAAAGATGAATCCTCTAGTGGTGAGGTAAAATAATGCATAAAATTTTAAGTTATCGTAATTATAGAGAATATGTAGTTGTTGAATTTATCAAATTAAACTTATTAAAAAGTAAAGAAAATGTTTTGAAACTTTTAGTTAACCTTTATTTAAATGTTAAAATAAGTGTTATATTTATACTTTTTGGTGGATTAGTGACAATAGGCCTAATTTGTAGATTATATAGTATGAAATAAAGTTATAAAGTTATCTGGTGAGGGTAACGCGGATTAGAATAGAGCTTAAAGTATGTATATAGTAATGGATCTGCAGGATTAGAAGATTTAAAGTTATAGCAATGGGTAAGCTAATAGGAATGGATCATTTTGTATTAGGTACACAGTAGTGATTTTATAATAAATATTAAATATTTCATGTGTATTATAAGTGTATTATAATTTATGAAGTCATTTAATATTGTTATTATATGGTAAATACAACAAATATAAAATAAAAAAGCCTTTTATTTATTTAATATTATAAACTTAGAATGTCAATCAATCCAACTTTTGGCAACTAAATATTCCTCATAAAGCCATAGAAATATGGTGGAGAGTATTGATTCACAAGCTACCAACAAATTGTAGATTGCATCAAATTAAATACAAAAAAAAAAAAGTAGATTGTATCAAATGATACCAACCAAGTTTCAGACTCCTCGTTGTTCCTTCTGTCCTGATTTTGAAGATGATCAACATTTTATTCTTCACTGTAAAAAGAAAAAGGAATTTTGGGAAGCTTTCCTTTATTCCAAAAATATACCACAGGAGAAGTTTAATAATATATGGTCATCTATAACTTTTAATCGTATTAATAAGGTTAACAACAATACTTTGATACTAATAGGACATGTTTTACTGATACTTTGGCAACGACACTGGCATCATTTCTTTGAAGAAACAACTTGGAGGACAGATTTTGCTTTAGCAGGATGGAAAGTCTTCCACAACTATAATGATATTAACTTAGATTGGCAGTAATGTACAATCTATGTTAAATTATCTTTTGTACATTTAATATAGCTGATTGAAGATCTTTAATTAGAAAAAGAAAAAAAGAAAATATAGTTAGTTTTTTTTTTGTTTGTTATTTTATTTTATTTTTGCTAACCGGAGTTTATAATTCGTCTAATAAAGAATATACAAGCATTACACAGTAATGCAGTGTTGTTTTTTAAATACAAAAAAAAAAAAAAAAGAATTAGATATACAAATCGTTTTATTTTATTTATTTTTTTCTTTTAAAAAAAAATAATTCTTTTGTAGCTCTGTTTTATTTATACCCCTTAGTGTTTTGTTTTCGAATCTCACCCCTTACTAAGTCACAGGATTCTTAAGTCAAAAAAAAATACAAAAAAAAAGGAGTTTATAATTCGCCTAATAAAGAAAACACAAGCATTACACAGTAATGCAGTGCTGTTTTTAAATACAAAACAAAAAAAAAAATTCCAAAATATTGTGTAATGTGAGTGGTTTGTGACTCGCGTTATTGCTCTCCATTAAATACAAAAAAAAAAAAAATTGATTAGAATATATTATCTTTCTTCTTTACTATAGGGGGATAAAAAATATATAAATCAAGTTAAAGAAAATAAAGTATAAAAACAAGATGAAGCTTGCTCTCCTTACGACTATTATTTTTGTGTTATGCCCATTGCTTATTAAGGCTGATGCTTGCAGTGCAGCATGTGGTGTGTCCACACAAGGTAGTACTTGTGCTCAAGGTGAAGCATGCTGTGAAGATAGATGTAGAAATGCATGTGGTAGACCTGGTGGTTATTGTACAATTTTTGGAAGTTGTCAGTGCAACTGAGCTCCATCAACGTGATTATTTATATAAAGATAGAGTTTTTGTTTTAGGTTCTTTTCTCTATCGTTTTTATATCCTAATGAATCTAATTGTCAATTGATCCGTTTATACCTAATTTATTTTACAATTCCTTTATTATACCATTTGCGTTTCCAGTTTTTGATTTCCTAATTATTTTAAAGATAAAGTTCGACATCATGTCTTTGTTTAAAAAAATACTATAGGGGGATACATCGTTATATTTATAATTTATAATTTTGCTTTTTATACATTATATTGTTTTTATTTAAAGCTAAATACAGATATTACAGTACAGCTACAAATGGAAGACGCTGAAATCAAGGATAGAGAAGGTTTAAAGAACTATTATTATTCTGAAATTTGACCTGTATTTGAGATTGATGATTATCCAGATGGCCATTTAGATGCAGAAGCAGTAAGTCTGTTTATTATGACTAAAAACTCTTTGATGACAGAAGAAGTTTATTATTATATGGAAAATCTGGTGAAGACAGCTACACATGAAAATAATCTAGTAGCCATAAGATTCTTGAATAAGTTGAAATTTATATATGAATACGATCACAAAAGTGCAAACTAAGATTTTTAACTATTTGTAATAAATAAAAAAGATTAATATATATATATTTTACTACTTTCTTTCGCTTAAGAATCACATTTATGCAGGATAAACTTTTAAGTGCAACAGACAAAACCATTTACTTAACAAATTAAAAAGAAATACCACCAAAACAACAGAAAGCAACCCAACCTACACTTGTTGCAACTACTGTTAACATTTTATAGAATTTTCAGCTATGTCTAATACTGAATATTCTAACCATCTTCCTCGAAATGGAATCGGGGAAACATGGGCAAAAAAAGTGGCCAAAGGTATGGAAAAAAGAATACCTAATGCCATGCAAAATAAAAATATTTACGGGGAGCAAATAAATATTGCTCATGAAGTCATGCATGAAGATGATCTTCTTAAAGATCGCTTAAGAATTCATAAGGCAAAATAAATAGCACAGCGCGCTTTGGAGGAAAACTCTGTACTCTTTGAACTTCCTAAGAAACATGGGCTCTCAAATAAGGAAATCTACAAGCTAATTGAATCCCTGTTGTATTCACCATATAATAACAATATTAAATGGCTTCATAAATTATAATACACTTATAATACACATGAAATATTTAATATTTATTATAAAATCACTACTGTGTACCTAATACAAAATGATCCATTCCTATTAGCTTATCCATTGCTATAACTTTAAATCTTCTAATTCCGCAGATCCATTACCACAGACATACTTTAAACTCCATTCTAATTCACGTTACCTTTACTAGATAACTCTATAATTCTATTTTCATATTATATAACATATAAACTAAGTCCAGTGTCACCAATCCACTAAAAGGTATAAATACAACCCTTGTTTTATACATTTGAATAAAGGTTAACCAAAAGTTTCACAATATTTCTTTGTTTTTAACTTTTTGTATAATTTTAATTGGTAAATTCAACAGTCTCCCAATAAAATTAAATTTTCTAAAGGTTGTTTATCAAAAATAGGATGTCTCTGTAATTGTTCAAAAAAAGCTGGTCGTATTGCTTTAGTTGCTGGTGCATAGGTATTCACTAGGTTGCATATTAGTTTGTTATTAGTTTTATCTATAACAGATCCAGTCATAATACGTTCATTAGTAGTAATTGATAGGTTGGTTAGTTCATAATTCTTATTAATGCATATGATGGCAGTATATGTAGAGAAACAGCTGCTCATGCCAGGGAATGAGTGTAGAAGGGAATTTATTTGAGAGTCATTTAATTTTTTCCCATAATTTATTGTGTTTATTTCTTGTATGCATAATATGTCAATTTTATGTTCCGTGTATGTGCGTAAATATTTTTTAAAATTAGTTTTTGGTGTTGATTTTAATTCATTATTGGTGGTATTAGTATTGAGGCTTCTCGTGTTCAGAGTAGCTATTTTTATTTTATTGTATTTTGACATAATATTTATTTGGTGTTGGTTGTAGGTTTCTGCTTTTGCAGTGCCTTTCTTGGGATGATGATAGTAGTCTCAGATTTCTTGATGCTGCTATTAACGTTGTTTATACTTCTGATAGTATTATTAATAGCATTTGGTTTGTTTATCCTGCCAATATTTTGTTTATTTTTGATCCGGTTTTTAGCTAACAGACTTAGTCAAATCTATCATTTCTTTTTGAGAGTCAATAGTGTATTTGTGTGTTTCATTTATTTCTTCCTTAGAATCCATAGTGATTTCTTTATTCTCTTCTCGGGGTTGGTTATCTGTCATCTGATCTTCTTTGCCTTCATCAGTAACTATTCTAATTGCCTTATTCATAGTTGCATGTTTGGATGCTAAAGAGTCTCTATCTAATAGTTTACCATTTGTTACGGGTTGAGTGTCTAAACTATTTGTTGGATGCTCTGTTTCCATATGTGTAAGATCTGATATAAAATTCTTCTCTATGTTGAATTTATCAATTAAAATTATACAAAAAGTTAAAAACAAAGAAATATTGTGAAACTTTTGGTTAACCTTTATTCAAATGTATAAGACAAGGGTTGTATTTATACCTTTTAGTGGATTGGTGACACTGGACTTAGTTTATATGTTATATAATATGAAAATAGAATTATAGAGTTATCTGGTGAAGATAAAGCGAGTTAGAATGAAGTTTAAAGTATGTCTATGGTAATGGATCTGCGGAATTAGAAGATTTAAAGCTATAGCATAGCATAAGCTAATAGAAGTGGTTCATTTTGTATCAGGTACACAGTAGTGATTTTATTATAAATATCAAATATTTCATGTGAGTTATAAATGTATTATAATTATGAAATCATTTAATATTGTTATTTTATGGTAGATACAACAAGGAGACCTGTTGAGAAGAACACTGACTTCACCTTCAAAGTATCCACTATCTTTTAAAATTAATATTTGGGCTACTTGACCATAACAATTGAGAGATTCAATCAACATGTCTTTAAACTTGTCTTCTTCTTCTGATGGGACCCCTGAAATATACACTCTAGTCATTTCAGGCATTTCATTAACGTTTTCCATACATGGAGTACCACGATGTACTATTCCATCAATGGTAATACCTTTGCTGATAGCTTCTTTTCTATCAGTTTCATTAGCAAACTTAGCTTCAATGAGTAAGTTTTGTTTTATACTATTTTCTTTAGGTTTGTTAATACAACGGAAACCTAATACTCTACCACAGGAGTCTTCTTAGATTCTTTAAAGTTTACACCCAACAGGTTGGTACCTCTTGTATTACCATGATGACTGTAAGGGGTGACGCCTTCAATTTCACCTTTTTTTCTTTATCACTAGCAAGTTGTACTTTATCCTTTGGAGATGACTTTTGATGAATTACTTCCTGTTTTTTCTTACGTTGGTCTTTTAAAAGCTCGTATTTTATCATGTCTCTTGCTATATCACTATCTTTTTCCTTACAGAAACGAGCGATATGTCCTTTGACTAGACATCTAGAGCATGTAATTTGTCTCATGAGTGGACAATCTTTATGGATGTGACCTGTTTGTCGGCATTGATAACAAACAGGAGGAGCTCCTTTGTATGAAGCTGGCATATAACTATCCCAGAAAGATAGATATAGCATCCTTTGTAAAGGAAGGTAATTCACTTTTTCATCGGTGTCGTTGGTATCTAGGAGTACTGATACTTGACCTTCGAAAAATTCACCATTTATATGTTTTTTTATCTGACATACTTTTCCATAGAAACTCATTGATAGAAAAATGCCATCCAAGAGTTCATCACTTTTCTTTGGTATATAATCCAAAAGAACTATTACCATTTTAGGGGGAGTGGCCGACTTGTTCATGCCACTAGGGCTGGCTTTGTATAAAACTTCATCCAAAACAATTCCTTTCTCGATAGCCTGTTCTGCATGTTCTGGGTTGCTAAAAATAATTCCTATCAAATTTGAGCCTTTTAGATTTCCATGTCGGCTGTAGGGAGTAGCACCTTCAATGTTTCCAATCTGGGTTACAATAGTTTTATAGAGTTCTCTATTTGTGAGACCGATATTTTTTGGAAATTCAAAAAGCACTGAACCTACTTCCAAGGTACGTTGTGCTATTTGTTCAGCCTTATGTACACGAAGGTGATCTTTTAATGTCTTCGTAAATAATTTCTTGAGTGATGTTAACGGCCTCTCCATAAACATCTTTATTGGTCATTGCTGCAGGAACTTTATCCTTTTCAGTCATTGAAAAAGCTAGAGGGTTGTTACAACAGGTATAGATTAAGTTGCTTCTGTTGTTTTAGTGGTTTTTCTTTTTTTTTTTTGAGTAAAAATAAATATAATTTTTGTCTGCTGTGCTTAAAAGTTTATCCGATTAATATATAATTCTTTAGGCGAAAGAGAGTTTTTTCTTAAGCGAGAAAGCTTTTTTTTTAGTTTTGAATAAAAGTGAACTAAAAATTTAACAATTTGCCTTATCTTTTTTACTTAATATTTTAATTTGATAAATTCAACAGTAGTATTACTTTGCCATTATAACTTGATTGACATTCTAAGTTTATAATGTTAAATAAATAAATTTTTTTTTGTATTTAAATAAATAAATAAAAGGCTTTTTTTATTTTATATTTATGTTTCATGTTTGTTGTTGTCCATGCAAATGAAAGCACATGAAAAATGCATTATTTCTTCAGGCTAATACTCTAACAGTTCCTGCTTGACAAGTGAAATAGCCTTATCAATTTCATTTGTTTTGTAAGGGAATTCTTCAATTAACTTGTTGTATACCCTTATGACATATTCTTCTTCAAAGTAATTATTCGCTTTTAGAAAACTATCCAATATAGTTGCTAATTTTGTAACATCTTCTTCACTTACATGATTCTCCATTAGTATAGAGTAAGGTTCACCAAGGATAAAGCTATCAACCAGTTCATTAAAATAGTTTGACATATTGTTTGTTAACAGACCAATGTATCTTGTTTTCTTATAATGTGTAAATTTTAAAAATAAAAAGACGTGTGCTCCCCTATAGTATACGAAATAAAGAGAAAAATAAATAAAAGGCAAAAAATATATTTTAATCAAAAACATTACGTTTTAATGGAGAGCAATAAGGCGAGTCACAAGCCAGTCACGTTACACAGTATTTTAGGTTTTTTTTAGTCGTGGAATATTTTATCTGAAAACTTTTTTTTTTTTTGGTATTAAAAGGCAAACTTTATTTAAATGTATTATATTATCATTAAATATACTAAACTAAATTACTCAAACTTTAGGAAACTCTTCTATTTTTTTTTTTTTTTTTTAATGAATTAAATTATTTGATATCTAAACTATTGCTATTATGAGTATTAAAAAATAACCAGGTTGTTAAAGCCCAATCTGTTCTCCACATTCTTTCTTCAAATATAGAATTCCAATGGTGTTGCCAAATTGTATTAATAATGTTACCTATTAGAATTAATGAATCTTTCTTGGGGTTTGTATTCCTGTTGAAAGATATTATTGGCCATATATTTTTAAATCTTTCTTGAGGAATATTATTTCGAAACATTATAGCTTTCCAGAATTCTTTTTTTGGTTTACATGACATTATAAAGTGTTCCTCACTTTCGTGTTCTTGACAAAACGCGCATATGGAAGTTTGATACTTCATGGGGGATATGTGATGTAATCTTGACCTTGTTGGTAATTTATTGATTAATATCCTCCACCAAACTTCTATGGCTTTATGGGGAATTTGTAATTGCCAGAAAAGCATCCAATCTTTTTTTCCTAAGTTGCAGGCTGGTATTTGAGACAAAGGGGGGGGGTGTTTAAAGGCAAATATTGGAGGATCTTTATTTCTCCAAAAGCGACGTAATACATTAGGAGAGGCATGACATACTAGTATAGGCTTCTTTTTGTCTGAACTTAAGTACCAGTGATTAATTATATCTGTTTCCTTCCCATTATTGAGATTTATCCGAGGGTTAAAAATGTAGGAGCTTAGTTGTGGGAGAGGTTTTAGATAATCAAACATTAGTAGGGATATTATTTCTTTGTATACTTTATATTTTTTGAAACTTGGATCATTAAAATTTTTAACCAACCAGTTAGAAGGAATCTTTTTCTTTATATTAGGGCCATTTTTGAGTAGCCTTGACTTGACATTGGGAGTTAAAGCTAATTTTAAAGGAATGTGATTTATAGCAGAGGTGGGCCAATGTGAAGTTATATCTATTGGTGGTAGTGTTGATATAATATTGATGATGTGGCTCATATGGGGTAGCTTTTTGAATTTTTTACTTATTGTTAGAGGGTCTAGTAAAATTGGTATGACTGATGATTGTTTAGTATAATATGCAATATAGCATCTAAACGTATCGAAGAGAAAATTATTCTTGTTATTGATTAACATCTTTTGAATATATACCATGTGAAGGGCTTTATGTTGTTGATTGATATTAATAAGATTAATACCACCTTGATTTTTAGGTGCACAAAGTAATCGGTAGGACGGTTTGGGGAAAAAAGGAACAACATATTCGTATATTTTCTTTTTTATTTTAGCAAGCCATTTATCTGGTACAATTGTCACTCTTAATATATGCCATAGACGGGATAGTAGGAGAGAGTTGACTATTAGTGATCTACCTCTGATTGATAATGATCTTTGCTTTAGAATATTTATCTGATTATTCAGTTTATTTTCTGTATTTAATAGGAAAGAAGATAATTGCATCTCGTTTGTATAAAGAGGGTATCCTAGGTAGGTGATTGCTGATGGGCTGTTGCTATCATGCCATGAGATATTTTCAGAATTAGCTACATACTTCCAAACTTTATGAGGCGTTCCAGTAAGGGAGAACATAACTGTTTTCTGGAAATTAACTTTAGCATTGCTGGCATCACCGTATAGTTGTAATAGACCTTTAAGGTAAAACCATTCTTCTAAATTTCTTATGAAAATTAATAAATCGTCTGCATATGCTAGGATTTTCAGACTATTATTATTATATCCATCTTCTTTATTATCTTCATCTTGTGGACAGTTATAGCTTGGTACACTCTTTGTGATTGGTATTCCTTTTATATTTTTTTCATCAAGTAAAAGGCGTAGCAGAGGTTCAAAGGCTATATTAAAGAGTAGGGGAAAAATAGGATCTCCTTGTCTTAGACCACGTTGTTGCATTATTGGGGACGCAATCCATCCATTAATTGACAGGTGAATTTTTGTTTGGAAGAAAAGGTCTTGGATTGTATCATTAAATTGAGCAGGGAAGTTGAAACGCTCCATTACTTTTTTGAGATAAAGAGGATGTATCCTATCATATGCTTTTTCTTGATCTAATAATATTCCTATCGACTCATTTTTTGGGTCATTATTGGATAAATGTGTCATCATTGATTGAGTGATCCAACCATTATCCGAAATGAGACGATTTGGCATGAATCCCGTCTGGTAAGGATTGATTAATTTATGTAAACATTGATTTAATCTGTTAGCCAACATTTTGGTGAAAATTTTAGCATCACAGTTTATTAGAGATAATGGGCGCCAGTTTTGTAGTAACGTTTTATCTCCTTTTTTATAAAAAAGTATCATTCTTGTTTCTTTCCATGAATCTGGTTTATTCCCTTTGATAGCATCATCTAATATTCCTTTAAATAGGTCTAATAGTCTTGGATATATCCTTATAATCAATTTGTAGAATTCAAAACCTAGACCATCCAGCCCAGGACTTCTCCTATCAGGACTATATTGAATTGTATTTAAAATATCCACTTTTTGAAAGGGAGAGATTAGAAAGTCTTGGTCTTTATTAGAGATTCTAGCTTGACTTGGTATGTTATCAATAAGAACCTTTATAGATCTTAGATCAATACTATCTGTACTATATAGTTTTTTGTAAAAGTTCCTTGCTTCTTTAATAATACTGTTTTTGTCTGAGTACATTTCTTTTGTTTCATGATTTTGGATAGAAGTGATGGTCATTTTCTTAGTTCTAGTTTTTAAGGAGTTAAAGAAATATTTATTACTTCTTTCACCTTTTTCAGTCCATAATGCATTAGATCTAATAATTAGTTGTTGGGTCTTTAATTCATATAATTTGTCCAATTTCTGTTCGATACTAGCTATATCTTTTAGGTTAGAAGTAGACGATCTTTTATCCTGAAGTATTTGTATCTCAGTTTTGTATCTTTTGGATTTATTAGCATTATAATAAATAGTACATTCTTTTACTTTTAGTTTGATTCTATCCCATAGTGCTTGTTTGTTTATATTTTTATCATCAACATCTATTAGTAGATTATGCATCACTTTTTCCAATATTAGATGGTATTCTTTATCATGAAGTAGTTGTGGATTGAATCTCCAGGAACCAGGTCCTAACTCCATATTATTTTTTAAATTTAAAGATGTAGAAATCATGTGGTGGTCTGTCCATACTTCAGGGATATAATCTACCCTAGTATTTGTTAGATCAGGTATAAGAGCAGGTGATGCAAAAATATAGTCAATGGTAGAAAAGTAATTGCCTCTTTTGAAGGTAGGTAAGGGAGAATAGGTATTTCCTACATTGGTATTATTTAGGGACGATATATCAATAAAATTAGTGAAGAGGTAATTAATCCATGTTTGATTGTTTCTGAAGGATTGATGTTGATGATTGTATAAATGAAGATTAAAATCACCTAAAATTATATGTCTTTCTGGTTCAGATGAGTTCGAAATTTGAGGGTTGTTTAAAATATTCTTATAAAATTCTTCCTTTTCATAATTATCAGTTGGGGCATAGATGTTTGTTATTTGGCATATAGATTGATTATTATTATTATTTATGATTGTAGCTGTCATTATCCTTTCTTCTATGCTGATACTTTCATTTATAAAATTTAAATTTGGATTAATAACTATTATTGCAATGTGTTTTGAAAAAGTATTTTTTGAATTTGGGAATAGGGAAAGGAGTATTTGTATGTCTTGTTGGCTTAAATGAGCTTGTTTTCTGTAATGTGATAGTTCTTGTAAGCAGAGAATATCTATTTTAGGGTATATATCTGTCCGTAAGAAACGAGCGAATTCTTTTTGTGTTTTTATTGATTTTAGTTTGAATACACTGCGTGCATTCAAAGTGGCGATATTAATGTTTGATAATGGCATGTAATATTATTATTATATATATATATATATATATATATATATATATATTTAGAATTGATTATTATTAGTGCTATCAAACCTTGTTTTAGATAAAGTATTAATTCTAGAATTGATTTTGTTGACTTCTTGTGAAACAGGCTGTTTCTTTGTATTTCCACCATTTAATAATCTTTTCTTAATTACTATTTTATTTCCATCTTTCATTTCTGTATCTTTTATATAGTGTTGATTGGTATGATTATTATCATCACAATACATAGTGGTCCTTTTGCTTACAGGAGCATATTTGGAAGCAAGAGGACCACCTAACACTACAATGTCATCCTCTGGTTTAGTAATATCAATGATATCACATTCCATTATTGAATTATTGGTGATTTCTGAGGTTGAGGTGACCAAGTTGGTTGCTTCTGTATTTTGATCTTTTATTATTTCTTCTGAATCATTACTAAGTGACACTGTCATGGATTCTTTTTTGTTATTTCCCTCTGTACTTCCTGACTTTATAGTAATTGGATATGAAGCTAAGGTCTTATTTTTATCTTCATTCGTCATTTTAGACTCTTTAATATAATTATTTAATTCTTTGGTAAAAGAAATTTCATTATTATTATTAATGTTATCATTATTATTAGTATTGTTAGTACTACTATAATAGTCTCTGCAATTTCTTGCTATGTGACCTCTTCCATTGCAGTTATAGCACTTAATACTAGCTAATACCGGACAGTCTTTCTTCATATGACCTATTAATCGGCAGTGAAAGCATGCTTGAGGTGCACCTTTGAATTGGGCAGGGACGTATCTATCCCAATTACTAAGGTAAAGCATTCTTTGAAGAGGTTCATAGCTTGACTCTTCTGATGATCTATTCAAAAGAACACTAACTTCTCCTTCGAAGTAACTGTTGTATTTACCATATAATAACAATATTAAATGACTTCATAACTATAATACACTTATAATACACATGAAATATTTGATATTTATTATAAAATCACTACTGTGTACCTGATACAAAATGATCTATTCCTATTAGCTTATGCATTGCTATAACTTTAAATCTTCTAATCCCGCAGATCCATTACCATAGACACACTTTAAACTCCATTCTAATTCACGTTACCTTTACTAGATAACTTTATAATTCTATTTTCATATTATATCATATAAACTAAGCCCAGTGTCACCAATCCACTAAAAGGTATAAATACAACCCTTGTCTTTTACATTT
The DNA here is from genome assembly GCA_017871115.1 of Cunninghamella blakesleeana. NCBI lineage: Eukaryota > Fungi > Mucoromycota > Mucoromycetes > Mucorales > Cunninghamellaceae > Cunninghamella > Cunninghamella blakesleeana. Next base: position 3,451,971 of record JAFCIZ010000006.1, read on the forward strand.
GAATAAAGGTTAACCAAAAGTTTCACAATATTTCTTTGTTTTTAATTTTTTGTATAATTTTGAATTGATAAATTCAACATTTTTTATTGTGAATTCATTATTAAAAATAATCTTTATTCTAATACTAACTAAACTATACTATTCTATATAACTATATTTTATTCTAAATAATCTATATTTTATTTTTATACTTACCAATAATGTCTTTTGAACATCAAAACAATAATACTAAAATTGTTGCTGAAGCCACCGCTTCTCCTATCACTGCCAATTCTTCCAAGTCTTCTTCTCCTGCTCCTATGGATACTTTTCCTATGACTGGTACCTCTGCTTCCAAACATGCTAAAGTACCTACTTTAAATGAAAAAATCCAGAGGTTAAAGGATAAATTAACATCCAAATTAAATATATTAGCTGATATGGATATTGATCACAAAGATTACTACAATGTGAGTCAAGAAGTAGCTTTGTTGACTAGACATATTGAAACTTTGCAGACATCCCAGAAGATTTTGAACAACACCACCTCTAGTAATACTAATATAAGGATGACCTACAAAGATGTTCCTTTATTTTATTTGGATGGTCAGGTTAAAAACGATACCAATGCTGAGGTGTTTAAATCTGCTGAACTTTTCTTAGAAAAGTTTGAAAGAATTCTTATATCCAATGGTGTAAACCTTGAAGTTGATTGGGAACAATGGGTACATTGTGCCATGGTGGGTGATTCCTCCATTTGGTTCAAAGATCACTTAAAAGGTAAATCTTTATCTTGGTCCACAGCTTCCAAGCTGATCATAGATACTTTTGACGCCAAGGATAAAAGAATAAAAAATGCTTTAAATGTAGTAAACATGAAGATGCATGATGGTGAATCTGTTAATGAGTTTGGTCTTAGATTTCAAGCTGCATACCATAATGCTAAATGGTCTGATGATGAAATCATGGCTGTCCTCTGTCTTCGTGCCCTTCCTCGTTCTTTACAACATGGTGTTTTAATTGCCATGCAAGGACGTGATGATAATATTGACGGTGTTCCTTCTTCTTCTTCTGTGGTTTTAAATATTGCCCGCAATATACATGCCCAGAAACGTGCTTTTGACCATGAAGGAGAATCTTCTGATTCAAAAAGAACCAAAAGAAGGACCAGTAGTGATCGTTTTCCTGTAAGGGATAAATACTGTTCTGAACATGGTAAAAGATCAAGCCATACTACTGAGGAATGCAAAGTATTAAAAAATAAAATTGTTGCTAGTAAACTTATTCCTAAACACGCTCCAGTATCTACTTCTGTTGCTACGAATAATGTTGTTGCTGGTAAACAATGTTGGAATTGTCCTGAGGTATACACACCTGAACATAAATCACATTGCAAGGGAAAGCAATTCAAAAACCAAACATACAGAGTACAAGCTATTAACGCTTCCACCTCTTTTACAAATAAAAATGTGTCCACACCTAAGGTCACGGCTATTCCTACTCTTCTTCTCCCTAAACATCATGCTGACATTGATTTGAATCTTGATTGGGATGAATTAGAAGTACAAGCTGCTGATGATATAGAAGAGACACTTGAAGATGCTATGGATGTTGAAGGCAATAAAGACAAAAATGAAATTAACATTAATATTAATATGATAACTACACATCATACTAATAATAATAATCCCTTTATATTACCATTAATTGTTAATGACATTAGAATGAAAGCCTTGCTAGACACTGGTGCTGATGTATCTGTGATTAGCCTGAAATTTTGTTCTAATAATAATATAAAGTTTAATAAAAATCCACATGTTAATTTGCATTTTGTCACTAAAAATAATTCGTCTTCACACATCGGTCTTACGGGACCTGTCTCCATTAAATACAATGGATTAATACTTACACATTCATTCCATGTATTAGAGCTATCTTCTAATGATTATGATATCTTGATTGGAAGAGACTTAATACCAAAACTTGATATAGGTTTTTTAGGTCTTGCATACAATTGGGATGATAATAAAATACAGATCAAAAACAATGATGATAAAGAATTATTAGAAATAAAAGAACCTAATAATTCACCTGCAGGTACAAAGGAAGAAAGAATCATATTCATAGATTCTATAACACCTTACATTGATGAAAATCAATTGATACCTAAGACATCTTTTTGTACACTTGATATTTCTGTAGTTAAATTAAATACACCTACTATGCCATCCAATGATACTAATCATCGCCAATATCCTATAGCATATACAATGCAACCATTGGTTGATGAGGCAGTAAAAACTTGGTTGGAAGAAGGTACAATCACTATCGCCCCAGTCGATACCACTTGGAATAGTCCTATAACACTTGCACCCAAGAAAGATGAATACGGTAATATCACCGGTAAACGCCCTTGTCTTGATCCACGACACATTAATAAACATTTACAGGATGATATATATCCTTTACCATTAATCAATGAGATCTTTGAGAACATGCACGGATCAAAAATCTTCACCACACTAGATTTAAAAAGTGCATTTCATAGATTCATGATTCATCCAGACGATCAACATAAAACTACTTTTACACACAAAGGTAGACAATACATGTTTAAAGGTTGTCCTTTTGGATTGAAGCCTCTATCATCTAAATTTCAAAGAGTAATGCATCACATCTTCAATGGTCTTCCTTACGTCCAAACATTTGTTGATGATGTTGTTATTCATTCTAAAAATATGACAGAACACATTGAACACGTATCTATAGCAATAAAGAAATTAACAGAAGTTAATTTGATACTTAATCCTAAAAAATGTCACTTCGCACAGACATGTGTTTACTTACTAGGATTCTGTATATCAGATAAAGGTCATGATCTTGATCCACGAAAAGTCACTAATGTATTAGAATGGCAACGTCCTAAGACAGGTCATGCTGTTCAACAGTTTCTTGGTATAGTTAATTACTTCAGATTACACATAGCTAATATTGCTGCTTTAACTGCACCTATAGACGCTTTACGTAATTACAAAAATATAACAAATAATGATTGGACATCAGTTCATGAAAAACATTTTAATACCATTAAACAAGAATTACAAAATAATACATTATTACACTTTCCTGATCTTTCTAAAACATTTTATGTTGCAACTGATGCCAGTGATTATGGTATTGGTGCATCATTATTTCAAAAAATAAACGGTAAAGAACGTCATATAGGATACATGGCTAAATCTTTATCTAAAAGTCAACGCAATTATAGTACTAATAAAAGAGAACTATTGGCTATAGTTTTTGCACTTAAAAAATATCATAAATTCTTATGGGGTAAACCTTTTGTACTTTACACTGATCATAGAGCTCTTACCTATTTACATACACAAAAGATAGCTTCACCCATGATGATACAATGGCTAGATACTTTACTTGATTATTCTTTTACTATTATTCACTTACCAGGTAAACTTAACACACTACCTGATCTCTTGTCCCGTCTTGATATACCTGACAAAGAGATGGAGGGGGATAATAAACCAAATAAATCAAGCCAACACCTTTTAGCAAACAAAGGTTATGCAAACAAAAAGCTAAACAAAATAATAAAAGAAAAACTGGATAAAATAAAACAAAAAGAACCATACTTTGAAGAAAAACATTTTATCCAAGTAATCCAAAATCAAACCACTGATTATATTACACCACCAGCTAATCAACATAAATCCATACTACAAAGAGTTCATTCTTTCGGACACTTTGGTGCTGAAGCAATTGTTAAAGCTGTACATAATGAAGGTTTACATTGGGTTCATATTATGAAGGATGCACTAGAAATAGTCAAAGAATGTCCTGCTTGTCAAAAATATAATATTGTAAGAAGAGGATATAATCCATTACGTCCTGTCTTTGCTTATTTACCAGGTGATCATTGGGCTATTGATTTATGTGGACCTTTTCCTACATCAACTAAAGGCAACAACTATTTATTAGTTATGGTTGACGTATGTACCCGATTCAATATCTATCGACCTTTACCTGACAAAAAATCTGACACTGTTATTCACACTTTAATACAAGTATTTGGCGATTTTGGTTATCCAAAAATTGTACAATCCGATAACGGTACTGAATTTAAAAATCAATTCTTTAAAAATCTATATACTACTATGAATATTGATCATCGTCTATCTACACCTTATCATCCACGAGGTAATGGCGTTGCTGAAAGATATGTTCGTATTGCACAAGAGATTATTCAAAAACATATACAAGGAACAAAAGTGGATTGGGATTGGTATACTCCAATTGCACAATTAGCAGTTAACCATAAAATATCTAAACGGTTACAAACTGCCCCTTTTTCCCTTATGTTTGCTAGACATATGAATACACCTTATGCTGCATTAGATAAAAACAAAACAGATACTGACATCACATCCAAAAATCCTATATCCTATCAAAAACTACTGGATAGAATGGATTATATGGCTGATATTGTATTTCCAGCTATTAAGGAAAGAACGGATATGATTGTTAAAGCACAAAAAGAAGCTTTTAATAAAAAATATCCAATAATAAACTTTCCAATTAATAGTTATGTAGTTGCACGTTTACCTACACGTACTAGTAAACTAGCTCCTGTATATGAAGGTCCATATATTGTAGTTAATAAAACTGAAAACGGTAATTATATTTTAAAAGATATGACTGGTGCATTAACATCAAGAAATTATACACCATCAGAATTAAAACTAATATCACACGATGAAACCATTCCAACTGATGAAATCTATGAAGTTGAAGCTATAATAAACCATAGAGGCACTGAACAAAATAGAGAATATAAAATAAGATGGAAAGGTTATTCTGCTGAAGATGATACATGGGAAAAATCTATCGATATAAATGCACAAGACTGCATTGATACATATTGGAAAAGAATAAATATATTAAAAGAAAAAGAAAAGAAAAATTTAAATGAAAAGAGAAATCCTCTTAAAAGAAAACAAGCCACGTCGGTCATTAAAAAACATGGTCGTAGAAAACTGCTTGCATAAAAAAAAAAAAAAAAAAAAAAACTTCTTTTCTTCAACTATACTTCTAAAAAAAATTCACAAATATAACACTCTAACGGTTGCTTCAACCTGGAAGGGAGTAATGTTGTATTTACCATATAATAACAATATTAAATGACTTCATAACTATAATACACTTATAATACACATGAAATATTTGATATTTATTATAAAATCACTACTGTGTACCTGATACAAAATGATCTATTCCTATTAGCTTATGCATTGCTATAACTTTAAATCTTCTAATCCCGCAGATCCATTACCATAGACACACTTTAAACTCCATTCTAATTCACGTTACCTTTACTAGATAACTTTATAATTCTATTTTCATATTATATCATATAAACTAAGCCCAGTGTCACCAATCCACTAAAAGGTATAAATACAACCCTTGTCTTTTACATTTGAATAAAGGTTAACCAAAAGTTTCACAATATTTCTTTGTTTTTAATTTTTTGTATAATTTTGAATTGATAAATTCAACAGTAACCATTATCTTTTAGAATTAAAATTTGAACCACTTGACCATAACATTTCAATGATTCTATTAACCAAGATTTGAGGGTGTCTTCATCTTCTGGGGGTACCCCTGAGAGATAAACTCTAGTCATTGCAGGAATAGCATTCATATTATCGTAGCATGGAGTACCATGATAATCAATGTCATCTATGGTTATACCCTTATTAATAGCTAATAGTCTGCTTTCTTCTTTAGCAAATTTAGCTTCAATCAAAAAATTCTTTTGCTTGGACTCCTGACTATTAGACTTGTTTAAGCATCGAAAACCTAAAACTTTGCCACAAATAGATTCAATTGCTGCATAAGCATCTAGGTGATTGCTGAAAGATGGAAGGTCGAATAATACAGCTTTACTGTGTAAAACCTGTTGAAGTATTTGTTCAGCCCTATGAATTCTGAGTTGATCTTTAAGATCTGGGTGTTCAAAAATAAGATGCTTATCCATGTTCTTTCTAATCTGTGCCTGCTGTTTACTATTTTTGAATTGTGGGACTTTTAAGGCCAAGCCTTTTGAGACGATTTCCGACCAAGATGTGGAATTCGTCATTTCCAAGAAATAAATTGATTCAGTGGAACTTATATAAGTAAGAAAACTGATTATACAGTAGTCTTACTGTGATTTCGTGGTAGTTTTTAGTTTGTTTTCCTTCTTTTTTTTTTTTTTTTTTTTATGTGTAAACTGATAGTTTTAGCTCGCTTAAATGTTTATCCTTGAAAAAGTATTTTTTTTTTTGTATTTAAAGCAACACTGCATTACTGTGTAATGCTTGTTGTATTTCTTTATTAGGCAAATTATAAGCTCCGGTTAAAAATTAAAATAAAATAAAATAAACAAAAAAACAAAAAAACTAGCTATATTTTTCTTTTCTTTTCTTTTCTCAATTTTTTCACATGGCTCTTTCGAATAAAGAAAACAACACGTCGGTGGAGTCGGGAAATAAACCTCCCACTCATAATACAACTTCAATTTCATATGCAAATATAACAAAAAAATCTTTAAGTACCTTTCAATTAAAAGAACATACGTTTCAAACTAAGTTATGGATCACTTCTAGAACGAAGGGAGCTTTATTATTTGATGTTTCGAGCTTGAGCGATTCCTTAGCACAGCAATGGTTCATGAAACAAATTAAAGATCAAACGGATGCAGTTTTTGGGGTACGATTTCAAAAACGAAATAAAATCAGATACATCGAAGTTTATACAAAAAAAACAGTTTCTCATAACCTTTTGACCGAAGGTCTCACCTTTTCTACTGCCATCTCCAAACATAAAGTTATTCCTAGCATAGCTTTGGATGATGACAGTACCATAGTACGTGTTTCTCTTACACACTTACCTATGGAAGAGAATGAAGAATTAATCGAGGGAATCACTCAAAGTCTTCAACCATATGGAGAAATTCTAAACGTTCAACTCTACAGAGATAACAATACTGATTTTTTTATGGGCTCTGGAATGGTCACTCTTAAAGTTGATCATTCTGGATCTTCAACCGATTTACTCCCTCTAACACACGTAATTCATTACAAAAATAGCGGGGAAAGCTTTTATGCTGTTTGGGCAAATATGCCTACTTGGTGTCGTTTCTGTCATGAAGAAGGACACACTAAGTATCAATGCACTAAGTCTTTGGCAAGTATGATATGCTATAATTGTCACAATATGGGTCATAGAGCAGTTTCATGTACTCAAAAAGACATCAAACGTCAAAGGAAAACTCCTTTTTCCCAAGAAGATTCTATGATCAATGGATCCAGGAGAGACGAATTTATCCATCAACCCAAAGTTCATAATACCTTTGAAGAAAATAAAAATGAAAGTGAAAATGGAAAAGAAAATGAAAAAGAAAATAAGAAAAATAACAAAAATGGAAAAAAAATTAAAAAAAATGAAAATGAAAATAAAAACAAAATAAGGGATATACCATCCAATTCATATGGTGTTTTGCGTAACATTTCGGATGACGAATCGATCCCAGATGCACTAACTCACCATGAATTTGATGATCAATTGTCTCAAAGCGAAGATATGATTAACAAATCTTTAGATATTGATATTGACGATGAAAATACAAATCCTGAGGAAGAGTTATGGGAAGACTCTGTAGATAGTAATAATAACCGTGTAAGAGATGATATGTCGGATTCTAATTTTTCTTCGGAACAGGCTTCTTCATCTTCACGGGAAATAACTCCAACCATTCCTGATTCCATTATGAATTCACCTAGCATCACACCTCGTAAAAATCCTATTGTTCCTAGTAATCATAGAAAAGGAGTTATCACATTTCTAAAGGCTCCTAAAAAGAATACTGTCAAGAAAACCAATGTACAAAAGAATAGTGTCACAAAAAACATGATTAGTAAGGCCTCTAGCTCTTTATCTACAAATGCAGCTAAAAGACTTACCATACTTCCTCCAAATCCTAATAATGATTCCTATGCTGAGTAAAACTCTACTTTGCACTATTTCTTCACTAAACTGCAATAGCTTAGTGAAATCATCCTCAACAAAACAACAATCTTCTTACCTACGCCATTTACGACTTAATAAACCTTCTATCTATTCATTTCAAGATACACGTATTAATAATGATCACATCACAATCATTAACAAAAAATTACAATATAAACATTCTTTATGGAATTCCTATTGCGGAATCATTTCATTTTCTAACGATTATTCATTCTCTCCTATTGATACATCCAAGTTTGATAGAATTCTTTTAACTAAAGTTTTTCATCCTAACCATTTTTACGAACCTTTCTTTATTCTTAACATATATGCACCACCTACACCTAAACCACGTAAAATTTTTCTTACATCTCTTTTACATTTACTTACTCAACTAGAGAGAGATAACATAATTTGTTTTCCTCGTCTCATTATTACTGGAGATTTTAATTACTCTCTTCAATCCAGTTCTATTAAATATAACACAAGTACAGAATGGTTAGCTTTTATTGACACACACTTTTATAATACCATGGAATTTAATCATAATCAGTTTATACCGACATATCAAAGGAATAACGAAATATCTTCCACCATTGACTATATATATTTTAGTAAACAACTTTCTATGACTCTACAATCCACAGACCTTATCAAACTACAGAATCAATGGTCTGACCACTCCATGCTAACTACATCCTTTAGCCTTGGTCAATCACCTACAGGTCCTGGCCTATGGCGTGCTAACCAATTATACCTTAGCCATACAAATTTCACTGAACCCTTAGAATCTTACATAAACACTTTGGTAAATAATAAAAAGAATAGGTCAATTAACAATATTGATTTCTGGGATGAAATTAAACATAAAGTAAAACAAAAGGCCAAGTCATATGAACATAAATATACATCATGGAGAACGGATACTTTAAAATTTTATCAGAGTAAACGTAACCGCTTTCTAAGAAGTAGACCTTCATTAGCTCTACGCCAACAAATTTTACCTTCTATAGACAACATAATACACAACCTTCAACAAGAAATAGTAGAACTTGCAGCTCTAAAATCAGGTATTGTTTGGAGAGAGAAAAGCGAATCTTCGACAAAATTCTTAAAAAAGATTCACCAGGAAAAAACTACACAACAATACATTTATTCTCTTCAAAATGATTCAGAAGTCGAAACTTTTATAGACATTACTGGAAAAAAGAATATCACACGTGATTTCTATCAAAATCTTTACACACCTACGTACGTTGAAGACAATCTTATTGACAAATTCTTACAAGAAGCACAATGCCCCAATAATATTAGTGAAGAAGATAAATCCACTTTACTACAACCAATTACTATAGAAGAGCTATTAACTCAGGCCAAACGTGCACCAAAACAAAGTAGCCCTGGAGATGACGGTCTAAGTTATCCTTTTTTATTGTTCTTATTTAATATACCTACGCTTCAATCTATTATCCTGGATATCTATAACAATGCCTTTCTTGGTGAAACTCCTGCCTCATGGAAGTCCATTAAAGTTCGGTTGCTACCAAAAAAAGGAAATCTAAGTTCTTTAAAAAACTGGAGACCTATATCCTTAATAAATTGTGATGCAAAAATATTTACAAGAATTATAGCCAAAAGAATGGGATCAATAATGAATAAAATTATTAATCCATATCAGACAGGATTCTTACCACGTCGTTTCATAGCCGAAAACGGAGTTGCTCTTCAAATGATACTGGAACAAGCACAATATAAAAAATATAAAGGTGTCGGGGTATTACTCGACCAAGAAAAGGCGTACGATCGTATCCACCCTCGATACCTTGAAAAAGTTTTACTTTCATTTCAATTCCCAAAGACTTTTATTAATTGTATTATCTCTTTGTTCTTCAATAACAAGATGCAAATTAATGTCAATGGTTTCTTCACAGATAATATCCAACAAAAAAGAGGTCTCCGTCAAGGTGACCCTCTATCACCTCTATTATTTAATCTGGCTTTGGAACCTTTCTTACTGCATATTCTACATAACGAAAACCTCAATGGCTTCTCGTTTCCTTCCGTTAAATCATCCTTATCATACCCTTTAGAATCTCCTACTGAAGTTAAAAATAAAATCAAGTGTATGGCTTATGCGGATGATGTTTGTGTTTTTCTAAATTCCACTAATGATTGGTCGATTCTCAAAAACATTATGAACAACTATTCTATAGTTTCCAATGCCCACTTTAATGATCACAAAACAGAGTTCTTTTCTCTTGACGGTTCCGTTAATGATGAATGGAATCAATTAAAGATGTCCAATAATATCACAATGTACCACAATAGGCACTCACTATCTTCCTTCCGTTATCTTGGTTTCGAAATGTGTTATACAGACACCCAAAAAAAGTATACCTACATAAATTAATACATAATATCCAAAAGCAGATCGGGATCTATTCACAAAGGAATTTATCTATAAAGGGTAGAGTCACAATTCTTAATAGCCTAATTCTATCCAAATTATGGTATTGTCTACGCTTACTCGTAGCTCCACAATGGTTCTTTAAAAAGCTACAATCATTAATCCATAAATATGTTTGGCAGGATAAATACCCTAAATTATCTTTTCATCAAATGTGTCAGCCCTTATCTCATGGAGGACTTAAAGTGTTGAATCCTCTGGTTCAAAGACAATCTCTACAAATAAGATGGTTGAAATATATTTTTGATCCTATTCAAAATCCTTCATTTGTACATGACCTTTTTATGTATCATATGTCCCTAATAAATAATCAAACATCTAACTCGTATGCCACACTCATGTTCCCTTCATATAGAACTGGCCCTTTGTCCTCCAGAAATCACTTAGCTTCAGTCATATTTACTACATATGACTCCTTTTCTGTAACGCTAGATTTTAATGACATATCCATAGCTACGTGCTTATCATTTCCATTATTTTCAGTCTTTGACAAAATTCCTAAAGATTATTGGCTACTGAAACCTACTTACAAATTGTTACCCGCTAGTTTTTTCTTCAAATACGATCACAATACTTCCTGTCTTCGTATAAAAGTACCTGGTGAATTCCCACTTTATCCTCGCCTATGCAAACGTCTATACCGAGATATATTTAAGAGGAAAATTCCATTTAAACCATATGTTAGAAACCTAATTGCGGATGCCACTAAACCTTATGGTATCATTGATTACGCTCCCCTCTGTCAACAATGGTTAAATAAATCCAAAATATCCGTTATATCTTCAAAAGAATACAGATATGGTTATTATAGAGTTAAAGATAAGACCCCTTTATTTAAGCAAAGTATCATATTAAAACTATGGAATGCTAATATTCCACCTAATGCTAGATCAGTATGGTATAAGATAATCACAAAAAAGATACCAACAGGAATGGCAATACATAGAATCAAACCTGAAGTTTCACCCTTATGCTTATTATGTAACGAACCAGAGGATATTACACATTTTTTCTTCGCATGTATTTTCAAAAAGCGTATATGGAATGATATATTATCCATTCATTTTCCGCTTTTCTTGTTCAAAACAATTCCTTTTGAAGATTTTGTACTATACTTGAAACCTATTGAAAAATCTCAATTAGAACCAAGATCCTTTACCTTATGTGGCATCATTCTATATAATATTTGGCTCTCACATTGGCAACTAAAATTCCACTCCACCCCATTTTCCTCCGCTAACATCACTAAAAAAATATTACAGAACATAGCAATATTTTTACGTCCTTATGATAAATTCTAGACACATACATACATACGTATATATAGGATATAGAATTAGAACTAGAATAAGAACTACAAACCATTTTGCCTTTCTTTTTTTCTTTTTTTTTTTTTGAAAAAAAAAAAAAAAAAAAAAAATCTTTTGTAGCTCTTTTATTTATACCCCTTAGTGTTTTGTTTTCGAATCCCGCCCCTCACTAAGACACAGGATTCTTATTTTCTTAAATATTTTAAAATTTTAACCTCCAATAAATTTTAATTTTAAGTCAAAAAAAAAAAAAAATCTTTTCTTTTCTTTTCTTTTTCTTTTCCAAGTTCTTTTGACAATGCATAATTCTTTTTCTTTTTCAAAATTAAAGATCTTCAGACAGCTATTTAAAAAAGTACAAAAGATAATTAAAACATAGATTGTACATTACTGTCAATCTAAGTTAATATCATTATAGTTGTGGAAGACCTTCCATCTTGCTAAAGCAAAGTCTGTCCTCCAAGTTGTTTCTTCAAAGAAATGATGCCAATGTTGTTGCCAAAGTATCAGTAAAACATGTCCTATCAGTATCAAAGTATTGTTGTTGACCTTATTAATACGATTAAACGTTATTGATGACCATATATTATTAAACTTCTCCTGTGGAATATTTTTGGAATAAAGAAAAGCTTTCCAAAATTCCTTTTTCTTTTTACAGTGAAGAATAAAATGCTGATCATCTTCAAACTCAGGACAGAAGGAACAAAGAGGAGTCTGAAACTTGGTTGGTATCATTTGATGTAGTCTACAATTTGTTGGTAACTTGTGGATCAATATTCTCCACCATATTTCTATGGCTTTATGAGGAATATCTAATTGCCAAAAATTGGACCAGTCAGCCTTCGACAAAAATGGACCTGAAATTTGTAATAGAGGTGGATGTTTGACAGGATAAATAGGAGGACCTTGGGAGAACCAATATCTACGCAAGGAACTCGGAGAAGCTTTATGCACCATTATTGTATTGGACGAGGAGGACAAAGAAAACTTCCATTCTTCTAGAACAGTGGAAACAGGAATATTACGACCTACTCTACTGCTTTGAAAGAACTTGTTTTTAAGAAGAGGATGAATTTTCAATTGATCTAAAAGTAAAGAGGATATTACAGCATCATACTTTTTCCGACTACGACTATTACTAGGAGGTGCTTCCATAAGATCTTTAGCAAACCAATTAGCTGGTATCAACCTTTTAATATCTAAAATAGGTTTAGATATTCTAGGTGATTCATTTATTACTAAAGCTTTTCTAAGTGGCAGATATTTAATTGTCTCCCTCGGCCAGTTTGCAGTAGGTTCTAGTGTAGGTACGGATGCTAACGTTTTTATCATATGCTTCATATGTGGCAACTTTTTGAATTTTTTGTTATAATAATGTGGATCAGCAAGAATCGGAATGACAGAACACTGATTAGTGTAATAGGTGATTAATTGTTGAAACACATTAAATAAAAAGTTGGTGACATCTGAGGTGATCATCTTATTGATATAAACCATATGAAGAGCTTTGAACTGATAATTTATATCAATTAGATTAATTCCACCTTGATTCTTTGGAGCGCAGAGAAAATGGTATGACGGTTTTGGAAAGAAAGGCACAACATATTCATATACTTTTCTTCGAATTGATGCCAACCATTTATCAGGAACTATTGTAACGCGCAGGATGTGCCATAATCGAGAAAGGATCAACGAATTTGTCACTATAGCTCTACCTCTAATTGATAAAGATCTTTGCTTCAGCACATTAATATGATTGGTAAGTTTATTTTCAACCGACCATAAAAAAGTGTTAAGCTGTTCTTTGTTAGAGTAAACTGGATAACCTAGGTAAGTGATGGCTGTTGGGTTTTCCTTGTCATGCCATGATATTTGATCTGCCTTAGCTATTTCTTTCCAGACATTATGACTTTCACCTGTTACTGAAAACATAATAGTCTTTTGAAAGTTAACTTTGGCATTACTGGCTTCACCATACAAACTAAGAATACTTTTAAGATAGTACCACTCTTTCAAATCCCTAACGAATACCAAGAGATCATCAGCATAGGCTAGTAATTTGATGGTAACTGGATACTGTTTATTTTCAACTGTTTCCACCTTTTGATCAAGTATAGGTACGCCATAAATATTACTTTCACTTAAGATAGTACGTAATAAAGGTTCAAAGGTAATATTGAAAAGTAAAGGTGATATTGGATCACCTTGGCGTAAACCCCGTTTTTGATCTATAGGAGCAGCCAACCAACCATTTACGGATGGACATATCTTTGTATTAAAGAAAAGGTCAAGTAAACAGTTTATCAGAGAGGATGGGAAATGGAAACACTCTAATACTTTTTGAAGGTATAATGGGTGAATCCTATCATATGCTTTCTCTTGATCTAAGAGTAAACCTATGGAAGTATCTTTAGGATTTGTATTTACAGTATGCTGCATCAGAGTTTGTGTAATCCAGCCATTATCAGATATCAAACGGTGTGGCATAAAACCAGTTTGATATGGGTTAATAATTTTTGGAAGACAACAATTTAACCTATTGGCTATCATCTTTGTAAATATTTTAGCATCACAGTTAATCAGAGACAGCGGGCGCCAGTTTTGTAAGAGAGTACGATCACCTTTCTTATATAACAGCACCATTTTTGTCTCTCTCCAAGAAGTAGGTTGTAATCCATTTAAAGCATCATTCATAATCAAGGTAAGAAGTTCCAATAGTTTGGGATGCATACTTAGGATGAGTTTATAAAACTCAAAACCTAGACCATCCAAACCTGGACTCTTGTGAATAGGACTGTGTTTGATTATGTTTAAAACATCCTCTTGTAGGATAACAGCAGTTAGAAGATTTTGATCTTGAGAAGATAGTTTATTATTATCAGGTATACTATTAGTTAGGACATTAATAGCAGCAATATCAACATCCTGAGTGCTATACAATTCCTTGTAATAGCTTCTAGTTTCCTTAATAATATCCCTTATATCAGTATGGATCAGATGACTTACTGGATTTTGAATGGCTGTTAGGGTCATCCGTTTGGTTCTAGTTTTTAAGGTATTAAAAAAATATTTATTATTTTTTTCACCTTTATCTGACCACATAGTATTGGATCTAATTATCAACTGTTGTGTCTTGATTTTATATAAATCATCAAGTTGATGTTCTATCTTTTCAATTTCTTCCTTAGATGAAACATTTTGTCTGGCTTCTTGTAACTGTTCAAGATCAGTTTTATACTTTTTGTTCTTTACGGAACTATAAAGTGTGGTACATATCTTTACTTTTACTTTAATCTTATCCCATAATAATTGCCTATTGATGGTCTGTAGGTCAATATTATCTATCAGATTATGAAGTACCTCTGACAGGATAGGATAAAATTCATTGTCATGGAGTAATTGTGGATTAAATCTCCAAGTACCTGGTCCCATTTGCATCGACTCACTAGTATGTATTGACATAGCTAGTAAGTGATGGTCAGTCCATTCAGAAGGTAAGTAAGCCAGTAGAGTGTTTATCAAATCCTCTTTTAAATTACTAGAGATGAAGATATAATCAATAGTAGATCTAGTACGCCCTCTTTTAAAAGTTGAAAGAGGTTTGTACATACGATCAGGGCTATTGTTATTGGCACTAAATGCATCTATGTAATTAGTCAGTAGGTGCTGTATCCATGGCTGATGATCACAATAGGAATAATGACGATGGTCATATATGTGTATATTGAAATCACCAAGAATCATATGCTTGTTCGGTAAAGGAGGAGCTATAACTTGTGGGTTATCTAAGATACTGTTATAGAAAGGAATTCTTTGATCTCGATTTGCCGGAGCATAGATATTAGTTATGTAGCACAGCTGTTGATTATCTTCTGTAGAGATGATAGTACCAGCTGTGATTCTTTCGTCCAGACTAATACTTTGGTCTATAATAGTCAGTTTTGGATTAAGACAAATAATTGCTGTATATTTAGAAAATAAACAACAAGAATTTGGAAAAAGGTAATGTAGAGTTCGTACATCAGATGGAGATAAATGATTATGTTTCGAAGAAGCAGTTAGTTCTTGTAGACATAATACATCGGCTTGAGGGTGAATACGTGAACGTAAAAAACGAGAGTATTCTTTTTGAGTTTGAGAATGATTAGATTTGAATACACTACGTGCATTCAGAGAGGAAATATTGATTTTTGATAGTGTCATTTTTTTTTTTTTTTTTTTTTTTTAATATATATATTTATATTTATATATAAACACAAAACAAAAATTAGATTTAATTCTTGTTCACATTGGATCCTTTCTTGACTGAAAGGTCCTTTGGAACAGAATTATCTTTTTTCCTGTCTAGAATAAGACTTGCGTGAGGGTTTGACATGGATGAAGCAATAGCTAATCTATTCTTTGCTTTTGCCGTAGTCATACGAAGCATATCCACCTGATTTGATATTACCTTTTCTTGGTGTACTGACTTGACTGATGATTTCTTTTTACTATCTATGTCCATTGCCATTGTCTCTGAATCTATATCCATAGTGGTACGTTTGGTAATGGGAGCATATTTAGATGCATTAAGACCATCTTGATCCATTGTAACTTTGGTTACAGTTACATCCTTAGTATCAACCTCCATTGGTGCTGACTTGGTTTTATTACCTCCTGATTTGTTCAAGCTGATAATTTTTGTTTCTTCTACGGTAGTTTTACCATCGACCATGTTAGTCTTATGTAAATCTCCTACCTTACCTTCAATAACCTTTGGTACTTGAGAAGAGGTATCTACCTCTGTAGTTTCCAAATCTCCTTTTTTTACTTTTTCATCGTTGGTTTGTACCCCATCCTTTGATGACTTTTGATTACTAGCAGCCTGTTTTTTCTTACGTTGCTCTTCTTTTAAGAGCTCGTATCTGACCATATCCTTTTCTATATCGCTATTCTTCTCTTTGCAGAAGCGAGCGATATGTCCTTTGACCAAACATTTTGAGCACGTTATTTGTTTCATAAGTGGACAATCTTTGCGAATATGGCCAGATTGTCTACATTGAAAACAGACTGGTGGGGCACCTTTATATGACGCTGGCATATAGCTGTCCCAAAAAGAAAGATAAAGCATTCTTTGAAGTGGTTGATACTTCTTTGCTTCGTCTGTATCGTTGGTGTCCAAAAGCACCGAAACTTGACCTTCAAAATAACCATCATTGGTAAGTTTTTTAATTTGGCAAACCTTACCATAAATGCTCATGGATAAGAAAATGCCATCCAACAATTCAGCTTGTTTTTTTGGAATATAATCCAAAAGCACTCTTACCATCTTTGGTGGAGTTGCTGAATTATTTATTTTGCTTGGGCTTGCTTTATAAAGTAGTTCATCTATGATGAAACCTTTTTCAATTGCTTCCTCAGCGTGTTTATTATCCTTGAAATTTATACCTAACAGTATGGTACCTCTCGTGTTACCATGACGACTATACGGAGTAACACCTTCTATTTCACCTATTTGGGACTCAATTAGCTTGTAGATTTCCTTATTTGAGAGCCCATGTTTCTTAGGAAGTTCGAAGAGCACAGAGTCTTCCTCCAAAGCGCGTTGTGCAATTTGTTCTGCCTTATGAATTCTTAAGTGATCTTTAAGAAGATCATCTTCATACATGACTTCATGAGCAATATTTATTTGCTCTCCATAGATATTTTTATTTTGCATGGCATTAGGTATTCTTTTTTCCATACCTTTCGCCACTTTTTCTGCCCATGTTTCCCCGATTCCATTTCGAGGAAGATGGTTAGAATCTTCAGTATTAGACATAGCTGAAAATTCTATAAATTGTTAACAGTAGTTGCCGCAAGTGTAGGTTGGGTTACTTTCTGTTGTTTTAGTGGTATTTTATTTTTTATTTGTTGTGAATGGCTTTGTATTCTGCGCTTAAAAGTTTATCCGGAATAAATGTGAACCTTAAGCGAAAGAGAGTTTTTGAAAGAGAGTTTTCCATTTTTTTTAAAAAAAAAAAAAAAAAAAAAAAAAAAAAAAAACCATATTAGCATCAATTTTTTTGTCCATTTGATAATTTGGCAAAGTACTATTTAATATCATGGGTTAAATTAGTAATATACAATACTATATAAAAAGCTAGTACTAAAAGCACCATAGAGCTAGTAATATATTAAAAAAATTTTTATAATCAAGTTTATTTATAACTTTTACATATTTAATTTACATCCTTTTATAAAATTTAATAATCCATATATAGTTATAGAAAATATTTTTATCTATATATAGAATATTTTATTACTATTAATGATAATAATTTTTAATTTTTATAAAAATTTAGTTTGGTTATAATCATGATAAAAATTAAAAATTATTATCATTAATAGTAATAAAATATTCTATATATAGATAAAAATATTTTCTATAACTATATATGGATTATTAAATTTTATAAAAGGATGTAAATTAAATATGTAAAAGTTATAAATAAACTTGATTATAAAAATTTTTTTAATATATTACTAGCTCTATGGTGCTTTTAGTACTAGCTTTTTATATAGTATTGTATATTACTAATTTAACCCATGATATTAAATAGTACTTTGCCAAATTATCAAATGGACAAAAAAATTGATGCTAATATGGTTTTTTTTTTTTTTTTAAAAAAATGGATAAATATTTAAGCGCAACAAATAAAAATTACTTGCAAAACAAATTTAAAAACTTCAGCCAGCACAAAAATTTGTTTTATTATTTTTTTTTTTTGCTTTTTCCTTCCAATATTTTACAGGTTCACCAATATACAATGGCCAAGTCAAAGAATCACACCAACCACAACCAAAACAAAAAGGCTCATCGTAACGGTATTAAAAAGCCAGGAACTCAAAAGTATCCTTCTCTCAAGGGTGTTGACGCCAAGTTCCTTCGTAACCAACGTTTCGCCAAAAAAGGTACCCAAAAGGCTTTACGTACTGCTGAAAACTAAAATGAGATCATTTAATTTTTAAATAAAAAAGCAATAAAGCAATAACAAAAATACTAGATACAAAAAAAAAAGCAATAAAAAAAGTAATAAAATTAAATACAAAAAAAAGAATAGTAAAAATAAAAAATAAATAAAAAAACAACAAAAAAAACTCTCTTTCACTTATGATTCACTTTTACAACAGATAAAGTTTTAAGCGTTTAAAGAAAACTATACATTTATTTACACTAATTAAAACTTTAAAACAGCATTAATTACATAGCTAATAGACTCTCTTTCGCTTAAAAAACACTTTTGCATACGGATAAAAACTTAAACGGATAAAAACTTAAACGGAACAGACATACAAACAACCCAACTTGCAACAAAATAACATACCAAGTACATATAGTAAAAAAAACTCTCTTTCGCTTAAGAATCACTTTTACGCCTGATAAACTTTTAAGCGCAACAGACAAAACCATTTACTTAACAAATTAAAAAGAAATACCACCAAAACAACAGAAAGTAACCCAAAAAAAACTATAAACATTAAACAATTGAAACTCATTTTCTCGTGAAATGTCAGTTTCCAAGAGAAACTCTATTGAAATGGAGCCGACGGAGTCCTGGGCTCAAAAAGTCGCAAAGGGCCTGAAGGCGAAGGTCCCTACCCCAATGACCCATAAAGATATTTTAGGGGATAGAATTGAATTACAACCGGTCGTTATTTATGAAGATCCTTACCTAAAAGACCAGTTAAGAATCTTCAAGTCTGAACAAATAATTCAGCAAACCTTGGAAGATGATTCGGTCATCTTCGAGATCCCTAAAAAAGAATTTGCTACATTTTCTGAAATGTACAGAATCATTGAAAAACAAATTGGCAAAGTTGATGGAGTAGTTGCCCTCAATAAATTTGGAACCAATGTGAGGGGTAATGTCTTCATTGAAGTCACCTTTGTGGACAGCGTTCATAATAATAAGGCCATCCAAGAAGGTATTATTATTAACGAAGCTAATTACAAAGCAAGTCCCAGCAAATTGTCAAACTCAGACATTGGTCCCAAAATGGTAAGGGTCCATCTTAGCTATGTCCCAAAAACGGATATCACTATTCCTTATGGTATCATTGATTATGCTCCCCTATGTCAACAATGGTTAAATAAATCCAAAATGTCTGTACTATCTTCCAAAGAATAAAAAATTCAAAAAGCTACCCCATATGAGCCACATCATCAATATTATATCAACACTACCACCAATAGATATAACTTCACATTGGCCCACCTCTGCTATAAATCACATTCCTTTAAAATTAGCTTTAACTCCCAATGTCAAGTCAAGGCTACTCAAAAATGGCCCTAATATAAAGAAAAAGATTCCTTCTAACTGGTTGGTTAAAAATTTTAATGATCCAAGTTTCAAAAAATATAAAGTATACAAAGAAATAATATCCCTAGTAATGTTTGATTATCTAAAACCTCTCCCACAACTAAGCTCCTACATTTTTAACCCTCGGATAAATCCCAATAATGGGAAGGAAACAGATATAATTAATCACTGGTACTTAAGTTCAGACAAAAAGAAGCCTATACTAGTATGTCATGCCTCTCCTAATGTATTACGTCGCTTTTGGAGAAATAAAGATCCTCCAATATTTGCCTTTAAACACCCCCCTTTGTCTCAAATACCAGCCTGCAACTTAGGAAAAAAAGATTGGATGCTTTTCTGGCAATTACAAATTCCCCATAAAGCCATAGAAGTTTGGTGGAGGATATTAATCAATAAATTACCAACAAGGTCAAGATTACATCACATATCCCCCATGAAGTATCAAACGTCCATATGCGCGTTTTGCCAAGAACACGAAAGTGAGGAACACTTTATAATGTCATGTAAACCAAAAAAAGAATTCTGGAAAGCTATAATGTTTCGAAATAATATTCCTCAAGAAAGATTTAAAAATATATGGCCAATAATATCTTTCAACAGGAATACAAAACCCAAGAAAGATTCATTAATTCTAATAGGTAACATTATTAATACAATTTGGCAACACCATTGGAATTCTATATTTGAAGAAAGAATGTGGAGAACAGATTGGGCTTTAACAACCTGGTTACTTTTTAATACTCATAATAGCAATAGTTTAGATATCAAATAATTTAATTCATTAAAAAAAAAAAAATAGAAGAGTTTCCTAAAGTTTGAATAATTTAGTTTAGTATATTTAATGATAATATAATGCATTTGAATAAAGTTTGCCTTTTAATACAAAAAAAAAAAAAAAAATATATCTTCCAAAGAATACAGATATAATTATTATGGAGTTAAAAACAGGACACCTTTATTTCTACAAAGCATCATTTTAAAATTATGGAATGCTAATATACCACCTAATGCAAGAACAGTATGATACAAGATCATAACAAAAAAGATACCCACTGGAATGGCTATACATAGAATCAAACCTGAAGTTTTTCCTTTATGCATATTATGCAATGAATCAGAAGATATTACTCACTTTTTCTTCACATGCAATTTTAAAAAGCGTATATGGAATTATATACTATCCATCTATTTCCCGCTTTTCTTGTTTAAAGAGATTCCTTTTGAAGATTTTGTAATATATTTAAAACCTATCGAAAAATCTCAACTAGAACCAAGATCCTTCACCTTATGTGGTATCATCCTATATAATATTTGGCTTTCACATTGGCAACTAAGATTCCAATCCACTCCCTTTTCCTCCTCCAATATCATTAAAAAGATAATTCAGTCCATAGCAACATTTATATGTCCTTATGAAAAATTTTAAACACATTAATATATATATATAAATTTATAATATATAGTAATAGAATTAGAATTAGATATACATTAAGCCTATTGTCATTAATTCACTAAAAATATAAATACGACCCTTGTTTTATACACTTGAATAAAGGTTAACCAAAAGTTTTACAATATTTTCTTTGTATTTCTTAACTTTTTATATAATTCTAATTTGATAAATTCAACACAATACCTTAAAAACTAGAACTAAACGGATGACCCTAACAGCTATTCAGAATCGAGTAAGTCATTTGATCCACATCGATATAAGGGATATTATTAAGAAAACCAGAAGCTATTACAAGGAATTATATAGCACAGAGAATGTTAATATTGTTGCTATTAATGCTCTAACCAATAGTATACCTGAAAATATTAAGTTATCTTTTCAAGGTCAAAATCTTTTAACTGCTGATATTATACAAGGGGAGGGTCTTAATTTAATTGAGTTCTGGATCAGGTTTAAATTTTAAGTTTTTTCGCTTGTGATTGATGTGTTGGTAAATGGGTTAAGGGGCCATTCACAGAAACTTAGAGAAACATTGTTATATCAGGTGCTGATTGAAGTTTGCGCTGATGATGAAAAGCAAAGTCTAGAGCATTGTCTTGATAATAATATTAGAGGAATGTCTGAAGATGTAACTTTGAAGAATTCAAAAATGATATAAGGTTATATATTGATAGATTGAAAAGAACGACTTTTGAAGAAGCAATAAGAACAAAGTAAGGTGAGTCTGTTGGACTTGTTAATTGGGAATCATTATTTCCATTTTCTTAAATAATAATAAAAAAAGACTAATAAAATCAAAATTTTATACAAAAAAAAAGATCAAAATATACTTTGGTCAGAAGTTTTGTTACTATTTTACACGTTATTAAAATATTTAATAATAAAATCGACATCACTTCATAATTTGCTGCCCTGAAAAATTATTGTTTTGGTCCTAGGTAATCTCTAGAAATAAATTCAGGCACAAATTGAACAGCCATGTGTCGATGTATAGATATGATCTACCTATAAAAAATTATGATCATGAATTCATTACTGCGCCAGTATACTTGACTAATAGGTAATGTATAACTTTCTAATATTATAGTTTATTTTTGCACAATAAGTAATGTTGACCACCATCAAATTGAAAAGGAGAACGTGTACTTGTGCCTTTGGTCTTATTTTTGTGTAACTACAATTTCCCTAAAGCTTGATAAAAATACAAAATTATATTTATTTCCAAATAAAACAAATCCTTTTTTCTTTTCTTTTTTAACAGACTACAATACAATACATACAAAACATTTTCATTAAATTATTCAATCTTGCTTAAAATTTTATAATAATGAGCCAAGGAAAGGAAAGGAAGATTATCGTTGCAATTAATTATGATGGATGTGATATTGATGAAGCATTAGAAATGATCGCTGAATATACAGATATAAAAAAAGTGAATACTCATAACGTAGATGAAAGTAAAAATTATATTGATTTAAGACACGTTGACGATGAAACTTGGGAAGATATCGTTAGCGATCTTTGTGGGGGGATACTTAGTAGTTCTGGTTTATTTTTTGAAAAGTATGATGATTGGCGCTTATGCTCTTTACCGCTAGGTTGGAATTAATAATAAAATACCTTTTTCTATTAAAACCTTAAGGATCGAAAATATAAATTTTATTTCACTATAAAATTACTAGTCTAATTTAACGAAGTGTGTTAGTAGTGGGGATATTGATTGATAATATTATATAAATAATAAGAGAGTTTGCATATTTTAAATTGGTAGTTATTTAATGTTAATACATATGACTATCACCGTTTCATTACTTGTGCCCAGGGCACCAACTCATATAATTAGAGAAAATATACTGGCATTAAAAAAATAAAAATTAAGCAGCATATTAAATTGGGCTGGAAATAAATATTTTTTTTTCTCCTTTTTAATAAAATAAAAAAATAATCCATATCTACTAATATTGCTTATTTATTTCGTAATGAGACCAAATCAAAAAAATAAAGATAATTACATACGTGGACATAGACGGGAATCTGTACTTCTTACAGAATCAGAATTGCAAGATTTAAGAGGTAAATTAAAAGATTTAATTAACATAAAGTATTAAAAGGAAAATGTGTAAAAACAAAAACAACAGAACTTTTAATATAAAATTCTACTTACAGCAAGACAAAGAACATTCGAAGGGGCATATTGGAGAACATCATTAGCAGCTTTTTCTACTGGCCTTTTGATTTTAAAAGTATTCACCCGTGAGTTTTATAAGATAGGGATAACTTTTTTTGTATTTGGATTAGCATTGCTAGCAATCGCATTATGGAGAAGAAGAACAGCTGGTGATGTTTTTGATTTAAGTATTCCATTTAGGACAAGTGGTAATTGGGTTATATTGACAACTATAGTCACTCTAGCATCCTATATAGTATTATTTATTCTCCTTTTAAACTTGTAAATACAATGACAGTATAACAACAATAATAGTAATAATTAGTATATAATCAATAATTTAAATAATAATATCCAAGATGATCAATATCAATTTTGATGAGATTAATCTTTTTAATATAAATATCTAATAATAAAAAAATAAGTGTTAAACTTTATTTGATCAATTTTGTTATATTACTATTAAAAAAGCTATAATCATTGTAATTTAATGTACTCATCTCCATTATTTTTTCTATTCTGATACTACCTTCCGTGTTATATTGAGTTTATTGAATGAATTTTAAGCTAAAAACTAGTTCATGCTTCATTAATTTTCCTAACTCTTATATTACTTGATTATTATCTTCTATAATAAATTATCATTTTAAGTATTAGTGGATACTATAATGCATGACATTATTATGTTTTCATTCAAAACAGATTTATAGTTAGTTTTTTTATCGTTTTCTTAGGAAATGGATACTTGTTTATTTTTTTTACACTCTTTTAAAGTTTTTACAAGCATTTTTTGGGTGTATTTATCCGGGTAACCCACATGCTTAGCATTTCCCTAGTTTTATGTCCAATAATTACTATATATGGTAATGTTTTTTCTTCCAAATATTTTTATTTTATTTTTTATTTCGCTTACTTTTCTTAATCATTCAGTACTAGCAATGCTTTCTAGGAAGTTACTATGGAAGACTACCATTAATTATTCAAAAATGCGAATAAAAACTAATTCTTTTTCCACCATGGCTACTGTTACTCTAATTGCCACTGGTGTGCCTACCTTTTTATATGTGTATAAAGTATATATATAGGTGATATATTATTTCTTTTCCCTGATACTCTACTAATGTTATTTTAAATATTACTATCAATGTCATGAATTTACCAAAGTGTATGATGTTAGTTGCATTCCAAAACAAGCTTATTTATATGGGATATTTACCTCCAGGATCTCGCCATATGAAGCAGCCTTTACAAAACATACCTTCTTCACTTGATATAAAAGAGAAAGTCATTATTACATCTGATCATGTTCAATTACATGGTTATATAGCTAAGAATAAAAAGGCAAATAAAAGTGGGCCAACTTTAATATATTTTCAAGGAAATGCGGGTAATATGCACGATCGTTTTGGTGTTTTTAAAGTTATGCTAGATGCAGTTCCTGACATGACCATCATTGCTATTGGATATCGGCAATATGGAAATAGTCTAGGAGGTACTGCCAATGAAATTGGGTTACAAAAAGATGCACAGGCTATTTTTAAATATACACTGTCAACCATTGAGAACGATGACCAGTTTATATATTTTTATGGCCATTCACTTGGTGGAGCGGTTGCGATCGATTTGGCGGCCAACTTGGTTGAACATAATAACCATAGGAAGGTAAAAGGTATTATCCTTGAAAATACATTCTCAAGTATTTATGATATGGTATGTTCTTTGTATCCAAAATACACACCATACCCATGGATTGCTAAATATTGCCTATGGAACCATTGGCCAACTAATGTTAATCTAACAAAATTATCCCCAGCTACTCGTTTACTGTTTTTATCGTCTAGTAATGATGAAATCGTGCCGTCTTCTCACATGCAGCAGTTATATGAAATCGCTAAAACAAAATCATTTGTTACAACATTCATACATTTCCGAAAATCATTACATATGGATATTTTTTTAAAGGAAAAAAAACTATATCAAAAAGCTTTGAATAACTTTATTATTTAATATGTATATTTAAAGCTTTGCTTTAGGCATTGTTTTTGAATAAATAAAATTGTTTTCAAAAAGAATATTTTCTATTTCATAAAGCACAGATTCATCTTCAATAGTAGCAGGTATTTTAACCTCTTTCCCATCTACCATATCTCTTATACAGCGGCGTAAGACCTTGCCACTTCTTGTTTTTGGTAATCGTGGTGCTATAACTGCTTTTTCAAAACATGCTATCGCACCAAGGTCATTACGTGTTAATTTAATAAGTTCGGGAAGTACTGTTTTGTTAAATTCTTGCTGAGTAAGATGAATATCATGTTTCAATACTATTACACCTAATGGTACATGACCTTTCAATTTATCTGGGAGAGGAATAACGCAGCATTCCACTACGTATGGATGTGATAGTATAATTTGTTCAATAGATCCTAATAAATTTTCAAATAGTTAATAAAATATTTTTGTTTTGTTATTTTTATTTATATTAATAATTTAATACATACCTGTTGAAAGTCGATGACCTATTATTCAAATTAAGTAAATGCATAAAATTTTGATTTATATTTAATTTACATAAAATAAAAGAGCATAAAAAAATATATACATTATTATTTTACCTGCAACATTAATGATATCATCTGTTCTTGACATAACATGCACATAACTTTAAAAACCAAAAAATAAATCATTAGATATTTTATGAGCTTGTATACACACCACACACACACACACACACATATATATATATCTACGAGTGTTTATATTTATCAATCTTACCCTTCTTCATCAATCATGCCAGCATCTTTTTTGGTAATATATATATGTGTATATGTATATAAATGTAAAAGAAAAAGTGAAATTAAAGCCTTGCTATATGCCATAAAATAATTAGCATTACAATTTTTTTTATTATATTACCGCCTGTATCATAGTAATTCGGATATTTGGTAAAGTAAGTGGATCCATAACCATCGTCATTCTTCCAAAGTGTTGGAAAAGAGGCAGGTGGTAAGGGTAGTTTTAAAACAATATTTCCAAAAGTATTAGGTTCTTTAGCTTCTTCATTAGTATCCTCTAGTAATATTTTTACAGTTGATCCAGGTATCTGTTTTCCAGCTGATCCAAATTTCACTTTTTCTGTTTTTCCAGTACCAAGGCTTGTTGATGTGATTGGAAACCCAGTTTCTGTCTTTATAATAAATAAATATGTAAATATGTAAATAGATGGATAAATGGATGATGGGCGAATAAATAAAAATTGGATCGTTAAAAAAGAATATTTTAGAAACAAAACTATAACTTTACCTGCCAGTAATTATCAATAACATAGCAATTTGGGCCAACTATATTTTGGCACCAATTTAAAGTTTCTGGGTCGCTACGCTCTCTACAAATGATTGTAATAAAAATAGAAGTATATTTATATGAGTATATATATATATATATATATATATACGCTTTCATATTACCCAGCAACAAAAATAGCTTTAAGGTGATCCAATGAATATTTTTTGGCTAGATCACCATTGATATCTTCACGGCGCATAGCTCTAAGAGCAGTAGGAGCAGTAAACATGACTTTGACTTTATATTCAGATAAAATACGCCAAAAGGCCCCAGCATCGGGTGTTAAAACTGGCTTTCCTTCGTATAGAATTGATGTAGCTCCTTTTAACATAGGACCATATACTGTGTAACTATTTTGTTATGATGTTGTAATAAATATAAATATAAATATAAACATATGTAAAAAAAGTGCATATCTTTATTTATATCCATATTTAAAATTATTAATTTTTAATATTACCTATGACCAACAGCCCACCCAATATCACTTGCAGTAAACATACATTCAGATTCACCAACATTAAATATATAATCCATCGACCAACGTAATGCAACTGCATGACCTCCGTTTGTTCTAATAATCCCTTTAGGAGTTGATGTACTTCCACTAGTATATAAAAGATATAAAGGGTCTTCGGATTTCATTTCGGTACAATGAATAACTTGGTTACCATTTTTTCTAATACGGTCCATCTCGATATGATAATCTCTATCTCCTTTGATTGTATCAAGTGGCACAATCAATTTATTAGGTCGTTGTAAAATAATCTTTATGGGAACTGTGTGTTTTGATAAGCTTAAGGCGCTTTCCAGCAATGCTACAAATAAAACATGAAAGTATATTGAGATGTTTAAGTATTGAAATTACATGTTTTTATATATATATTGTGAGTATTATTACGTTTGTAAGGGATAACACCTTTAGGTTCAATACCACAACTAGCAGTTATAATCACTTTTGGAGAGCAATCATCTATACGTTTTGAGAGTTCTTTAGGGGCAAATCCACCTATATATATATAAATTAAAAAATGAATATATATTTATAAAACATGTAATAATAATAATGATAATAATAATAATACCAAAAACAACACTATGGATAGCACCTATTCTTGAACAAGCTAATAAAGCAAAGACAGCTTCTGGAACCATAGGCATATAAATAAGGACAGTGTCGCCTTTACGCACTTTATGGGATACTAAGACACCAGCTAGCGTTTGAACTTCTTCTAATAACTCTGCGTACGTATATTTCCTTTTAGCAGGTTCCATAGCAGAATCCCAGCATAAAGCAATTCTATCAGGATGATTTGCAGCGTGCCTATCTACAGCATTATAACACGTATTTAAGGTACCACCAGGAAACCAGACGTAAGGATTGAATTTATTTGTTGGGTTGTGGCCAATAACTTCTTTAGGAGGTTTTATCCAATCAATATTTTTGGCTGCTTTCGCCCATAGTTCAGTGTCAATATCCATGGAAAAGCTATTTATTACGAACAAATAAATAAAGCACAAAAAGAAAAAAAGAAGTGAAAAATAAAAAAAAAGTCCCCTGAATTTTTATTTTTTCGTTCAAGCGTGGGAAATCTTGTTTGTATAAAGAAATATAATACTTTTTTTTTTTAAAAAAAAAACATTTTCAGAGTAGTTTGATCAAGCACAGTATGTGCGTGGAAAAGCTGAAACAGGTTTGAAAAAGGGAAGACTGAGCAAATTATTAAAAAAAACCGTGTTTTATTGTGATGGTAAAAATATATTTTTTGTAGTAAGGGTGTAAAAGATCATTTGTAAAATAGCCATTTATTCTGTTATAACAAAATATATAATATTAATACCTTTTGATTTATATTACGTATCGAAAAGAAATCGATTTATTAATATTATGTGTTGATAGATATATAACAGTTAAAGGTTAGTGTTTTCTTTAAAATACTGAAATTAAAGGATATTTAAACTCGACAAAGATTCCTTTTTTGTTATTTGTAAAAACGAAGGTAGGGTAAAAGTCCTTCCAGAAGTTTGCCTATTTATTTGAGATTGAGCTTTTAATATACATACATATATACGTGCTTACGTGAGAATGTATTTATATAATACCAAATATTTAATATATATTATAACATTATATGTAAAAATTACCATGATGTTGCAAAGGGGGCTTCTTTTTTAAAGTTTTTATCACAGACGCCAGAGGACTGGTAGCCAGTAAACAGTTCTCAAATGCTTTATCTTTTTACAAAAAAAAAAAAAAAAAATATTATTTCAATTATATTTATATATAAAAATATACTCTTATTTATTTATATTACGATAAGCGGCCAATCGTTTATCCCTATCTTTAATATCAGCAATGTCACCTAAGGTCAGTGGTTTATAACCATTTTCTTTAAACTTGTATTGATCAAGTAATTGGTGGGATGGAGAATTGAAAGAATGACTTTTTTTTTTGAATATTATTGGTCTTGTTGTTTCAATAGGTACAGCAGGTAGGGGTTTGTCAATTTCTGTTAAATGCTGTTGATATTTGACTAGAAAAGGGGCACTATAACGAGAATATGTTATATTTCTTAGCTGGTCAGTTTTTATATTTAGAGATTTAGATCGTTTACAGCTATACATGGTCAAATACGTCGATCCTTTTTTCTCTTTTATTTTTCGGTTGATATATAAAGAAGGTGATTGTGATACTGCCTTTTTATTATTCGTTTTGGTATTTAGAATATAATCGTTGTATAACGTCTTATCTGTAAGTTCGGCAAAGTCAAAACTATGAGGTTTATGTATCCAATCTTTATTAAAAAAATGTACGATAGGTGTAGTAATCAATAATATTAGTATTGTTCAAAAATATCAAGTTCTTTAATATTTACCTGGCTCATGTGTAAATATAGTTCCTGAAAGAGACATTTTTAAGAAAAAAAGAAAAAAATATCGTCCGAAAAAATTAGGGACTATAAAAAAGAAACTAATATAAACAAATAGGTATAGTGAACTATAGGATCAAAAATCAAAATAAAAGATAAAGCATACTTTTTGTTTATAATTTATTATTGGCAAAATAAAAAACGGACCCCCCCTTTTTTTTTACTTTATTAAAATGATCTTTTTATCAGTTTTATTATTACATTTAAAAGACTAGCAAGAGTTGACTATTTTGGTTGAGGTTTTCCTTTTTTAAAATCAGCAACTACTTCTTCATAAAACGCATCGTCAAGATAGGTATGAGCAGCAGTGATTGATAAACATTTGGAAGCATCTATAGTCAATTTATGCGCTTTTTCTGTTCCAGCTGCAGCAGCGAACTCCTTTGTATGATTAGTAGCAGTAGTGTCAATACCATAAGCAGGATGGATAGAAGGAACTGCATAGCTAAAGTTACCCATATCTGTAGAAGCACCAATGATTTGTTCCTCCTCAACACGTGAGAGATATTTTATACCTTGTTCTTCCATTAATACCTTATAATATTCAGCAAGTGGTGTATTCATAAACACATCTATGTATAATAATGGTAGTTATAATTTTTTTTATTAAAAATGAAAAACATCATATTGAAATATATAGTATATATTACCTTCAACAGGGCCGTCAGGTCCCCAAGACATCTTATAAGTACAACCAGTTGCTTTTGCTGCTGCTTTAAAACATTTTTCCATTTTTGGTTTTAATGCTGCCAATTGATCTCTTGTTAACGATCTAGCATAAAATTTGGCCGAGGAGTAATCGGGGATTACATTAGCCTATGTATGATTAAATAAAAAAATGAAATTTATTAATTAGTGAATACATATAAAATAGAATATTATCACTTACAGCTTTACCGCCATCTGTTATAATACCGTGCATTCTAATAAATACGTTTATAAATTATAAATATATACATAAATAGGCAAATAATTAACGTATACATTGCAAATTTATATACTATTTTTATAGTATTTTTACCTGTTGGAAGGAATAATTTGTTGTCTTAACATAGCAATATTATCAAAGCCTTGCATAATAGCATCTACTGCATTAATTCCTTCCCAAGGAGCCATACCAGCATGTGATGATTTACCAAAAAATTCTACAATTAAGGTATCTAAGGCTAGCATTCTAACATATAAACTGTTTGCAGCAAAAGGATGTAACATCATAGCAACATCAACGCGCTTGTTAACTTCTCCCGAATTCACAAAAGTGATTTTACCAGAAGTTGATTCTTCGGCAGGTGTTCCAAATAATACAACAGTTCCCTTTAATAAATTTTTCTGTAATGTTTCTTTAATAGCCATTGCGCATGCTATTCCAGCAATAGCAATAAGGTTATGTCCACACCCATGTCCAACTCTATTATTATTAAGTATTTTATAATTAATGAAGTTAAATATTAAAACATGCCTTTTTTTATATTATATTTACCCAGGTAAAGCATCATATTCACTACAGAAGCCAATTCTTCGACCCTCGCCATTGGAGTATTCTGCAATAAAGGCAGTTTTCATTCCTGCAGCTTCGCGGGTAACTTTAAAACCTTGACTTTCAAGATATTCTGTTAAAAGTTGGTATGCATGAAATTCATGATTACCAAGTTCAGGATCATCATGAATCTTCAATATTATTATTAATAAATATAAAATAAGAAAACAAAAAAATATACTTTTACATTGCTGTTTTATTTATTACTTTTAAACTAATTTCGCGAAGTTTAGGATTGAGTTCATCAATAGTTTGGATAATAGTGTCTTTAATAATAGCTGGTACCATCTTGTTTCTAGTTATCAGAAGTATATAAAAATAACAGTAATAAAAACAAAAAGGTAAAAAAAAAAGTAAATAAAAGAAAGAACAACAAACTTAAAAAATAAAAAAATTTAATTACCACACTCTTTTTCGTACACATTTGACAAAAGTAAACCACCGACATCTCGGTTGGTTGGTAAAAAACGGACATTAAAAGAAAAAGATAAATAGGGAAAAAAAGATCCGATTATTTTTTATTTTTTAACTATCTTATGAAGGTTTATTCTCATAAAAGAACAAGAATAAGAAAAAGGAAGTATATATGGGTTATTTTATTTTATTTTGTATTGTATTTAAAGTATTTATATGGCACTTTTTTTATGTTATGGCTTTGATCGAAGAGTAATATATATTCTATATTTATATATTTAATTATTAACCCAGTTAGTTTGAGTTGCATGATATGTGTAATATGCACCAAAAATAAGGAAGAGAGAAGCGCCTGATAAAGTAACTAAATAATAATAAACAGTACTAGAGATATAAATAAAACTAGAATAATAACAATAATATATAAGTTATTTTTTTACCTGTTCTGACAGATATTCTTGATGCTAATAATCTACCCCCAAGTACAGCTAAACCTGTACATAAACTATGTCCAATTACAACCCCAACTGTCACCCAATATACATTCTGTATGATGAAATATAGAAAATAAGTATTATGCTTTTTTTTTTTTTTCATTTTTTTAATAAAATATAATTACATTAGCGGCTGCAAGTGCAATAGTAGAAATTTGGGAACGATCACCCCATTCACCAAGAAAAGTTAAAATGAAAGTCTGAACAAAAACAGGTGAAAAAACTAATTGCATTAAATTCATTAATCCTTCTTTTGCTTGAACCAAAGTAGATTTAACAGATTTGGGATGATTTTCTTTATCTTCAACAGGATTTAAACCACCAACTTCCAAGTTTTCCAAATTTTTTGCACGGTCTCTATCTTCTACTTCCTTCAATTCTAGTTCTACTTCTTGCATTTCTTCATTGCCTTCATTTGGATCCATATGATATCCTTCGTATAACATTCTTAAACCAAAACTCCAAAATAATAGTGCTGCCAATACATCTGTATATTGTTTAGGAAGTAAATTAGGAACTACATGACCTAAGCCAGCTGATAAAATTGACATTAAAAACAATGATGAAAATGCTGCTGAAAATACTACCAATCTTGAATGTTTCATAGCCATAATAGCTGCAATAAGGAACGTTTTATCTCCAATTTCAGATACTATAATCATTAAAAGAGAGAAAATAAACGATTGTTGTAATTCATTTGTGTCACCATCAATGTCTTGTCCTAGTTCATTAAAGATTGGATCTACTTGTTCAGTAGATTGTTGAAGTATGGAAGCATCAAGTATCTAATAAATATATACCAGCAAAGGGTTCAAATTTATAAACAAAAATGTATCTTTGTGGCATTATAAACTCCAATTTTTTCATCTATTTTATTTTTATAATTTTTACTTCTTCTACAGCATCATCTAATTGAGCCTTGCAGGCAGTAATAAAGAATACAATTAATATACATATTAAAGGTTTCAAATAGCTACTCATTTATAAAGAAAATATATTTTTATTTATGTATATATGTATATATGTGGTATTATGAATAACAAATGGATTTAATTTAAAAACAAAAAGAGTGGAAAAAAATGTTTTTATTTTTTAAAGTTAATATGTAAATATATTTTAAACACAGCAGATCAATTTTTTTTTGTCAAAAATTGATTTTGGATTCTAAAAAACGCAGCCACTTATGTTGATTCGTATTTGAAGAGGACGAAAAGTCTAGTTGTAAAGCATGGTCCAGAGATCTAAATATTTCGTCATTAATATAATAAGCTTGGAATAATAATTCAAATATATGCAGACGTTCTTCCAAACGACATATTCTGTCTTGAATAGTTTCTTCTATATCTTCGGTGTAATATGGTGGTTGCACTACTTTTTCATTGTTTATTAGCTGAGCATCTTTCATTATAACGAAACTTGATCCATTATTTTTGCTATTTAATGTAATTGAATTTGTGGTAGTACGACGATGTACAGGGTGAACAATAGGGACATTATTAATTGGGGGGAATCTTGACTTTAAATTGTGTAATAAAGAAAGTCGCATTTGACCTACAGACCAACGATGAATTAATCCCCAAGGTGATCTAGGCCTATAACCGAAAAGATAAGTTTGTAAACCAACAATTAAACCAAAAATTCCGCCAACAACACCCATAGCATTAACTAAAGTAAAAGCTCTTTGTTCTCTTATAACTGTAACTTCATAACCTTCTGGAAAAACTAAAAGAGAGCCAAGTGGTTGAGGTTCAGTAGCATGCAATGATGTTACAGATTCAGATACGGCTTTACTACTGATTTCAAAAGTACGTTTATGAATAGAAGCAATACCTACATAGTTCCAAAAATTGGAAGCTTGGATTTCTTCACGTTCAATCAAAGCATAGCTGCTTGTACTACCTACGTTTGGGTCCAAATCAAATGCGTTTTCGGTTCTTAAATTTTCTGCTTCAGAGGATTGGAATTGAGCGTTTTCACTATTGCTATACCATGAAAATGGCAAATCGTAGGGATCTTGGATATTATAAACAGGTAAATTGGGATCATGATATTTATGGTAAAATACTGTGTGTAATTGTGATGCATTGGAAGCTAATCGATCACCATAATAAAAAAATTTCATATAGGACCCATTGCTGAGCATACGATTATTGGTGCGACCTAGCTGAAACGAAGGAGGTGCACGGAATAAATAACATTTTAAAACTGAATCATAATAGTTTAACCCTACTTTGACATTTTCTGATATATCTATCAAGTATTGTGAGCATGAATCACCAAAATTTGTTGCACACTGAATATACGGTTTTATATTACTGTTTGTGTTTGTCCAGCCACTAAAGCAAAATCGAATATCTATTTTTTTTTTAAAAATAAATAAATAAATAAATAAATGCATAAATAACACTATTAATTTTATTAATTATATCATAATAAATAATATAGCTTTAAATATATGTTAATAGCTTTAATATACCTGGAACATCTACTGTGTATTCATCATTGTGGGCATAGTATTTTTGGTCAATAACAGGGCTGTAGCGAACCTGCAGCATTAAAACAATTAAAACAACTATAAACAATGAAAGAAATAAAATTCGAAAGAGAAATCGACTTATTTCTGCCCATATAGGTTCTCCAATTCTAAATATATGAAATAGAATTAATAATATGCCATATACATATATATTTATTATTGCTATTATTACCTTCTATGCCAAATATCGTTTTTCACTTTATTTATTAGATCAACTATTCTTTCTTTTAATTTCTTCACCATAAAATACATAACGATCATAGTAATTATACATATAGATGATCCTAATATGGTCATCCAAATAATAAATGAAATGCTATTATCAAACGGCTGATCGGGTAAAGTCAACATATTAGAATTTGGTAGCCATTTTTCTTGATTTACATCGAATATATAAAGCCCATCAAATATAGTATGATCATTAATGCCTATATATATGAAAAATAATAATAATTATAACAGCTTATATTAATACCTTTGCAATAGTTGCGAATTTCATGTCATTATAATTTACCAAACCCAACCAAAACTTTAGTTTCATTAATCAAAGTTGCAGATGCAAATGAGCGGGGAAAAGGCTGATAAGGAGATGGCATAGGTGTAGTCCAATGCCACGTTTGGGTGTCCAAAATAGCTGTCATAGAAGAAGAATCTTCTCCCGCAGATATATATGTTTGGAATGGTTGGGCTGCTCCATCTTGACCTCCACATATTACAATTTTATCTCCTTTGGCTAAAAATAAATAAATAAAACAATATATATATATATATTAAAAAAAGTCAAAATAAAATAATTAAAGTTTAGACTTTCATACGTACTTGTAATAGCACTATGATATGTTCTTGGAGAAGGTATAATATCACCGTGTAAAGTTTGGTTTGACCATGATTGTTGAATAGTATTATAAATAATAGTATTATCTAATTTAAACAATAGTTTTGGTAGTACAGGATTTGTTGTATAGTTTCCAACGCAAATATATCCACCTAATATTACTAGAATGCCATTACTGGATAGGAATAAAGTTAAAATACATATATAAGCCTTCGTTTTATTATATTTTATTATATTTTATTATACTTTATTTATTTTATAAAATAACTATTATTCACCTTAACATATTTGATGTATGGCCGCATCGAGGTGAAAAAAATGAAGGTAAAGGTAATGAAGTCCAAGAATTTGACATAAAATCATATTTCCAAAAATCATTTTGAGGATGAGATATATTCATACCGCCTAATAAATATGCTTGGGT
This sequence comes from Cunninghamella blakesleeana, assembly GCA_017871115.1. Classification (NCBI taxonomy): domain Eukaryota; kingdom Fungi; phylum Mucoromycota; class Mucoromycetes; order Mucorales; family Cunninghamellaceae; genus Cunninghamella; species Cunninghamella blakesleeana. The sequence goes on from JAFCIZ010000006.1 coordinate 3,488,262, forward strand.
CCTTTCCACATTTAATGTTGTTGTATGCCAATATCTCTCTAAAGGAATATTGTCGTTTTCTTTTAAAAGAGTTGATGCTAGTGGTGTCCATTGATGGTTATTTATGTCGTATTTATAATACCTTAATGATTCACTTCCATTGACACTTGCTTCTATCATTAATTTAGTAATATTTGTTGTATGGTGGCCACCAAAAGCATAAATATATGGCGTTGAATTAGTAGTTGTAATTGATGGATATAGTAACTGCGAATAAATCACAGTAGGAGAAGCTTTAGGGTTTGTTTCCACTTGTATGAATTGATTAGGGTCTACATTTGAAGATAAAGTCCATAGAGCTTCCTTATCCCAAGGTATAACGCCGTAGTAACCTCCATATAGATAAATAGTATTGTTGACATTGGTTACTGCCATCCCATATATTTGCCTGTCTGTGGATCTTAATTCCTGGCCGGCAGGACTCGAATTTACTTGGTTGTTGGAATACATTTTATTTCTTTAGAAAATACTTTTTCTAATAATATTTTGGGTAATGACTATTAATAAAACATAAATTTTTTTTTTCAATATAGTACAAAGATACTAAAGTTGTGTATGTTTATATGCTTAAATAAAAAAAAAAAAGAAGAGAAGAAAAAAAAAAAAAGATGGAGAGAAAAAGAAGAAAAAAAAAGAAAAAAATGTTTAAAAAGAATTAGGGGTTATTGTAAAGTGTATGTTCATAAATGGAGTATTAAAAACTTTCAAAAATATAAGTTTTTACTCCTTTTTTTTAGTTACTACACTCCCTTTTATTTTATTTTTTAAAAAAAGTTTGGTTATCAGTACTTTTTATCTTTATTAATGCATATGGGGTGTTGTATATTTTGGGAAAATGACTAATTTGCCTATAGCAATTTTTAATGAAAAATGAATTTATTTTATTTGCTTTAATCATTTTTGAATTCAAAAGATAAAGGAATGTTAAATTTTAAATATAAAATACATTATTATATTTGGGATGTATAGATATAGTATATACAGTATATAATAAGTCAAATGCCATACAATTCAATGTTAATTTCCATTTATAAATAAATTAAACACAGCCAATGACGTAGATCCATTTGAAGGCTATTAAAAAAGTGACCGGCTTAGTTTATCGAATATTTCAGAAAAAAAAAAAAACAGCTTTTTTTTTTATTACATTATATATTAAAATGGCTGCTGTATTTGGTGTAAGCAATTTTGCTGTGACAACTGCTTCATCAAGTTCTTCTAATGAAGCTAGACTTCGAGCTCTTTCTCTTTACAGAAAGTTTCAAAAATCGGTAATTGTTATTTTTTTTTTTTTTTAAAAAAAAAGAGTAAAAAAGAACTATAGTGGAAGATGAAGTAGCAAAAGTTTAATATAAAAATAACAACAAAAGTAATTATTATGGATATAAAGATTGGAACATGCTATAATAATCAAGAAATTATTGAAAATGTAAATAGGTCCCTGAAATTATGAAGATTCATGAGATCAATTTGCCTACATCTGCAATTCGAGCAAAGATTCGAGAACAATTTGAACAACATCGTTACGTAGAAGATTTACAAGTACGTGATATTTTATTAGCAAAAGGTCAAATGGAATACCAGGAAACAATGAATGTATGGAAACAAAACAATCATATCATGAATTATTTCAGTAAAGATGAAGCCCGACCTCAGCCCACTACTTTTCTTGAAAAATTTTATGAAGGTCGTACTTAAATATACATATATAATTACCTACAAGTTTTCTTTTTATAAATAAAAAAAAATATTATTGTTTGAAAATAGAATAGGCGATTTTTTTTAAATATTTTATTATAATTATATAAAAGAAAAGTAAAAATGTTGGCTAAAATAAAATAAAAAAAGGTATTGATAAAAAAAAATTAAAAACGGTATTCTCATTTTAATTGTTAAGACGAGAAAAAAGAAAAAAGAGTGGGGCGCAATAAAGTCAGCTTTTATGTATTTAATTAGTATTATCATTATTGTTATCATCATCATCATTATTTTAAAAAAAAGTATTTATTATCATTAAAATTAAAAACCGCCGTTATGATTTTTTTTATTTTTATTTTTTGGATTATCGTTGTTGAATTTGTTTATTTAGTATTTTTTTTTACAAGACAGTACAACCACCTTTGCTCTTCTTCTTTTTGTTAATCATCAAAGCGGCTCTGGTAGCATGTTCAAATACTTCACGTACACCTTCACCGGTTTTTGCGGAACATTCCTATAATTATGACATAATAGGGTAGTTAGTATTTTATTATTATTGCCAAGACCTTGCTTTAAATGTTTTTTAGCATCTCTTTTAAATATTTAATTACCAAATACTTGTAAGCAGTAATACGTTGAGCTACAGCAGAACCCTATAAATATAGAATAGATAAAAAATTTAATATAGTTGTAGACAAATAAATCATACGAATATAAAATTTATAGATTTTACTTCTTCAAAAGATACAGGTCGTTGAGAATTTCGTCGAAGTTCTTCAATAGTGGCAGGATCATTTCTTAAATCTTTTTTGCATCCAACAAGAACAATGGGTAAACCTTGACAGAAGTGAAGGACTTCAGAGATCCACTATAAAATAAAAATAGATAATTTTTTAATTAAAATATAATTGAGTCATACCTCATATATATCATGTATTTTTCTTCAAATTTACTTTTTCTTGAACATTTTCCAAAGAATCGGGGGAATCCACTGCGAAGCAAATTAAAATGACATGGGAATCAGGATAAGATAATGGTCTAAGACGATCATAATCTTCTTGGCCTATAATTGCAGCGATAGATCAAATAAAGAAAAAAGAAAAAAAAAAAAGAAAAAAAGGAAATGTTAAAAATATAAAAATAAAGTTTATAATAAAAAAAAAGTTTTATCAGCCTCTTACCTGCAGTATCCCATAATGCCAATTCAACGTGTTTACCATCTACTTCAACATCAGCTACATAGTTTTCAAAAACAGTAGGAACATAGAACTATCCAAATAATTATAAAAAGAATAATAAAAATTATTAGATATAAGTTGTATATATATATAGGTATAGATATAAAGTAAACAAGAAAAAAAAGGGATGGGGAAGGGAACACAAGAAAAAAAAAGATAAAAAAAACTCCACTTTGCAACTAAAAAAGGAGGACTAACATATGGTATTTTAAATATAAACTTACTTCGGGGAAAGTACCCTTAGAGAATACAATCAGTAAACAAGTCTATATAATAGATAAAAAAATGAAATAAATAGAGTTAATAAATAAACACATTGCAATTAGCTGAATATTTTATTATTATTATTATTAATATATATATATATATATATATATTTACCCTTTTCAGTATTAATAAATGATGAAAATTAAAAAATGATGAAAAAAAAAAAAAACAAAGGTTAGATGATAAATGATACTCCTATTTTCTTTAAATAAAGCTTACTCTATTATAAAAATAAAAAAAAGACAAAAAAAAAGCAATTAGTATACTGGTATATTTAAAAAACTTTCTAATTTGTAATGTGAATATCAATACTTACTTCCACCTATATAATAACAATAATAATAATTAAAAATGAAAATAAATAAAATAAGTATCATCTTTACTTCTTAGTATATATACATATATATATACATATATATATATATATATATTTGTATGTATGTATATGTGTGTATGTATATGTATTTTTTTATTTAAAAACTTACAAGCACCATCTCCTACAATAACAAGTTTTCTTCTAATTTCAGCCATTCTCTATTGTAAAAACAAATATTGTTTTTTTTAAAAAAATAAAATTATTAATATATAATAAAATTAAAAAATATTATTATTTTAATCTATTCATCTTTATTTTTAAATAATTAATAAAGTCTTTACGATTTATAGGTTAAATATATAAAAAGTAATAAAAAAAATAAAAATGATGATAAAAGAGAAAAAGAAAAGGAAAAGGAAGAGAGAGTGAAGGAAAACGGAAAAACGTGTGCGAATTTTTTTTTACAGCAACACAAAAAAACAAAATTTAATCACCGCATATTATTTTTTTCAGAGATAAAACTTATGAAATTGCAACTTCATTCCAACAATATATACACACATGTCTATTCATATAAGTAAAAGGTGTGTGTGTTTTTTTAAAAAATTATAGTAATAATAATAAGCTGTAATTGGAAATTAAATATGTTAGATGTCTTATTCTTTGTATCTTTATATCTAACTAATGTATTTTTACTAGATTTTAGTATTATTTTTATCATTTTATTATTTTCATTATTACTATTTAATTTATTTATTTATATATCACTATTTAATTACATTTATTATTATTGTTACCTACGCTGTATTGTCTTATATACTATTATACTAGTTTACATATTAGCCATTTATTCATTATCTACCTTTTTTTGTTTTATCGGTTACAACTATAATTGAACATATTAGTACTATACATTAAAAATATGATTTTTATTAGTATTTACTATGTATTGTTTTTAAAAAAAGTCTATGAACTATATAAAACATGACTCTGAAAATATCTACTTCAGTAGCCATTGTAAAAAAAAGTGCGGGAGTTAAATAATATATAAAAAATCAAAATTATTTCCTTCTTTATTCCACTTTTTAAACCTTAAAATAAATAGCATACCAATATATTAGATAAAGATAGCAGCGCAATCGTATCAAAAATATCAACAATAATAATAATATAGTTTATTAAAGAACAATACTTAAAAATATTTATATAATCGGTACAGAATGAATGAGATAACATGATGAATATCTTTTTATTTGTTTTTTTTTTTTTATATTTAAAAAGAATTAAGAAGATCGACATCTCATCGATGTGCTTTTTAGTGATTTTACAATTAGTATCGGTCATGTTCGTAATTCTAATGAAGAGATCTTAGTTAGAATTGAATATGGGTCTTTATTTCATATTATTGTATTATTCGATTACGAATGATTTTTTTTATGCAAATTGGCTTGCAATACTTTTAACTTATCGATATATGCTACGAAGACGGTTGTGCAGTAGATAACTGCCTTACTAAATATCATTAGCCTTGTATTGAATGTTGGAATTCTCATAAAAAAGGGGATCATAAGAGTGATTATCTTTATCCAATCAATCTAGTCCTAGTTAGGAATTGGCTATACTCAAGAGTGAGTTTGCTTCTACTCCTGGATCTATTTCCAGAATCACTTTTGAATCTGGACCTTTTAAAACTTCTACTTCTACAAAAGGAAAAGGAAAAGAAACTTTTATTTTTAATAGGGCTAAACCTTCCACTAGCTCGATTAAATCCGAATGTGATTCTAAGAGTAAGGAAATGGCTTATAGTAATACGGAAAATAATGGGGAGCCTGATTTGGAAATTCAGTTATCAAAGATATATTATTTGTACCTTTTCCTCAGGAAAAGAAAGCAAACCAAGCTAATGCGTATAGTCAATCGGATGATTCCAAACCTTCTCAATGTATTTCCAAGTTTAATATCCAAATGCTTCTTAAATTGGTTTTCCTTCCTCTGATAGAAGGACATCCTGTAATAGAAATACAAGGAACAGAGCTCAGTTTATTTCTCGCAAGCTACTTTTCTCTTCTTCTTATATCAAATAAAGTTATTGATATTAAGCATGAATATACTAATATGGCCAATATTTCGTACCGCATCCCACTTTTGAAAGAACTAGAAATGGATATTTCTTCTCATTCACTAGATGATAATTCTAATAGTAAATACAGTTATTTTGTACAGTATAGTTCATTGAACACATAAGAAATATTATAGTCTAGTTTTCTAATATTTAATGGTCTATTATGCACCGTTTTATTTATTTTATTTTATTGTTTATAAAAAAATTACATACATACATACGTACATACATACATATATATATATATATATACATATATGGGTATGGATATGAATAAGAATGATGCCGTATAAACACCAATAATATTAGTAACTGTCTGGCTCTAACAATAACATGATTAAACTGGCTAAGTCTATATAAATCTGCCAATATAAAAGAAAAGATCTTATATAGTATGAAAAAAAGTTAACAGGGATAGATACAAATTGAAATATGAGAAGCTAGTATCTTAAGTTTTAACCTTTAGTATAATATTTACATGTACTGTCTACACTATTCCTTCGTTTTATATAATTTTTTACGATACATTACATTTGTATACTAATAAAATTATAATAAAAAATGTAATAATTATATTACAATCAAAAAGAGAAATAAATTAAAGCTCCAATTATTAGGGATAAGTGTCAAATTTGAAAATTCGCGATGATTCATAGATGGATGGTAATTATCCCAAGTAATCATTAATTTATTCTCATTTATTTATTTATGCATTTATTAAACAAAGTCTTAAGATTCATAGGTTAAATATATAAAAAAAGATGATAAAAATGAAAAATAAAAAGAAAAGAGAGAAAACAGAAAATATATGCATATTAAAAAATCTAAGCTTTGACTTCGTTACCATATTGTGTATATACCATAGCTGAAAATGCCTGTAATTCCTTAATATAAGCAAATCCCTAATAATAAAAATAGTCATGATTTTAATAAATATTCATATATTTGTATCAGTGTTTTATATACTACATATTAATATTACATTTAAATATTCATTGCCAGCGATAATTAAATGAGCTTGTCTACTAACAGATGGTAACAAATTTGCCAAAGTAATTTCTTTCTTTTTAATATTGGTAGGTGTATCATTACTAATTTCTTGGATACGTTGAATGGATGAGTCAATTGGTTCTCCAGGTAATAATGATTTAGCAAAGGCATTATGATCAAATATACTATATACTTCTTCCAAACAGCCTGATAATACTGTAATAAAATCAGGACTAATGATTATATATAAATAGATGAATATTTAGTAAAAAAAATAAAATAAAAAAGTACATGAATATTATATATATAAATGAATGGGTTACCTATCAAGAAAATCTTTAGTTTCATCTAATAATTGACGTATGGTTATTTTGTTTTCACCGTTTGCTTGAGATTGTTGAAGATCGTCGAGAGAAAACCCAGTTTCCCTTAAGAAATTCAACTCTTCTTCGAAAGTTTCAGGCAATAGCCAAGATCTAAAATTGAAGGGGGTGACTCCGTCATCTTCATATTCAATTTTTTTACGAAGTTGTAGAATGATATCTTCTGTAGTTTCGTATTGAAGAACACTTTTTAATGGTAATGGGCCTACTACTTCTTTGACAATCTCCGCAATTCTTTCAGAGCATCTTCTCCAACCAATATGTAATAACCACCAACTTGTGCTTAAAAATAATCTCTCAGTTTTTGCATCCAATAATCCACTTTCATTTTGGTTCGAATCATCGTGTTGTAAACGAATAGTTGGTTCAGTGTTTACATTTAATACAGAGACTGACCATACATAAGTAAATCTTCCCAATAAATTCAATTGAATATGTGTTAGTAATGTTAATAATGTAACTGAATAAAGAGATGTCAACGTCCTTGTGAAACCTATAAATATTAATTTAAATATAAATATATTATAAATATTTATCACAATTTTATTATTTTAACTTACTTGTCACTTTGATATCTTCCCATAATAAATATTTGGCCTTCTTATCCAATAAACCTTTTGGCACAATATATTCCTCTTCTTCATCATCGTCATCATCATCATCATCTTCTTCTTCTTCTTCTTGCTCTACCATTACAACAGATCCTTCTGTATGAATTGATTCACCAATGCTACCTACACTCATATCTAAAGGCTGTTTTTCCTCGGCAATAACGTCTGTTTTATCTTCACTATCTGATTTTTCTTGTTGTGTAGTTGAATCTTCAGATTTAGGTTCTTGCTGTTGAGATAATTCTTGCGACTTGGATAACAACTGCTGTTTTCTTTCTTCTTTTCGCTTCAATTTTTCTTGTTGCTTTTTTTCTTTAGCTATTTTTAACTCTTGTTTTCTTTTTTCTTCTAACTTTTCTAATTTTCGCGATTCTTGTAGTTTTGCCCATGATTGTTCAATATTCATTTCGTACAAGATTTGATCTCCAAGTGTAGGTAATAATGATAAAACTGTAAAAATACAATCATTTTGATTTTGTTGAAATCTTCTTTTTAAACTAATAAAATAATATACATGTATAAATTAATAAAATAAACTCTTTGATATATTCAACCATATTTATTCAAAAATTATATATTCTTACTTTTCTTTTGCCAAACGTTCAGAACTTGCTTTTTCTTGGAATTCTCTTAATTTGTTGGTAGCAAATTTTCCAGCCAGATAACCACCACCTGCAATAGTTGCGGTAACTATTAAGCCACGTCGATGTCTTTTTGCATAATCTTTAATTGAAGTTAAAATAGTCATTATATTTTTAGCAAGAGGAAAAAGAAAAAGAAAAAAATGTTGGAGAGTTTGCACATGTAATAACAATTTTATTAGCTGAGTTTGAAGCTAATGATTCTTAGTAAGTTTTTTATGAACAATTTTGGTATTTTTTTTGATGTGTGTACGTAGTTAAACTCTTTGAACGAAAGCAAAAAAAAAAAAGAATATATACTTAATCGATACTGCTGATTTGTTTGTATTTTTGATATGATTGATTAAAAAATAAATGTCATTTTTTATAGTAATTAAAATTTCTAAAAGGAAATATTAATAATAGTTGTTTATTTTTATTTTATTCTGTTTATAAATCCGTAGTTTTTTTAGTGGTTGTTTAGTTATTATTTGAATGAAAGAAGAAAACAGCTTCACATTTTGATCCTATATTTTTCCTATTTACCCTTTTTTATATAAATATAAATTTAATAAATATTTTATTTTTTATCTTTTTTTTACTTGTTTTATATATCAAATTTATTACCTATATACCATTTTTTTTTTTTTATTTTTTTTTAAAAAACAACAATGAATGCTATAAGTATAAACTTTAGTGTGCATACATTATTTTTATTTGCTCTAATTTTGACAGTGATAAATAATGTAGAAGGTAAACTTCGTGTATACGAATTAAATGTAGCAAGAGGCAAAGTGAAAGATCCAAGCTGCCAAACAAATATTGAACATGATGTTTTATTGGTTAATGGGAAATACCCTGCTCCACCTATTAGAGCAACAGTAAATGACGATATACATATAATTGTGCGCAATTCTCTTGGTTCAAATGAAACAACTTCTATTCATTATCATGGTATTTTGCAAATTGGTTCTACTCAATACGATGGTGTACCTAATGTTAATCAAAAACCTATTTTACCAGGAGAAGAATTTCACCAGCGTTTTAAAATTATTGATCAAGTAGGAACCTTTTTTTACCATGGACACGTTGGATTACAAGAAGATACTATCCAAGGACCATTCATTGTCTATCCAGACGATGAATCATGGCCAAGTGATATGGAAGATGTTGATAGATATTTAGAATTACACAATAATGAAGATGATAATGAAATCAGTCATGCAGCTTTTGATAAGCATCATGCAAAAGAAGACAATGAAAAGGATAATGATTACAAATTAACGGATGGACCTTATGAATATGATGATGAAAGAATTATCCAAATATCAGAATGGTGGAACCAATCAACTAAAGATAGATTGGGTTATTATTTAGGATCTAATTATACTGGCATGCAAGCTGCAGATTATTACCTTATTAATGGTCGTGGCAATATTAATAATATTACAGCTGTAAACAATTGCCCTGGTTATGCATCTATTGATGTACTTCCTAATAAGGTATATCGATTACGTCTCATTGGTGCTATTAGTTTTACCACTGTTAGTTTTTCAATTGCAAACCACAATCTAACAATCATTGAAGTAGATGGCAATCTTATTGAACCTTATGAAACATCTACTATAGAAATTGCATCTGGCCAGCGTTTTTCGGTTTTAGTCAATACAAACCAACTACCTGGTACCTCATATAATATGGATGTCCATCGTCAATGGTCACCTTTAGACCCACATTTATTACCTTATGGCCGTGCTATATTTAATTATCTTGGAATAGAAAATAAAACCATATATAATGGTGATAATACTGAACCACTAGAAAAGAAAATAGTATCAACTACTTCAAAAACAAATCTTTGTAAAGGAGCACCAAAAGAATTTTCAAGAACGACTTTACAACCAGCTACCTTTGTATCTGATTTTAATATACCAAAGCCTGTAAGTCAGTGGATATTTCCCCAATTGAAAACTCTTGATAAAACTCCTAGTACACCTACAGTTGCGACTACCAGAGATTTTACATCACCACCTGATCGTACTATTGTTATCATGCCAGAAGAAGTAATTACAAAGGATCATAAAACGAGATGGAAAATTAATGGAAGGTATTTAGCTCAATGGAAGACTCCAGTACTTGAGCAATTAGTTAACTCCAATAATTTACAAACAAGATTATTAACAAATGAAACTAATCAACAACTTATTAAACAAGATTATAGCAGTGGCTTTGATGATACTTTAAATACATATCCAATGTTCTATAATGAAGTAATCGATGTCGTTATCCATACAACCACTCTATTGGATGGTGGTGTATGCGCAAGTAAGTAATTATATATATATATGGTTATTAATTTATTAATTTGTTTATATTATTTGTTATTTTATACATATTTATACATATTTATAAATAGATCATCCATGGCACACGCATGGATTCCAGCATTATCCTATCGCTCATGGACCAGGAGAGTATAACCACGAACAAGATGAACAAATAAGAACTTATGAAGCACCTATACCCAGAGATGTAAGCCAAGTTTATGGTGTACCTATTAATACTACAGAAGCTGGCGTCCCTTGTGGATGGTCAAAAATACGAGTTTTTGCAAATAATCCTGGTATGTGGGCTTTTCACTGCCATATTACTTCTCACATGATTCAAGGAATGATGCTTGTTGTAGAAATGGCTCCCGATCTTATTAGTATCTAGTATTTTAAAGTAACAATTTTTTTATAAATAATATACCAAAGTTTATTATCATTACTATTATTATCATTACTATTATTACTATTATTATTGCTGTTGTTGTTATTATTATTTTTATCATCATTTTGCATTTATATTTCATAAATAAATATATATATATATATATATATATATATATGTTTATATATTCAATAACTAGTAAATTGTATGTGCTTTAGTTATTTTATAATTAGAAAAGTGTGCATTTTTTTATTAAAAAGTACACACAATATCTCTTTCCTTTTGTGGTCACATAATAATTAAAGTTTACAACGGTTTTTTAATAAAAGCCAAGTATAAACTTTATTAACACATGAAATGAAAAAGTGAATCTTTTCCTTTCCTTTTCCATTTCTTTTCTCCTTATCTCTTCTTTACACTTCATATTTCATATTATTATTATTATTATTAATGAGAACGGATGGAATGGCCGCTTTATCAAGCCACTATATAAATATAAATTACTTTTCACAAAGATATAAAAAGCAAATAAATAATATGTAAAAAATGGAATCAGATAATAAAGTTTTTTTTTTTTTTTTTTTTTTTTTTTTTTTTTTTTTTTTTTTTTTTTTTGCATACAGTATTATCAAATGCATCAAAGAGATGAAATAGTGTTTCATCATTTACAATCATTATTTTATAATCGGTTAGTGTTTATTTGATTATTAGATCAGTTCTTTTATTTTTATTACAAACGTATTTGACTGCCTTTTGTTATTATTTTTATTTAAAACTCAATTAAATCATTTGGCATAATTTTTTTAATAAAAATTATTAAGATGCTTACATTCAGAAAGACAGCTGTAGCTATAAGAAGAGTTATTTATCTAACAATAGTAATTCCTTCAATATTATTACAATTATAATAGTCAATAATATATTTGTTCAATATTGAAACAAAGTATATGAACCTATCAATAGTATATATATAAATTATATATTTGGAGCTTTTTGGAATTCCATATGATGATAATTAAAGAGGGCGGAGGAAGTTGTAAGGCAATTTTTTATATTATTTGCATATCAATATTTAGTTTACTTTCAACGGAAATAGCAGTATTCATTATTATATATTTTACTTGTAAAAATTCTTTCATCAATATTGAGTCAGGATTACAGTAAAAGGACCTTTTTTTTTTCAGTGATTTAATTAAACTATTCAATATTACGTTACTTTTTTTTTTTTTTTACTAATGTTGCCACCATCAATAACTCATTCATTACCTTGACAAAAAATATGTTTCTCATTAAAATTACTAGTAACTATATACTAGAACATTTCCTTCATTTATGCTTTTGAATATTTGCTGTACTTTGGAAAAAGTGAGCCCTGTATCATTAATAGTACTTTAAACAATTTTTATCTAATATTTTAATTCAATATTTTAAGTTGCTTTTTTGTTATGATATCAGTTTTGAGGTTTACTTCCTTCAATAAGTAGTTAGATGTTGTATGTGATTACTTTTTGTATTTTGATAATATTCAAGTAAAAAATTTAAGTTTATGTTCAACAAATAATAATTAAGATTCTATGTGTATATATTGTAGGATACGTGGCTAAATTTTACATGTACAAATTATATAATGATGAATCTTATATGATCCACGAAATTGAAGATACTACAGTATCTTTGTCATCATATAAATTATGTAACTTTACTATGAGTATTGAAGTTCTATTAAATATTTGAACCATGAATAAAAATATCACAATACTATCAGGAAAAATATTCATTGAAACTGCAAAAAGAAATCTCTTTTGATTTTCTCAAATAAAAGTAATTCAACGTAATCGGTTCAAGGTGACTTTTCTTTCCTATTAAATAAAATTTTTACTAATTTTAAATCTAAAAATAATCAATAAATATCCTATTGAAACAATCTGGTACAAGTGATAGAGTCATTTTCAACAGTAATTTTTTATTGTAGGAAGAAAATTTAACTTTTAGGATAAGTAATATTGTTTAGTTTTTGTTTAGTTATATAATCTACTATATGCTAATGGTAGGTTTGAGTACACGTTTTGGTTGGCAAATTAATTGCTATATATATTTTTTTTTTAGCCAACTTAGTTTGTAGAGCTATTATTTTATCATCTACACCATTCTATTTTTTTTGGACAAATTTATATATAATAACTGTACTACCATCGACTAAAGTTTAAACATTTCGAGTATCTCATTGTTTTTGTGCTACAAATCCACGTATCCCTTTTTTTTTTGAAGATCAATCTGATGTACCCTTATTTACATATATAGGTTTTATTATTTATTTATTTATTTTGATTAAGGCTTATTGTTATAATTGTTATCACTAATTTTATATTTTTAATGTTAATACGCTCGTATTTTTATTATGTTAATTTCATTCCATGAAATTAGAATTAATCACTCATGTACTGAATAAGAAACGAAAGTCTAGTGTCTTTTTTTTTACACTCCCAATACTTAATAAGGAGAAATTGTCAATAGCAACATCTATAAAAGGAAATATGTAACAATACCAAGTGTCATGAAAAATCGACCTTCTAATTTCAATTTCTAATTTAAATTAAAAGAACAATAAGCTTAAAATCGGGTTGAATACTATTAAAACCATGTCTTTTTTATTTATTTATTTTTTGTTACCGCCCTAATTTATTTCCCCTTTTTTTAGCGGCCATTTTCAAAAATGTGCGTTTCACTACATTTAATACGTATTAATGGTTTACGTTTATATGATAATTTATGTCAATTTTCTCCACATTTATTATAATTATAGTTATTACGTATTATCAAAAAAACATTTTTATTAGAAAGAATTTTTATCTAATAAATAAAAATCGTTATATAGATAAAAATTTTCTCTCTAATTTTGATAACGACTATACTTGTATATTACATATAAATAATATATATGGATATTTGTAGTTTTGATGATGTTAAATAAAAATTGAATTTTTTTAACCATTTTTTATTTTAAAAATCAATAGAGAGCATGGATAGAAATAGATAGAGAGAGTGGGAGGGGGATTATATCATAGTATGGTATAAAAATATACAACTAGTGCTAATTTAATCTCAGCATATCCTCACCACATTGTTGTACATAATGAGTGGAGCATTACAATTCAATTTATTATATAAAAACCAGTTCGTGCGCTATTTTAATATATATGAATTTCGGATAAAAAAAAGAAAAGAAAAATAGATACTATGCATTCGTTGATTCGTCATATATTTCCTTTAAAAAAAGATCATGGGAATAGCTTCTAGTAATGCATATATATTTTACTAACTAAAATAAACGCATTGTCCTTAATATTATCACTATATCCGAAATTTACATAATTTAATTGTTTAAAAAAAAAGGAAATAAAAAAAAAAAAAAGGTCATTTCAAGAGATTGTCTAGGAGGGGAACCTTATTGTTTTATTTCAATCTATACAATATGACCATTTCACCCTTTGAAACGTTTTTTTTTTTTTTTTTTTTTTTACTCTCTTTCCTAATTTTTCTCTTAACTCCTACACTATTTTATATATATATATATATAATGCCATTTATAATTCATTGCTGTACTCTAATGAAATACATTGCATATGTATCAACTACGAATTATTATATTTAATACTTTTATTCATCTATAATTCTTAATCATAGGCTCTATTGTTTATTTGAAAAAAGTCAACCTAATTTTTTTATTATTGTTTTACCGAAAGCAGTAGTATAATAAAAATGGTGGATTAATATAGTAAAAAGTCAAACAGAAATAAAGTTCATTTCCAAAAAAAAAGAGAAAAAGAAGAGAAAGCAAGAGAGAGAGAGAAAGAGAGAAAAAAGGGAGTGTGATGAGAAGATCATTTCCATATATTAGCCTCCCTTTTTTTACTTGCCATTTTTAGAGTAATCATCATTTGATTTTTTTTTTTTTTTTTGAAGTATAAAAGATGTAAATAGTTCAATATGAAAAATAAATAATTTAATTTATATTCTTTTTCTTCTTCTTTTTTATATTTTTTTTTTTTTTTTTTCCAAGATAAAATAGATATAAAAAAAAAATAAAAGAATATTTACATATATTTTTATGCCACCTAAGCAATACCATTATTCATCACCACCCCTTACTACTTCACCTAATATGACTGGCACAATTACAATGACTAACTCCACTTTTCCTTTTGGTAAATAACCAATTCATAAAATAAAATAATAAAATGGCTCTTAATTAATTAAATTAATTATTTTATTTTTATAATAATAAAAGTGAGTCCTGTTAATCAATCTACTATGATGACTCCAAGGTACTGAAATATATATATATATACATGATAATGGATCGAATTGAAATAAAATAATTAATGAATATATTTTATTTATTTATTTATTTCTAGTCGAAGCAATGATGATGTAGCCGCATTTGATAAAAGATCTGCTCATAATGCATTAGAAAGACAACGTAGAGAAGGTCTTAATACTAAATTTCAACAATTAGCACATGCTTTACCAGAACTTCAAAATGTAAAAAGACCAAGTAAAAGTATGATTGTTGCAAAGTCTTTAGAATTTGGTAAATAAAAGGATGAATTCTATTTTTATTTAAATTTTAAAAATCATCATCATCACCCATATTTATTTATTTTTATATACTTTAGTGGCAAAATCAATTCAAAAAGATTCCTCTTACAAAAAAAAAATTCTTCAATTACGTAAAGAACATGAAGTTTTAAGAAAACATACGAAAATGTCCCAGCAGCAAATAAGAAAAAGATTATTAGATGACACTTCAACTACATCGGATTTAACTATTCATGTACCTCAACCTTCATCTGTTACATTAAAAAAATCTTCAAGTGTTTCACCTAAAGAAGAAAAAGAAAGCCCACCATCTATGAAAAGGCATAAATCAAATAAGCATCCATCATCATCTTCTTCTTCTCCAAAAAGCCCTACTCATTCAGTAACATTACCACCCACAATAACAAACAATGTTTCAAAAAAGGTGAATCAAGGTACACATCATAAATTTGTACACCATCATATATCAGCTGTTTCTAATAGCAATATTAATAACGATAAAATCAAAAATCAAAAAGATATTGTTATTAGAAAACAAGTTACATTGCCTATTAACAATGGAAAAAATGGAATAATTACTAAAAATTCAAAATTGATTGAAAATATAAAGTCAATTAAAAAAAATAAACCAAATGATATGAATATAAAAACAGGAAATAAAAATAATCCATTACCAATGATGCCATTACAGCAATCACCATTGCCTTTGAATATATTTCCTGTTATTAACGAATCTTGGCCCCCATTAGATATATCTGCTTTTCAAAATACATCTCAATCATCAATGTCTCATATTTATGATCCCTACATTGTACAACAACAACATTTGATATCTCAGCCTTCTTCCATTTCAACAAACCCTGTTGATTTAAATACCAGTAATTCTTTTTTACAAACTATACCAACTACTCATTATTATAACAACATTACTACTACTACTACTACTGCTGCTGCTAATAATATTACTACTACCACTACTACAGTTACCAATCCTACATTAACTCCTACACCTTTTCAACAATCTAATTTACAAGATCCTTTATCGTATTTATGAATATTTAATTAACATATATAAATAATTTCAAGAACAAAACTCAACGGCTGAACTCCCCTACCCCCCAAAAAAAAACTAAGAAAAACTATCCAAAAAAAAAAAAAAAATCCTCGTTTTAAAATAATTCCTTTTTTTATGCTTTTCTATATTTTTATGTTTTATTTAATTTACTGATTCCTTAGATTTATTGATACCATTTTTCCATTTATTATTATTATTATTATTATTATTATTTATTTATTTTTATTTATGTCTTCTTATATATATATTTATATATGATTTTTTTTTATATTTTTTTTTTTTACTTTTATTATTATTTTCTTTATTTGAACTCTATTTGTTTATTTTTAATCGAGGCTTGACCTCTTGATTAATTTAGTTTTTTTTTATTATTTTGTAAAAATAAATGAGGTTTTTTTTAAAACAATTCTAAAATGAGCCACGAGTTTTTTTTTTTTTTATTTTCTTTCTATTTTTCGGTTAATAATTAGATTAAACTTGTCAGTTTAGCAGATCTACACCCCTAATATCTCCTTGTTTCATTAAGTTTTTGATTTTTGATTTTGATTTTTTCATCAATATCTTTTAAAATAAGGATCGATATATTTATGTAATCAACACGTACATATATTTATATTTATATATAGTTTAAGAATATACCTATATATATATATTAAATTGTGATCAATAAATAATTTCTGTTTAAATCATCTTCATCTATTAAAGTTATTTTAGTGTCACCCATGCTTTGCATTGATATATAATTGAATTACCCTCATTTACGTCTGTTCGCGTATAAAAAATTGCCTTTCTAGTCCACAAGGAAATAGAATCAAATAAGCGGAGTTAACATCCTCATAAAGATCAATAAAACAATTTTTAGAAACTTTTTATTTACAATGTGTTTAAATAAAATAAATAAAATATAAAAAAAAGGTATTTTTTTTTTTAAAAAAAAAAATGATAGAAAGAATAGACAATTAAAGAATTATGATTATAATGATATGGTAGAGGGGTTTGTTGTTGTTGTTGTTGTTGCTGTTGTTATTGAAGAAGGTGTATTAGCTGCTGTAATATTTTCTGCGCCAGATGTATCCTTATTTTTAACATCTGTATTATCATTGCTGTTACTATTAATATTATTATTTGAATCAGGTCGAACGACTACATTAACAGGTAATTTAGGAGCTCTTCGTACCGGGGGATCTTTGATATTTGTTTTATTAGCCATCCATTCATACCATTGTTGGGTGGTTTTTTTTCGTAGAAAGGCAATAACCATAATGGTCATATTATCACATCCAATCCCTGTCATATCTCCACTTTCCGCTAAACAAAAATCCATTATATTTTCACATATTTCTTTTAATGTCCTTTTTTGTTTTAATTCATATCTGATATAATCTACAACTTCTTGATTACTTAAACAATCCCATATCCCATCGCATGCTAATACCATAAATTCATCATTATCTGTCAATTCGTGTTCTGTAATATCAGGATAAGCTGTATTTCGAATAATAAAATAAATATAAGTATGATCATGTGTTTTATTCTATAGGATACTTTATAGTTATCATATACCTGTCACTGCTTGTCTTTCAGGAGGTAAATTTGAATTATTTTTAAATGTAAAGTCACCTAATGCACGAGAAAGTGCTAGACTGCCTGTATATTATATATTTATATAAATAGTTTAATAAATTATATATTTATAGATGCATAATGCTTTATATAATTACCATTGACACGTTTAAATTCTACGTAACCACCAGCTTCTTTAATTCTTTTTGTTTCTAAAGGATCGGTTGGTTTGTGATCTTTTGATAACGGAATAGCCTTTCCATTGGTTGTACATATAATTGCTCTAGAATCACCTACATTGCTCTATTCAAAGTAATAATAAAATAATACTATACTTTTAATAATATTCTGTCTATTTCCATGTTTTTATATATACCTACTACATATAGCACATTGTCTCTAGTTAGTAAAGCTGATACTGCTGTTGCTCCTGATGTATCTTCTAAGAGTGAGGGATCTATAAAAACATATACACATACATATATTATTATTATTCAAATGGTTTTTTTTATTCTTGTTTTTTTATTATTACTTTGTCTTAATTCTTCGTCTAAAAGCAAGTAACCTTTTCTTAGTGCATCACGGTATCGTTGATTTTTAAATGAAGGTGAAAGAAATATCCGATCGGGTAAATGCTTGGCTGAATACTTGGCTACTGAGGGGCCTTTATAATAAGTTGAAAAGGTAATAAAGGTTATGTATTATTACATTATTTATTTATTTATTTATTATTATTATTATTATTATTATTATTATTATTATTATTATTATTATTATTTACCTCCATGACCATCGAATACTGCAAAAAAACTCGAACTCGTGTCAGCGTATGAAGGTATAGCTACATGAGCATCTTCCATACCTATAATAAGCATATAAATATATGATGTTTATTGAATACATATATATATATATATATATACAGAAAGACAGAATTCGAAAAATATTCATAATTTCTTTTTCAATTCGTAATAGTAAAATAAAACTTACTGATTCTCCATCCTTGCATCTTTGATCCAGCATACATGACTCTTTTATCGTAACCTTCATCGGATTCTTTTGTTGTAACAGGCTCGGATAATGTTTGACCCATGTTGTATTACTCTTTAATTATTTTTAACAATAATATTAAAAAAAAGAAAAAAAAATAGAAAATGGAAAACAGAAAAGAAGCCTAAAAAAATTTTGTGAATATGCTTGAATTAAAATTAAAAAATTGATAAAAATTGATCACACGTTTCTTATTGGCTATTGTTTCCACCAGTTTTTTTCTCTGATAAATTTCATTTAAAGATAATTATTTATATTCATTTTTAAAGAAAAAGGGCACTCGTTGGATGTTGTTTTCCTATGCTATATATATATATATATATAAATTTATCGCATTGTTAATAATATATGTGTGTGTGTTTTTTTTATCATACCCTCAATCCAAACATGGTTAGAGCAAAGTATATCCCTCATTTTTGCCTACGTCTATCTTTTGTTTTGTAATAGTTTAAAATTATTTGTAGCTGTTATTTCTAAACGTTAATAATCGTAAAAATCTAAAATAATAATATAGAGTATCATCTCAAATTAACGTGAAAATAAATAATAAATTTACAGTTTTGGAGAATTTAGTTATCGTGTATTTCTTATCACTTTTTTTTTTAATAAATAATAATAAAACAAACCAGGTTAAAATATGCAAATGTTTTTTTGGTGATTAATTTAGATATTGATGGTTTTTAAATAGATAATAAAAGAAAAGAGATAATAATTTTATTTAGTAGAATTATAACACGCTGTAATATTCAGTTTATCATCCAAATAAAATCGATCGATGCTATATATTAGAAAAAAATAGTGATAAAAAAAATAAAATATGATTGTTTTTACTCCAATAAATAGTTAAATTTCATACCAATAATAATAGTAATAAACGTAGGCGGACTATTGTTTATAAAGAAACAATAGAAGAGAAGATATAATAATCAAATATACCAAAATTGGCTGGTAATGCTGTGATGTATATGTTTTGAAGAATAGTGTCGTTTTTACAATTTTTTTTAAATAAACAGGTATAAAAAATTCTTCAGCGGGAAAATATAATATATTTTTTTATTCATCGTTACCAGAATCATATTTATCGTTGTATTTGCCATATTTACCCAACCATAGTATTTTAAGAATTCACTTTTTATTATTTTAGCAAAGCGAGAAGATAAGGGTAAATTCTATGCTTTTGTTATGGTATCAACTTCTAATATTGACTGTTTTACTCCCTGTAAGGTGGGAATAGCTCCCACTCTCTTTTTACTCTTTCAAACTAACTGAAAAAGAGATATAATACTGTTATTATTAATTTCCTCATTTGTTGGAAAGGTAAATATTGGTTTTAGAAATCCTTCTTACTTTTACTTTAGGTAAAAGTTTGTCGCTTTTTTATTTGTTTTCTTAAAGTCATTTTTACTTTTTAAAAATAAACTTTATTCAGGCATAAATCAAAAAGACTTTTATAAGTCTAGAATAATTGTAGGTGTAATATGTTACAAACCTCTCCAATTCCCTATGACAAAGGTTTCTCTTTAAAAAACTGGTTTGTTTAATTTTATTTTTTCCAATAGACTGGGATTGTTTAATTAGATTGAGGTTAGGCTTGTTCACTTTGGTGAATAGGGAATTATCCATAATAATATAAAAATTCCTCATAGGGGAGTAACTTTCCATAGGATCTATTGTATTTAGTAAAAGTTTAATATAGTAATTGGTATTAGTGCTTTTCTAATTTTTTTTTTTGATATGTTTGGTTTTTTTGAGAGAAATATTGACATTAACATAATAAGGATTAGCACCAAAAATTACAAGATTTTTTGCTCTTATAGGTAAGATTTATGCAATTAGTATTTCACTTTTGAAACCCCAAATATTACTTCAAATATTTATATCGAACCATCATTCATCAACAAATATATAATACTTAAAACAATCATTCATATCTTTTATTGATGATTTCTTCAGAAAATTTTATTAGTAAATGAAGTACTATTTTTTTATACATTAACTAATATTCTTCCTACATAAACTTGCAAACTGCATATTTTTAATAATTAAATCTTCAAAATTTTTAAATAACTATTCTATTATCTAATCAACAGGAGTAGGTGAGTAATTATCGACGAAGTCAATAGTACGTTCTATTTGAATGTCGTATGATGTTTTTGTTTTACATTCAATTATTTCTTTATAAATAAAAAAGTGACCAATTTTCAAGACACTCTTCTCCTTTTTTTGAGTTTTATACCTATGAATACCAAATTGTCTTTCAACTCGTGTTAACTTTATGAGCTTCTCTTACATTACTGCTATTAGCCTATACTTATCCATTTTTGTATATATATTATGATTAGGTCCCTCTTTCACCTTTTTTCCTTGTTATTTGCCAATATAATTGTCATTCTCTTTCATTTTGTCCTTTAATAACTCTAACTGAAAAATTGAATAATATTAAGGAATCGGTAAAATTTTCGGTTGAACTTTTTCCACTTGATAATTCATTTCCATGGTATTATCTCCATTTTTATTTACTGTTTTTTTGACCATTATAAAAAAATTCACATTCTTAAATAGAAATAAAAAATAACAATATAAAAATTAAAACCAATAAAAAATAAAATAAAAAGTAACAAAGTTTTTGCTGAATAACCGAAAAGGTTATGTGGAAGTACTGTAAAATATATATATACATAGTAGTTTGAGTCCATATCCTAAAATAAGCTTGAAATCAAGTCAATTAAATCGCCGATTAAATTTATTTCGAACAGATTTTTTTTCTGATGGCTCTGGTCAAATAGCCAATTTTTTTTCCTTCCCTTTTTTAATTATCATAGAGCAACATGGTTAAGTTCATTAAGGCTGGTAAAGTACGTATCTAATTACCATCATTATCAACCAATATAATCGACAGTATTATTTTTATACAGCTATATATCTATCAGTGATAAAAAATGATGTATTTATATGAAACAAGTGGATGGATGGATGGGATGGATGGGATGGATGGATAATATATGCAATAAAAAAAATCGGAACGATAAAAATGTCATTTTTGAAAAATTTGGAATAAAAAAAAATACAATTTTATGATAGCATCGATATAACAATAATATACATACATACATACATACATATATAAGAAGACGAAAATTGAATAGTAGAGACTAGAAAAAAAAAACAACAACTAAATTCATTATATATTTGCTTGAATTTAGGTTGTCATTATTTTGCAAGGTCGCTACGCTGGCAAGAAAGCTGTCGTCGTTCGTAGTATGTATTATTTATATTTCTTGTCGCACAAATTCTATCTTTCCTTTTTTGTTAATTAATATTTTTTAATACAATTTAATGATATATAGACCACGATGAAGGTACAAAGAACAGACAATACGGTTATGCCGTTGTTGCCGGTGTTGAACGTGCTCCTTTAAAGGTTACTCGTTCTATGAACAAGAAGAAGATCGCCAAGCGTTCTCGTGTAAAGCCTTTCATTAAAATCATCAACTACAACCACATGATGCCTACTCGGTAAGAGCAGAACAACAACAACAGAAAAAAAAAGAATAGATCATTATCTTTTTAATGTATATATGTATATTTATATATCTAAACGTATTTTTTTTTTTGATAAATGTATTTCCAGTTATGCCTTGGATATGGAACAAATTAAAGGTACTATTTCTACTGAAACTTTCCAAGATCCTTCTCAACGTGTTGAATCCAAGAAGGTAAATACATACATACATACATACATACATACATACATACATACATACATACATACATATATATATATATTAAAGGGAATCGTCAACAATGATTAAAAACTAAAAAAAAAACTTTTAATTTTTTAAAAACTTATTAATACTAAATAGCTTATCAAGAAATTATTCCAAGAACGTTATCAAACTGGTAAAAATAAGTGGTTCTTCAGCAAACTTAGATTCTAAAGGATTATGACGGCTCCTTCTCCTCACCCTTTTTAAGTTAATATCAAATCTTGAACTTTACTGTTCTATCACTTTTTTTTCAATATCTCCTGAATTTTTTTATATGTAGCATTTTTGTTTAAAATAAAATATATATAATATAATATATATATATAATCCTCATTTTCATCATCATCACATCATCATCATTTTATATGAACCACCAATTGAAACGGATAATTATAAATAAATATAAAGTAACAACAATAATAGTAATAATAAAAAGTTAGTTAATATTGGATCAAACTTCAAGCACTTTTATTTTATTCAGGAAGAGTAGGGTTGGAAGTGATGTAAAAAAAAAAAAAAAAACAAATAATGAGTGATCAAATGTTTTGGAGTTAAAAAAGTATGCGTATTATTTATTAGATCATAAAAAATAAGAGTAATAAAAATAATAAAACTATTGGTTTATTTCTTAACAGAAGTTAAATAATCAACAAGATTAGGGCGTTGCTTAAAAGTATTTACAAATTGTTGAAGATTAGGGTAGTTTTCTAAACGATCCAAGGCACGATCATCATCAATAATGTGATAAACAAGGAAATCAGGGTATGTGATTTCATCGCCTAAAACGTATGGACCTTGATGTCTACCATAAATTTCATTGAAGATACCCAAGAATTTTTTAGTATTTGTTTCAAATTGTTCCTTTAACTTTTCTTCATCAGTTTCACGGAACACCTTATAGACAGAGCTTCCCCAATCGTTCACTAAGTCGGCAACAGTATCTAAAAAGTAGTCTTCTTGATCATTTTTACCCATGTATTTACCTAACTTTTTACTCAAGAATCTCATAGTAGGAACGGTTTTATTATAAAATTGGCCATCGATTTCAACAGCAGGTAAGGTAGCAGAAAAGTGTTTTTGAGCAAGCAAGTTCTTTCTTGCATCAGATTCCTTAAATTCATCTCCTGTCACTTTAACATATTTAAAATCAATACCAGTATCCTTCAAGAATAAGTTTAAATTTTCACCCAAGGCAGCAGTGCTAAAAAAAATTAGATAAAAAATATAAGTTAAATTAGCGTTTTGTTAAAAATCAATTTATTATTGATGGGCTGATTGATTGGTTGATTTATTCATTATTACCTTCTAGCATTGGCAATGTTAAAGTAGTAGAGAGTAACGTTTTCAAAAGTCATGTTTTTATAGATATAAATATATTTGTTTGTTAATTGATTTAAAACAAAGTGAAAATAAAAATAAAGAAACTCGCGTATTTATAGTTTTTACTTATTTTGATTTGCATTTTGTAATACATAAACCCCAAAAAAATGACTAATCAAAAAGCTTATAAATCAAATTATCCCCCCCACGCTCCTTAAATATTTTTGTGATCCCTCTCTCAATATATATATATATATTTTAAAAAAATATAGTAAATTTAAGCTTTTTATTTATATTTTCTAGAAAATAATATGAAGCACTATAAATTGATTTATAATCAGATCAGAAACTACGTGTCTAAGCAACAAGTCACTTCATGTAATATATATCTTTATGCTTAATTTTATTAGAACATAACATTAATAAAGTACGCATGTGTGTATACGGATATAAACATGTTGTTTAAATTTAAATAGTAAAGAATTATTGGGTTGTTTATTATTTTATGTTAATTTATTTAACAATATAGTACATTAGAAATTTTAAAAGTTATTTATATACATTTATAAACCACCTTCATATGTAATCTTGTTATACTACTAGTATGATAGCTGCTAATTTGACCAGTTGTTCTATTACAGCTATAAATAGCATGAGAAAAATGACACTGTACGTTTATATTACTAAAGTAAATTAATGAATAAATAATAACAATAATAATAATAGTAATAGTGGTTAGTTTATGTACCATTAAAATTAATTTACTACAATAAAGTATGAACTGTTTACGTGCACTTTCAACACTTAACCATACTTTTACCAAAATAATCGTGTACTACCATCCTTTTATTTTTTAAAAAAAATAAATAAGAGTTGATGAGTAAAAAAAGCCCATATAAAAAATATCTATTGAAATAGCGAAAGGCTAGAGTAGTCGGAATAAATAATAGTTTATTGTTAAATTAAATACAGTACATTGTTTACTATTAAAATCATCAAAAAGAGGGGTAAAACCATTTAAGTTGGCTTTCGGAAAGAGTTTTTCCGTGAAACACTTTTTTAAAAAAAATTGGCATATACGTAGTATGACGAGCTGTAAATCGATTAATAATCATACCTAATATTATATCATGTCACTACGTAATATGTTCTTTTTAAAGTTTTTAATTCCTATAAATAAAGCATTTTTCTTTTTTTTTCTTCTTTTTCTCTTTTTCCTCTTTACTTAAATACAATAATTATAATAATATATAGATAATATAATGGCTTTTGAAAACGTAACTCTTTATTACTTTAGCATTCCTGGCGCTAAAAGGTAAAAAATATTATATAATATAATAATGTTCTTGATAAAATATATAGACGTGTTTTTATTTATATGATTATTATTTTTATCGCTATGATCTAGTACCATTGCCTTGGGAGAAAATTTAAACTTATTCTTGAAGGATGCTGGTATTGATTTTAAATATGTTAGAGTGACAAAAGATGAATTTATGGAATCTGAAGCAAGAAAGAACATGCTTGCTCAAAAACACTTTTCTGCTACCTTACCTGCTGTTGAAATCGATGGCCAATTTTATAATAAAGTCGTCCCTACTATGAAATATTTAAGTAAAAAGTTAGGTAAATACATGGGTAAAAATGATCAAGAAGACTACTTTTTAGATGCTGTTGCTGACATAAGAGGTGATTATCTTTTTGGATGGCTTAAAACTATCAGGGAAACTGATGAAGTTAAATTAAAGGAACACGCTGAAACGGTCACTAAAAAATTCTTGGGTATCTTGAATGAATATTATGGTAGACATCAAGGTCCATATATTTTAGGCGATGAAATCGCATACACTGATTTCCTTGTTTATCATATTATTGATGATGATAAAGCTCTCGGTCTCTTAGAAGATTATCCTAATCTTCAACAATTTGTAAATACTTTTACTCAACGTCCTAATCTCGTTGATTATTTTGCTTCTCTTAAAGAATCCAATTAAATAAATAAATAATTAAACATTTCTCTTTTTTATTATTAATTAATTAATTAAAAATTAAATATATAATTGTACTAAAAATGATATATATTGATATAAACAGATTTTTTTTTTAAACTACATTATCCACACCTGTACCTCCTAAAATTTTTGAACTTGCATGAGGTTGTTGTTTGACCGCAGCTATAACTAATTTATATTTTAAAAAACCGTACCAAATAATAATAATAATCTTGTCAATATTTTCACTCTCGCTTTCATTTTCTAACATCACTTAATATTTTCATTATAAAACTTACCATAGAATATGGAGGTGAATAATAAAATAACTGCTGGTAAAAGAAGAATAGTTTTGCTTACAGTAGTTGATAAAAACATGATAATAGCCATAACTAAATATAATCCTGCACGTAAATATGAATTTTCAAATTTGGATACAAAGCTATCACTATTTAAATAAAAATAATACATACATGTACAATATATATATATATATATAATTAAAAACTTTCACTTGGCATTTTCTCGGTTTCTCCTTTCTCTTTTAATCTATATATTTCACTTACAACCTAGGACTTGTAGGGCAAAACTAATGGTATAATTATATTGAAAAACCATTATTTTTTTTAATAAATGTTTGATATTTATTATTGGTAATACTATTATTATATAAAGTATTTTTTTTTACCCTTATACATAATGGTACTTCGACAAAGAAAAGTATGAAAGCAAATACCCATCCAATAATTGAAAATGGGACATTGCTAGTTAGAGAAATAGCACCAAGTACAATCAACACTAAAAAAAATATAATAGGAACATAGAGTGAATAAAAAGGATTTATTATGTGATATATCTTATTATTATTCTATTTCTTTACAAATAATGGATATAACACCACCCCATTGTGCGTATAAAGAAAAGTTTCTAGATTTAAATTCATCTAATACGCCCATTTTATAATAGTAATAATAGTAATAATAATATATAAATGTATAAATATAAATAGAAAATTATGTTGTAAAAAATAATAATAAAAAAAGGGAAACACGAAAGAGAGCAAATGAAAAAATTCCAAGTCGATTTATAAAAAGAACGGAGATTTAAAAAAAATAAGCTTGGCGCTTGTATATAAAGAAACATTCTGTAGTAGATATATCAAACTCTTTATAAATAAAAAAATATATTTTTACTTTTGAAAGTAATGATAGAATGGTTTATACCAAGGATTTTTTTTTATCCAAGACAATCATTTTTCATTTTTCATCGGATATTAACTTTTTAATATTATACTTATTTCACTAAAGCAAAAATTAGATAATGAACCACTGCTTATTTGGATATTCTAATAGTTAAACTAGATAATAAAATTGGAGATTACTTCGCGCCCACAAAGAAATTTCCTTTTCAAGGTCTCCTTTTTTTTTTTTTCATAATAAAAATATTAATAAATAGTATCAAATGATAATAGTTAATATATAAATATCATTTATAATTTAATAATTCAAGTTATTATATCAATATTTATTTATTTAATTCATGCATAATATATATATGAAAAAATTTTAACAATGGCAATAATAATAATGATGCATGCTCATAAACAAATATAGATAATTTTTTTTTAAATAATAATAATGAATAATATGATTTAAATAAAATACTAGTAGTATCAATGGAAAATAACTATAAAACGTACCATGACTATATATTAATGGCAGGCAAAAATAAAAATATATAAAAACAAATGTGTAAATCAGAGAAAGAGTTTGGTCCACCTTTTGTTGATAAAAGGTGTACATAAGCGAGGCAAACCCCGGCGATTTTGAGTAGAATGTTCAGATTTCCATACTGGTAAAAGAAGCTAATTATTGAATGAATTAAGAAAAAGTCCTATCAACTAAATATAAAGAAAGAGAAAGGAACTCAATGCATTTTAGGCGTCCTATTTTTTTTTTTTTGCAAAAAAAAAAAAAAAAAGTTGTATATAAATAAATATTATTTTTCAAAATTGTAATCAATGCATCAATATAAGTTAAATATGTCTGATATTTTTTTTCCTCATCTTGATGTCGAATTATGAGACTCAGTTTTCTGCAAGTATTTTATACCATATAAAGATTACGAGGTTTGTGTTATTAATTCATATTCTCCAGCTTTACTCAAAGGTTCGAACTCAACGTACTTTTAATAAAAGATTTTCAAAAACGATAATTTAGTTCATAAATATAATAAATAAGAAAAGAAAAAGATGGTAGAAAAATGGAAAAAGAAATAAAAATTACAGTTTAAAACTCCAGTATATTTAAATAGGCAGGCTCTGTATAAAAAGTTTAAAGACCATATTAAAAAATAATGAATCCTGTTCGACATTTAAAAATAGTGCATTATATAAAATCATAGCCAATAAAACTTGTATTACTCTATATTTATATTCCCCAAATAAAATAAAAAGGACAATATATGGACACATTTTGTGTTACTTTTAATGGACTGTAGTTAAAAGATTTATTCATATTTATTTTCATTATATAATAATAATAACAATATACTATATGTTTATACATTATTATTATTATTATCATTATTGTTATTCTCATTACTATTATTATTACTATTATTACTATTATTACTATTATATTAATATGTAAAAATACAATAATAAATGATTCAAGTAGAGGAAAGTTATGAGAACATTAAAGCTGGGCTTATCACATGGATATTGTGAACGCTTACCATGTCTGGAATTTAAAAAAAAAAAATTGTAAAAAAAGGTACAATTCAAAAAACTTTATTCTATCTCTTTTTCTTTTTTTCTTTTTTTTTATAAAAAATAAGCCATCTTCTTTCCTTAATGTCTGTTGCTTTAGATCCTCCTAGTCAGCTTATTTTTAAAAGTAATAACTAGTAATCAAAAAAAAAAAAAAAACTAGCAGAAAAGAAAGTATTTATTTACTTGTTTTCCTTTTTATTAAAATGTTTTTTTAGGACCTCTGACACAACCTATTGAAGAAATTCTATATGTTAAAAATGTAGGTAATGAACCACTTGCTTTTAAAGTAAAAACAACAGCTCCTAAAAAATATTGTGTAAGACCCAATTCAAGTATTATTGAACCTGGTAGTCATGTTGAAGTGCAAAGTAAGTTTTTTTTTTCTAAATATATATAAAAATATATAAATTATTTCATTGGCATATGAATATCTCACTCTTTTTATTAATAAAAATTATATATGTATTATAGTTGTTTTTCAACCTTTTAGAGAAGAACCTCCACCAGATTATAAATGTAAGGACAAATTTTTAGTACAAACAGCAGTAGTCAAACCAGAATGGTTAGAATGGAATATGATTGAATTGGTAAAAAGATATAGAAATTGAAAGAAAGGTTTATTTGTAGATAAAAAAAAAAAAGAGTGTATCATTAATGTACATATACAATTAATATATATATATATATATATATAGTGGAATCATATAGAAACGGAATATAAAGATACTATATCTCAGAATAAAGTAAAATGTGTATTTTTACCACCAGAGTTACCACAGCCTTATTTAAATGATGAATCCTTGGAAGATAATGTAAGTGATGTTAGTATAATATATGCATATATAATAATGATAATGATAATAATAATAGTAATCTTTTTTTTTTTTTTAATAATCTATATATTTATATTCTTTAGCCACCTACACCAACTTTATCACATGTACCTAGTGTTATGGAAACAGTAAAAGATGATGTACCTGCTCGTCAGTCATCGCCACCTCCATCACCCACTTTGGTATCCACTTTACCAGCTATTATTGATGCAGCCAGACGGGCTTCAGCAAGTCAACCACCTAGAATTAATACTAATACTAATTCCCAACTATTTAACGATGCGAATACTTCCTCTGTTTCATTATCATCACATTATACTTCAAGACAAACACCATCATTATTAAATAATAATAATAATACTGCTACTACTACTACTAATGGATCTGTTAGTACTCTTCCTAATAATAACAACAACAGTAATAATAATAATAATAATATAACCGCCTTATCACAAGAATCATCTACACCATCTACTCTTGTCATATCCTTAGAAAAAACCATCCAAGAACAACAAACACAAATAAATAATTTAGAAAATGAAAAAAAATTATTAGATCAACAAATAGTAGATTATAGATTAAAACAAACCATATTACAGCAACAATTAAATAAACAGGAAAAGGATATATTAACTGTAACAACATTAAAAGATCAATTAAAACAAACCATTCAAACTTTAGAAGAAGAAAATAGAAAACAACAACAAGAAATCATTCAATTGAAAAAACAACCTATAGAAAATAAGTCTTCATCCTCCTCTTCCTCTACTACGGTTGCTGCACATGCAATGCAAACCTCATCATTACCTACCGAAGGCTATCCTCCTCAAGTTCTTTTATCTGTATCTATTTTAGTATTTATTCTTACTTATTTGTTCTTTTAAATAATAATCATAATAATAATGAAATTTTTAATTTTTTTTTTTTTGATGAATATAAGTTGTAAAACTTTATACTTGTACCAATAAAAAAAAAAAAGGGAATTAAAGTTATATAATGACAGCATTTCTAATAAATAATAAAGTAAATAAAAAAGGAGAAAGGAAAACAGATTAAAAAAGTAAATAAATAAATAGGTAAATAAAAAAAGGGATAAGGAGGAATTTGATTTATGAAGATACATTAAGGAGAGCAGGAGGCGAAAGAATTTCATCATAAGAAGGTGGCATGGGCTGAGACAACGGTGGCAAAGGCAAAGAAGGTGAACAAAAAATTTCTTTACGACGAGCATACCAATTCGAAATCCAAATATTAGGTTTTGATGGAGAGGAGGAAGAAGAAGAGGAAGAAGAAGATGGAGATGGAGTGAATTGATAAGGTTGTTGTTGTTGTTGTTGTTGTTGTCGTAAAGATGGGTTTATCATTTGGAATAATTTTTTATGGTTTTTGGAAGTATGAGAGTTATTATTTGTTTTCTTTTTTTTAGATAAATAAACGGATGACCAGTCTAAAGTAGTTTGAGATGTAGTCGAAGAAGTCGAAGAGGATGGTAAAGGTTGGTAAGCAGGTAATGTTAAATAGTCGTCTAAAGAAGCTAACAATACATGTATAGGAGTATCCATCCAAATTTCTTTTTGATCGCCGTTTTTTAATAAAATAGTAAACGAAAGCTGAATCCAATGCCTTACACGTATCATACGATTTGTTGTCGAAGGATGTACTTGTAGTGATCGAGAATCTGGGATCATATAATTGAATCGAATATCATTCTGATCGATGGTCCATGATGATTGTTCATCTTCGCTGTCTTGTTGTAGAGTAATTTCATGGTGTAAAATACGGGTAGTTTGTCTTGATGGAGCTCTAAATTTTTGTCTTTCTATTAATTTTACTGTCATTTGGTGAATGGACTGTATATGATCCGGATTTGAAAAATGTAAAGTAAAAGGCAGTAAATGGCCGGGGGTCAAGTGGGCAGTTTCTAATACTATATTCAGCTGGTCCTGTTCATTGATATGGTGAGTTTGAGTGATACAGCGAGGTGAATCTTGGGACGGTAACCTTACAAGAATAACATTTTGTTTTGCTCTAAACCCTTTACAAGTTGAAAAGGGTTTCCAAGTAGGAGTTGAAGTATTAACCTGACAAATGATCTTATACCTTACATGACCCAATCCACATTCTATACTTTCTGATAATGAGTTTGATAATAGTATTTCAAAGGGAAAGACATGAGTGCCCTTTTTTAAATACATGGATGATCTACATATAGGAATGACCGTATCTACTAGTATTTGTTTA
The DNA here is from genome assembly GCA_017871115.1 of Cunninghamella blakesleeana. Taxonomy (NCBI): domain Eukaryota; kingdom Fungi; phylum Mucoromycota; class Mucoromycetes; order Mucorales; family Cunninghamellaceae; genus Cunninghamella; species Cunninghamella blakesleeana. Next base: position 3,520,470 of record JAFCIZ010000006.1, read on the forward strand.
TCCCAATGTTGTGATGCTAAAAATAAATAAATAAATGAGATAACGTGAACATGTTGATCCAATATTCTCGTTTATTTAAACTCAGCCGATGGGTTTTTTATGGTTTTTTTTTTTTTTTTTTTACCTTCAGGCCATAAAGTTTTTGATATACCAATAAATTGAATAGTAATAGAATCCATATGTATTGATTTTTTTAATTTTAATTTAATAATACCTCTTAAAATATTTACTGTATGTTTATCTTTTGGTCCATGTAAATATACAATTGGTTCTATTAGATCTATTGATAATGATTTGTTAAACATAATGATAATGGTATCTTTCTATATGATTTTTTATATATATACATATATATGTGTATATATATACGTAAATAAAAGTAAAAGAAAAAGAAAGAAGAAAGAGAAAAAAAATCAAGTAAAAAAAAAATATATCAATCTATCTATTTATCTATATTTATATGTGTATATATATATATATATATAATATAATAAATACAATTATGGCTGATGTATATATAAAAAAAGTTTTTTTTTTTTTTTCTCCTTGCATGTTATATCAGTCTATGTTATTCAATCCATCCTAAAAAAGGATATTTAAAGTTTTATATATTTATTATTATTATTATTATTGTTATTATTATTATTACTAATATATATATATATATATATATATATATGTATTTATATATATTTATATATATTGACAAAAAAAAAAGGAGATATTCTTCTATTTTATTTGATTATGCGGTAAAACTAATGGCACCAACTAAAATAATAATAATGAATATCATACGATCAATTAATGGATTTATTTGAATTATTCAATTTAATTTTTTAAGTATTATGAAACATATCAAATGATATACACCTTTTAATTTCTCTTTTCTTTCTTGTTTTCTTGCTCTTATCCCCTTAATAAATACCATATTTAAGTGAAATGATAATCTTAAAATTATTTTTAAGAATATCTTTTAAATTTCAAATAATATTAAAAAAGATGCTTTAGTATCTTTTAAAAACAAAATCCGAAAAGACTTTTTTAAAAAATGGAGATTGAAAAAAGAGAAGAAATAGCTTTTTGAGAAATGGATAGATAACCATATTTAGTTTGATCAGGTAGGACCAAAAAACAACGTACGAATCAATTTTCGTAAAAAGCAGAAAATTTTTTTTAAGTTCAGTCCAGATTTAGAAATTTAGCAGGAATAAAAAAAAAAAAATATTTTATAGTTTTTTTTTTTTTTTTTTCACTTTTTTCTTTTTTTCTTTTATATATATTCCCATTATCAATACTTTGTTTGTATATATTACTATAACCCATTTATATATATATATATATATATAATTTGTATATAAATAATATAAATATAAATATATTATATATCTTTATATTACTCCATATATATATATATATATATATATATTTTATTATTATTATTATTATTTTTATTATTTTTATTATTGTTATTATTAGTATTATTAATATATAAATTCATTATATCCCCCCTTATTCATTTGTTTCTTATATAATAATAACAATATCAATAAAAATGATGCCTCTTATTCATCAAAGGTATGATTTAGTCACTCCTGATAGATCTTTACCTTCTTCACCAACTTTATGTCCTGCTCAAATTACTCATGAAATAGTTAATCGACAAAGCACAAGTCAAGCTGTAGATGTTAATGAACTTACAAAATTATTACAAAAAGTATCTGTTAAAAAAACAAGACCAAGGTCTCAATTAATATTCACCTCCAAACCACCCTCTCCTACTTCATCTTCATCTTCACCTACCTTATCTCCTTTACCTCCTCCTGTAAACAATAATAATAATAATATTAACAATAACAGTGATAATAAGAATAATAACAACACTACTACTACTACTACTACTAATACTACTACTAATACTACTACTGATAATACCAATACTAATAATAATAATAATAATAATAATACAACTGTAACTGAGCGAGCCTCATCTTATAATAATAATAATACCAATCCACTTTCTATTAGTCGTCCTCATTTACCACATCGACCTGCTACTTGTACAACACCAACTCAATTTATATTTAAAAAACCTGAATATGATCAACACTATCATGATACACACTTTCATCATCATAAAAAACCACCTTTACAAGAATCACCACGTAATACTAGTAAAGATTTATCTATCATATGGACAGATTTAAGACGTTTTTTTGTAAATCCTGTCGATCCAAATACAAAATCTGAAACGTTTGGTAATCAATTTCGCCAAAATATTGGTACTCGTTATGGTACTTGGGGTAAGTAATAATAATAATAATAATAATAGAATCCTATCATTTAAATAAAGGAAAAAGAGAAAATAATAATAGAATTAGGTTATTTATTTGATTCCTTTTTTTTTTTTTTTCATTTTTCATGGGTTTATATACATATTATAATTATTATTATTATTATTATGATTAGGCCGTTATATTGGAAAAGGAGCCGGTGGATCAGTTAGATTAATTCGACGTTCTTCTGATCAAAAAACATTTGCAGTCAAACAATTTAGAAAAAGATTACCGCAGGAATCAGAAAAGGAATACATTAAAAAAGTTACGGCTGAATTTTGTATAGGATCTACTTTACACCACCCCAATGTGATTGAAACGTTAGATATTATTCAAGAAGATAGTTATTTTTATGAAATCATGGAATATGCTCCTAATGATTTATTTAGTGTGGTCATGAGTGGTATGATGTCAAGAGAAGAAGTTGCATGTTGCTGGAAACAGATATTGAATGGTCTCACTTATATTCATGGTATGGGGATTGCTCATCGAGACCTGAAATTGGACAACTGTGTATTAGATCAATATGGCATTTTAAAAATCATTGATTTTGGTTCAAGCACTGTCTTTCGATCTCCCTTTGGTGATGATAATTCTTCCATTACGTTTACTAAAGGTATCTATGGCTCCGACCCTTATATTGCTCCTGAACAATATACTCAGCCTAGCTATGATCCTTGTTTGGCCGATGTGTGGTCTTGCGCTATTATTTTTATCTGTATGACCATTCGTCGCTTCCCTTGGCGTTTGCCTAGAGCTTCAGATCCTTCCTTCCACGCCTTTTGTACCCAGCCTCAACAGTGTTTTCGTCTGTTAAAATTATTACCTAGGGAAGCTCGTCCTATCATAGCTACTATGTTGGAAGTTCAACCAAAGCGTAGATCTACTCTGAAGCAAGTCATGAATGATCCCTGGGTATCTCATATTGATGTTTGTCAACAAGATCAGCCAGGTGAAAATCATGTTCATCATGTATTAGTATTACCTCCTTCACTATCCTCAAATTCTCCACCTCCACCCCTACCTCCTCCACCTCCACCTTCCATTTCATCTTCATCTTCTATTCTTTCAAATACTCCATCTTCTTCATCTTCTATTGTAAATAATCAACATAAAGGAAATCAACATCTAGTAATGGTCACTGCTGAGCCTCCTGGTGCTTTAGCTGAGAAAGAAAAAAGAAAAAGAAATACCTTACCTATTACCAATCCTCAACAACAACAGCAACAAAAACAATCTCCTAAACAATCTCCTAAACTTCAACATGTGCGTCCTCAAACACCAAGACATTCTTCTTCTACTTCTACTACTTCTTTGCCTCCTACAACAAATCCTATATAATTTTTTTTCCTCGTTAATAACAACATATATATATATATATATATATATATATAAATATACAGAAATTTGCTTATTGCTGATAAAAAATAAATAATCCCATTATTCATTATTAAAATGTAAATAAAATTTAATTATAATATAAACCAAAATTATTAAATGGATTTGATTACGAATCACATATTTGCTTTCAATAAATTTAAATAATACAAGTATAATACCATTTATTTAAAATAAAAATAAAAAAAAATCAATAAAATAAGACTAGTTTCTTTTTTATTTTTATTATATTATTTTCATCTTAAGTTGTCGCTTATTTTATTGATTAATTGTATAAGCCTGTAACTCTAGTCAGCATAAGAAACACTTTTTTGGTGATAGTTTTTAAATTAAAAGAATGAAATGTAATAAGTTTGATAGATTTGATAAATATGTTTGAAACCCTTTTTTATTTTCTTTATCCTATTTTCTTAGTTACAATGTATAGGATTAGATATATAGATAATGTTTTGAATAAAAAGGTAATGTTAACAACTTTTTTTAATAAAAGTATCATCAAAATCTAGTACACGAACATAAGAAAGAGTGAGAGTTAATTCATAGCATATAATTCATATGTTAATATAGGCAAAGAAAAGTAAATTGTCAATGATATCAGACATTATATAACTTTAACCCAAAAACAAATGCTATTATTTCCCACTACTTTAAAAATGAAATATATTTTAATTAGTTTCAGAAACACGCAAGGTAATTAATAAGATGTTGTATATCGATAATAATATTAACTTGTGAACTTTTTTTTACCTTTTTTTTTTGGATTTGTTTGAATATCTATTAAAATTCTCAAGAAAATTACATTATCTATTATTAATTATATTACTCTTTCAGCAGACCTTGAAAATATAAAAGAAAACATATACTTAATACGGATAAAAATAAAAATAAATAAAAATAAAAGTTGATATATAATTTTATTTTTTATTTTTTATTTTTCAGTGTGAACTTATAGAAACTATTGGTAGTTTTACTTAATATTTAAGAATTATTTTACTTGACATCACAAAAAATAATAAAAAAGTTCAATTTCTTATACTTAACATCTTGATCACTATATATATTATTATATATAAAATATATGCATGAGTAAAGAAAAAAACAAAATAAAGGAAATCCAAATTAGGAAAGTGATTTTTTTAAAAAAGGGGAAATTCAACCCCTAATTCTTTCTTTTACTCACTCTTCATTTTTTTTTTTCTCACTATTTTTTTTTTTTTTCTTTAAAAAAAATGTTACCATCTATTCCAGTATCGCCTTTAATACAACAATCCTTAAATTGTGCTTCACAATTAGCAGAATTTACTAAAAAAATAGCTGATCAGCAAAAAGATGATATTGACTACTATGAACAACAATCTATAGCACAAAGAATAAAGTTAGATCTAATAACAAAACAAATGCATTCGGTACGTGATTTGTTATATCATCATTGGCAACCTGAAGCTTTAGCGAAGCAAATAGTTATTATTAATGTTGATTTATTTCTTCATCATCAAGTAAAACAATTAAATGACTTTCATACCTATTTATTACACAGTCTTGCTCACCAAATTATTATCAGTAATAGTCATTCTTATGCAACAGCTTTTGATTTCGCCATTCGATTAGCTCGCTGCCTTCATCAATACAGAGACTGGAACGGATGTATGGCTGTACTTCGCTGTTTATCTTTACCACCTTTAAAAAGACTTTATTATACTACTACTACTACTACCTCACACCCTCTTATTCATGATTTTCCTTGGATGCAGCAAGATATTGATTCTTCTTATTTACAAGCTTTTCAACAGAGTTTATTGCCTCTAAGACCTTATTCTTTGGAAGCGCAGGAACATAAACGGACTCGTTCCCTTTCAACCTCATCATTTCATTCGAAAAAGAAAAAGAAAGCAACATATGTCATTGCTATACCTTGGTTCCCTCCTATTTTGGATCTGGTATCAGAGCAGGATAGAGAGATACTTATGGATATATGTCGTTATAATCATTGGCCAAAGCAGCCATCTATAACAAGAGCTCTCTTTAATTTATCTGATAATGATAATAACAATATGAATACATCATCATTAAAAAATATACCACCTATGTTGCCTTCTTCTAGTATTTTTGATTTAGCTACATCCCTTGGCCAAGGTGATCTTTTAATCTGTCATTGGCTTTTATCCCGTGCTTTTTTAACTTTGGATCAGTTGGATTCTGAAAGTGAAATAATAAAACCTATTAGTAATAATGAAGTACAACACCAACAACATCAACGGCAACTATCTGATAATAGTATTATTATGGATAGTGTAGATAACGAAGAAGTAGAAGTGGAGGAAGATGAAATAGAAATAGTAGAGGAAATAGAACAACTACATGTTGATAATCCTATAGAAATTATGGAATTAGAGGAGGATAGAGAAGTAAACGTGAATGTTGCACTGTTATCTAGTAAATCTTCGTTGGAGTCAAATTACAATAATAATGATGAAAATAATATCATACAACAAGATGATAATGATGATAAAAATGAAATTAAATCAGAAAATATAGCCAATACAACGAATATACCTTCAACCTCACATTCACCTTCTACTTCTATCCATTCAGTTGATTTTACCAATTTAAGAACCATTCAACAAGGTAGCATAGTATCTGATCCTACTCCCAAATTAGACACTATAAAAGATAACAATGATAATAGTATCAATGGTAATGGTTTACAGCTAGAAGAACAACAATACCATTTATTAAATAGTAATAATGACACTGATACCAGTAGTATTGGTAAAACCAGTGAACAAATTAATGGAAACAGTATGGATGAATCTAAAATTCAAACCGATAAACCAGTTGATATTTCACCATTTAAATCAGCAACTTTGTCGGAAACCATTGATAATAATATACCTATTTTTGATAACTCCAATCAGCCGTTGAAGGAAGATTCTCATAATGACGTCAAATCGATTCATACTGATGGTAGTATCGAAAATTCCGTAGATAAGATGGAAAATAACAATAGTAATGGTAAAGTGGATGATATGATGGAAATTAAGTCTGAAAACAATCATAGTATAAAAGAAAGCAATGCTATAAATCAGAATGGAGTAATAGAAGTAGTAGAAGAAGAAGAAAAAAGAGACAAAAAGGAAAATGATAATGAAGATGATGATGCAAGTGAACAATGGACTGGCTACCCAATGCCAAAAGAAGATATGGAAAATAGCAACCAAGATTATGATATGGAAGAAGAAGATGAAGTATGGACCGGTTATCCTGAACCTAACCAACATGGTGAACACCAGTACCATCATCATAATAAAACAATTTCATCTGATGAAGCTTCAGAAGAGGAATGGAAAGGATATCATGCAACTTCAGAAGAAGCTAAATGGCAAGAAGAAACTATATTAAAAGTACAACAGCAAGAATGGCAAGGATATGCTTTAGAAACATTAGATGAGGATGAATTGGATTCAAGTACTGTTATTACTAATAGATATGAAAAAACTTATCAATCTGGAAATATCATATTAAATCATCCTATTCATTCTAGTTCTTCTTAAAAAAGCTTTTACTTTTATTTTTATTTTTTTTATATATTTTTAAAAAAAACATAGCCAACTCATATATATATTGTATACGTTTTTTTTATTTTTTATTTTAAATTTTGCTTGTTTGTATATTGACCGCCATTAATAAAACAATAAAATGTTTATATTTGCTATTCTTTTTTAATCGATACTTCTTCATCATTAGCTATATTACCCATATATGCATTCGTCAAAAAATCATATGAATCTATCTGTTTAATTGCTTTGTGTATGTGATAAGGAACAAGTATTTTTACTTCATTTTTATCTTCCTCTTGTTCTTTTTTGTAGATTATGCTGGCTTTATTAATGAGTTTTTTTAAAAATATCTTGGTGATCTATATATATATATATATATATTAAAAAAAGAAAAAAGAAAATTGAATATCTATTTACATATACATATCAAAAGTTAGTAAATCAATGAATAAAATTACCTGAGTAATTATAGTTCCGACAACCAATTGTTGGTTAAGAGAGGTAGACGGTGCTGCATTTACAGTTTGTTGGGAAAGTTTTTGTAAGGAATCATTCATTTTTGAAAGTAATCTTTCATTTTGAAGAAATGTTTTTAGTTGCAGCTGATTGATGGTCGCCCATAGCCAATCCAAAGTATTAGCATCGTTTAAAGATAAAATATTTACAATAGTGGATTCCATAAAAAAAGAGGAAATTCCTTTCATTCGTTGATTCACCAAACTTGTTGTTGAGTAATCTGTGTTATTATTTATTATGTTTCTATCTTCAACGTCAACATCTACTATTTCTTCTTCTCCTTCTTCTGTTTCTTTTCCTTCTATTTGTTCTCCTTTTATATACATGTTGTTAGTTTGTTGATAGGCTAATAGTTCCCATCCCAAATTTTCAAATAATATATTTACATTAGATAAAGTTTGCTGTTCTGCTAATGATGCCGATCGTTTCTTCCATCCATCTGGTTTCCTTGGACACTGTAGTGTTAAATGTGTACTTATTCCACAAAATTTACAATAATAATGTTCAGAATAGTTGGCTAATAACGTTGACGATTTTTCTTCATTTGTTTCTTTCGATAGAGGTGTATGACCATTATCTCGACACCATTGTAATACGTCTTTTGTTGTTAGGGCATCACTTGCTGTAAGAAGAATATCATCGTTTGTATCGCGGCATCTCTGTTGAACTCGGAGTCTAAGTAAATGTCCACGATGCCACTAAAATAGGTGTAATATAATAAATAAACTTTTACTTCTATTTTTATACGTATATATATGTATGTATGGTTCTTTTTTATGTTACGTATAATGTTACCTCTAAAGCCTTTCTTTTCGCCAAGGACCAAGTAAAAAATAATCTTGGGTTACGTGCACAGGTGTAAGGTAATTTTATAGATTGATTAGCGCAAATAATAGGATATTCAGGCAAGCATTCTTTTAATATACTTTGTAGCAAGGTTAATTTCTGTTTCACGGCATTTAATTGTAGCTGTTCTTTAGTTAATTCTGTTGATTCTTTAATTATATTTGGGATGCCAGTTATATCATCAAAGTTAGTATTTCTATCCAGTTCAATATCAATGCACCTTTCACTTCCTAATACCTGTCTACCAGAATGCGTATAATCCAACTATTATACATATATATATATATATATATATTAACATATGTTATATTCTTTTCTTCTTCTTTTCTTTCTTTTTTTTTCTTTGACTTCTATTACCTTTAAATGATGTATAATATCTAAGCTTTTGTTTCTTTTTTTATCTACAAAATATAACTGTAATCGGATAGGAAATTCACCCCATCCAAGCCTTGTTAAACGAAATGGCTCATCAGTAACATCAACAATATCGTAAGGTTTGTAACTTGGATGTAAATGAAATCGCACTGCTGTTAAAAAGGGTTTGTTTTCTTGATTCGTATCCTGCTTTTGTTCCATAACATAAATCATCCATTTATGAGTGTAGTTTTTTAATGTTGGGTCACGTTTTTCTAACAATAAGAATAATAAAATAATAATAATAATAATAATATTTGAATATATGAGTATGTTCTATTAAATCTATTTATTTAATTGTTACCATTATTATAATTATTTACCTGGCGGTATATATTTACTAACGTTTCCCACAACAATCCTTCGTTTTATATAAAATCTAGAACCTTTTTCTTCAATAGCTGATGTAATTACAGCAGTATTTGTATCCTCCATAGATGCTGGTATGTTGCCAGATGTTTGTAATATCTCAGTATTTGTTGGTGTTGATGTTGGCGTTAATGACGATGCAGGTGGTAATGCTGGTATTTGTACATCACTAGTTAAAGTGCTATCGATGGTTGTGCTTTTAGTGTTATTTAAATGTATAGGTGATGATGGTGTTGATGTCAATGATTGTGGAGTTGAATTATTTAGTAAATGACTACCTGTTGTTGTTGTTGTTGTCGCTGTACTTACATATGCTGTTGAAGAGGAAGGTGAAGAAGGTGATGCTGATGTTGATGGTGGTATTGCTGGAATACTAGAAATAGGTAGTATTGGTAAATTATTATTAGATATTAGTGAACTGGATGAAGAGGTTGTTGCCTTTTGCAAATTATCCTTTTCGTTATCCTGAGTAGTAGTGTTGTTATCGTCGTCATCTTTAATCATTTCCGACTCTATTTTTTTTTGTTCTAGCGTATGCTTTATATGATCATTGTTTTGTGAAGACATTGCATCGATATTTTTAATATTACTCTGTGTAGATTTTTCTTCTTTTTTATTGTTTAATAAAGAATGTGTTTCTACTGCTGCAATAGAGGACAATGTTGACGGAGATGGTGATAGTGATGGTGACGGAGATGGTGACGTTTTTATCCGTTTTACTCTTGATCCATTTTGATCCAATTCTAAATCTACATCTTCCTCATATTCTTTAATAGTTGGTCGTTCTATTATTTTTTTAGGTGTTGAACTAATATAAAATATATAATATAAATATATAATATTAATATTTTTCGCACATAAATATAAATTAACCAATCAATTTCAAATATATACATAGGCATATAATCTATAATTGCATTATTTCTTTCATTCTTTACATGGCTGGAATAATTGGTAATTGTAGTGGCCTTTGGCGAATAGGATGATCATCTGGTACTTCAGATTCATCAATGGGCGTACCACATTGAATCATAACATTTTCATAAGGTCCAAATTCTAAACTGTGAGAGATACGACAGTGATTTAAAAATCCAAGTTGATTCGAAAAATTTTCACGATGACATACAGGACATGCTAAACGTACAAATACACCATCATTACGCCTTCCATATACTACCGATGGTTGAGCTGCTGGTTTGGGTAGTTTTCTTTTTGTTGACGTTGGTAAACTTGATCCAGACTGTCCATAATATAATGCTGCAGCTGTTTGGCGTGTAAAATGAGCTTGTTCTGGTAAATTTATAGCTAGAGATTCTATATAAACGAATTCGATTTTATAGTATTATTATCATTGATATCTTTTTTGAATTCTTTGCTTTTTTATTTATATTACCATTTTTAATACTAAGTTCTAAATCGTGCAAAGTAGCTTCTGCATTTTCAATTTCTTTTCGAATAGTAGCAATTTCACGATATTTCAAGAATATTTCAAGATCAAACTGATGTTCAATGATTTCAATGATTTTTTTCTTAGTTCTATTATCCTCTTAAAGTATATAATAAATATATGAATTAGTAAAATAGATATAATTTATCTCACTATGATCGTTTTTTTAAATATAATGATTACTTTGTATTATTATATCATTCTTTTTATTATTAGAGGTACTTGAATTTTCATTATTTTCGTTTTTTAGCATTATTAAAACATTTAAACATAAACATAAAAAAGAAGGAGAAGCAAAAGGAAGAATTTTTTTTAAAAAAATTAACATTTTTAAGTGACGCTTTTTGAAGTCCAGCATACCTAAAAATTTAAGTTTTCTAAAAATAATGCTTTTTTTGATTTAAAAATTTTTGCTGATATTGATTTTTTTATTTCATACCTTTTCTTCTTTTCTTTCCTTTCTTATTCCCTTAAAAAAAATTGTATTTGTTAATTAATACAATAATAGAAATAATAATATTATGAATCTAATATCAAAAACAGTAAAGTATTTTAAATACCTTGGTAAATTTATCGGTCCAGGGTTTATGATAGCTGTGGGATAGTAAGTTTATTATCTTTAGTTCCTCTTTTGATAAATATAATAAATAATTAATTTAAATGTGTTTTAGAACAATATACTTATATATATACATATATATACACTTTATTATATAAATTATGTGTAATTTGTAGTTTAGACCCCGGAAATTGGGCTACAGATCTCGAGGGAGGAAGCAGTTTTGGATATAGATTATTATTTATTATCTTATTATCAAACTTTATTGCTATATTTTTACAAAATCTTACTATTCGACTTGGTACTGGTATGTTATTTGATGCTAGTTTTTTTATTTTAAAATATCATGAGGTATAAATTATTATTACTTATCTTTCCCTGTTTATTTTTTTATTTTTTTATTATTATTTATATTAATATTGATCTTTACAGTGTCAGGATTTGATTTAGCAGTGTGCTGTCGCAGATATTTACCAAAATACGTATCCTTGTTTTTATATGTACTTGCTGAATCCGCCATTATTGCAACCGATTTAGCTGAAGTCATTGGTAGCGCTATTGCTCTTAATCTTCTCTTTCCTTCTTTACCTTTACCTGCTGGTGTAGCTATTACAGCTGTTGATGTATTCATTATATTATTATTTTATAAAGAACCTACTGACCTTTCTCATAGTTATGGCGGTGAAGATACAGTAGACAAGGAGCAGCAACAGCAGCAACAACGACATCAAAATGATGATACAACACAAATGGTACGCTATTTTGAAATTTTTGTCATGTTATTGGTCCTTGCTGTTGGTGTCTGTTTTATAATTGAATTAGCTTATTCAGAGATTAATACTACTGATTTATTGAAAGGCTACTTACCATCCAAGGAAATATTTACTGATAGAGAATCCTTATATGTTTCCATTGGTATTATCGGAGCCACTGTGATGCCTCACAATTTATTTTTACACTCTTATATCATTCAAGCCAGATGTTATACATGGCGTTATAATCGTCCACTACTTTTATCAAATGGTGACGAAACTAATAGTGAAAATCAAGGAAATAATATCATTAGTTTTTCCCCTTTATTACCATCTATTTTATCCCGATCTATAAAAAAGGAAAAAAATAACAGTAAAGAAAAAGAAAAAGTTGAAGATGAAATATCAGAACAATATCAACCTTCATGGAAGGATAACAATGAAAAACAATTGTCCAATATCGCTACTGTATCTAATACAAATCATATTGGATCTATACCAAGTACATCTGAAATATACAGCAAGAATAACGATAAGAATAACACAGCAATTGAAAAAAAATCAAGTATACATCAGCAACGTGGTGTTGATGTACAATTATTAAGACAGTACTTGAAAAAGAACTTACGAATTAATTTACATTATGGATTCATGGATTTAATTATAGCCTTATTATTTGCCTTTTTCGTTAATTCTTCTATTTTAATTGTAGCTTCAGCTAATTTTTATTATGGTCATGAGCATATTGTCTCTGACCTTTTCGATGCCCATGCTTTACTTGGGAAATACCTCGGTCCCCCTGCAGCTGTAGTTTTTGCATTAGCTTTATTATTCTCAGGTCAATCGAGTACTTTAACTGCCACGCTCGCTGGTCAAGTTGTTATGAGTGGTTTTTTAGGTATGACGAGTAAACCTTGGGTAAGACGAATCGTGACAAGATCTATTGCTATTTTACCTGCTATGATAGCTGCTTGTATTGCTGGTCGATCTGGATTAAGTCAGATGCTTATTGCTAGTCAAGTGGTTCTTTCTATACAGTTACCTTTTGCTGTTGTTCCTTTGGTTTATTTTACTTCTTTACATAAAGTCATGAGCCTTGATTTAATCGTAAATCACGATAAATTTAAACTTCCTTCTCTACCTCTTTGGCTATATAAAATCAGTAGTATAATGGATCGTGCCATTGATCGATGGACACTTTTCATAAAAAGAAAATGGACAATTGCTCATGATGCACTAAATTCTTGGAGAAATCATCATCATCATCAACAACAACGACAGGGTCGTTCATCTTCAGTATCGACTAGTATCGATATGGAACTCAAAAAGGATACTGATATCATTTCTATTTTACCTGAACCTATTTATTATGTTAATGGTAAATGTGTGATCATTATTGCTATTTTAATTTCCACATTATTGATTGGTTTAAATGGCTATTTAGTAGTCCAAAGTATACTTGGTGATTAGAAATATCATTTTTTTCATCATTTTATTTTTATATTAGCTTGCATTTTCATATATATTTATACATATCCTTACTCTTCTTTATATATATTGCCTTTATCTTTATCTTTTTCAATATTAGAATTGTTTTATTTAAATAAAAATTATAAATGTTGGTATAGATTGATTACTAATGATAAAATTAATTATTGGAAATAAGGTCGATGTTCGCTTGGACAGATAAATGTGAGATTATGCATTTGATATTGTTGGCTTTTTTCTTGTTTGTTTGAAAACATATTCTATTTTAAAAGTATATAGATAAAAAAGTTGCAATATATATATTTATGTTAATTAACTATAAGTGACAGCCCATTATAAATAATACAATTAATATACTTTACGTTCCATAGTACCAAAGACATTACTTGATTTGCACAGCGATTTGGATGAAAGCTGTATCAAAAAAAGTAAAAAAAAACGTATTAATCATACTATATATCTATATGTTTTATTTATATACTTTTATTTAAACTGTAATTAATTAATTCTTTTACCAATCAATTTTACTAAGGTAGCGTTGTTTATATTTTGCCACGGGGAAATGCTGAAAACCAGGTTGGTAATTGACAGAGAAATGTGGATCATGTAAATCATAGTATTCTTGAGCTATTTTTTCTAATCTTTTATTGTACTCATGGACTACTAAATCGGCAGCTATTATTATTGTTATTAAAATACTTATGTTTAATATATATATAAATTACTTTTCTAATACTTCCAACATTTAGTACATATTTTGATATTACCTAATCTAGATTCCTCATTTTCTTGGAGGCATGAGCAAATAACCATATGGTTAGGATCTAATACCATCTCACAGTATGGGTTTCCTCTTGAAGCTTCATATACACTTGATATCTAATAAATTTTAAATTATGGAAATCAAACAATACACATTTTAAACATGGTCAATATAAAAATATCATTTGTATATATATGGGTATTATCATTTACATTAAACAATGCTACCAGATTAACAATTGATTTTCCTGCTTGGCTTCTTAAACTTTCTAGTGTGTCACGTATGTTTTGATCAAAGACGTCAACATCGGCTAAACCTGGAAGCCTTGTTATAGGTGGTGTACATAAGACACATATGTTATTGGCACCAATAAATAATGTAATTAATTTCCACTGATTTTTGGTTCGTTGGAAGGGATGATGATATTTTAAATGATGTAATAATCGATCCACTTGTTGATTCAATTCTTGTACTTTAGCACCACTTACCTGAAAATCCGTATAAAAAAGAAAAATAAAACAAAAGCAAAAAATCATTAAAATTTGATTTATTGTTGATGGTCTATTGCATTTATTATATATATTTACAGCATTATTTAAATTTTTTCCTTTTGATAAAGGTAATGTGACACCTTCCGGGGAGCCATATATGTTTGAGTAAGTGGAAAGAAATTGAGGTATAGTATATTCATTTTGATCACCGCCTATTGAAAAAACCTTTCCTCTATATTCTAAAATAGTTGTAAAGGGTGGTCTACCGGATATCATTCCAAATCCAGCAGTGATAGAATCACCTAGAGCTATAACCAATTTTATATCCTATATACGTAAGAAATATGGGTATTAATATGTATGAAATAAATAATTGTAATAAGCTAGTTTTATGCTTTTGGAAATATGTATATGTATATATTGATATTAATATTAAATATACTTGAGGTCTTATATGGTATGCATCTCTTTCATGGTCCTTTATATTATCATTATATATAAACGGTTGGCAATCAAAATCGGGCAAAGAATAAGCACACTGATCTTTTTGTAAAGTATTATCATTTTCTCCATGAAAAAAATTATAATATTGTTCTAATAAATGAAGCCATGGTTCTGTAAAGGGTAAAGGGTTTACTGTTGGTAATGTTGTTAAAGGCTTTTGTTGCTGAATACAATTAGTAATAATGATTTGATATAAAATGATTAATAAAGCATATAGCATTTTATTCAAAGTAAAGAAATATTATTATTATTGTTGTTGTTTAAAAAATAAAATAAAGAAAAAGAGAGGGAAAATGTTTCAGAAATAAAAATAATTTTTGAAAGGTCAAAAGTACCATGTGAGCAAAAAAAAAAAATCACGGAGAATGAAAAATGTAATTTAAATTGCATAAATGATCATAAATCACATGACCTTAATCAAATGATCTTAAGCGGAAGGAAAGAGTTGAGGAATTAATATATCCTTCCATTGCTTTTCCCATGTTAATGTAGTATATTCTGATATGACATTGTTACGTAATGTTGCCAATTCATCAGGTTGTTCAATAAATAACGACTATATTAATATAAATATAAATATATATATAAGTTAACCAATCAATAAATATTGCCTATATATTTATATTAATATTTATTTAATTATATTCTGTTACCCAAAGTTGATTTGCTAATTCGCCGCTATCGTTAAATATTCTGCCATTAATTTTATCTTTTACTAATTCATCCAAACTAAATAATAATGATTATGCAAATAGATACATATAAATTATTATTGTTATTATTTTATTTGTATTAGTAACCACCAAAGTCATTCTATATTTTTTATTACCATTTAAAATTAAAAGCACAAACGGGTAATCCGCAGCCAAACATGTCCACTACTTTCATAGGTAGATCCATCCCACTTGTACTGGTATGTAACGATACACCCAAATCAGCACTACCTAATAATAAAGGATATTGACTTTGCTCCAACCAAGCAGTGATAATTCTTGTTTTAGTTAATTTCATTTTTGATATTTTTTTTTCATAATCATCCTTTAATGGTCCTATTCCAGTAATCACAAATAATAAATTAGGAAGGTCATTCTTTTTAGAATCGGCAGCTAGTTGTTCATATATATCTATAGCGTTTAATAATATTTGAAAATCTTCATCTTCTGTCCATGATGTGGATGAAACAATAATACGTGGCCTATTTTCTTTTACTTGAATACCATTGGGTGTTACTTCTGTTAATATAGTTTGTTGATCAGTTAAGGATTTATATCCAAGAAAAGTTTCTACATCAAATGATTGCTCTTGAAGAATTTTTTCTAATCGAAACGTATTGAAAAACTGGATAATATATATATAATCAGTCATAAACTAAATGTTCTTAATTTTTATATATAATAATAATAATAATAATTTTTTCTTACTTCATGAATTTCTTTTAATGATAATCGTTTAAAATGAGATAAAGGGCGATCTCTAAAAGTAATTAATTTCCCCCTGCAATCAATAATATTAATAAAAGTATTTTGTTTTAGATATAAGCAAATAAATAAATAAATATATGTGTACGCGTATGTATGTAATATGCTTACTGAACATTCCATTTTTTTAATTCTTCGTTCATAGCGTCTGTTACAGTTAAATGGGCGTAAGCATTTCTACCAAAATATTTTTCATATTTTTTAGCAAATTTAACAACTGGATGGTTCTTATTTTTAATACTAGTACCAAGTACAGAGTATCCGAAATTGTGCCAGTCAATAATTAACCAAGCTTGTCTTATAGTAGCCACAAATTTTGCAATAAATAGAGTAGGGATAGCAGGAGGATTCTATATAATACAAGAAAAATAATCAGAATAACTAGCATATATGAGTTATATTATATTTATTTATAGAATGTACCTGTATAAACACAAAATCGGGATATTGAGTAATACATCCCATAGTCCATAATAATTGGAGAGAAATGAAAGAAGCTTTGAAAGGAGCCCATAAAAGATAAAATAATTTAGGCAAACCTTTAGGAATAGACCAAGCAGAATAAATAGGCCTTACGCGAATATAGCGATTCGTTTTGAGACGAACACCTAGAGGAGTTTCTTGATAACCAATAAGATCTACAGTACATTCACTATCAGCAAGTGATATAGCATGAGAGCATATTCTTGGAGATCTTGCAATATCCCCTAATACTACTACTTGTACAACAAGTCTTGGTCTCATTATATTAGTTCTTCCAGGACCACCAGTTGTATAATCAAATAAATATATACGAAGTAATTTTCCACATATAATATAAACACATAATACTGCTAATAGTATACCGCTAACTGATAAATTTCCACTAGTTTCTAGACCCAGCATTTTTTTATTACTGTTACTATTATTATTATTATACAAGTAATAGTAATAATAATAATAAAAAACAAAAGGTAAAGAAAAGCGAAATAAATTGTAACGCGTGAATTTTTTTAGAGTTTTTTAAACACAGCATCCAATCAATTTTGGTTTTGTAAACAAGGAAATAATAAACATAAACTTTTTTGACTTTCGAATTTTCCTGTAAATCTGGATAATATTTTTTTTTTTAATATTTTATATTTTATATCATTTCATCATATTAAAAAAAAATAATTTTTTACTCTTAAAATGAATAATAAAATTAGCATGATCGATTTTTTTTAGTTCGGCTGAATTCCAAAAAAAAGGCCGCTTTTTAAAAAAAGTTAAAAAAAAGACTTGCAACATTTTTTTTTCCTTCTCTTTCCATTAATTTTTTATTATTAACACTTTTACTTTTATTGCCATTTTTATAATTATTATAAAGAAACATTCAATAATAAACAATAAATAAAGTACCATTGTAGTGATTTCAACAGATATAAATATTAAATAATGTTGGAATCTCTCGTCTCTACCCTTTTAAATCGTTTTCTTGGTGCATATGTTTCTAATTTAAACTATAACCAACTCCAAATTGGTATATGGTCTGGTAATAATTTTATTCAATAATAAATATAAAAAATAAGTTTGTATAATTAATACTTATTGCTATAATTTCATTTCATTTACATATATGTTAGGAGAGGTTGTATTACGCGATTTAAAACTTAAAAGAGAAGCTCTTGATAAATTAAATTTACCAGTCGATGTCTTAGAAGGTAAAAAAAAAAAAGCTTCCTTAATTTAGTGTCAATGTAAATCTATGGCCAGAAATTAAAAAAAAAAAAATATGGTTTTATATTTACTTGCTTTTAGGTTATTTGGGCGAACTCACTTTAAATATTCCATGGTCTAATCTTAAAGGAAAGCCTGTCATGGTGAATATTAAAGATATATATGTTCTTGCTGTTCCGAGAAATGAAGCTGCTGTAAAGTATTATATATATATATATATGTGTGTGTGTGTGTTGTGTGTGTATGTGTGTATATATATACTTATATACCTACATTTGTTGTATAAAATTTATTTATTTATTATTAGATGACAGTAGAAGAAATGGAAGAAAGGAAATATCAAGCAAAAAAAAGAAAATTAGCCAATTCTGAACTAGTCAATACCTCTCATAAAACCCAAAGCACATCGGACGAAGTAAAAAATGATACTTTTGTTAATCAACTCGTTACAAAAATTATGAATAATTTACAATTTTCCATATCTAATATTCATGTGCGATATGAAGACGATGTATCGGTACCTAATCAACGTTTTGCAGCTGGTATAACTTTAAGTGAATTGTCTGCCATTACAACGGATGAAAATTGGATCCCAAAAACAATTGGTGATGCTATAAATGTAGTCCATAAGGTAAAGATGATAGTAATAGTAATCAGAATTGAATCATATGAGAAACAATCGTCTGACCTGATTCTTTTTTTATTAATATAAAAGCTTGCTACATTAGAATCGTTATCTATTTATTGGAACACAGATACAGATACATTGGCTTTTTTAGAAAAAGAAGAATTGAAAAATGCTTTTCAACGTTTGGTAAGTATATGTTATTTTTTTTCAGTTTGATAACAATTACTATAATAATTATAATGCCTTGTATAAATATATACTTAACAATTTTATTTAGATTGCTACCAAAGCTTATATACCAAAAGATCACCAATATATATTGAAGCCTGTTTCTGGTACTGGAAGGGTGAGCATATATTTATAATAAAAAAATAAATGAATATAAACATGAGAAAAATTGTCTATTCATCGTATAATATATGTACACATACATGTTTATTTATTCATAGATTAAATTAAACAAATCATTTGGAAACAAGGTACCTAAAGTTGATGCTACTCTCTTATTTGATGAATTGGCTTTTGCTATTGATAATGAACAATACAATGATGCAATACTTATGATTGACTTATTCCATTCATATCTTAAAAAGCAAAAGGTAAAACAAAAAAACAATGATGAGGACACCTAAGATAATATTGATTAATATAAAAATAAAAGTAGGAAGAATATAATGTTAACAAGCTTTTTTTTATTAACATATACTCTCTTAGTATTATAATCTACATCCAGCTACTGATAAAACACCCAAGAGCCATCCAAGAGAATACTTTCAATTTGCAGCAAAAGCAGTACTCTCTGAAATTCATGAACGCAATGCGCGCTGGAGTTGGGATAGGTTAAAACAAAGGAGGGACGATCGACTTGAATATATTGAATATTATGTAGCTGAGCATCTAGGAAACAGCTCTTATACACCTGAAGAAATAAATAGGAAGTTGGATCAATTAGAAAGAAAGCTTACTTATGAAGATATTCGATTTTATCGTAGTCTGGCTAAAAATAAGATTAAACGGATGAAGGCAGTTATGGGTATAGTTAAAAAATAAAAGTCCAACAAACAATATATATATATACATATATTAAAAATGCAATTAAATATTGATGTTCAATATATTAATATGCTTGTATTTGATATTGTATTAAAATTATAGAAGCGAAAGAAAAACAACGTAAAAAAACTGAAATGGAGGCTGCTAAATCTTCAACAGCAAATCAAGGTTGGATAAGTTCTTGGTGGTATGGTCAAACAGCTACTAATTCAAACAAAGACGAAAATGACGGAATCAACAATAATGATCCTTTAGTAATTACTGAAGAACAAAAACAAGAATTTTATGATGCTATTGAATACAATGAAGACAAGGCGGCTATAGCTGAATCTATTGAAATTCCAAAAGATACTATGCTTTTACAGCTTCGTACTTCACTTAACAAAGGTTCTTTTACAATTAATCAACGTAAAAACATTTCATCAAATTATAAAAATACGACAACTTCAGAACTTGTGTCTTTAGTATTTGATTCTGTTATGCTTGGGTCGGTTTTGTATTTAGAATCTTGGAAAGCCTCTGCTGTACTTGGGGATTTAAGAGTTTATGATGGTGTTACGAAGGGTACAAGGTACCACCAATTAGTAGGTGTTAACAGAAATACTTCACCATCATCTTCACCAACATCACCGCCATCGCCTTTATCCACAGAAAAAATAGAATCCATCCAACCAAAAGAAAGTATTCACCACAGCAGTCTTTTAGCTTTGAAAAATCCCTTTTTTTCAGTTGAATATGAATATCGTCCACTTGATAAAAGAGCTGACAACGCAATAGCACTAAAAATGCGAAATATTGATATAGTTTACAATCCTTTAATATTTAATGAAATCATCACCTTTTTCAAACCTCCTGAATCCAGTATTGAAAGTATAAATGCTTTGGTAGTTGCTGCTGGTGATACTTTTGAAGATATTAAAAAGCAAACTAGATCAACTTTAACCTTTGCTCTTGAGCAGCATACCACTTTTGATTTACATGTTGATATGGATGCGCCAATTATTATGATTCCTGAAAGGTATAAATCCTATTTAAACAAAAAGTGAAAAAAAAAAAGAATATATGAAAAGAGAAATCTAAAATATATATTTATATATGTGTAAATTTATAGTTGTACAAATGAAGTTTCAAGGGGCATTGTTATTGATGCTGGACATATTAATATTGAAAGCCAATTGGTACCACCAGATGTAGTAGAAAAGTTCATTGGAAAACGACAACAGCAATCTATATCACATAATCAAAGAGAGGATACTGAGTTAAGGTCTTTAATGTATGATCGGTTTTCAATGAAATTAACTCAAACCAAAATATTAATAGGTGACTCAGTAGATACTTGTTTACGTCAAATACATCAACCAACTGAAGAACTTAATTATTTACATTTTGTGGATCGTATTGATATGGGCTTTTTACTTGAATTAAGTATTCTTGATTATGCATCATCAGAACTTCCAAAATTTAAAATGTCAGGCCATTTACCATTATTAAATGTCAATTTTTCGGATACAAAATATCGCGCCATCATGCAATTACCTCAGCTTATAGCAGCATCTGGACTATTTGGAAATAATGATATGGATGATAATGATAATATAAATTTAGAACACGGTAACTCGAATGCTAACGAGTTATATACCAAAAATAATATGAAACAAAATGACTTGATGAATGTGCAGTTATGGAAATTAGAAGATGACGATTTATTTTTTGACTCGGAAAGTGAATTTGACGGGGACGACGATCATCATTTCGATGATGCTCTTAGTAATATAAGCCATCAAACTAGTTCCACTGCAACACCTTCATCAACTAATAAACAACAGCAAAAAACAAAAAACAAAAAAAATCAAATAAGTTTTGATCAGAAGCTTTTCACATTAGATTTCCAAGTCGACAAAGTAACAGCAAGTATCAGTCAGCATACACAGCTATCATCTAATCGTTCTAAAGGGCAAAATAATAACAATGAATCATTACCAACAGAGACATTACTTTGTACGCTCTCGCTAGAGGGATTAGCTCTTGGATATACTTTACGGCCTTATGATATGTCATTAAACCTTACACTTCAATCCCTAGATATGATAGATCAAATGAAAGATGGCACTAAATTTAAATATTTAGTTACTTCGAATCATGAAGTATTACAAGTACAATCTTATTCTGAAGCAGATAATACTGGTGATCATAGTAAAGAACTCGTGCAACTCTATTATATTCAAGTGGATACCAATCATCCCGAATATGAAAAAACTTACAATAAAGTCGATAGAACCGTAAAGTTAACTTTTTCCACACTTAACTTTGTTGTCACTTGTAGTTCTGTATTAACTTTATATAACTTTGCTATGAGTACTTTTATTGATCCTGAACAAAAAATAGTATCACCATCCTCAAGAAGAGCATCTACTACTTTTAAACATTTGTCAACGTCTGAAATAATAACTTCACTGCCGCCATCATCGTTAACACGGCAAGAAAGACAACAAAGTATTCAAATAGAGCTATTCTTGGATAGTGTCAATCTTATTTTAAATAATGATGGAACACGTATTGGTACTGGCGAACTTTCTCATGGTGACTTGTTAATATTTATTCTGGGCGATAAAATTGATGTCAGGGCTAAATTTGCTAATTTTACATTGACAGACGATATTACAAATGCAAATAGCTTAAACAGCAAAAGAGCTTTCTTAGGGAATCAAATGTTAACTATCCAAGGTGAAGAACTTATTGACTTGAAATATGAAACGTTCCCCAAAGACTTTACAAATAAAGAACAAAGGCACTTTTATGATATTGATTACCCAGGATATGATCAGTCACTCTATTTAAGAATGGGATCGGCACAATTCACTTTTATGGAAGAGCCAATTTGTGAACTATTAATATTCCTAAGTAAATTCTCAGCCATGAAGACATTTTATGATAAAGCAAGACAGGCTGCTTTAGAAACGGCTCAACAACAAAGGATGTTGAAAACACATGTGGATATAGTTATTAGATCGCCCATTGTGTCTTTTCCTGATAGAATTCATCAAAATGGAGACTTTGATGATATGAAACCGCTAATAGATATAGTTACCGCTCACCTTGGTGAAATCTGGATATCAAATTCTTATATCGAAATGAAAGACCGTTCCATCATTAACTCTATGAAGGCAGGTATCAGAGCAATGCATCTTACTTCAAAATATCATGATATAACTCCTCCGACTGTCATCGAACCAAAACACCAAGTGAAAGTTCAAACACTACCGATTGTTGATGATATTGATTTAACATTTGATATTACTATACCTTTCACTAATGATGATCAATTAAATAAATCTGAGCAACAACAGCAGCAACAGCAACAACCAGCTATTAATATATTTTGTGAACTTAGTCGTGTGTCCATGCATCTTACTGAAAGGCAGTATACATTCTTACTTGATTCTGTTCAAATGGTGTCACGAATTATAAGTACTATACAACAAGATGATTTATCCATTGCAGTCGTCGATAGCAGCAAGAATCAACAAATATCCCATGAAATTTCTACAACAACCCAAACTTCTATAACAAATGACTCTGAAGATAATAGAAATGAAAATCAAATAAACGATGTATCACAGTTTAAAATGTCTATGAAAATGCCCTCTATTGAATTTGAAATATACAGTGAAGAAGAAAATAGTCAGTTACCTACAAGTTTATCAAAATTTGCATTAAATGATTCATCCTTATATATAAATACCCACAATGATGGAAGTATTGATATTAAATTACAAATTCGGACATTAACAATGGATGATACGAGAACAAATATCCAAAGCAAATTTAGAAAGATTGTTCCTACTACTCAACAAGGTTATCAAATAACAATGCAGTGTGATTTAAATCCTCCTTCATTATCGACTTCTGGACTTCTTAGCCGTTATGGTATTTTATTATTGACAGTTAACGAACCTAAAGTTATTGTTTCATTAGATCATATATTTATGGTATATAAATTCTTTACAGCCGCTACAAATAACCAAAACCAGCAATTAATAAACAATGGCAATAATAGTGATAGTAATATGAGCCAACAAAGAAATTCACCTATGACTTCTTATTCTTCTGAGCCGTCTACAACATCGTTTATAAAAGGAAAAACAGAAGAAGAATCATCATTAGAACTATCGTATAGATTAAATATTACCAATGTTGAATTTATATTATTAGCTAATCCAGATGCAATAGATACTGAAGCTGTTGTTCTTTCAGCCGATACTATTATGATATCCCAACAATCTGTTATGGCTCTCGTAGTAAAGCAAATGGGTATGTTTTTATGCCATATGAATAGTCGTTCTACTTCAACTTTAAGATTTATCCAGCCTTTTGATATATCCATTTCTATGAATAATAATCGCCTATCTGATTTTTCTGATGATATTGAATTGGTAAAGGAACTAGAAATGGATGTGGACGCTTTGATTTTACGTTTATCTTATCGGGATGCTATGTTAGTGACAGAAATATTTAATAAGGCCTTTGATCTTTATCAAAAGATAAATGAAAATTCACCTTCTATTAAATCACACGAAAATGAAAATAGAACGGATTATACACAGTCATTAATAAATGCATCTAAAATAACTACTACAAAGAATAATTTGAATCAAAATCTGGCAACTCGGCGTATAAAAGAATCGGTAAGAATATAAATTACATATATTAGTATATAAATTCTCTTTATTTATTTGTTTCTGTATATTTGTACCTATTAATTTAGCTTCGGGCAAGTTTCCAAGGAATGCAAGTAATATTGATTGAAGAAATCCATGAATTTCCAATGGTTGATATGACATTAAAACCCTTCAATGTTGAAGTATTGGACTGGTCAAAATCGGTAAATATACATACAGATATATATATATATATACATAATGAAAAAAAAAAAATGAAAATTATTATTAGTACTGATATAAACTATATATCAACTTAAAATTAGTTTTCAGCAAATGTCGCTTTTTCAGCTTATATTAATTACTTTAATATTAAAAATTCACATTGGGAACCATTGATTGAACCTTGGCAATTCAAATTAAACCTTAGTAAAAAAGAAAGTGCAGAAGAACCTTTCAAAGTCAATCTTACTTCAAACACAGACTTAAATATCAATATCACTCATACATTTTTGGAAAGTGCAATGTCAAATATTGCAATGTTTGATAAACAGAAAAACGTAAGTCCAATATGTAAATATATGCATATACACATAGCATTTTTAACAAAAAATACTTTTATTGTTTAAATATAGTCAATTTATTCTGGTGAACGTGGTCATGAATCTCCTTATAAAATAAGGAATCGTACTGGTTACCCAATTCATGTATGGAATAATAAGAGCTCACCAAATAAGGCTTCGGGTGATGTTACTATCTGTAAAATTGAAGATGGAAAAGATCTTCCTTGGTGGTTTGAAGATTGGCGAAAACGTAGAGAGGTAATTTATATATTAATATATATAAAAACATGGAGATACTTAAATGATTGTATTAAATGAACTATTATGTATGTATATGTATGTATTTCTTTAGATGACGGAATCTGTTAGCAATATTCTTAATGTTCAGTTAGAGGGTGCATTATGGGAAACAATACGTGGTGTTCATGTTGATACAGAAGGTGAACATATATATGGTTTAAGGCCACTTGTTAGAAATGTACAACATCATTTGGTATTCGATGTTAAATTGGCTGATAATGTAAAAATTGTTACTATTCGGTCAGCTCTTGTAATTGAAAATAGAACATTACTTCCAATTGATGTTACCATATTAGATTCAAGAGGTTATTCTGATGGAACATTTACAAAAATAGGTATTTTTTTTTTTTTTTTTTGATAATGCCAACAATTTGAAATAACTTCATGTTAACTTTTATTAATATTAATATTAATGTTTTAGCACCTGGAGATGATTATTCTTTGCCAATTGAAAAAGCTTATCATAACCGATTCTGTATTCGACCTGATGGTAAACTTATTATTTTTATTTTATTTTATTAAATATTAACGTCCTTATTTATGATTTATGTTAATGAGTTTATTTTAATTGTTTTTATTTTTAGCTGGTTTTGGTTATAAATGGACTAGTCATGCTATTCATTGGAGTGATTTTGTTAAAAATGACGATTATAAATCTACCATTGATTGTGTGTCTGAACAACTAAGTGATATGCCACCATTCATATTCCAAATGTACTCAAAACAAGATAAAAACAATCCTCTTTTTGGGTAAAGATAAATAATTATAATTAAAATAATGAAATAATATAAAATGTGTTACCAATATTTATGATACTCTTTCCTTTTCTTTTTTTCTAAATAGTCGATACTGCTTTATGTCTATTCGATTAAGTGCTCCTGTTGAAATAGAGAATCTTTTACCTTATGACTTTAACTTTAGAATTATTGATAAAACTGCAAGACAAGATTACAATTCGTATTTAAGAAGAGGTGGTACTATCCCATTACATGTCGTTGAAAACAAACATTTATTGCTTTTAAATATTCACTTAGCAGGTTCAGGTAAATATTTATAGTTAAATATTTGTAAATGTATAATGTTATAGTATATATTTGCTTAATTCTATTATTATGTAGATTATAAACCAAGTGATTTTGCGATTATTAGTACAAGAGGATCTGATGATTTGGATATAGATGATACATTAATGCTAAAAGATAAATACAACAATCCTTTGCACTTAAGACTTAATATTCTGTAAATAAATAAATAAAATACATATGTACGTATACTTGTATTAATGAATCTTATAATTAATTAAATTATTTTTTATTTAAAAAAAGTGAAATACCAGATTCAGGTGGCTCATTTAGGTATAGCATATATTCACCATATATTATAATCAACAAAACTGGATCTCCCATAACATTAAAACCCAAGTTAGCCTGGCAAAATTCCATGTTTTCATCGCAAACTTCTATTTCTGTTTGCCGTCCTTCAAATAAAGTAAATGATACTTTTAATATTTTAAAAATTATAATTATAATAATAACCATTCTAACTTTTTTTTTCATTTGTTTATGTTTTTTAGCCTGAACCGTTTATGTATTCTTATCCTAAACACGATAATAAAAATCGGTCATTGGTTCAGATTACTGGTTCCGAATATAGTCAGGTATTATACATTAATATACATATGATTATTATATAGTTCATTGAACATAAATCATGTATTTAAATTGCTGATTTATATATTTTATTTATTTATATTAAAAATTGAAATAGCCATTAAGTTTTGAAGCAGTACGCAGTGTATTTGATGTCGCTATGCCAACGCCATCACAAACGGAAGAATTTCATATTGGTATCAATGTACAAGAAGGAATTGGTAAATACAAATTGACAAAGATGGTTACATTTACTCCCCGATTTATTCTAAGTAATCATATGGATGTAAGTGTTCGCTACCGAGAACCTGAATCACGAGCTGATCAAGAAGTAGCACCTCACTCAAGAAAACCTCTATACCGAATTCGTAAATCTCAAGAAAAGCAGCTCTGTGTAAAATTACCTGGCATTGATAATGTTTGGTCTGCACCATTCAATATTCAAGATATTGGTAAAATTCACGTTCGTTTAAATAGTACTGATGGATCTACTACGATGCTATTAAGGGTAGATACTATATTAGAAGATGCTACTATTTATATTGTATTAAGTAAAGAATCTGACAGTGAATGGCCATATTTATTCGTGAATAGAACAAATGAAGATATGTCATTTTATCAAGAGGTAAGAAAAAATTATAGTTTTTAAAAAAATAAAAGCACTAATTTAATTATTTATACCTAATATCACCATAGCATCCAATGAATTCTATAAATGATGATTATAATTCAAGTTCTTATTCTCGTATGACTAAAATTAAAAGATACTTACTACCAGCTCACTCATCAATACCTTATTCATGGGATATGCCGGCAATCAAAGACAGAAGAATTATATTAAATGTGAATGGACGTGAAAGATCGATTAATGTACAAGAAATTGGTAGTCAACTTCCTTTCCGACACATGGTAATTAATAAACACATGTATATATATTTTAAAAAAGGCAGATAATCAGTATTTTTTTTCTTTGCTCATTCGTTTATTTTAATCTCTTAATTAAATTAGACAAGAAGTGGTTATCAAACAATTACATCCATTGATATTAAAACAAAACATGGTATTCAACAAATTGTGGAGTTGTACCCTTACAAACAAGACAATAGTTTGTTTAGACCATTATCACCAAGCTCAAGCTCAATACGTAGTAATGATTCTTCATCATCGTTAGTCACCTCAGCTCGTGACGGATTTGAAACTATCGATGTAAAAACAATTACTTATGCAATCGTTCAAATTAAATTATCCCATATTGGTATTTCGGTTATTAATAAACGACTTCAGGTAATAATAATAACGTTTCATAAAATTGATTAATATATACAAATATTAATATATACAAATATATAAATATGTATATATATATATATATAGGAACTTGCATACATAACATTTAGGGGTATGGAGATAAAGCTAACCGATTCCAACATGTATCAGTCTCTTCGCTGGAATATAAAATGGCTACAGGTAAGGCCAAAGTTAAAATAGAACAAGTAGATAAATGATATTTGGACTAATAATAGGATGAACAATATTAACTAATATCTATTATAGATTGATAATCAACTATACAACACTATGTTTCCTATACTTTTGTATCCTACTAATATGACTAAAGAACCTGGTCAAGAAATACTACCAACCTTCCAACTAGCCCTTGATAGAGTAAAAGATGATTGTATGTACTTGTATATTCATATTTGTATTTTTATATAAAAAGAGTAATTACTGTCTTTACTTATCTTACTCTTTTTTCTCAAATTTTTAGCTCATGGTGTTTTATATTTCAAATACTTTACTGTATTATTACAAGAATTGAGTTTAGAAATGGATGAAGATTTTATCTATGAAGTAATTGATTTTGCACATTTTGATGTTGCTGGTTGGAATACTATATCTGATGATAGGTAAAAATAAATATTATATATGTAATTTTTATTTGTTTTATTCTATTTAATTTAATTTAATTTAATTTAATTTAAATTTACTCAAATTTACTGTAGAGTCTGGGAATATAGCACAGAGGTTCCAGATGCAAAACCTCAAGAAGATATTTCTCGCCTTTACTTTGAAATATTAAGTATTCAGCCAATTCGATTTGAACTCTCATTCTTAAAAGGTGCTCAAGGAAATAGTCTAAATAAAAGCAATCAAAAAAATACACCCATTACATTCTTTGTTAATATTTTAAC
This sequence comes from Cunninghamella blakesleeana, assembly GCA_017871115.1. Classification (NCBI taxonomy): domain Eukaryota; kingdom Fungi; phylum Mucoromycota; class Mucoromycetes; order Mucorales; family Cunninghamellaceae; genus Cunninghamella; species Cunninghamella blakesleeana. The sequence continues at coordinate 3,550,127 of JAFCIZ010000006.1, forward strand.
AATGGCCATTGGGAATATAAATGTAAAGTAGATAATATAGAAATGAAAAAATATATTTATTTTTTTAATTAACTAAAATACTTCTTAATTAAAATAGAATGCTCCTGTTCGATTCAATGCTTTGGCAGTTGAAAATTTAATGGCTAATCAGACTGATTTAGCGAATCGTATTTACATTCATTACAGTGATCAATTTTTCAATCAAATTCATAAAATGATAGGGTCGGCAGATTTTTTGGGAAATCCAGGTATATACTTTTTTTTTTTTTTTTTTTTTTTTTTTTTTTTTTTTTTTTAAAAAAAAAAAAAAAAAAGAGTTTATATAATTATACTCACGTATATAATTACTTTTATTAAAAACCTTCTATAGTCGGCTTGTTCAGCAATTTAAGTTCAGGTGTTGCCGAATTATTTTATGAACCATATCAAGGCTTTATTATGAGCGATCGACCACAAGATTTAGGAATGGGAATTGCTAGAGTAAGATGAAATAAAATGAAAATAGTAGCAATTTTTTATTTGAATGGAATTGGTTGTTCATATATATATGTATTAAATAGGGTTTTAGCGGTTTTGTTCGTAAGAGTGTCTTCGGCGTTACTGACAGTTTCACTAAGTTTACCGGAAGTATTGGTAAAGGGTTATCAGCTGCTACTATGGATAGAGAATATCAGGATCGCAGAAGAATGAATATGGCAAGAAATAAACCAAGGCATGCTTTAGTTGGCGTTGCTCAAGGTGCTAATTATTTTGCTAATAGTCTTGCTAGTGGAGTTACAGGTCTTGTTGTAAGTGGAATCCTATAACTAATATTTATTTGAACTATATAATAATAATAATAATAATAATAATAATAATAATATATATATGTATATTAATAGACACAACCAATGGAAGGAGCATCAAAAGAAGGTTTTGGCGGTTTCTTTGCAGGTGTTGGAAAAGGATTAGTTGGGTAATATATATAGAATATACCAAGTTTTATTTAAACTTATTATTTTCGTTTATTTATATATTTTATTAATTAAATTAAATTGAATCATTTTAGAGCTGTTACAAAACCAGTTGTTGGTGTTTTTGATCTTGCAAGTAATGTAACAGAAGGAATTCGTAATACAACAACAGTATCTGATACCAATGACATTGAAAGAATTCGATTTCCAAGATTTATTGGTGAATCAGGTGTATTAAAAGTACGTATATATAAATAATAATAGAACTATATCATTTATTTTTCCATCATTGATTGATTTTTTTATTTATATATGTTTTAAAAATAGCCATATTCAATAAGAGAAGCTCAAGGACAAAATTGGTTAAAGGATGTCAACGGAGGAAAATACACAGAAGACAACTATATTGCTCACTGTCATTTACAACAAAATGATCGAGTAGCGATGTTAACATCCAATAGACTAATGCTATTACGTACCCAACAGCTAAACGTAGAATGGCAAGAACCTTTTACCGATATTCAAACTATTAAATGTGAACCTACAGGTATTGCAATTTATTTACGTAGCATGAGTTGGGAACCTTTTTTGATTATACCTGAAAAATCAACCCGAGAATGGTTCTTTAAAAAAATAGAAGAAACAGTTGTACAATATAATGTAGTAAGAAGTCAATATAACAAAGATAAATTTTAAATATAATTACGTACTTTTATAAAATTTTATTGTAATGCCTTTTTTTTTATATAAATGGAATTTTTCATATGCAGCCATTACTAATTCGACCAATAAAATTATTTTTTTTTGATTTTTAAAATCACATGCAAATTATTTTAAGCAAACGATTAAATATTTTTTTTTTACTCTTTCGTTGTTTATCTTCATTTTGAAATAAAAAAATACTATTATTATTATTATTATTATTATTATTGTTATTGTTATTATTGAATGGATTTAAAGACAGCCAGTACTCAGAAAGGCATTGTTCAAACGGCTGTATCAGTTTCTAAAGAAGTGACATCTTTCTGGACTAATGTACAAAACAGTATTATATATATATATATATATATATATATACATATATATATTATAGTTCTTTTTTAACGCAACATACCATTATATTTGTTTTATTTTAATAGAAATTGTATAATAATTTTTTAAGTACAACATCCAATCGTAAAGCCTATTATCAGCATATTCTCAAAGTAGCTACTAATTATGAACAATGGGCAGAAGCAGCAGCCATATTAGACGAGTATGATGGTAGAGAAGCTATTAAAAAATGCAATAATAATAATAATAATAATATTAATAATAATAATAATAATAATAATAATAATAAATGAATAAATAAAACATCGAGAGTAAGACAGCTGTATTTATTAATTTAATTTATTCTTTTTCTATACATATATTAAATAATAAAAGGTAGTGGTGCGTGGAAAAAAGAGTTAAAATCAAATGAATATGACTGGGAATTGGTTTTAAATCGTTTAAATCAATTAAAAAGTGTTAGTGATCAAGAGAGTCCAAGTGCAATGATATTTCAACTGAGGACTAGTTTAGCAAGGAACCTTGGTGATATGAACAATCCAAAGGTATAGGAGGGGGGGGGGGTTATTTTTTTCTCTTTTTTTTGCTATTTTGTAAAATAAATGATGATATAATCTAACATTTTAATATTTTTCTTTGGTAAAAGTTATATTCTCACTCAAGAGTTGGGACAAAGACACTTATATCATCTTATATTGAAGAAGTTACTAAGCAATTAAATTGGATATGCGACGAATCAAGTGAATTGGATTTTAAAACTAAACATGATTTATTTATGAATATTCGACAAAGTTTTGGTAGAACAGCTTTACTTTTAAGTGGAGGTGGAACTTTGGGTAAAAAAGATAATACGACAAAAAAATACTTGACATTTTGAAGGACATTGATTATATTCTTGAAATATTTACCTATTTAGGATTGTATCACCTTGGTGTCTTAAAATGCTTATTCAATGCAGGTCTTTTACCCAGAATTATATCTGGTGCTTCCAGTGGAAGTATTATGGCTTCACTATTATGTACAAAAACTTCAGAGGAAATTGCTACTATGTTTGACCCAACCACAGTGAAGCTGGTAAAATTTATAAAATACAATATACATATATACGTGCATAACTTTTTATTATTGCTATCATTACATCACTGTTCATTCATTTATCCATTCATTTATTTATTTTAAAAAACAACAACACAAAATAATTATATAGGACGTATTTGAAAGGGAAGGGTATCCGGATACACCATTTATGAGACTTAAAAGATTATTATCAGTGGGACAGTTATACGATGTCGACATTTTAACCGAGGCGATGAGAGCTAATTTAGGTGATCTCACTTTTCAGGTAATATATATATTACAATATATTTATATAAAATAAGAATAATTATAAATGTATAGTTATACTAATCTATATATACTTACATGTATACTTATATCTGTACTTGTATCTGTATACTATAAACTAATTAGGAGGCATTCAATAGAACGAGATGGATATTAAATATAACTGTAAGCTCATCAACAGTTTATGATATGCCAAGGTTATTAAATTATCTAACTGCTCCTGATGTGGTAAGACATATATATATGTATATAATTATAATTAAAATCGTCACTGTACTATTTTATAAATAATAATACTAATAGCGCATTTCTTAATATAGTTAGTTTGGTCTGCTGTGTAAATATAATATATATATAGTTATCGTATTAACAATAATTGTGAAAGTTGTTAGATATTGATGTATATATGTATTTTTTTTATAGTGCTGCTTCATGTGCTGTTCCTATATTTTACGGATCTACACCACTATATGCTAAAGATAAAAACGGGAATATCGTACCTTGGAATCCAAGTGGTAAGCAATATATCATGCAGATTATTTAAATAATAGGCATAAACACTGGTTGGTAATTTTATTTTTATCCTTATTAATAATATTAAAAATTAGATCAATTATATATCGATGGCTCTGTTGAAAAGTAAATTGTTACATAGAAAATAAATATAGCAACTACTACACTATAACTCTAGTTGAAAATTAAACTCTATTAACATGCATATATTCTTTCTTTTTCGCTATTTTTTTAAAAAATAATAATATTTTAGTGACTTGCCAATGAATAGGCTATCAGAATTGTTTAGTGTAAATCATTTTATTGTTTGCCAGGGTAAATGAACAAAACATGAATATATCACAATATATAATATATCACTAATTTACATTATTTATTTATTTTTTATTTATTTTTAAACATAATTAGTTAATCCACATGTTATACCTTTCCTTCAGAAATCAAATACAACGTCTTCAACTCGTCGTGCCGTAGGTTTTGCAATGCATCTCGCTAAATCTGAAATATTACACCGTTGTAATCAGGTAATAATGATAACAATAATAATACTAATAAAGTTAATTGAAGTATATATAATGTTTTTTAATAAATGGAATACTAACTTGTATAGCAATTGATCTAGCTTACTGAATTAGGTGTTTTTCCATCTCTATTTTCGAAAATACAAGCCATCATGTCACAAAAATATTCCGGAGATATTACCATCGTGCCTGATATTAGTTACGCTGGCTTCTTAAAAGTACTATCAAATCCTACATGTGATGATGTTGCACATGCTATTATTCAAGGTGAACGTGCAACATGGCCAAGTAAGTACATTTATAGAATTTAATAATAAAAATAATCAGTATAACTTACAATATATATATCTAAAGGGTTTATTGACTTTTTTTTTAAATTTTTTTTTTTTTCGTTTTTATAAGAAATGTCTGTAATTAAGAACCACTTACAAATAGAATTAACAGTTGACGCTATACTCTATCGATTGCGTTTACGACATATTTCTCAAATATCATCGCCTCCAAGACCTCGCCCTCAATTAGAATCAAGATCAACTTCGCTTTTAACAATTACTAGAGCAAACTCGGCAGGAACTTTAGATAGAATAATAGAAGATAAAGCAAAACACAGTTTTTATGACGAAAACGATGAAAAAGAAAAGAAAATGAATATTAGAAAGGCTAACCATAGGAAGAAATCCTCTGTACCTGACAATAAGATTCGTAAATTGACAAAACGTGAATTATGGATGACATCTACCAGTTAAAGATATACTCTAGAAAAGTAAAGAAATTAATATATTTATATATGTATATCCCGTTAAAAGATACTTAACTAATAGCGATTATTTTTAATAAAGTTTTTCATTAATACCTCATTTTCTCCACTACTCTCATAACGAAAAAGATCATATACATGCATATTCCTATTTGGTTTTATTTGTAAAAATCGAACATACTCGGATAAATTTAATTCTTTTTTATTTGCATAATCTTTTTGATCAATTAAAAGTAAAAAAATAACATTTCAAAGGGATACGCTTGGAAAAGTTCAAATTTTTTAGTTTTTTAAAGGCTTTTTTTAAAATATATTTTTTTTATACTACAATTATATAACAAACTCTTGTTCAAGTAAACTGTGTGCTTATATTTATTGAGACATATTAAACTATGGGTTCTATTATAAAAAACTTTAAAAAATATTAGGATCTGCGGAATTTTAAAATTTCGAAAAAAAAAAAAAAGCATCTTAAAGCTTGCTTTATACCAAGATCTCTATTCAAATTTATTATAAAGTTATTCATTTTAAAACATGGATTTTTTCTCTTAATTGTAAAGAGGTGAATCGTGATATTTTTTGGTATATTATATGAAAAAACTAATAAAAAAAAAGAGTTTGGAAATTTTAATTTTCAACTTGAAAAATTGGCTTTTTACAGCTAAAAAGTGAAAAAGGATATTCCCTGAATTTTATTTTTTCAAATTTTGAGATGGTCTAAGTTTTTTAAAAGCTTATCTTCACTTTATTATCTTTATATAGTTTTACATCGATTCATCAATAAAAGATATTTTAAAAAGAAAAGAAATAAATGGTTTTTCTTAATAAGTTTGGAAAAAAAAAATAGTAGTAATTTTTACTTATTATATAATTACTACATAAAAAAAAAACTTTGTATTTACATTGACGTTTAGTACACATTTTTATGATAATAAGATTCATCATCATTTTATTTTTTATATGGTGTAATATATATTAAAAAAAAAAAAAACTCTATGATGTTAAATTATTTTTTTTAAAAAAACTGTACAAAAGATGATATTATATTTTTTCCTTTTATAAATATATAAAAAATTAAATTTGTGATTTATATTTCTGTTTATGAATGTTGCGTAATTCTCTAACTAAATCGGATGGTACAGGAGGTTCGGTAGTAGAAGGAGTATAAGTGACTTTTAGTGAATCATCTGGTGAAGTTGTAAAGAGTTCTTCTCCACTATTATCATTATATTTTCGTACAGGCTTAGGAATTTCGATATCAGTATTTTTTACAAATCGAGACCACCGTTGTACTACACGTCCATCTCCAAGTGTTTTTTCGACTTTTTTACGATCAATTCTAGTAGGAATTCTATCAAAAACAATATATATATCAATACATTATCTATAGCATTTTAATCATCTTATTTTCTTTGAGGATATATAATTTTGCTTTTGAACACTTACTGAGTATCAGGATGAAGTAACATAACATTGGACACATGAATAGGTAACTCTTTTCTCATAATACCTTCAGGTGCAGCTTGTTGTTGTGGTACATGTTTTTTTGCCTATATATAATTGTAAAATATAATATATTTTCTTGTCATTAATAAGCTTTTATTATTTAATAATAATAATAATAATAATAATAATAATAATATATATATATATATATATATATATGTATGTATCATATTATATTATTTATATTACATACCAATTTTTTGCCTTCAACAATAACTGTATTAGTGCTACGATTGACGCTTTTAACTTCACCAATAGTATCTTTATCTTTACCGGCAATAATAGCAACCTATTTCATAAAAAAGAATATTATATTTATTTTTATTAGTATTGCTGGCATTAGTTTATATTATAAAATAATATATCTATTATATATATATTATATTCACCTTATCACCAGTAACAATGTTCCAATGTGGTAATCTATCTTTAGGGTGTACCCATTGTGTTTTTGTAAATACTCTTGAACTAACACCTTGTGCCTTAAATCGATGCATATTTATTTATTATATCTATATATATCTATATATTTAGTAAATGTATAATTGACAATTAAATATATATTTAATGGGTGTAAAAAAAGAAAAAAGAAATAGAAAAAAATATATGCACCCCTTTTAATTTTTTTTGAAATGACCAAGTGACTGTCGTTCGGTGGGGCTTAAAACATGTTGAAGGGTTGAAAAAGTTAAGTCTACAGCAGGAATTTTAAAACGATAAGTAATTTTAAATTTTTAAAAAATAAAATAATGCACACATTATTAATAATGAAACTCTTTGATGTAAAATGCTAACGAATAATAATAATTAATAATAAAAGCTTATAATTGCTATTTGATAATTGACGAATCGTAAAAAAATAATAAAATAAAACCAATATTACCGGCATAATTTATTAGTGTTTTTAATGGATGTACTCTATATCTAAATATGAATCAGATATATACCAAGGACTCACAGATATTGTTTTTATGTTATATCAACCATTAACTGTCTAAGTACAAAAACACAAAAAGAATCAAGATTTCAATAAATTTCCAAATCTGGATTTCAAAAAAATTAGCAGTACCATTAGGTTATTTCAAATCTACATTAAAAAAATCCCAACTGATGTTTTTTTCATTTTTTTTTCACTATATATATATATATATATATATATTAATTTTAATAATAAATTTCATAACAACAATTCATAAAACATGGCCGAAACTATCACCTCAAACAATGAAGTGGGAGCAGTAGAAGAACCATTAGATCTTGTCCGATTATCCTTAGATGAAAGAATATATGTTAAACTTAGAGGAGATAGAGAGTTACGTGGTGTTTTACATGTAAACTATTACTATATAATAAAAAAAGACGTTTATATGTATGTTTATTAAAATACTTTATTACTAATATATATATATATATATATATGCTATTATTTTTATTCAATATATAGGCTTATGATGGGCATTTAAATATGATTCTCGGTAATGTAGAGGAAATTATTACTATTGTAGACGTGAATGAAGAAACATATCAAGAAATTATTAGGGTAAAATGAAGGACAAAAAAAACAACTTAAAATCATTTTTTTTAAATATATATATATTAATTTTATCTATATAACCTGTATTTAATAGACTGTAAAACGAACTTTTGATATGTTATTTGTACGCGGAGACGGTGTTATCTTGGTAAGAATATTTAATATATGTATATATGTTTTGAATATCTGATAGAATATAAAAATAATAATATACCATTAATGTAATGTTATACACGTATATATATAGGTTTCTCCACCTTCAAGAACATAAAGCAAAAAAAAAAAAATTAAAAACTTCCAATCCTATTTTTTATAAATATACATATACATATTATCACCAGCATTCCATAATATCTATATATTAAATAAAAAAGCAATCAACTATGTATATTTATTTACAATATTAAAAAGATTTTAAAAATGGAAAAAGGTAGATGGTTGAAGTGAAAGGAAATGGGTGACGGGAGGATATTAGCAATAACAATAATATATAAATAAAAATGAGAGGGAAGAGGAAGAGAAAGAAGAGAAAGAATATAAATTATTGTTTATTTGCAGTAATCCAACCACTTTCTATAAAAAAATCATATATACGACTTGTTTTATTCACATCAATTTTAATCAACGCTCGTGTTGCCCTTCGTTTTAAAAAGCCTTGTTTTGCATATTCTTTTAAAATGGTATCTTTGATGACAATATAAGGTTTAGGTAAAAGACGTAGAGTAGAACATAGTATTTTTTCCTCAGGTGATAACAATTCAATTCCGTCAGCATTTGAAATATCCAATGGATTAGCAGGCTTACGACCAATTACAGGAGGTGGAGTAGGTGGAGTAGGTGGTGCTATTGGCTTTGATATAGGTCGATTCGGTAATAGCACTGTAGTAGAAGGTTTAGATGAAGATGAAGGAGAGTTTGTTGGTGCTGCTGTTGTTGATGTTGTAGAAGATGAAAAGGATGATGTTGATGGGATCTGATTTGTAATGGTTTCTAACCTTCTTAAAACTGTATGGTTATTATTATTATTATTATAATTATCTATAGAATGGTGATTAGGATTTAATTGTAAGCGATCATTCGCATTTTGTAAAGAGAGCTGTAATTGTTGAATACGTTGTTGTTTATCCAGTTCATACTGTTCACCTTGTTTGATAGTACATACACCAGCTTTACATCGCCATTCCTGTAATTTATGAATCCTTTCCCTTAATTCTTGTTCTTTCACTAATCCTTGTACAAAAGCCTTATAATCGGCTGCTGTTTGTAAACGACAAAACACTTTTGTCTCTTGGTTGATTTTTTTTTCAATTTTTGATTTTTTTCTTTCAGACGCTCGTTGAGATTTAAAATGTAACCAATGTCTTTCAAAGATAAACTGTTTGCATTCCATTCGACGATCCAGTCGTGAGTTATATATATCCAACATGGTTAATTTTAATTGTGTATCTTCATTGTCATCGTCTTCATAAAAAGCTAAATCTTTAATCCATTGCTCTGCGTCATTCATATATTCCACTTCAAATTCTTTTCTTTTTGGCATATATCCTTGAATTTCATGGTAGGCTGGCCCACTGATATATTTTTTCTCTGTTTTTGATCGCTGTATAATTGTATTATTGTCATTATTACTATCATTCATTATTAAAAAATGAAAGAAAGAAAATAACACACATAAATATATGTATATTTGTATTTATATATTTTTATATATCTAAAAAAAAAATTAAAAAATAAAAAGTATTAGTAAAAGAAGAAAGAGAAAGAAAGAAAAGAGATATATCTTTTATTTTTTAAAAAATCGGAGATGCAATTTTTATAATCCTTATATTTCAGTTTAAATTTGAAATATGATATTCCTTCCTTCCCTTTACATAATAAATCAGGTAATTATATAAACTATTGATACTATTATTAAAAATAAAAGTAGATACGTTCAATTTTTATTGTATAATTATATAAAGCAACAACATTTTATATTATAAATAATGATAAAAAGCAAATGATGAATGGATGGATGATTGGATGGATGGATTTTTTTTTCATGGATGGATATGTATTTGAAGAACTGTGACGAATGATATATGACAATTATACTAATATTCAAATAATAAATATTAAATATTAAATATATATCTATATATAAAATAAAAGGAACCATGAAGTATCTTGCTGCTTACCTTCTCCTCACTCTCGGCGGTAAAGCTAACCCTTCTGCCGATGAAGTTAAGAATATTTTAAAAAGCGTTGGTGCTGAAATTGACGAAGAACGTGTTTCTTCTTTAATTGCTGCTCTCGGTGAAAAGGATATTGCCCAACTTATTGAAGAAGGTAAAGAAAAGATGTCCTCTGTCCCTACTGGTGGTGCTGTTGCTGCCGGTGGTGCTGCTGCCGGTGGTGCTGCTGCTGAAGAAGCCAAGGAAGAAGCCAAGGAAGAAGAAAAGGAAGAATCCGATGATGTAAGTTTAATAAATAAACTTTAATGAATGATTTAATTATATAATGGATGACACTAATTTGTTTTACTTTATTTTATTTTTTTAAAAAAAATAGGATATGGGCTTCGGTCTCTTTGATTAAACAGCTAATCTTTTTTTTATATAATAGCAATAATAATAAAAAAAAGGATAAAATGTTTATTTATAAAGCACTATGACTATTTGTATATTTAAGTGATGGTATATATTTATTAACTCTGCTCTTTTTGATATTATTACATATACCCCTTAAAAAGTGATTTGCGTGATTAAAATATAATAATTGAGGCTATGGGATCGTTTTGTTTTTTAATTTTTTTATTTGGCTTTTGATGGCTTTTCTTTTTTTTTTCAAATATTTTAAATTTATAATGAAATAGGTGTATTATAGATATGTATATAATACGTATTATATATAATATAATAGTAATAAAATAAAAAGAAAAAAGAAACATGAAGAGTAATAATAGTAATAATATAAAATATTATAAAATATCTTTCTATGTTAATGAAAAAATAACCAAGAAATAAATAAATAAATATAAAAACTATATTTAATAACTGTATCAAAAATAACGAGAAAAAAAAAGAATTATAGAATAATAATAATAGTAATAATAATAATAATAATAGTAATAATAATAATAATAATAAACCATAAATAGAAAATATATATATATATATATATATATACGTGTAAAACAACAGATTAAATATTATTATCTAAAATCCATTTATTTTCCCTCCTAGACTGAAATTGATCTCTTTGTTGTTGTTGTTGCTGCTGTTGTTGTTGTTGTCTGTGTAATTGCTGTTGTTGATAGGCCATAGCAGGCATTTGATGATGAGGATGAGGCATAGAAGGGTGCTGTGACATATGAGGAGGTGCATTAGGGTGCGGTAAAACTTGCTGAGAAGCTGAAAATGGATGATTTAATAAATTAGGTGGTAAATTTTGTTGAGAAAGCGACGACTGTGAAGGTTGTTGTTGTTGTGATTGCTGTTGTTGTGATTGTGGTTGATGAGGCTGTTGTTGTTGCTGCTGTTGAGGAATAGATTGTTGTTGTGGAATACTATGGGAATGAGTTTGATGATATCTTAAACCATTAGCAGTACGATAAGCCTTTTTGCAACGTGGAATATCACAACGAAAGTTTTTACCAGAATCTTCACCTGAAGGTGCCATGCCATGTCCTGATGACCCTTTTGCTTCTCTTAAATGATATTGTAATCCGTTAATATTTTTATACTTTTTAGAACAACCTGGCATTGTGCATCGGTAAGGTTTATCAATTCCTTCTAAATTAGGATGAGCGCTTTTCATATGATAAAATAATCCACTTGAAATTGGGAAATGAGCAAAACATCCAGTTACCCCACATCCATAAGGACTAACTCCCGGTGCAAATTCTTGTTCATATTCTTGCACACGACGATCCATTGCATTTTGTTGCTGTTGTGCAGATGATGAATGTTGTTGATGATGCTGCTGTTGGTGATGCTGCTGTTGATGATGTTGTTGTTGGTGATGGTGATGTTGTTGTTGTTGTTGATGATGTTGCTGTTGATGGTGTTGGTGTTGCTGCTGGTATTGTGCTAAATTTGGTGTACCGGAAGGCAAATGTGGATGATCTCTATTATACACAAAAAAGAAAAAAATGAATGAATATTTTTATTATTATTTTCGTTGTTATGACCGTGATTATATATAAAAAATGATGATAGATTTAATTCACCTTTTTCATTATTACTATTTGACTTACTTAACAGGTGAACCATGATTGGATGTAGGTGTACTAAGTACAGATGGATTTAATGGAGGTAAAGTTGTTGGTAATTCGCCAGCAGAAGCATGAACCATGTTACTTATATCAATAGGATTATATGATGAAATGTTTTGATGCTGTTGTGTTGGTTGTTGTTGTTGCTGTTGTTGCTGTTGCTGTTGCTGCTGAGGTGACATAACAACGTCAGATGAAGCAACCTATCATTAAATTTAAATATACATAACATATATATATATATATATATATATATTAGTTTTGTTATCATTCACTCCTTTTTTTTATCATTTTATAATCATTAGTAATAAATTTTTTTCTTTCTTTCTTCTGTTATATATATATATATATATATATATATGAAAGTATTTTATTTTTATATTATACTAATTTGAATATATATATATTCTCTACTTTCTATATTTATTACCGAACTATAATTATATTGCCTCAAGTTATTATATGGAGATTGCTGTTTCATCAAAGAAGGAGACAAAGCATTGGGTTGTCTATATTGGTATGAAGGAGTGGATGATCCATTAACATTGCTAGATAAAGAGGATGAATTTGGTAAATTGGGTTCATTCTGTTGTTGTGATAAATAATCATAAGATTGAGAAGTAGGTTGACTGTTTATTTGTTGAGAAGGTGGAGCAGAAGAAGGTGTAGTAGTAGGAGATCCCTGTTGTGGTTGTTGCTGCTGTTGTTGATAAGGTGAAGCATTAGGGTATGGTGGACGTGATGGTGATACAGTATCTGTGTAAGATGACGATCTCTGCTCTGTTCCGTTACCATAATTATAAAGATGATGATACTAAGACAAATACATAAATACATAAATATAAAAAAATAATAAAATAAATTAAATTAGCTATATTTTTCTTTATACAGTTTGTTCCCCTTTCTTTTAAAATAAAGCATCAATCAACAGATCACATAATATTATTAACATAAATATGTATATTTATTTATATTTAAAATATAAATAAATAAATAATAATAATAACCAGTAGGGTATTATTTTGTTGATCTTTTTATTTATATAGGTATATATAAATATATATTCTTTTTAATGTTTTACAATTCTTTTTTATTCTTTTTATTGTATAATAAGCATCATCCACTATTACCATTTTGTAAATACTTTTTGTTTATTTATATAGGGTTCTTATAAAATAACAATCAATGCTAAAAAAAATAAAATAAAATAAAATAAGAGGAAGGAAAAAAAAAAAAAAAAAAAAAAAAAAAAAAAAAAAAAAAAAAAAAAAGCAATGATTAGCGCGAAATTTTTAAAAAAAAAAAGTTGTCGGAATTCAAAAAAAAAAAACTTTTTTAATTTAATGAAAATAGGTATCACGTGATACTACTGACGTGGTAAAAATGAGAGTCATATATAAAGGGTGAAGATATAAAATAAAAACAAAGATAAATGATAAGAACAAAGAAGAAGAAAAAGAAAAACCAAGCTTAATACAGTTTTTAAAGTAAAAATAATTAAAGAAATAGAGGATTTACAACCTGTCAAAAGAAAGTGTCAATTGTTTCCAGAAAAAGAACTTTTTTTTTTTTTAAAAAAAAAAAAAATATATGAAAAAAAAAAGCTGATTGTGGAACAAAAAAAAAAAATTGCTTACCAAATAAAGTTAATTTTCATATAAAATGGGATTGCCTATATACAATTTGGTCATATATTAAAAAAAAGTTTATTCAAGAAAATTAATCCTTTGTAAATAAAAAACAATAATAAACAATAATAATACGTAGAATAATAAATATGTAACTACTGTAACATTATGATAATATATATATATGTATATATATGCAGAAATTACAAATTGATATTTAAATAAATAAAAAGTTTTATTCTTCATTGTTATCGTCCTCTTCTAATTGCCTTGTTTCTTCAATCAGCTGCATTATATCTTCTTTAGTCGCCACAGAAAGTACAAAAGGATGCTATAAGAGTAATAATAATAATAACAATATAATGGTCAGTTTTATAATTAAAAATTTAATATATATATATGTATATATTAATATATGTTATAAATTTACCCTTAAAAGTGCATTAGCATCGGGCCTTTTTTCGGGATCAACAGTTGTGCATTGCTTTACAAAATCTTTGAATTGTTCTGACCATCTATCGGGTTCCAAAAAAGGAGGTAATCCATTCGAAGCGATTAAAAATAAAGCCTTTATAAAATAAATATAATATAATATAATAAATATGTATATGTATATATACCAATTAGTATAATAGCAATGATAATAATAATAGTATACTCTTTCATTTTATTTTGCTTTAATTTACTCTTAATGGAGGATGTTCGACATAAGGAGGATCACCTTCGGCCATTTCAATCATAAGTACCCCTAAAGACCATATATCCGCTTTTGCATCATATTCCATACCTTTAATCACTTCAGGAGCCATCCAATAAGGTGTGCCAATAACAGATTGTCGTTTAGGATGTTGTTTTGTTAGTTGAGCACAATGACTAAAATCAGTTAATTTTATTTCCCCACGCATATTCAATAATACGTTATCACTTCGAATATCTCGATGAATCCTTGATAAACGATGTAATCTACATAAACCTCTTAAAATATCCCTAGCAATTCTTCCCATTTGCTCTTCTGATAATTTTGCTTGATCTACCGAAATGATGTCTGATAATGCCATATCCATGTATTCCATAACAACCCATATTTCTTCATCCGTGGTATAACATGCTATAAATTCTACAATATTCGGATGTCTGCTCATTTTCATCGTTGTTAATTCGTTTCTTATTTTACTTAATTTTTGCTCTGATTCTTTGGATATTTTTTTAATAGCAACCTTAATATCAGAATGAAAAATAAAATAAAAAAATTAATAAATAGATAAAAAAAAATAAATGTATGTGTGCATTCCGTTATACATTATATATTATTGTTATTGTTATTATTATTATTGTAAATTCTGACTACTTTACAATTCGATCTGTACTAATTTGTTTAGCTGCATACATTGGGCCAGATTCTCCTTCAGCAATCAACACATAATCAGTATATAATTTTGTTGGATCCGCATGATCCATGATATCTTCTATGAATAATAAAATTAAAAATAAAATTAAAAATCAATTCAAATTATACAAAGTAATCAAATATTATAAATTAGTTTACCAATAAAGTTTGAATCCAAATCCAGATGTGTTTTAATAGTCGATTGTTCTTTTTGATTGTCTAAAATAATAATAATAATAATAATAATAATAATAATAATAATAATAATAGTATTAATAATATGAATCTAGTATAAAAATACGAATAAAAATCATTTTATAATATGCATATTTATATATAGGATGTTTATATCAAACCTACCGGTTATTGTCGTTGTTGAATCAGGCAATTTATCAATTGGTGAATCAGGAGTTGAAATACGAGAAGTTAAAGATGAATAAGATGAATAAGAAAAAGCAGAAGATGATGATGAAGAGGATGAAGGTTGAAGAGAAGATGAAGCAGGACGAGAAGTTAATGTATTAATTTTTGTTTGGCGAGGTGGTGCTCTGGAAGGTGGTGCAAAACCAATGGGT
The DNA here is from genome assembly GCA_017871115.1 of Cunninghamella blakesleeana. Lineage (NCBI taxonomy): Eukaryota > Fungi > Mucoromycota > Mucoromycetes > Mucorales > Cunninghamellaceae > Cunninghamella > Cunninghamella blakesleeana. The sequence goes on from JAFCIZ010000006.1 coordinate 3,566,153, forward strand.
AAATCGTTATTATTTTTATCATTATTATTCTTATTCTTATCGGTTGTACTATTATTATTACTATTGCTATCGTAATCATTATTATTATTATTATTATTATTAGTATTTTTATCGTTAATAGTGCTATTTTTATTATTGTTATTATTATTATTATTTATTGATGCTGATGATGTTGATGATGTAAATGAATTGTTTGATGATTTGGATATATTTTTTTTTGATTGTTGTAGAGAGTCGGGCATTCTTACATGTATTAAACGCTGTACATCTTTAGGGTGAGCATTTACTATATCTTCTGATATTCCTGAAGCCTGTAATAATTTTTGCCACTCTATAGGTAATCCTTTAAATCCGTGATTATCAACTTCTACATGAACATTATGTTGAATATTATATGGCTTTCCTATTAAAGATGATTTCTTTTCATACGTATTTGGCTTTGGTACAATTGGTTTACTATTGTTGCTATGTTTATCTACAATAATAGAAATAATAATAATAATAAAATATAAATTTATGTTAATATAATGTATCTATCTGCCAACATATTAGGTTTATATATATATATATATAAGGATACTGACTACTAGCAGGCGAAGGTACTAAGTTTGGATTGATATAGTTTGTGTTTAAAACATCATCGCTTGGTAAACTAGCTTGCCAAACATCAGGAAGACCCTAGCGATAATAATTATATTGATAGTGATAATAAAAGGTCAAGTTGAGTTTTCTTTTCACACACGCCTATATTTATTATATTATTTTGCTACTATTTATATTATTATTAATATTGTCTGTTATTACCATAAATTTTCCATTGTCTTTATTATATTCAACATGTATTCCATGTTCAAATTGAGTAGGTTTCCCAATATCTAATATTTTTTCATTGCTTTGAATTGGTCTGTTACTTGATTTTGATATTCTCGATACAACAGAAGCACTTGAATGGTTTGCTTGTTGATAAAGCTTTCCTAAACTAGATAAAGTGGATGATGATTTCATTTTACGAAGATTATGAGTAGATGAAGATGAAGACGGTAATCTTGCTGTTGAAGGTCTAGGTGGTTGTCGAGTAGAAGAAATAGTTTGATGAGATGAAGTATTACTAGTACTAGCTGTATTCCCCATTGTGTATGTAGATATAGTATTAGTTTATTGAATCAAAAATAAATAACAAAAAAATAAAATAAAAACAAGGATAAAATAAAAGAGTGTGGTAAATAAATAAAAAAAGAATGACTGTGGATATATTAAATTAATAGTTAATATATATATATAAATATAATATAATGTACATTCATATATATGATATATTTTATATATATATATATATATAAGTTATATATGGAATAAAAAATAAAAATAAGAACAAGAGAAAAAAAATTGATAATGAAGGGGATTTTTTTTTTTTTCTAAAACCGAAAAAAAAGTCTGTGTTACTTTGGGTAACAACCTCTTTGTTGCTTACCTGAAATGGGTATTACACATCTTTTAATATACACAAATATAAATTCAAGTGAATATATATAAATATCATATATATATATATATATATATATATATAATTTATTATTAGCATACGATAATATCGGCTGTTAATAACTACATTGACGTTATGGCCATCTTGTGTTTTATTTATGTCTATTTTTATTTAATCATCCAATCATTACTATTTTTTTTTTTTTTTTCAATGATCATTGTTGAAATAAATTAATGGTTATATAATGTCTACATCTAATATAAAATATAAAAAAATAAAGAAGGTAGTAATCATTGTATGTAAAAAATAAATAAACAAAAAGCATAAAAAGAATATCTTTGAAAATGAATAAAATAAAAACATTATAATAATATAATATATATGTATATATATAAAAAATAAGAGTGTATAAACATGAAAAAATAAAATAATTAAAAAGGTTTTGATTTCGATTATTTTTTAGTTGATTTTTTTTGACTAGCCTCTAAACGTTCTTGTAATTGATCATTCACTTCCTTTTGTTCAATTCTTTCTTCAGGTAATGCTCTAATACGCCATCCTTTTGTTTTACGTCCAGCTGCTTTTGTACCTAATTTATGCTGTTTATTATCTAATTCACACCATTCAGGTTCTTTTGGGTAGGTGAATTCAGTATCTAAAGTGATGATTGCTTTTTTATATTTAGCAGCAGCAACTTCCATTTTACCATTACGTGCCTTTTTGTGAACGGTACCATAATTCATTGTGCGAACTTCTTGTACATTGACACCATATATATTTGTTAAATAAGAATGAATATCGAATTTATTACAACTTGGTGGTACTCGAAATGCTACTTGATTAGGTTGAAGGTTAGGTGCTCGTACTAACTTGAAAATGATATTTGGTAAATAAACTTTATCTATTTGTTTTATATAAAAATAATAAAAGTATATAATGAGTAATTAATACCACAATATACATATAAATATAAATATATATATATTGTATAATTGAAATATATGAAATAAAAAAAGGGTAACTTACTTAAACCTTGGCGGAAAGGTGTTGACATTATATAAATATATACTATTTGATAATGAAAGGAGTTTGTGTCAAAAAAGAAAAAAAAAAAGAGGGAGGAGAAAAAAACATGGCTCTATAATCATAATTTTTACGCCTCAAAAATTTAAACAGTCACCATTAATTCGCTGCTTAAAAAATGATTCCTTTACTCAAATTAAGCATTTAAAGTAAATTATATATACCTATGAAAATACATCATTGATCTTTTATTTGAAAGTAAATAAATAAATCATGATAATAGATTCTAATATTTAAGTTTAAATATAAAAAAAGAAAAAATAACAATTCGATAATATCTAAAAATCAAAAATATTAATAACCAAGATACTTTTTTTTTGCATTATTTTCACCCATTTCAAACTGAGATTATATCTTACCAGAAATGTTGAGAAATAAAAAAAGGCAGATCATCAGTCATATACTAAAAGAAAACTGTCAAAAGATTGCTTACAATCTTTTTTTTTTTTTTTTTTTTTTTTTTTTTTTGGTAAACTCAATAAATAAAAATATAAATATGATAATTCAAATCAAATGAGCAAATAGTATTTTAATGGTTTTTTTAATATTCTGTTCAACAATCAAATTATCTTTATGACCTAACTAAACTAAGCTTCAAAGCAAATTTTTTTTTTTCACACTCTTATAATAGTTTACTGAAAATTTTTTCTAACGACACTATGTATATCAAAATAAATAAATAAAAATTATGTGGCTGTACAAAAAAAAAAATAGATGAAGTTCGCATTGAGTTTTAAAAAAGGTAGAAAGGGTAATGTGGTAAAGTAGCTTTGTTTTATTGGTAAAAATTAACTGAAAAAATTGTAGACTGTTCATATAGGTAATATTGATTTATTTAATTTATAAAAAAATAATACATACACACATATATAAATAGTCATTTTTTAAGGAGCTCTACAAGTTCTTCCGTTAGGACAACAGGCAACTCTACTACGGTATTTATTAGTAATACAGTAGTATCCCTACATTTAAAAAATAAAAAAAAAATAGAATGATTAAATACATAATATATATAAACATCTATATATTAGCGTATAAATATTTTATATTTACTTTTCCACAACATCTGCGCTTGATACAGCATTGGCCACCTAAAAAAAAAAAAATAATTATTTATTGTATTTCGATATAATACATTTTCATTTATGTGTATTTGTGTTTGCATTTGTATACAAACTTACCAAGAGGACAGCAATAGTTTCCTTGGCATGCACCGTATCCTTTCTTACAATAGTAATAATCTCTCTTTTCTAAGGAAGTAGGGTCATAAGGAGTGGTGTCTAAAGCATCAATATATTCAGCATCTATGTATATATACATAAAAAATATAGAAAAATGACGATTCAATAAATAATGAAATATGTAAAATAGAACGAGTTACGCATTTACTTACAATCATTATGATTTTCATCTAAACCTTCAAATTGTTCACTAGCAGGAGCAGCTTCATTGGATTCAATAGCTTGAGCACTGATTAAGCCAAACAAGAAGACAAAAATGCAAATTAAAGTTAATTTGTTGAAAATCATTTTTATGTTTTGATTTATTTTTGAAAGAAAACAAAAGAAAAGAAATATAATTTATTAATTTTTTTTTATTATATATCTAAATTAGTGTAATACAAATAAACTTTAAATCTTTAAATACATTACAGTGGCTGTGTTTTATGTGTTAAGTATACGATTTAATTTAATTTCAGAACCACGCCTCATTATTAAATAGGCATCTTCATTTTCCAAAAAAGAGGCAATGCAAGTAAACAATTGCAGTTTAGTTTATTTTAATTCAACTTCATTTCTTTTTTATTTTTAATATACAGGTATTCGTTTTTAATATTTTTTAATTTTAATTAAAATGATATATATATATCAAAATTGGATGCTACATATTTATTAAAATAGATTAAATGATGAGATGGATTAACAAATATAAATAAATTATACAAAATAGGTAAATAAAGAAATAGAATACAAGAATTATATTATGTGTGTGTGCGTGTGTGTGTTACTATTCTATATATAATTATAATAAAAATATAATAAAACTACGTATCATATGAATCAACCAGATTATCGTTAATATATTTTTTCTTCAATTTTGATGGTTCCTGGATTATAGTCAATTTCAAAATTAGCCCCCTTTGTTTTTTTAGATTTATTAAAGAAGGAAGTAAATTTCTAGAAAAAAAAGAAAAAAAGAAGAATAAATAAAAGATTCATAATAGATATCATTATTACTATCACTCTTACATTGGCTTTCTTTGTTGAAGTATCCGTTTCATCACTATGTATACTACCATTTTCACTACTATTATTTGAATAAGAATTGTTCCAAGCATTTCTAGTATCCATACTATATTTATCCAATTGTACTTGAGGTATAGTATCATCATGATTAATTATTCTTTTAATATACTTTAATGTAAATTGTCGATATTCTTTTGGATGCATCATATGTGTATGCCAGGCAACATCAATTTCTCTACCAAAAATGAAAATAAATAAATAAAGAAAAAATATCTATCGTTGGACAACCAAAATATCATGAATAAAAAAATAAAATCATTTTTTTAAACTTACAAAGTAGGCACAGCAATTAGTTGATTATTTTCTTTCATTAAGATTAAAAATTGAATATAATTACGCATTCCCCTTACAATTGAGTCTGGAAGTAGCCATTTCACATTTAGCATTTTTGTTGACACTTTATATTGCCTTTCGACGGCTTGCAATAAATCCAATGAAAAAGGGCTTGGATTGGTATCACTATATGTTAACCGGATGACTCTAATTAATTCTATATTTTGTAAATAAAAAAGTAAAAAAGCATTTATATATATCCAAATCTATTTCATTCTTTATTTTTCATTAATTTAATTATTTTTCTTCTCCACTTACCTTCCAATTTTTGATGTCCATAATGTTTTACATAGTCTTGATTATCAAGTAATTTATATAAATGTAAATTTTCAAATTCATCCATAGAATCAGTTTGAGTGGGTGTAATGTTAAATTCATGTGACAAAACGTTGGATTTTTTTTTAGATTGATATTCATCTTCAGTAGAATATTTTGCTTCTAAAAAGAATACATTTTGGACAAAGGCTGTTCTTGCAGTACCAATAGGGCCTATTGCAGTTCCTCTTTTTTTGAAAAATGATAAAAATAATAAAAAATTAAATAATTAAATAAATCCCCTCAAAAAAAATTTTTTTTTATTTAAATACATATCGTTTTCGTTTAATAAATCAAGAATTATACGATAATATACTATATATCCTTTTTACTATTTTTATTATTAATATTGTATTATATACATTACCTTATCATCCTATTATTTTTAGTTGTATCATTAATTAAATGATATAATGCTTTATGGTGCATATTATTAATGACTTGGCACTCACAGCATTTAATATAATTGTCTGGATTATATCGCCATCGACCTAAGTCTAATCCTGATATTGTGAAAGGTGATTCACAATTATTACATCGCGATTTCATTACTATTTCTTTAGACAAGTCTTCTTTCGTTAATATAAATGGCTCATCAGGTGTATGTTTCTGCCAAAAGGTCTCTGATGATACTGAAGGTCCAGCGTAATATTGTTTATGCTAATAATAAAATTTAAAAAAACAATATTATGTTAAAAATTGATCTATATATATGAGAATATATATATATATATATATATTACCAAAGCTTCTAAAGGCATAGATAACAAAGGAAATTTTAATCGAATAGAGTCTTCATAATATCGAAAAGGGCTGACCAAGTGCGCATGCCAAATATAAGCAATATCTAATTTTTCATATATAATATAAAACACACATACACGCATGCACATACACACACAAATATATATATATATATATATAAGGGTAAAATTGAGTATAAAAGTATATAAATAAACGTTTAACTATTTTTATATGCATATTTATTATTATTTTTATTACTATTATTATTATTGTTATTACCTATAGGTGGAGCAACATTGGAATTTGGTATATCTTTTTTACAAGCTTCAACCCAATATTCGTATCTCATTTCTGCACGAGCATGGAATGCTTCCAATTGATCTTCAAATAGCTGTCTTAGATTTGAAAACTGTTCAACCAAAGATAAATAGTATATACACTTCTCGACAGTTACAATATCTTTCCCAATAGTAGGTAATGTATTATCTATTTGATTTAAGGTTGTTGGCCTAAAGGATTTAAACATTTTTATTACTATAAAAAAAAGTAAAAAGAGGTGAAAAAAGAGAAAAAAATTAATTTTTTTTGTAACTTCTTATTCCTTTTTTGGAACAACTACGGATACAATGATATAAATATGTCAGGGCCTCACATGACAAGATAAAAAGACTCTACCCACGTACTACTTTATTTTTCCCAATATAAAAAAATTTAAATAAGATGATAATCTTTCAGGATAAAATAGATGAAAAAAGTATATAGCATATAACAAATGGCTACGTAAAGATAGTCCCAAAAATGCTATCATATGTCTATATACGTAAATAAACAAATATAAAAGTGATGATACCAATAAAATAAAAAATAAAAAATGTGGCTGTATTTATTACTATATATGTATCAACCTTATTCGATATATCACACACATACTTTCAAAGTTAATTTCTGTTAAAAGATAGTATACAATAAGAATATGTATTACAACTAATTTTTATTATTTATATATTTCATTTAAAACATACAAGTAAAATGTAATTTATTTAAAAATCACTTGTATATTATGAATTACAATCAATAATTAGTAAATAGATAGATAGATAGATAGATAGATAGATACATACATACATACATACATACATACATACAAATTTAAGTAGAAAACGAATAAACATTCAACAACCACCACCTTTGAAATAAATACATAAAAAAATATATTTTATAGATTAATACTGGGTTTTAACAGTTTTAATATTTATTTTTGCTATTTTTTATATATTTACCTCCACACCCAGAAGAACCTCCTAAATAATAAAAGATACATAAATAAATAAATATATAAATGAATAAATAAATAAATAATAATAGTAACTAAAAAATTGTTTGCTTTACCTCCTCCACATCCTGAGGAGCCCCCTCCACAGCCACTACTAGAACCTCCACCTAAATAAATAATAATAATAAAAAAATTATATATTATTAAATCACCCTTATTTTTTTCTTATTTTTCTTTTAAAAAAAGATGCTGGAAAAATCGCGTATCATACCTCCACTGCTTGACCCTCCACCTGTTAATAATAGGTAAAAAAAGAAAGAAAGAAAGAGAGGTTAAAATATATGAATAAATGGTATATATATTGTTCTATATATTTATTTGTTTACCTCCACAGCCGGAAGTACTACAACCATATCCTCCACTACCACCATACCCTCCACCACTACCATAATAAGTGTAGCTATCACTGGAGTAAGAACTAGTATATGTGTTGTACGATGTCGAATTATATCCAGACGAAGATGAACCATTCACTGTTTTGTATTTTGGTTTCGGTTTATTCAAGTATTTATTATTGCCATTTATTGGTTTATTCACTATACTTGACGCTGGTGTTGCAGATTCTATAATAAATTTTAAAAATATATCAGTTTATATCTTTACATATAAGTTAGAAAAAATATATACATGTTAACTTACTGGTAACAATAATTTCGGGTGCTGCTTTAGTTTCTGTATGTATATAATAATAATAATAATAATAATGTAGAAATAACAATATATATTAATATATAGCCTCCATGTAAATGATTTTATATGCATATATATATATATATATATATATATATATATATATATATTACCAATAATGTCTTTTTTCTTTTTATTTTGAGAAATATTTAAATAGGATTCTGGTGTTTCATAGGTTATGAATATTTCGGTATCTTTTTCTAAATCAAATAAAATATGTAAATTAAAAAATAATAAGGCTAATACTATTCATCTATTCCTTTATTTATCTATTTAACTCTTCTTACCTTTTCGATTTATTTCGGATGATAATATACTTTCTTTTATATTTGGTAGAGGTTTATAATCATCATCATCAAAAGTAATTTTTGCAATGGACCGCTGTTCTTGAGATGGTTGTAACTATATATATATATATATATATAATAAAATTATATTGTAGATATTGATTAAAATATAAACTAAAGTCCTAAAATAATATATAAAATAAATCGTTTACCAGTAATTCAACAATAGCACTATTATTTCCACTTTTTGCATTTGTTTTTAATTGATTGTCATTCTTCTCAATATTACTATTGGTTCCATTTGAATTTATTTTTGAATAAGAGGTGTATAAAGTTTGAAGTTCAAATACCCCCACATCATTATGTTCCATTAATCTATTAAAATATTTTAAGCAAAATTGGCGATACTGTTGAGGAAACATCATGTGTGTATGCCAAACAACGTCAATAGCCATAGCTGGAACAGCGGTTAAGTGAGATGAAACACTTTGCATATAATTTAGAAATTGTTGGTATTGTGGAATGCCCCATTCTATATCATCTATAAGGTTCCATTCGATATTTAACATACGATCCATTGTTACTTTTTGATGTTTCACTTGTTGGACCAAATCAGTTGAAAATATACTTGGATTATCATTATAGCATCTTTTAATAGCAAAAGCAAGATCTATTTATACATGATTTAATATATCGCTTTAAAAGATATTCATATATATTCATATGTATTGTTATTGTTATTACCTAACAATTTAGCTTCCTTGGAGGAAGCAATTTGTTTAGAACCTAATCCTTTTAAATGAATATTAAATTTTTCAAGTAGAACACCTTCCACTTGATCCATGCGAGTTGTTTTATCCCAAATTAAATCATCAACAATTTCTTTCATAATAGCACTTGGCATGGCTTGAAATGTATTATTATCTTGGCTTAGAGTTGAAGGTGAAGAAATGACTGGTGCTGATGATTTAATTGAAAAAGCACGATTAATGAATGACTGTCTTTTTGGTTTATTATTATTATTATTATTATTATTATTATTATTATTGCCACTGCCACTACTATTGTTATTGTTTAATGTTGGTATTTGGGATTTATCTATATTGAATTGAGATTTCAAAGTACCATCTACTTTTAACATTGTACCACTGAAGTAAAATAATAAAATAAAGTAAAATGTTAATAAATGATCAATTTTTTTTAGTTTATTTTTTTATTATTTTCATACATACCGAATATAAGCGTATCCATTTGGTGTATCAGCACCTTTTTGTATATCATTTAATAGTTTTTGAACCGATGCATGATGAATATTACATGTTTTTTGGCATAACCAACACCTAAAACTGGTTTTATTATCTACTCTCCATTTAGAATAATCGGACCTATTTATAAAAAAATAAAATAAAGCAGGTGTTATCATGTACTCTTCTATACTATTAATAATATAAAAATGGAAAATGAAAAGTACATGATGACTTCTTTACCTAGTTATATGAAGTTTACTTTTACAATAAAAGCAACGAAATGGTAACTCCATAACACCAAAAAGGTCATTTACTTCTAATGTGTAAGGCTCATCCGTACCACAGCAAAATTTCCAAAAAGAAACTGATGCTTCGTCTTCACCTTTTTTTTTTGCTTCATGCTAAATAAAAACAAGGAAAGACAGATGTAACAAAATAGAAAAGGGTTTATTAAAAATACAATTAATTTATAAAAATTTATCTCTTCTTTCGCTTTTTTAGGTACCATCTCTTTCAATGGCATAGAAAATTCAAATATTTGAGAGTCCAGCCTTATGTTATCTTCATAAAATCGATGAGGCTGCAACATGTGTGCATGAAGTATATAAGCAACATCAATAGGTGGAATAATAGGATCATTATTTTTTCTACGAGTACTAGCTTGATACCATATTTCATATCTTTTTTCTGCTCTTGCATAAAATAAATCTAAATGCTCTTTAAATTTTTTTTCAAGAGCTTCAAACTGTTCCAATAAAGATAAATAGAAAAAACAATTTGCAATCGTTACAGGTCCTATTCTTGGCACTTTGTAATTGTCAAGTAGCTCTTTTCCAGATAACACTCCATGAACCTTCATTATTACTTTTTATATTTTTAATATTAAATAGTAAGAACAATGATATAAAAAGGGGAAAGAAAAAGATTAGAAATTCTTTTTTCATTAACTTTTTTAAAAAAAATTGTGGCGATTCTACGCAGCAAATAAGAAGCGTTTTCCAAAAGTGGAAAGTAGTACCCAAAAAAAAAATATTTGTGTGAATGTGCAACTTTTTTAATATATTTCTTTTATTGATGTCATCAAGTGATTTACTTTTTTTTATATAAAAATTTTTATTATAATTATCATATGGGTAATGTGTACAGTGTCGCGAAGATATTTACGCAGTTACGTATAAATATAGAAAATTAGGATTTGGAAGTTTTGTAAGCATAAAATAATGAGAGAGATTAAAAAAAGAAAATAATAGCAATAACAATATGAAAGGAGATACGTTTTTTTTAATATATATACTTATGCTTCATTTTGACTACTAAGGCTATTTCCACTAACAGAATGACAAATCGTATCTCGATGTTGTTGTCCAAAAGTTGCTCCACTATTTGGCGTTCTAGGTGATCCTGTATGGCTTGATGATGGTGGAGTAACAACTTTGTTTTTATTGATAAAAAAAATAGATTGTAGGATAAATTAGCATTAGCATTGTGCGTTATCACTTATTTATTTTTTAAAAAAAGATACAGCTTACTTGATGTGTCTATTTTAAAATCAACCAGTAATAAACACCATAATTATAATAATAAAAAATAATAAAGAGTTAGCATATTGAAAAAGAAGATTGAATGCTTTTTCATTCAGACAAAAATAATATTGCTTACATATACTATATCAGAATATATAAAAGAGGGATTAAAATGGTGTAACTATAGTTATTTTTTGATAGAAAACAAAAAAAAAAAAAAGAAAGTTATTTAACTTACGTTAATTTTTGAAATTCACCATCTTGCATCACTTGATCCAAATCATCTTGGCTAGGTCGATGATAATCATATTGTGAAGTTTGAAACTCATCTATGAAAAAAAAAAAAAAAAAAATGAATAAAATCTTTTTTTAATTATTACTATGATTATTGTTTCCATTTTTTTAAAATAGTATTACTTTGTTCATTATATATAATAGATAAGGCATCGATAGGATCATCTACAAGAATGCTTCCATGTTTATAATCGTCATCAAATTTAGGTCGAATAAAACGAGCGAACATATTGGCATTGTTATTGTTGTTATTGTTATTAATGCTAAAGCGGTTAGTCAAAGGGGAAATAGGTGAGGTGGATAAAGGTGAAAGAGAAGTAGATGTAAAAGAGGAAGCAATGGATGAAATAGATGGACGCTGCGGTTTATTATTTTCTTGTAAATGATCTTCGGAAGGATAAGAACGTATTATATCTTCATTATTGACCACCCGGCCCACATGTTTTAACGTAAAATCACGATATCGTTGTGGGAACATTAAATGAACATACCATGCCAAGTCAACTTCTATCGTATTGATGCCATGAAAATGATCTGCATCGTTTCGCATGAAAACCAAAAAATTTTTATAATGTCGAATTCCACGTACAATTGTATCTGGTAGTATCCAATGTTGGTTCATGCATCGTATATTCATTCTATTATGTTGTCTATGTAATGCTGCTATTAAATCAATCGAAAAAGGTGAAGGATTATTCATATAACATAGATTAATACAATGTGCTAAATCTATATATATATATATATATATATATTAAAATGCAATATAATGTTATATAAATTGATTATTTCATTATATTTTTTAAAAAAATGAATTCTTTTTTAATTTCTTATTTTCCATATGTACCAACTAGTTTTTTTCGTTTTTGGGTTTCAACTTCAGAAGAATAGCCTTGTTCCAATGCTCGATAATGCAATTGTTTAATTAATTTTGGTTCGATTTCGTACATAGATTCTGTTTTTCCTTTGACTGAATTCTCAATAAATGTATAAAGAGCCTGATTGTGTTCTAAAGGTTTTGAATGATAATGAATAATACGTTTTAATCGTTCTTTAAATGAATAAGTATTGGATTCCATGATTGTTGATTTTAATTCGCCCATATCATTTAATAATGTTCCTCTATATAATTAAAAAAATAAAATAAATAAATAAAAAAATTGTATGAGATTTTTTTTTTATAAAAATATAACTCATACATATATACCTTATCCAAGGAATATCGTTTTCTTTCGGTTGTTTTTCTCTTTTTAAATCATTGCAAATTTGATATACCGCAGCATCATGTATATTAAAATCTTTTTGACAAGACCAGCATTTTAAATAAACAAAAGTAGACATACGCCATTTTCCAAAGTCTTCACCTAATATTTTAAAATATCGATTGCAGAAAGGGCAAACACGATAACCGGGTACTTCACCTTTTAAATCATTGATAGTTAAAGTAAAAGGATCATCGCCATCTGTATTACAATAGTTATTCCAAAAGGAAATGGCTTGTTGATCAGGAATATATCTTTGTAAATGCAATTGTTTCAATGGCATATTAAATGATAACATATGAGGCATCATTCTTTGGCAATCTTCAGTATAACGATAAGGTGTGACAAGATGCACATGTCCTATATACGCAACATCTTTTTTTTATATTAAGGGAAAAATATTTTTTTTAGTTTGTTTTACTTTTACATAGTTTATCTTCTTTCTACACAATCTTTTTTTTTTTTTTTTACGTTTTTTAAATTACCAAGAGGAGGTATAATGGTTGTATTTAAATCATCCAGATCAGATCGATGTTTGCAACCTTCTATCCAGCGTTGATATCGTAATTCAGCCCTTGCATGAAAAGCATCCATACAATCTTGAAATTGTTCTCGTAAACATGTAAATTGTTCAAGTAAAGATAAATAATAAATACAGTTCTCTACCGTCACTACTTCTCCTAATTCAGGAAAGGTGTGTTTAATGTTATCAAAATAAGAAGCATTAAATTTTTCAAATACCATCTTTTTGTTTTGTTTTGTATTGTATTGTGTTGTATTATGCTGTGTTGTGTTGTATTATGCTGTGTTGTGTTGTACTGTATTGTGTTGTGTTGTGTTGTGTTGTGTTGTGTTGTGTTGTGTTGTGTTGTGTTGTGTTGTGTTGTGTTGTGTTGTGTTATGTTGTGTTGTGTTGTGTTGTGTTGTGTTGTGTTGTGTTGTGTTGTGTTGTGTTGTTGTTTTTTTTTTTTTAAAAAAAAAAAAAAAAGCGTTATTAAAAATATCTAGATAAAGAGTAAAAAAGTGTAAAAAAGAGGAAAGAGAAAGAAAGAATTAAGAAAAAGGGGAGCAGGCCAAGAAATAGATTTGTTTTTTTTATTTATCATTTTAGTGATACACTAAACAAACATAAAAACAAAATCACTTGTTTACTTACTTTTATATTTTTGTACAACCTTTTAGTTTTTGTTTTGTTTTTTCATTGCTGTAAAAAAATAAAGTATCTATTTATTTCTAGAATATTTTTTATGAATTATATATATATACTTGATTCTTCTAATTTGTTACTATATGATGAATGGATTAACAGCAATTTTATATATGGTTATATGTATATGTTATTATCATGATGATCTTACAATTACTAGGATAATTATATATATCAAGATTAATATATTATATTATTATCAATTAAAAAAGTTTCCGAGCAAGTAGAAAATATATAAATGTAGAAACCATCATCAAATTTATACTCACGTGCCACATTTAAAATTTAGAAATTGATTGGCTATGTGTAATATACTTGGATTGAATACTATAAGACTGTCTGTACTACCATGACATATGTTTGAACAGATTATCTAGGATTCAAATTTCCTATTTTAGATTAAAACAAATAGACCAATAAATCAATCTTTACAATATGAAAAAAAAAATATACCCTGCTTTCCATTTTTTTCTCTCTTTCTCTTTCTTTTTCTTATTTCTTTTTATTATGAGTATTTATTCTATTCAATCTTATTATTTTTCTATATTAAATCATGATATACCTTATGAATCAATTTCAAAGCCTGATAAATATAAAGGCCATAAAAAAAAGAAGAGAAAAGAATACCATGTATGTAAGAAAAAAAATACTAAAAAACCAATACCATCATTTTACATTTACCTATGTGTTAACCTCATTTTATCTTTTTCTTTTTTAAAAGAAGAAAAAAGAAAATACTGTATTTACACCTTATCCCTTAACAAGTAAATCCATTGTAAAAGAATGGATAAACATATTTATACCCCAACAAAAAAAGAAAGTATCATCCATAGAAGGGTTTATGCCCAGAAAAAAATCATCTTCTTCAATAGCAATTACATCGTTCGATGTCATGTCCATTTCCACAAATAAAAATAAAGAAAAACATCAACATCAGCATCCTTCAATATCAACATCTTTATTATTATCTGATTTATTAAAGAATTATAATACACATTATGTAGAAAATGAAGTAACATCGACAGCTACTTTTGCGATAGATAATTTTAAAATAATAGAACCTTATAATCCTCCCTCTCTTTATCACCATCAAACCCTCAAACGAAAATTATTGTCAACTACATACACATCAAGGGAGCTGAGGGTTAACCCAGATTATCTTCGTATGTTAGTAGCTGAAGCAAACATGGTCCGTGCTAACAAAATTACTGGCTCTTTACGCCCAAGGCACTATTTACCAAAACGTCAAGATCTTATTTGTTTTTCTCCTACGCCTCTTCGTCAAGAATTATGAAGATTTATATATAAAACTGTTACACATTTTATTGATTGTGTCATAAACTAATATTAATAGACATGTATTTTTATTTGAAGTATTCCACAAAAAGTAATAAAAAAGTTAAAAGAATCAGTTTATATCCTATTTTATTTAATAAAACTATGTTAAAAAGGAATAGCAGGCAAATTCAAGAGTTTTTTTTAAAAAATAAATGAAGTGGACCACATATGTAAAAGAAAATTAAATAATTAATGTTGGATAGGTACATAGTTGGTAATATATTAGTTTGACAATGACTACCATATAAAGTAATATAAAGTAAATTGAGTTAATTTTGCTATACACATTAAACTTTTTTTTTTTTCATTTCAATTTATCTATTTAACTAATTTATACTATTAACATTTTAAGTAGCTTTAGTATTACAATTTTTATAAGATCATGAATTACTAATATATCGTTTTTTTTTTTTCAATAAGAAGAAAAATATTCTAGTACTTTTATACAGAGTGACTATTAAACTTGCACCAATCAATTTTTATTGATTAAGAATAAAAATATATAAAAAAGATCTAGGACTTTTTTTCAACTTCCTCTCTCTTTCTTTTTCTTTTTTATCTTAAAAAGTTCAGTACAAAAAAAAAAAATAACTATGTCTAGTGGAAATTTAATTAACGCCAATCCAACTGTTTACAACACTAAAGCATTTATTAGAGAAGAAACTGAAACAGAACTAGATGATGCTATTGAAGATCCTATTGATGCTGAAGAAATTTTTGATTTGATTCGATCTATTAGTGATCCTGAACATCCTTTAACGTTAGAACAATTAAATGTGACTCAAAATGAACATATTACTGTGGATAATGAAAAAAACCACATTTTAATTGAATTTACACCTACTATTCCTCATTGTTCAATGGCAACTTTAATTGGTCTTTGTATTCGAGTTCGACTTTTACGTAGCTTACCTGAACGTTTCAAAGTGGATATCAGAGTTAGACAAGGTACACATCAATCAGAGGGTGCTGTCAATAAACAATTAAACGATAAAGAAAGGGTCGCTGCTGCTTTAGAAAATAATCATTTGTTGGAAGTTGTTAATCAATGTTTAGCTACCGCTAACTTACGTGGTCGTGAAGCCGTAGTTACTCACTAATATGATTTTTTCATATAAAAATATACTTATCTCTGATTACTAATACATTATATAATTATTATGTTTCCCCTTCTCTCTTTACTTTTTCTTTTTTTTATGTACATTTGTAATATTCTCTTTCCCTTACTTTCTTCGCTTTCAATATATCTTTATGTATAAATAAATAATAATAAGGACTACTTTTATATATTTATTTTATTTTACATCCATTTAAATAATAATATTTATAAAATAGTAATGACAATGACAATGATTAAATATATATATATATATATATTATTCTTCGTGATCTTCGTCCTCATCTTCAATATCCGGTAGTGGGAAGGTTAATATAGCAGCAACACCTGTCAATTGATTTAATTCTAAAGTTAATAATAAAAAATAATAATAATTAATAATAGATGCAGGTATAGTTTTCCTTATTATTATCTCTTTTTTTTTTGTGTATCGATCTCCTTTATAACCTACGTTCACCAGAAACATGTAAACTTGAAAACATATATACTTCACCACCACTTTCTCTTACTTGTTCTACCAGAGTAACATATTTTTTCCGAGTAATCATATCAGCAGAGCGTAGCAATCCATCCGTTACTAGTAAAGTACCTATTGCTCCACGTTCGTGAGCTTTAGCAACATGATCATATCCATAAAAAGCACGATCAGGATCTTTATTTAGCATCTGATAAAAGGACTCTAATGCATTCACTTCGCGGACAGCTTTTGTATCAGCTAATTTGGCCATTACTGCTGGCTCTTGCATTACTTCATTTAAGGAATGTTTATGACCGCTTGAACAGTGTATTAACAAGAATTTATATTTATTTTCAAATAAGATTTTGTTATCCGTTTTCTATATATATATATATATATATATATACATTAGTGTTTTTATTAATTTATCCATTTCCAATTACAAATTATGCGTTTACATATATAATTAAAAATTTACTTACTACTGCTTGATTAAAAATATATTCATATACTTGATCTTTTACAAATCCAGGACTCGCAATAATTATAGCTTTTATTATGCTAAAGTCGACTGTACGGATGATAGCTTGATATATTTGTTCAAAAAACTTCGTAAGACCCTATTAAAAATTACATATATACATAAGCTTTCTTTTTAAATCCATTATATTAATATTATTATTATAGCTTTTATTTTTTTTTACATACCTTATCATGATTTGTGACAGATCCTTTTCTTTTTCTCGGTATAGGAGTTTCAATTCTTTGCTTTACAATGGTCATATTTTGCGTCAAAAAACATAAGTTTGCTAATCCTTCCTGACACACAACTGCGGCTACCTCTGCTTGTTTAGTAATATCGCATGCTTCGTTCACTCTTTCTAATGCAATCGAATCCCATTCTGTTTTTATTATAGTAAAAGGTCTATTTAATTCTAAATCGATTGTATGATAACTTCCCATCTAATAATAATAATAATAAGTATAACAAAGAATAATACAAACAGAATTTGATTAAATACTTTGCCAACTTTATTTTCATATTTTCTCTATTTCATTTCGTTTAGTTATATATACCTTAACATAAACATTTTCGCTTGAAACTTTTCCGTTAATTCTTAATAAACCTACTAGAGGATCAAAATCTACGGTTTCCACAGATATCGTTAAAGTTAATCTTATTCTTTGACTAGTTACTGATCCAGTCGAACTTTCATTTTGAAGTCGTCTAATACCCCAAAAAAAGAAAATATAAAAATCATATAACTATAAGCTTTAATATTAAATGTATATGATATATATATATATATTAAATAAAATAAACCATTTTTTTTTTTTTTACCTTATAGTTGTTGCAGTAATAAAATCATCCTTGACAATTAAGTTATAAACGTGCCACATATCTTCTAATTCTTCAGCAACAAGTTTCACTGAGCCTTGACCATCCTTTTCTATAGATTTACTTATTAACTAATGAAATATAAAGTAAAATAATACAATGATAATAAATAAAACATTGTGCTGTATTATTTATAAGTATATCTTCCTATATATTACCTTCATTTTATTTTTATTTCTTATAAAGATAAAAAAAATACAGGTTAAAGAGACAAAAAAAATTCTAGTTTTTTTTTTTTTGTTTTGGAGTTAAATTTAAACTGCGCATCTTTTTAAAGTTTTATTTAGTGCACTAAATGCTTTTACAGGAAACTAGTTTTTTCGAAAAAAAATTGAGGCGACCACTTATTCATGCGCCTGTTTTTTTGTTCTTTCACTTTTTACTTACTTTTTTTAAAAAAAGGGTTTAAGCTGCTGTTTTATTTTTAAAAATAAATTCTGCTTTATTCGAAAATCGATTAAATATGTTTACTATTTACACTATATTTAATATTGATAACGCTTTTATTTCATCCTGTATTTCAAGAGAATTATGAAAGCATTTACCACAATTAAAATATTGGTTATGTTTGAAAAGTGGGATATTTCAAGAATAACGTTCGATTAATCTTATGATTGTTAATGGCAAAGAGAATATAAACATCAAGCAACAGTTTGCATTACTTAAGAACTGTAAAAAATTGTGATTGTATAACATTTAAAGTAACTAGAAAAGTAAACAACCCTGTTACGTTGATCTTTGAAATCTGGTATAATAATAATATTAATCGTATCCATAACTTTAAAGATATAAGAAATTTTAGTCTTTCAAGAAAAACCACTAAAATGATTAACAGTAAGCCAAAAGTAGAAGCTGAAATTGGCGGGAGTTTCGATGATTTTTTTTCTATATCTGAATGGAGAAGTTAATTAAAAAAAAAGTTTTATAACCTTTTATTTCTTTATCCAATATTTTATAAATATATTTATGTAAATTTATTTTTTTAATAATGGAAGGGAGTGATAATATATACGAATTTTATTTTATAAAAAGTGTATTGATGTATTCATACCAAATAATATTTATTTTAGTTTTGTTAACTATGATTTTATTTTATATACTAATATTTTTAAATTACATACAATTCTTTATTGATTTGATTATCATGGTTATAAACAATATAAGAGATATTAATTATGCTTTTTAATTCAGAAAATCCAGATTTTCGAATAATGATAGTAATAGTAACAAAGGTAATCTTTTTTTATAGTAAAAAAGAAAAGAAAAGATGTAAATGATCACTCATTGCAAAAAATTAAACAATTTTTGATATAGGTTAGAAAAATAATAAGTGACCCTATAAAATAATAAATGTATTATAGATGGTACAATGGATGGTAAAGAAGAAGAGGTAGTAGACGAAGAAAGAACTGATAACGATGTTGGCTGTAATGGCGGCGGTGGGTGTGAGAATGAAGATAGTGGGAGTGAATGTGGTACTGGTGTTGATAATGGGCGTGAAGTAGGGTGTGCTAATTGTGGTGCTGTTGTTATTATTGTTGTTGCTGATGGAGAAGGAGAAGAAAATGAAGAAGAAGGTGGTGATACCATGGTTGAGGAAGGTAAAGGTAACGTTGAAATTAATGCCTCTGTTATCATCGATAAGGTAGATAAAATAAAGACTAAAACATCAATAACGGTTAATAATAGTGAGTTAAAAAATGATGATAATTTGTTGTTTGAAATATAATCAAGATGTTCATATGAATGATATACATCAAAATAGATTATTATTAGTAAAAAGATCAATAGTCCTGTGATCCAAATTACGACACTTAACCGCTTTCGTTGTTTTCTTTTTATTATATCAATATAAGTAATATTATTGTATTCAAGTTTGGTTAATAACCCATACATATTTTCACAATTTAAAGTTGAAAATTGATCCACATGAATGATTTCTTGACTTGTTGGAGTATAACATAAAGAGGATGGGTAATATATACCGTTATGGCGACAACTGGATAAGGATGATGGTGATAAAAAGGGGGGTATTTCTGGAGTTATCGAAGCCATATCAAGGCAGTGAATATGATAGCGTTGTAAATGAGATGAAAAGGCCAATTTTAAATCATTTAAATATTCTGCCGAATTAGTATCCATTTTGTTATGAAACTGAGTTAACGATGGCGAAAAAATAATATGATCATCGTTTTCATCATCATTTAAAGTAAACTCAGTTTCGGTTAAAGGAGGTGACGGTGTTTTTAGTGAGGAAAAGGGTGAAGTTAATAAAGGCAAAACAGGTATAGATAGTTTTCGAAGAAACTTTAAATCTTGATCAACAGGACCCAAATGGCTTTCATAAAAATAAACAATTAAATCAATGGTAGATGGAGAATCGTAGAGTGAAGTAAATGAATTTTTTTGTTTGATGGATAATTTTATAGATCGAGGTAATAATTTGGTATATAAATTTTGTGGAATGAAAATTTCATCATATACAATATGTTCCGTTGCATGGATAGTTAATAAATCCCAAGTACCATCGTATTCTAATAAATTCATACAATTATCTTTATAGGTTATTGCTTCATCTTGTAAACCCTTATTATAAAGATGATATACTTGAGGTTTCAATCTTTCCATAGGCGAAGAAGTTGTATTACTTAATCGTTGATGTGCCATTCTCTTTCTTTGTTCTAACTGTTGATTTGATTTTTGTAGTTTGATTAATGCTGGGGCAATAGCTTGTCTTACTTTAGATTTTGCAGTAGATGATGCTCTTCCCATATATAAAATACGAAACTCCGTTTTATTGATGTCTTCTATAGGTTTTTCCCATAATACGGCTAAAATAATAGAAATAAGTAGTAGGAAAATAAAAAATAAAGATAAATAACATACCCTTTTATCTGCTTATCCACATAGTTATTTATTTACTTTGCTTATCAATCTACTCATATTTTCTTTTATTACCATTAGCAAGAGGATGTTCACTGACATCCCATTGATCACTCGATTCCATAGATCAAACTTTTTATTTGGTAATATATTTTATAATAAAAGAATATGAAATACCGATAAATAATAATAATAATAGCTGTTTAACCTGTAGATTATCTCTAAGAAATAAAGTAACGGAAAGAAGAAAGGAGATAAATAATAGGTAAAGTATAAAAAGAGAAAGAACAAAAAAAGACCAAAAAATCATGTGCCAAGTCATGCAAAGCTGAAGACACGAAATTTTTTTGAATAGCGGATATTAAAAAATTAGGTTGGTTAATATTGATTATTTTAATCACGCTTTTTCTTCCAAGTACCCATTTTATTATTTATATTATATTTAATATCAGTATTATTAAAAATAAAATATTATATTTTTTTTAATTGCCCATTGAATATTCTTGAATATATGAATTTTGTTTAACCAGAATTGTTATTTTGTTTATAAAAAAAGAAGTAAGGAAAAAATCCTATCTTTTAAAACGCGTCCGTAGTAAGAATAAAATTGAAGCTTACATAAAAAAACTATTTTATAAAGCCCCAAAGGGGTTAAAAACCTAGGTAGCAAGTAACTGACAACATTCACGTAAGTACTAAAATATAATAAAATATAAATTTTTATTTATTTTAGCAAAAAAAATTAATATTTATATTATACATCACATATAAATAATGCAAACAAATATTTAAATATATTTTGTATACCGTTACTTAAATTTTTAGAGTAAAAATGAAGTAAGTTAAAAACATAATATGTTTAGCATAGAATATTTTTTTTCTTGATTTGAGAGAGAAATACATATCAAATATTAATATAACCGTAAGCACTACGTAACCATAGAAGCTATATGATAAAACATAAATTATAAAGCAACAAGAGTATAGCCATTCGTAGATAGGGTCAGTATAAATTTATATAACCTCAATCTTATCAACGCAAAAATAATCATACTATTTAATCACTTCAACCAAAACATTGTACCATTACCTCTTTCACTTTTTTCACTACTACGCTCACTTTCTCTCTTTATTCATTAATATTAAAATCGATGAAAGAAAGATGATTTTAGCAATACTAGATCTGCATATATTAAAAAATTAAATAATTTCTATAAGTAATTAAACGTTTTGCAGATTGGATGGAAAATACATTGCACAGCTGAATTAGTACTTGGTATGTTTTTATATAAAAGGAAGGGGTATAGTTGACTTGGATTAAATTATTATGATAATAGTGTTGTCATGGAAGAATCAAATGAAAAATTTGGTGGCATTACTTGTACACACAATGAATGCTATTTCTACGTTAAAACCTTAATTTTGATAATTTTTTGGCAGCTATTTATGGAAGGTTTTGTCAGTATAAAAATTAGTGGTAATATATTAATATGTAAGTATACAGATTTTGCCAAAAATTATTGTATTATCTACAGATTTTTTTTTATTTGGATCCTTTCAATACATGTGGATACAATATATAAAGAATGAAAAAGGTCAGTCCTATTTATTGATTATGTTGGCCGTTATACTGGTTTAAAAATAAAGTGTTTTAATTAATATACAAGGCGATAAAAATTCCACCTGATCAAAAGAAAACTAAATTATATTTTGAGCAATCTTATTCCACTTTTATAATGTAGATCATATCTGCTCCTTCGTAGATTGTGGATCATTATAATTTATTACTTTATTAGTTTTATTATTGTTATTATTATTATTATATTTTACAAGTTATCCGTTGTTACAATTTTTTCATCTTAAAAATGCATATATTTGCTATAAATATATGCTTTTATTATATGAATATTCTACTAAATTCATTGTTTATATATTTGTGATTGTATAAGTATAGTAGTGTACATATATGAATAATTTATATAAATATTCATACCTTGATTAATTATTAAAAATAAATTTATAAAATAATACATTGTATATGAAGTAGTAGAAATATGTTTGTATTTATATAAAACTTTAATATAATAATTATATACTAGTATTGTAAATTTACTCCAAAAACCACAACATATTTCGTTTTATAATCACTTTGTAGTTAGCTTAGTCAGTTTAATAGTTTACATACTGTTTATATATCAAAAAAATAATTATTTGATTTTAAAATTATTACTATATAAATAACGCATTTCATACTAAAAAAAAATTATCAGGTTTTTGTAAATTAGTATTATCAATATTTGTAGTAAAACTTTTCCTTTTTCTTTTTTACATCTCAAGAATAAATTAAATATAGTTTATAATTTATAGATTATATAATAAAATACCTATTTAAGTTAATGAATGTTATTTTATATTTAAGATAATTGAATTATTCAATAGTAGTAATACAAAAGTAATAGCAATTCCTTATTTTGCACTTTCATCTTTATATTCTTTCTTTTATTATCACTCTTACACATTTTGTTAAATATAATATCATAATAGATAATGTTTTGCGCTTTAGATGATTTAAGTAATTACACATTCCTTTATTTCTATTATACAAATATATTTTCATAAAAAATTAAACCACTTGGACTATCATCCCTACATAAAATACCTTTTTGTTCAGCAATCTAAATAATAATAAAAACGATATATATATATAATTAATATACCAATAATGATTTTTATTTCCATAATGCTATTGTTTAATTATTAATATCAGTTTACCTTTAATTGTTCCAATGCAACAGCTAATGCCCAATCTTCTATGTTTGCTAATTCTAAAGCAGTAATATGACCATGTTGTTTTTTTATATGAGATAATATCCTTTGAGCTGATTCATCATCATTCATATAAATAGATTGGACTGCTAATAATCCACTACCTTCAAATGACCTTATTCTATATGGTAATTGTAACGGTTCAAATTGTTGACAGGCTTTAAAAAGATCTTCAGGAGAAATTAATGCTATCGAAATAAATATGTATGTATACGTTAATAATCTATTAATGGAGTACTTGTATATAAATTTATATAAATTTATATATGTTGCCTTACCTACACCTCTTGCTCTGTTAATAATGCAATATATATCGGTTAATGGTTTCATTTCATCTTTCTTTAAAAATTTATTTAAAAATTCAGATAATTCTCTTGCCAATTCTTGATGATAAATAGATCCAGCCGTGTCCCTAATAATAATAATAAGAATAATAGCAGTATTAGTATTAATATTTTATCATCATTTTTCTTTCTTTCTTTCTTTCTCCTCGATTACCGAGTAACAGGATTTGATATACCAAGATTTATTAAATAGCCACGTAACGTAGAAAGGTCTTTATCTTGTTGAGTCTCCCTCATTTTTGTAGATATCTGTTCAGCCAATTTAACCATTTTCGTTGCTGTTGCCATTAAGCGATCCAAATCTTGAAATGCATCTGTCATAGTATCGCGATTTTCACTCGCTGTATCTCTAATTTTTTGTTCAATGCTTTGAATCCCAACCTTACGTGTTTCTATAGGTGAAGTAGGTGTTGATTTTGATATGCGACTAGATGAAGGTGAAGATAATGATAAGAGAATAGACTTTGTTTCCCATGCTTTTTCTTTTAAAGTTGCATTCAATTGGGCCAGAAATTGATTTATTCCCCCTTTATGAAATGATAGTTGAATAAAATGATCTTTTCTTGTTGCAGTATTACTTTTTGTAGTACCATTGGTTGTTGTTGTTGCAATTAATGATGAAGTGGAAGAGGAATTAGAAGAAGGCGGTAGTGACATTAGCATTGAGTCTGATTTTGAATGTTGCTGTTGTTGTAGTGGTCTTTTAGGTAAAGAAGGTGGTATAGAAGCTTGATGATGATTCAATTCTGTTTCACACATTTCACACCACTTCAAACTTGGATGATTAATATATGTGCATGTTGAACAATGAATACCTTCTTCAATAACAGACGGCAATGGTATATTCGTGGTTGTAGTATTTGCATTTGTATTTGCATTAGTAGCTGCAGTTGTAGTATTAGCATTGGCTTGCTGTGTTTGTTGTTTCTGTTGCTGTTCTTTTAAATATTCTTGTGTTGCTATGACTCCACACAACTCACATTTATCAGTTAAAAATGTATTATCATTAAAACATATAGGGCAATTCCATATACCCAAATCAGTAGCTATTTTTAATGTTTTTGCCATATTTGATGATAAAGACTCGTCTTCAGATATCATGGACCCATTGGTTAATGCTGATGCTGTAGTAGTTGTATCAATATTTGGATCTAAATATATAATAAGTTTAGGGGACGATCTTAAAAATCCACTCTAATAAAATAATAAAGTTAATAAAAAATTTTGGTAAGTTTTTTTTTTTTTTTTTTTTTTTTTTTTTTTTTTTTAAAAAAAAAAAAAAAAAGGAATAAAAAAGGATTGTCTATGTATAATATAACATACTTGTTGATCAATATGAATAATTGATTCAAGAAATATATGTGCCGAGTGATCCATTGGGTCTTGATTATTAACATAAATAATACGATGAGTAGTTAAATAAAGAACTCCATCTTGATATCCTTCTAATTTAGTTTTGCTACAAAAAAGTAAAATAATAATAATAATAATAATAATACATAATTGTAATTGTATTTAGCTAAAACTATTATGAGTGTTTCATTTTATACTTATGTATATTTATATGTACCCTTCATAAAGTCCAATATTGGCTTGTTGAATTAATATAGCCTCTTTAGATGATAATTCAGGTCTTTTTGAAGTATTTAATTTAGTAGGTTGAAAATATTTCATGTATTTTATTATTTGATAAAATAAGGTATTAGTATTTTAAAAGAAATAAAAAAAAGCCAAGCGTGAAAAAAAAAAAAAAAGGTTGAGAGAAGAGAAAAATTAATGAAGAGGAAAAAAAATATACGCGTATTTTGTTTCCTATTAAAATTGATCACATGATGAAAAATATTATGTACACACAAAAAAATGGATGAAATGAAAAAATAAAATATTCTCTTTACGTTGACCAATTTTATAAAATTATCACTGGTTTTTCATTTTCAATATCTTATTTTAGCATTGATTAGTTTTTTAAGTTTATATATCTTGGCTTCTTTTTGACTTCCTGAGACATATTGTGATTATACTCAAAAAGCTTCGAAAGAGCCTTAAAAAAAAGAAGAAAAAAAGAAAAAAGAAAAGGCGAAAAAAATAAAATAGGTCTCTTTTTATACCCTAGCGGACGAATAAATTTTTTTTGTCCAAGTTTGTGACTATTTTAACTTTAACATCAGTTTTGCATATAAAAAACGATCTAGAAGATAGGATGGTATTATAATATTTATTTATTGTAAAAAATGTATAAAAAAAATATCGTAATATAAATTATATATATATATATATATATGTGCGTGTGTTCATATATGCTATTATTATATAATTATGCATAATAAGAAGGTGATATAAGCATATCACTTAATATAGAAAGCTGATCTTCTGTAAATTTAGTCATATCTTCATGCCATGTATCTGAATGAGTTCTTCTAAAGTCCGAAAACGTTTTACGAATAGTAGTCTATTTTTTATTTTTTTTTAAAAAGAGTATTAATATATTTTTATACATTTTAAAGATTATATATTTGTTCAGAAAAATCAATATGTTACCTGGATTTCAGCAGGATCGGACATGCAATCAGCCAATTGACACAAGACAGTGGGCATCCAGTCAGGAATTTCATATGGGAAAGCATTGACCAAACAAGCCAGCCCGAGGGCACCAGCATGTTTTCTTAATAAAGCTTCACTAAACCCTTTTGGTTCTATTAATTTACCGGTTTGTTCATGTCTATAACGTTTAGGTAGTTTAGTGTTTAATAATAAATCAGCATAGCGTTGACGAATAGAATCGATAGCACCTCGTTGAGAGCATCTTACTAAACCACCAAGGGTCACACCTGCTAGCGTACGCACTTCAATCTTTTCATCCAATAATAACCCTCCGACAGCATCCATAATAGAAATTACTTGATTTAATTCCATAGCAAATATATGTTTAAAGAAAAATACCTGAAGAATAGGTAAGGTACGAACACGAATATGCCAGCTCTTGGATGTTGTTAAAATAGTTAATAATTGATCAATCAGCTGAGCAACTATCTGGGGAGGAGAATAAGTCATTGATGCCATTAAATTTAAAACTCGGTTGGCCATAGCTTGTAAATCTTGTTCATCTTTTATTTCTTGCATTTGGAATACACGGGGTAAAAATACAGTTACATAGGGTAGGGTGCCAGCAATTTGCCAATGCGTTAATGATTCACGTAACCAATATAACACTAATTTAAAAAAAAAAAAAGTTATCATGTTAATTGTATATATTTATTTCTATATTTACGTATGCATTAATTTATATATTTATGTGTATATTTATATAATATATGGAAGTAAATATCTACCTGTTTTGCATGCATTAGAATGCTGATTTGCTTTTCCATTATTTATGTTTTCATTTGTTAAAAGAGGTTCTGATGAAGAAGAGGATAATGGCGATGAGGATGACAATGTAACAGTTGTGGATTTCATTTCTAAAATTTCCTTATCTATGCATTCAATGATTCTATCCAATTGAAGCTGTTGGTGTTTTACATGATTAGGATTATTTGGTGTAATCATTTCCAAAGTATAAGGGACATCTCCAATACCTTGATTCGTTGCATATAATTGAATATGATGATTTAATAATGTGTCAACTGAATCATAAGAGGGAATCCATTGTAATTGTGTGATGTCATTGATATTGCTTCCAAGACTGTCACGGACTTGTTTATAGGGGTGATTTAAATGAAGTAAATAGTCTTGAAGTAAATCGTTGGTCCAAGGATGGAATCGCCAATTGAAATTAGCCATCATATTTCTTACATAAAGCAGTTTGCGGGCTTCATTAAAAGCAGCATCAGAATAAGGATCAAATTTAGCATCTAAAATTAGTTGTATAAGTGGTTTGACTCTACGAGGATCTCTTTTGGATGTACTGAATGAAATAAAGGCACTCCAGTAACTATGAGAATCAGGTGTCACATTTTGTAACGCTGTGCGTAAAAGGTTATATAACCAACTATACCATACTTTTTTTTCAGCAAATTCAATAGGCCAATGTTTCATACCACGGATCAAGCCAGCTGCTAACTCTGCTGCAGCACGTTGTAAATTCTTTTGTTCCGTTGCTTGGCATAAGATTGTCAATTGCTCTTTGGCGCATTCAATGATCTTACTTAATTGTTGAATATAAGGTGACTGTTCATCAAATTGGTAAAATATTTGAAATATACTTTTATAAAATCGAACATTAGCAGAATTAAGTCGGGACTCTAGTTTACTTTGAGATGGTTCTTGAGACATATAACTAATTAATTGGTTCCAATATCCTGGTGAAGCAAAAGTAGTAAGGAAAGTGTTGTAAGCTTCTTGACTTTGTGAATCTATTGGCGGAAATTGAATATTGTCAGAATAAGGAATATAACCAGTTACTTGTTTTGGCCAAACATACCATCCGACAGTAGTATCATCAATCAAGAAACTAAAGAAGAGAAAAATAAAAAATAAACAAATGGATTAGTATTTATTAATATATTACTTTTATTCTCATTTATTTATCTTATTTTTTTTTTTAAAAAAAAAGCTTCCATTTAGTTTACCTAGAATCTCTAATAGGTTCAGCAGTTTGTTTTAATAATACTTCGCCAAAGTTTTTATCTTCATCATTGAAAAGATCAGTAGTTAAACGAGTTTGCTTCAAAGGATTTCTAGTACTTTTAGTTATTAACATATCTTCATTACCGTTTGCAAAAGTACGTAATTTAATATATAATAATAACTGAGTTGTTGTAGAAATACCAATGCGACGCATAGCTGGTAATTCAGATACAGTACAATTGTTTGCAAACGTTGCCAAATCAGAAGTTGGTACTAATTCAGGACGCAGTAATAATTCTAAAAAGTTGGATGCCATGGTTGCAAACCGCCAATGAAGTTTATCTTTCGACGGACCCTTCAACAATAATTCAATGAGAGACTCTGTTAATTGCTTATGCCGTTCCTTTTGTCGTTGTAACCTTTCAGTCACCTTTTGTTTTAATTCATCAAGTTGATTATTATTATTATTATTGTCAATATCCATTGGTGCTTTTGTCAATGAAATTGTTTGTTCAAATGATTGAAGAGCATGATCAAACGTTGCCGAAGTAATTACACGGAATGAGCACTGATTGAAATAAGTTAAATAATCCAAAAATATTTTGCGAATTAACTCTTGAATAGAAAGTTTATCTTCATGTTGAGCATTACAAAGTGATAAAACAAATTCAGGTATGTATCTCCAATCACGTAAACAGGCCAAAATTATAGATTTGTGTGTTAATAAATAAAGAGCACCTTTGATACGGTTAGAGTAAACAAGCGAGTTCACTAATTGTAAATTAAAGATAATAATAATTATAAGGATAGTTAGTTATATTCACAAACAAATCGTAATATTAAAAGTAATGATAAAAATATAAGAATACAATAATATAATTTACTTTCAGGTTTAGGTTTCAGAGTATCTATAATAATAGGCATGATGATAGATTTAGAACCCTTAAAGCTTCGAGCTGACACACTAAGAGCTGATTGTGACACTCTATATGTAAATAAAAGAAATGCATATTAAAAAAAATGAGTACATTATATCATTAATTTATTTGTATATTAAATAATATAACAATTCCTTTTTTAAATTAAATTTCACTTACTTTCTAATTTCTGCATAAGAGCTCATTGACAACTCCAATAAATCTTTTAATAATTGGTCATGAATAGGGGCACGAATACGATTACTTGAATTTTGTCTTAACCTTTGTAAGTGATAAATAAAAGCCCTATGTACTAATAAATAAAATAATAATAACCATGATAATATTAAATATATATATATAATATGCATAGATAATATTAAATACATATATTTATATATATATTACCTAATAAATGTCTTGGATATCGTTTATGGCAAACAGGAGTCTTGCAGATATATTTAGTATAGGAATAGCCATTCTTAATAAGATCCAGCCACGACTTTTCAACTCCACGTTCGGACAAATAAGTTCGTAAAATTTTCACCAAAATCTTTAAACTTTCTACATCATCTTCTCGTTCAGCAATAAAAAAGACAGCTAAATCGTGCAGTAAATCACCAATATCTTTACGAATACGGCGTGCTATTTCAGTACGAGGGTCAGATTCATCAGAAAATGCATATCCAGCGATTAATGAGTGTGTTTTTTCCATAATAACTTCATCTTCACCACTAAAATAAAAGTAATAAATAAATAAATAATTATAATTATAATAATAATAATAATAATAATAATATATATATATATATTAATATTGGTATACATTTCACTTTTTTTTTTTTTTTTTTTTTTTTTTTTTTTTACCTATCATTCACAGAATCAATATTTTCACCATCGTCATTAACCAATGCCATACTTCCAATAACACAATTTCTTAAAACCGCAAGGTGCCTACAAAATTCATTTGTTAATTCATGAGAATTCGTTGGTCTATCAATAGTTGTGGAGTCCATAAGTTCACGTAATCTTTTCATAGATGGTTGTAAAAATAAATCAAGTGCTTCTAGTGCCAAATTTTTTTCTTCTTCATTAGGTGTATGCCAATCGATATTTATCTTTTGAGGGTCGCCAGTTTTGCCCCATAGCAAATGGGAATTAGCCATAATTTCTATTCCAAAAATATAATATAAAATAAAATAAGAGAAAAAAAATTAGCATCAACTATGATACATAGTAACATATTTACGTTTATATATATGTATATATTATTACCTATATTCTTCCATTCTTCAGGTACCAAAGATCTATATTCTTTTGGGTAAATATCTAATATAGTCTTTAACAAGTGACGAATAAATTTACCACTCCACATAAATCCACGACGCGTTTTGCAATGTTGAATCATATATTGCCCAATATCTAAAAGTTGATCTTTATATTGTACAGCAAGTGAACCTAAACTAATGACTACAGAAAAAAGAATATGTTGATACCAATGTAAAGTAGCGTCTGATTGAATAGGTGTTGAGGAGGCTGCGTTAGTAAGTGCAGAGGATGCGCCATGTTCAAGTTCCATTCGAATATTTGTAATACAAATATCAATCAATTTTTTAGCAGATTTTTCAGGGTTGGCACTTGTAATAGAATCACAAAGAGATCCCATAGCACGTACAGCATTTGGAATCACCTGACTAGTAGCAAAATCAGCGACCAGCTTTAAAGCAATATCAAACATCTTATCCCCTAATTGTCCAAAGACAGTTTCACATGCATATAATACCATTTGAGTCAATCCTTGCTCCATATCTCCGCCTTGCTTTTTTCGATCATGCTGAGGTAAGTTTTCAAACACTGTAAAAATACGCCTTAAAAAGAGAGCTACCCATTCTTCAAATTCACCGGTTGTTAATCGACATAAATTATCCTCTACTTCCTTTGGTAAATTATCTTCATCTAACATAGAGTCATCATTAAAATTATCATATACATTATGTTGAATTGTAGATGTATTGTTTTGATATGGAGTCAATTGACTATCTGTTAAATCTATGATTGGTACTGTCATTATTGCATTCACAATAAACATTAGAGAAGCTACTGTTTTTATAGGATCATTCATGTCAATACCAGGTAAAGTTAAATGTAATAAAGGTAACAGATGCTTCCCACCTGCTGGATAATGATCTCTTGATAAAAGTGGTAACGATACATCTGCTAAAATACTTAATGCGCTAGTGGTTCTATGTGTCTATTTACAAATATGTATATAGATCAAATATAAAATCAAAATTTATGCCATTAATATTATTTAATAAATATAAAAAAATCATCTATTTATTTTATATATATATATTGGGTATACTTAAAATATCATTTACCTCGGTTAAAGTTTCCAAAGAAGGATACATTCGTTCCAAAAGACTAGGGAAAATCAAATGTGGTTCAATCCCTATATAAAATAAAAGCATATAAGTATTACCATTCTCACTTCTTTTAATATATTCTATTTATTTACATATTCACATATAATTTTTTAGCGTTATTGATATTAAAACTTACATGATAGATATTTAATAGTTGTTTGGCTTGCTCCGACTGTGTATTGATCTTTACCAAACATACTAAGAAAAGTGACTGGCCGAAGAATTAAAACAAATTCTTTACACATTTCAGGCGTTATTCTTTTTTCGGCTGGTGTTTCACAATCTTCTTCATGTTCTATATAAAATAAATTTATATATTATATACAAATTATTTCTATACATCTATATAAACCCTTTTTTTTTTTTCTTTTTCTTCTTTTTTTTTGGCCAGTTTTTATTACCTTGTCTCCAACGCTTTAAAAATTGATAGGCAAGATGACGTACAAAAGTTGTTAATACATAAGACCAAGTACCATGATTAGAAGGATGAAAATATAATTCCACTGCTTGAATCAAATCTGCTAATAAGGTTAAAGAATAGGATTTACCATTATTTTCTTTACCAGGAACCATAACATATACAATGAATTTTGCTAATGATGTGAACTTTTCCTAAGAAAAATAAAATAAAATAGTAGAAATAATATAATAATATGAGTAAAAAATTAAAATCACTTCCTTAGAAACAGATCAATTACAAATAAATTAGTTTCTTTTTACCGATTTTCTTCTTAAAAATAAGCCGTGGCCAGCCTTCATATCAATCTTAAATCCAGCATGGCCGTATCCAGTTGAAAGTTGGTCTCCTAATCCAGCTCCTCCACTATTATCACGACTTCCAACAGGTAAATTCATTAATCTTAATGAAGTAGTAAAAATGGTCTTAATTTGCTGTTTATTAAACATAAGTTGATCGCCATGATCAATATTATTTTCAGCAATTCTAGCCACTAAGTCCATAAACTGAGCATCATAAGTGGATGAACGTGTAAAGTTAGACCATAAGGAAAAAATAGTAGGTAAATAATCTTTTGGTGAAATTATGATAGAATCATTCCCAGGTGATGGTTGCTGTAAATTTGATACGGTAGTTGGTAAAAATAATACAAGATAACCTTGGGCTATCATGGCTTTATGTATTGAGTGAGTAGTATATTGAGGTAAAAATTCATCTAATATTTCTTTGGTCGCTTTTGGATTAAAAAAACGTTGAGAATATTCTACTAACCTGATAATTGCTGTCAAATTCTTTCTATATAAATATAAAATAATAGTAATAATCATTTAAATTTCCATTCTTTTTTTATCAAATTCCTGTTGCGCTAAATTATTCTTATTCTTTTTACTATTATGGTCATCCTATCTACTCACGCTTCTGATATTAAAGTCTTTTGCCTTGATTTTACAAAAACATTTTTTTCTATCATCTCATATAAAGGCCTCCAAGGTAATTCTAAATCTTCGGGGC